>OZ034973.1:6512231-7727231 GCA_964030785.1 Siderastrea siderea
GCCTAAAGGCTCGGGAAATTATTAGACAAAACGCGCGTGAAATTATTTCCTAATTTCACTCGTCACCATTTGATTACACATACTAATAATAATAATAATAATAATAATAATAATAATAATAATAATAATAATAATAATAATAATAATAAAAACTAACGGTAAAAATTCACGACGTTTCGACCGCTCTTCGGTCATTATCAAGCGAAACGTTGAGAATAAGAATTTGCATAGATATATTAAGTGACAAAGGGGCAAAAATATGTAAGGAAAATGTATGAAGTAAAAATTTGTAAAAGTAGCTAAAAGTATGTGTAAAAAGAATTTGATAAAACAATGAAAGCATGCAAAAACTAACTATATAAAGACTATAAATTATTTAAAAACCTTCGCACGAATTGAGTCGGTCTGTACATTGAGACTTGGTCTCCGTTCATGGATAAAAAACATTTCGTAAATGAGACAGTCAAACTTGTTTTTACATTTCTTTAGAATTTTAAAATTCCTGTTAAGATCATTAGGGGCCAGAGAATGTTCCGAGCGAAAATGCTTGCCAGTAGACGACAACACGTTCTTGTGCTCCTCGACGCGTTGATGCAAGTGCCGGCACGTAAAACCAACATAACCTGCATCGCATATGTTGGTTTTACGTGCCGGCACTTGCCCCAAATAGGCCTTCCCATGTATTAGCGCGAGTTACTTCATTTACATATTCTCAACATTAGCACGTGTTAGCTTGTCACATAAGCATATGTATAATACTGATCCACCTCCCTAAGCAATGTTAAAGATCAGACATTACTTTCAATACCCAACTGGGACATTGTAAGGGGACGGGAGGGGAAAAGGCAAGAATATTTCTATACATGGCGCTAAAGCGGCGAGAATCGATAAAATGTTCCCGAGACTATTGACCACGATTGTAGCTTGTCATGGAAAGATTGTTGCATAAAAATAAAGTGTTCTTTTCCGGGTTGGCACTACTAAGAAAAGCATTTATTCATTTATGACTGTTTTTGTTTTTTCAATAACACGCAAATAAGTGTCTGGGTGTTCTGAAATCTAGCCAATGTAAAAATCAGGCTGATTGCGAATTATCTTCCATGCTAGAACTGTTTTCTAAATCGCGCAGGCCCTAAATAACAAAACACTGTCATAAGCAAAATTACGTCGAAGAGTTTACCAAACAAGCAAACTACTCACCAAATGCTGCATCTTAAGAGAACAACGCTGAAATTGCCGAGCCACCTCTTTTCGTAATTTTAATATTGTATCATTTAGGGACACCCAACGGTTCTTTTTGGCAGAATACCTGTTCGGCAGGCCAAAATCGCCTTAGCTATTCGGATTTAATTAAAGTGAAAAATAGGCGAAATGTCGCCTCAGAATTTGGCCAAAGGAAGACTGATTAATCTCTCCTGTTTTCGGATGGACAAATTTGTCAGCTGGCATTTTTGGAAAGACATTAGCAGCTCAGAAATTCTGCAGATAGGATTCCGTTTCCTAAACTTTTCTTCGGCTTAGATTCTTAGCTAAAAACGCCAAACAGATCAACCTGTGTTAGCTTACACAAATATAAAAGTTCTGAAACAGTCTAAGAAGGCAGAAAGGTATTTTGACGTACATTTTCTCCTTGGGTACCCTCGGTCATTTCTTCACGGTCGCGTTATAATTATAAATTTTATGGATAGTTTAACCGTATAAATAAACTGATGTACGTATCGTAATTACAACATTTAGTCAGCTATTCACTCAGTACAAGTTAGAACTGTTTTCACCCTAAAAGAAGTTAAGGGATGCGATTTTTACTGTATCTAGTATTCCTAACGTCTAAACTACTTCCTTTTAGTCATTTTGTGTATCCATACTAAAGATAGTCAAACCTCTTCTTGTGGATAGTTCCATGAACATCTACTCGTTGCGGAAAATAATAATACTGAAAACAAAGGCAACATCCGATTCGTGCCTACTACGCTTATTCTCAAATGCCCATCAAGTTTTGAGACAATATTTATAGGTTTTCCCTCTTTATTTGTTAAAAAATAGCCTAGTGAGCCTTCTTTGTTAGAATGCTTGGCACCATAGAAAAGGAAAATCGCCATAATTTTTCAGTGGCTTTTATTAATGGCTTGATGTGGTAAATGAATGCCTTGCTCTGCCTTAACCTGCCTGTATACGTAAGTCAGCCAGACTACCAAAAAAGTGAAAAAACGAAACAGGCATGCTCACTTCAATATCAAAGCCGAGGTTATTTTTGCCTTTAACTGCTTTAAAAAGAAATCTTTTATGGGTATGAAACAATTTTTCCCTTTATGGTTTCTCCATTCTTTCGGTTCTAAGAACTAACTGAACTACATTTAATTGTTCCGAAATAATTTCTACAAGCCAAGCGAGCCGATGTTTTTATTTCGCAATCTTCTCTTTAAAACTCTTCTTTCCTTTGAAATCGGAGGTTCAGTTCATTTGTCAACTGGCTTTTTAAATATCTTCCTTTTTATCGGTCAACTTTTCCGCCTTGGCCTTTGGATCCGTGCAATACGTAACTACTGTAAAAATTTCATAATTAAATAATCTTAAAAGTATACTTTTCACACACTTTTTTTAAGAGATTGTGCTCTCTTTTTTTACCATCCATCCTTCAGGTTTTACATAAGAGCTTGAAAACGCTCTTTAAGTGATCCGAATCAGATTACAAATTTTTGTTTCGGGGGCGCTAGTACCATTTGAAACAAATTTTCAAGTGTCACAACAAGAAAAAGTAAACGTTAAATATCTAGTCTATAATAAACTTTGGCTTTCATTAAATAGGTTGCACTCACCTTCATCATCGCATCGTTCGTCGCTGATAGCGCTGAAAGCGGAAAAGTGTGATATATTGAAAAGAAAAGAATTTTTAGGCACATACCACGTGCAAAACGCGATCTACGGTTTCGACGTTTATGGTACGCTCTCAAACTTCCTCCGATGAATTTGCACCGGATGTGTACCTCCGTGGCTGCAACCTGAACACGGAGAGTCTAAAATCTGACACCGAGAGAAATTAAGTCGCTTAACCAGGAATAGAGAATGAGCAGAACGTTTTGCTCCACGAAACTTTGGTTATACAACTGAGAAATCAAACAATTGACTATGTGGTGGTGTTCAAATTTTGCTCGTTTGACCTATAAAAATTTGCTGCTTAGCTTTGTCCTAGTAAGGAAATGTGGAACATGTTTTGGAGCATGTCTTGTTCTGTTAAGGAAATGGAGAACATGTCTTGGAGCTCCATGGAAACATTTTTTACCTCTTGTGGTCCACAATTTGCCTCTCTCTCGTAAATTCTGTTTCATCACACAGATAATAGTTTCTATACGAAGATCGTAGGTGGTGAAACGAAAGCCGAGAAATTCAAACAACGTGTGATGCGGTCAGGCGTGTCACGCAAATCATGCGGAACGGAAGCTAATTAAAGTTGACCGTCCATGAGCCCTGAAAACGTTTTGGAAATTCACTTGTAGAAGTACGAAAATAAAAGGGCCAACTGCAGCTTACTTTTCATTTTCTGAAGTAACGTTAGTTACACTGAGAGCATCAGGCAGTATTTTTAAACAAAACGTCATCGGCTTTGCACACCTATATCTTTAAGAGTGAGGTAGCTAAATGGACTACGGTGCTGCCGCACAAATCGTTTATTGCGGTTACTAAAACAAGCAAGTGGAATTAAAACAGTACATCTTGCCAGCAGTGGTTATGCCGATGCTGTAGTACCACCTTTATTAAAACGCAGTAGTTACCAAAAAGTTTGTGGGTCGTGTTTAAGTAATTTTAAGGACGGTGCCTCCTTTTGTTACTGCGCATACGTTCTGCGCATCTCGGGTCTGGTGTGCGTTTCTCAAAAGCACCGAAACTTTTCAGGTCGATTTCGGGCACGATAAATCACACTCTATCTTGTAAACAAAGACGTTGCTTAGCATGAAACTTTGTTATGAATTAGTTTTGGGGCTTTCGAGAAACCCACGTCTGGCCGGCGTTTCTTGTGAACAAAGAATTATCTTGTAAACAAGGAAGTTTTTAAGCATGAAACTTTGCTGTAAGCTAAACATTTCTTTATCTTAAAGCAAAGGTAAAAAAAAACAGCGTTGTAGAATGAGTGGTTTATATTTTTACTAATGGCTTTTCGGGGCTTTCGGGAAAGGCGAAATCACGAATTGTACAAAATTAAGCTTCTATATTAAACGTTTGCAACAGAAAACGTGCAATAATGACAGACGGTCCCCATAACAAATACTATTATAATTCCTTTATCCCAAATGACTGATTACAGTTGTCAGTTTTTCACACTGAATTTATGAGAGAGCCGAGAACGCTATTTTTCCTAAAAGAAAATTGAACTGCTGACTTTGAAATACGAGATCAAAAACGTTTACAGATTTTTGGATTGTTGGTCACCTCGCCCGTAAATAAAAAAAATGGGACTGTAATACCAAAGCAC
Organism: Siderastrea siderea; assembly: GCA_964030785.1. Classification (NCBI taxonomy): domain Eukaryota; kingdom Metazoa; phylum Cnidaria; class Anthozoa; order Scleractinia; family Rhizangiidae; genus Siderastrea; species Siderastrea siderea. Next base: position 6,516,700 of record OZ034973.1, read on the forward strand.
ACTTTCACAAAAGCCAGTAAAACAGACACAATCAGGGCTTTACTTACAAAACGGCATCGACTATTAAATTTTTTTCCAAAGCAAACAGTTGTCAACTCCATTACATTAAAATTATGGTTTATGTAAAATCCGTATCGAACACTTATTGTTAATCAAGTTATCGAGAATAACCTTAAACTCAAATACATTTCGGAATACATTTCGGAATACATTCACGTTTATTCAACAACAGCATTGAATAAAATTTACATGCATACTGCTCTTACCGCAAAAAGAAAAGGCCTATCTAGGCGGGTAGAGTAAAGCAACAATTTCTATTATAATATTACTATAATTTTATAATAGGTATATCATAGATATTACAATAGGTATAGCTATTTTTCGTCAATTGGACATAACCTACCTTCTTACATTCCACATTTCACTCAGCAATTCGCTGAATATTTTTCTGGTAATTATCATGATTAATTTTCTTTGGTCCATTAATCCCAGCTCACATTAAATTACATTTCAAAGAACAAACGAAAAGTTTAGACTTATTATAAACTATTCTACTCTAGATTGCTACTTTCAGACTAGTTTATCATTTACCTTTTTCTGAATAGTCCAAGTTTCTTTCTAGCTCTTCGTTTAATTATGTATCAAAGAATTACTTTACCCTAATAATAATAATAATTAAAAACAATATTATAATTATAATAAGAACCTTCCCAGAATGCTTTGCACCAGAAAAATTTGAATGCAAAATAACTTAGTTAATTTGTGGTCGAAGAGAATGCTGTACCATGTGTTATTTACAACTTCGTGAAAGTTATCCCTCATATTAACGTTAGGGTGATGACGTCATTATTCACGTAACTATGGCAAAAAATATGTTTTAGCTCAATGCAAGAACAGGCCTCCATCAATTCAAAAGCAGATAACGTGCCCTGATAGTCATTGGAATGGGCAATATGGAAATTGCCACTTGACATCTGGCATTTGAAAGTTAAGGTGGCTCTGTACAGGAGCATTTCCCAGGGGACTGGTAAGGAGTCAGTAACTATGGTAGTTTAAGGCGGAGCGAAACAAAGCTTGGCTGGTTAATAGTACTTCGCATGAAAGTAACGACCATGATATGCTCACTGTTGTGACGTCATTGGTCACGTGACCAGAGCGCACAGAAAATTCAAGTCACTTTAAAACTGCTTTAAGCTCAATAAATTCGTAATTTCTCACAGTAATATCGCAGAAAAAATTGCAAGTTATTCAAAAACGTTCATTATTATTTTTCCTTTTGAAAAAAGCACAATGAAAAATGAACCTTAAACTTTTGATAATCCCCTGTTTTGTGAGGTTTTAATATAAATGTAAAAACGAATCAGCATATTTAGTTTCAAACTATGCTCTTTCTAACTACGTTAACAGTTTTTTTTAAAAATTCGTTTTCATAGAGCTCAGGGATGTGAATTTGCAGGCACGCGGAGTACTGGGCACCAATGTCACGGATTGCTCAGGAAGACTGGTGCACTTTTTAGGCGCGGCGGCATAGCTAGCGACAAAAGCTGAAAAATGGGGTTAAAAGGGACAGGGCTCAAAAACGGCTGATTGGTTAAAAGATATTACGTAAAAAGCGTCACAGAATTGCTACTGAGCATGCGTGTTGCTTTCTCACCCTTGAAAAGTTCAATATGGCGGACGGGCTGCAGTTGTTTTAGCACGGGAACCGCAATATTATTTCACTTTCAACGGACGATCGAAGTTACGTTAGATAGTTTTTTTAATCGGAAATGCTGTTTGAATCGATCATTGACTTCAGTGGCTTTCAAAAAAGCCATTTTGGCCGCCCTACACTTGAGAAACTGAATATCGGCAGTCCAATCTTGGATCAGGCTGCATCTTCTGATGGCGTTTAGGATTGATCTCGTTGTTTGATTAAAATTTTATCTTCCGTCAATATTTTTTCGTGGACAAGGCATGCAGAAGGGGAGTGATCTCATGGTTGCAGGTCAGTAATTTATTGATGTACTATTTCATAACTGATCATCATGCACTCAGTGGTTGTTATGTAGCCCTTTGCTGGTCATGTTTTTGCACATTTAATACACAAGTTTGTCGACGTGGATTGCTACTCTTTTACAAACTGACAAGTGCTTTAATAGCCGGAAGAGAGTGTTACCTGATGTTCAAATAATGCTATAACAGTCTTCAAAAGTGCCCTTTTTCGAGATCACTTAAAAGCCTGTTGTGGTTGGTATTATTGATACTTTAAGTCCACACTATGACTCGTATGATGCATTTCTTTTTAACTGACAAATGCTGCTTTATGCTGTGTGTCGAATTCTGAAGAAAGCAAATCAAATAATTATTTTTGAATTTTGTTAATTGCAATTGCTCAGTCTTTCTTAGATCAGCAACACTGAACATGTTTATTTGCTTTATTCATTGGTTAACATATTTAATCAACACACTTGTTGATCAATACACGATGTCAATTTCTGCTTTTTGTTAAACTTTGCTTGTGCTCATTGATTTGTGTATTGTTAGCTTTACCCATATACTTTGTTCCCATGAAGATCCATACCACATCTTGGTCACCATTTTACTTGTTTTGCAATTTGTTTGTATACTTGAACCAGTATGCCACACCACAATTTTTAAAGTAAAACCCTAGTATGATTGCTAATGGTGGACAAAATATGTATGGTACAAGTGGTTTTTGCATTTAGGGGGTATTCTAGTAATAGGAAACAACTGCATCAGTTAATTTTTGGGAAAAAAAACCTTTTGCAAATAGCCAAAATAGAGTGTTGATTGATGTTTACAGGGGAACTGACTCCACTAATATGATCACTGATCAATGGGCCATATTAAATAACTAATGAAAAAAAAAACGGTTGTTGCATTCAAGAAGTATTGCAGTCAGAAAAATAACTGGATCAGTTAATTGCTGGGCTAAAAGAAGCGTCATAAGATGATCGCATGTAACAAAGTGGTTGGTAAGACAGGGTTTTACTTGTACATTGTACTTTTAAGACCTGCAAGACCAAACAAGGTCATGTGGCTGAAAGAGATTCAATCTATTTGCAGAATGTTTTTAAAATATTATGTTAAATTTGTTGAGTGCCAGCATTATGATACATTTTTTGCCAATAAGTTTTTAATCAATTATATATACATGAAGTAAAATTTATGTTTTACATTTTTTTTCTCCAGGTTGTCACAGCTTTTGACTGCAGTGATATGTTCTTATCCAGCCTGTTAAGTTCTTGGCAGAAAGCAGAGAATGGCAGCAATAAAAGTCACTAGTGTTCAATTCAAATATTAATTATTCTAATTATTGATTTTTCAAATGTCAGTTTGCCCTACACTCTTTGGTTGTACAACATTCTTGATACTGAAACAGTCCAGTGGAGTGCACTAATGTTTTGAAGTCTGATCTCTGTGAGAGGTCTGCCTTGAGGCAAACTACATGTTTATTGCTCCTGATGAAAGGTGAAGTGAAAAAGCATGTATATAAAGATTTGAGAAATAAAACCCAGCATCTTTGTGCCTTTTTTCCATCTTGCAACTCATCTTACATTAATTTTGTAGCCAACCTTCTTTTTAAAAGGAAGTTAGAAGCAGTTGTGTGAGAGGGGCATCAGTGATGATTATGACCCTTCGTTTTAGTCTTTGCCCTATCTGCACTTTTCAGATACTACATGTACTTGTCTGGAGCATTGAACATTGATTGATGCAGCATTTGCTCCTAATTAGTGAACTCAATTCTGGAGTGACTTCCTCAGTGTTTTGTGCTTCTATACCATTGGTTTTTTTTTTTAATTCAAAGTTAAATTCTGTGTGGTATCATTTGGATATTATTTTGGTAAATATACTGCTCAACAATTTCCTTTTGCAATACAGTCAAGTTCTTTCATTAATTACTCTTGACTAAGATTAACCAAAAATTGCTGAATTTTGATTCATCTGACAACTGTCAGCCTTGTTCTGAAAAAAACAAAAGGTATTGCACCTGTCTGCTGTTGGAATATAAATGAAGGGTTCACAAGCTAAAGAAGGTGGCTGCAGAAACAATGAGTACATTTGTACTGGCAAGGAGATGCACTTTGCTTTGCTATTATAATTTTATATTTTCCAGTGTGTTTTAAATGAAGTTATGCTGCACTGACAATTTTGTTGCTAAGAGGGGTGCACCTTGTGTTTGAAAGGTACTATTTTGTCCTGTTCCAGATCTGTTAATATCATGTCATTTTCCATGATCTTTCCACCTTTTTTTTTCGTTGTTGAAATACATTTAGGTGTTTTTTGTTTGTTTTGCTCGTGTATTCAGTAGCTCAGTTTGACAGAGTTTTTTTGTTCATCCTCCATCACAGTTCCCATAACTGCAAAATAGCAAAACATTTCACCATCATTTCAGTGACAAAAACAGACGTTTTTGTTTGGTTGATTTCAGATGCAGTGATTTAAGATAGGATAGTTCCAACATAGCATTCTCTGCAAAAATATTCATTAGAAAACTAATCACTTGAAAATATTCAATGGGAAACGATTTCAAGCTCTATTCACCTGAAAAGCCAATGAACTTTAATATGTGGAGGTCGTTTGTTTCCTGTGCGAGGTACTCTCCAAGGGTTTACATTAAACAGTGCACAATTTAAGTTCACTTCGCTTTTCTTCAGCCGTTTCACTCCCAGAGTTAACCTCGAGGTAGATGTGACCATTGAAATAGAAGCTGGTCTGATCTGCTGATCCTGTAGTGCTGTTTGTTTTTCGGTACATGTATTTTGGAAAATGAATATTGGGATTCTTGTTGTTTAAAATTTTCATTACTGATTTTGAGCAACAATGACTAGTAAAACTTAGGGTATTTGGACGTTTATTAACTTGATCTACATGTAACGCATGTTCAAATAATTTTATTTTAGAAAGCATTAAGAAACAACGAAGTAAACATTGGCAATAACTTAATCGAGTTGCTGTACACTGGCACGACTTCTCTTCCAAGATATAAACAAACAAATGTTCATCTTCAAACAGCGATTTAAAAAATCATCGACGCGAAAAAATAGTATCTTAATATTTCTTTACAAATTATCAAACTTTCCATTACGAGACACTCATATACTATCTTAGCAAACAAGAAAATCCAGGATCCGTTGAAGTCTTGTTGTCAAGGACTGGTATTTATAAGTTAGCAGAACAATGTCCCAAAACGTTTAGGACAACATGGTCTGATTGTTACCGAAACTAGCCTCCCTGATTACCAAGGAACTAATAACATCAAAGGTCCATGAGGATGCACATCTCGAACACATGTAAGTGCCCGTAAATCCTCGTTGTTCAAAGGCGGCCATATTGAAACTTGTTTCTTATCGAGGCACCAATACCGAAGCCATTGAAGAATATGCTGTCAAGAATACTTGACAGCAGAGCTCTGCATTATTTTTTGCAATCTGTGTTGAATCCTTGAACGAGCACAGCGCTATGGAGGGTCGACTGTTAAAGTGAGGTCGTACGCAAAGGACAGGTTAGATCGTAAAATTTTACAACAAGGTATAAAACAAACAATAAGCAATTTATTTAACCTTTCAAGATGCACTTGTACACTGCCAATAAAAACCTTCATAGAAGTCCTAAGCATAAGATGTACCCTTTCTAAAACTATCGGCATGCGATTCACAAGCGACAATTAAAACAAGAGACGGTTGAATAGTACAAAATTAAGCTAAAAACACAAAACGAGCGGACAATATTGTGCTCTACTTGTGAATTATTCCGCCATATTTTTCTTCTTTGGGTAGCGTTAATGAAGTCCATAAACAAGAAGCATTTAAAAATTTTCATCAGAACGAATCAAAAGTCATTTTTGATATGTTAAATAGGAATAAACAAGCTACGGAAATTTGCGTTTCAAAACCTTAGAGAACTTGACACGACCTTAGTTAACGCAAAAACTGTACCTTGGGGCAATTACAAAAAGCTCAAAGTATCCTTGGGGAAGAGGTGTCTTCATCGCCGGATAAAACTGAAAATACCATTTCGATTTCTTCCATCAGAGTCACAACTTCAGCATAAGTGATTGTACAGATTACCCAAGTTGTTTTTGAGGGCTTTGAGCTCGCAGGAGGCTGCAAGGAGCCGTTACAATGACGTGTTAGATTTTGATTCGTCGTCCGCCATTTTGAAAATCGAATGGCGGGAAGAGGACCTAGGTTTTACTGCGCATGTCCAGCCGTTTTTGAGCCCTGTCGTTAAAAGGTGTTTTGCTAGCTTTCTGTCGGTCCGTTTCTGCTAAAGAATTGTTAATGGTTTTTCCGAAAGAGGACAGCACTTCATTTCTCGCTGCATTGCTCATGTCAGGTACGTGTAATTACAGCTTTTTATTGTCTTCGGTAAACAGCTTAAGACGGAATCCATTAGGAAATTGAGTAATCAGTGGACAAAAACCTTGTACCAGAATAATTTAAAGTTTATCGCATTCTTTTTTACACTTTTTAAGAGCTATAGACGTAATTAGTTATCTGTAATAACACCAAAGACAATTTCTTATGGGAGCCCGTGAAATTAAATTTCAAATTTCACAGGAATTGTGTAAACACGGGTAAAATAGGTAAATTTTTATGCGTAAGATTTCATTTTGTGAAATTTGAAATTTATTTTCTCAGGCTCCCATAAGAAATTGTCTTTGGGGTTATTATAGATAACAAATTACATCCATAGCTCTCAAAAAATGTAAAAAAGAATGTCATATGCTTTAAATTATTCTGGTACAAGATTTTTGTCCACTGAAAATTAAAATTACTCAATGTCCTAATGGATTCCGTCTTAATATGTTAGCAGGGCTTTACCGATCGATCATTTTTGTTTAATGTTTCATATTTTTCGTTGGTCCAGTGCTTAAATAATTTGCCATTTTCGTTCCGGTAGCAAAAAGCCGAAAGATAGACACGTAGGTTGGTAGCTAAAGTTTATTAAGTTTCGTAAGTCTTTAAATAAACGTTATATGAAGTGATGTAGTTTTTGTACACTCGTCTGTGAATCGTACATGTATGTTATTTGTTGGCCCAGTAAAAGTGTAGCATCGCATCCTTTATGTTTTCAGTAACTTTAATTACAGCGTTGCTGTTAAAATTAATGTTTCAAACAGCTATTACTCAAAGCAAGAAGGTCAGGCTATTCTCTTAATGTTGATACTGGCAGATAAGCGTAAATTCTTTTGTGTAGCATCATTTAAGCTTACGTGTTGTAAACATCTCATAACAACATAACATAACACATAACATACTTTATTTTATCTCCATCTCCATTTGTGTATTAGCTGGGCTTTTCTTCACTGCTTGCAAATTATTTATATACATCTAATGACTCACGAATGTTTCTTAGATCAAGTAAGGTTCAAAGCTATAGCTGGCATGATTTGATGACAAACAATAAATTTAAATTTCGAATTAGGTACATGTAAAACTTTTATTAAAAGTTATGTGTTGATCACTTTTGGGAAAATATGCTTAAGATAATCGAGTTCAAAGCAGGTGAATGTAATTGTTTTGTACATCTCATTCTCTACTTTTACTGATTAAGTTATTCCATAATTTGCAGGGTAAAAAATTAACTTCAGTGCTTGAATCATTGAATTGTAACTCGGGCCAGTATCCTTGAATTCCAACCTCGTCCCCAGGGTCTTTTCACTTGCTTGCTTAGTATAGTGGACCAGGCCATTTAGATAAAGTGGCTTTCAAAATCCTCTAGTCTAAATCAAAAAATTTAAAACCATATTTACTTGAATAGACCCCTCCCAACCTGGGTGAGAAGTAAGTCTTTTATCCAGGGATTTCGCCAGTAATCATGTGGAAAAAGTACCACATACTGTAGAACTCTAAGTAAAAACAAACCTCAACTTTTAGTGACCCTGGTCAGTTTTAAATTGCTACTGGCAACCAGGAGACTGTCAATTTTTAGCCCTGAAGTTGTTGTTTTCACTGATCCTTTTTTATCTATACTAGGCATGTATATGTCAGCAGTGATCAGTGATGCAGCTTTTCTTACAGTGAAGGTATGCACATGGAAGATATCAATCACATAATTATCCCAGCTTACGTACTATCTTACTGTTCAGTAAAATGAACTGGGTCAAATGCAGTGATCGGTTTAATTTGGGTTCGGTAGTTGAACACAATTAAACCAACAATATGCATACAGCAGTGTTTGATTCCAATTTCTGAACCCAGTCAAACATAATTAAGCACAGTTAAACAGTTTAAAATCATTCAAATATACCAGAGATTGAAACCATCTGCCTTTAAGTGTGTGAGAACAAGCACAAATTTCTGTAGTGTGGAATTTGAACATGATCTGTTTTATATTGTCGTGTAAACACATAGAAGACTGGGTGGCTAAAACAGCCTTTTCGGAAAAAGAAAATTTGGCAATCCTAATACTCACAAAGGCAAATAAAAGTTGAACCAAGGAAAAAATTAAATCACAACATTTACATGAGTGTTCCATCAAGACTTCCATTGGGGTAGGTGATGAAAACCTTATACCCACTTAAGTTACAAAATCCATTTTTCACGGTGATGTAAGATTTATTCTTGATGGTTAAAGGGTTAAAACTTAATGCAGAATGAATCAAACAGTTATACCATGTATGGGTTTCCGTACCACAGTGATTATTGTGACCCAGTACCACTACTGGGGCAAGCTCACACAGGTATGACTTGTACAGTTATGAGATGTTGTGCTGTAATCATTAAACAAATACAGAGAAACAAGAGGAAATCGGGAGGAACTTGTACCAGAATGAAAATCATGCTGGTATTATGAAAACACCCCCTTAGCCTAAAGTTGAGCAGCTCTCAAGAATGTTTAACAACATCCTCAGAGACCCAGGGGCAGTAACGCCCTGATTTCATGAGACCGGTACAAACTCAGACTGGTACGATTTTGTTTACATGAGACCGGTCTGAAAGTCAGACTGGCATGAAGTGTTTACCTGAGACCAATCTAAACTCTGTTTGTGTTAATATGGTCCACAACCATCCCATCCTTAAAAATCCACTTTATCTATTATCCAACAGCTTGGAATGCTCCAACGCCACTTATTAAACGTGCATACCCAAAACAAATATCTCAGACCAATTGGAACCCTGTTCATGCTTAAGTGGCTCCCCAGTCTGATTTCAAACCGTTCTGAGTCATTCATATTGGTTCAGCAGCAGTGATGAGTTAAACCAGCCTAAGGCCCTGTTTACATGAGTGACTTTATCCCGGAATGACTTTTATCTCCTCCCGGGGTGACTTTCATTGCGGTGTCTGGTCATTTACCTGTAAATGTTTACATGATTTGGAGCTGAAATGTGTTCACCCTGGGGCGATTTCATCCCGGTCTTCAGCACGGGGATGAAATCGTCCTGGGGTAAACACCATTTCAGCTCCAAACCATGTAAAAACTTACAGGTAAATGACCAGACACCGATGTGAAAGTCATCTCGGGATGAAATCACTCGTGTAAACACAGCCTAAGATGATAATTATTTTATACTAGCTTCATGTTTCGTACGTTTCGTGTAAACAGAGGTAAGCATTTGGAGTCGATCTGAAGTTGTACCGGCCCAAGTTGGTACCATTCTCATAGACTACGAGCAGTCTCTCATTTTTCTCTGGTGCGTGTACACTGACTGTTCTACTATTGGTAATTGTGATAATTAAAATCTGCTTTGTTTTTCTTACAGGTTTTTATTCCATCAACCTGATGTCAGGAAAATATGGCAGTTTATTGTAAGGGTTTGGTTAAGAAATTTGTACTTTTAGCTATATTCCCAGACACACTTTATCAATTCAAATAAAAAATTTGAAGAGCAGTTTTGAAATAAGGTTATATATTTTTTTGTCTTTTTCCGCTTAACATTTTGATGTCATTGATTAGTTTGACTGACCCCTCAGTACTACTAAGTGGATGATGTATGAAAATAGAATGAATCCTGGAGTACCTTTTAGGGCTCTACTTCAAAATATCTGATGAGCACACCCTGCCCCTATCTTTTTTTGGGGGAGTATCCCCCCCAACTACTATCCCAGGAATGAAGAGTCAGACCTATTTGATTGAATTCTCTTTATGGGGAAAACTATATCGATTGACTGATTCACCAGTCTGATCCCTTTTTGTCAGTTCATTGCCTATTAGGTTTCAGACTATTCTGAAATGATTTAGGAAGAGGCTATTCCTTTTATTTTTCTTTGGTACCAGATTATGGCAATCAATTGGTGACAAATTATCAAACCAAAAAGAACTAAAGTCTCGAGATCTACTGCCATCACAGTCTGGGGTAGTAAGAGAGTGAGTCATAATCTGTGCATCAAATAAAGTCACTAGTCATTACTGGACCATTTGTTATTCGCATTGGCAACACTGAAGTCACAGATTGATTGATTTATTGATTGACTGATTGATTGATTGATTGATTGATTGATTGATTTTTTAATTGGCTGATTGACTGATTTATAAGCCAGTTGGTTGAGTGGTTGATTGATTGACTGATTGGTACTTAAAATAGATGAATGAATTGATTCACCTGAATTACATGTAAGTAATTACATGCATAATGCTGCACTTCTTCGCCTCTTCCTCTGGCAGTAAAATAATACCCGGCATCAGTCGAAACATAAAATAATTTTCAAGCCCCAATGTCATGACATAATTGTAAGCAAATAATTTATTTGTAATTAGCAAGTAGTAGGTAAGAAGGCGTATTAGAGAGCAGGACTATTAGAGCTTTTACAGTAATTTAAATTATATTTCATATTAACTCCAGTAAGCTACTCCTTCTGAGTAACTACCGCTATTGGACAGTCAAGAAAGAAAGCAATGCCCTGGGATGTTTTAGGGTTCACTACTTCCTACTATTAATTAAACTTCCTGGGGAATTAATACAAGTAAATAAGGTACATCATCATCATCATCATTCAACTACAGCGTCATTTTACCATATAAGGAGACAAATATGAGTATGAGAGCGTCTTACACTGTAGAAAACGTATTGCACTATAGTATCCCAGTTTCAAATCACTTATTGAATAAAGCATTTAAATTGCTTAGATATTTAAGTTTATATTACCTACAACAGAGGCTTATTTAAAATTTATGAAACACTGGTTCTAATTTGATGAGAGGTGTATTACTAATGATTAACTAATAATTATAATATTGTTTTCCGGTCTCACTTGTAATAATAATAATAATAATAATAATAATAATAATAATAATAATAATAATAATGATAATAATAACGAATTGATGCAAGAGTAATTGAGAAACAGAGGAAAAGAGTGTTAGCTGTGGAGATGAGCTGCCCCTGGATGGACAATAGGATGGCGAAAGACAAAGAGAAGACTACCAAGTACGCTGCTCTGCGATGGGAGCTTAAGCAACAGTATCGCGGATATGAGGTGAAACAGTGCAATGTCATTATTGATGTCCTGGGTGGATGGTCTGAAGACCTTAACGCGAAGATGGAGGAGTTAGTAGGAGAACGAACTAAGCAAGCACTGAAGTGTGACGGATTCAACATTATAGAGCTTTAAGGGAAGAAATCCGTGAATCTGCCCTTCCGTTCATCTGGAAAAAAAGAGTATAAAAAATCTTATTTCCAACATAGCTTTGATAAAAGTTTATTACATGGACGGATAAGCGGATCCACGGAGACAGTACTTCCAGTCTTGAATAGATACATTTTAAATTGACAAGGAATATGCATTTTTTATTTCAAAATGACGGATCTACGGATTCAACAATATAGAGCTTTAAGAGGAGAAATCCGTGAATCCGTGGTTCCGTCCATCTGAAAAAAAATCTGATTACCAACGTAGCCCCGATAAAAGTTTATTACCTGGAGGGATAAGTGGATCCACGGAGACAGTACTTCCAGTCTTGAATAGATACAGTTAAATCGACAAGGAATAAGCATTTTATATTTCAGAGTGACGGAATAAAATAAATTCTTTGACATGACGAATCGGCGGACTGACGGATTCCCCATTATTCTTTACGTAATAAACCCAAAAAAGCTTTATTGTCAACTTTCGACTCCAGAGAGAACGGATTGACACATTTTTAATTACAGCGAATTTTCAAGAAGACAATGCCATCATCAAGCTAGAAGATTGTTATGGAAACAATGTTCTTATTGCTTGAATTTCTATTGATGAGAGTGCATTCTTCTTGAACGAGATCGTGCAAATGACATTTTATTTGTAGTGTTCTGGACAATAGAATTCTTCAACTTTGAGAACCACGTCTCTCCTAGCCTTAGCTAATGAAACAACTATTTCTGTCACAAGGTTGAAATTCGATGGTTACGTAACACAATTGTTTAATCAGCAAGTTAATTGTACAGCTATTTCTGTCACAAGGTTGGAATTCGATAGTTACGTAACACAATTGTGTAATCAGCAAGTTAATTGCACAATTCCGTGCGTGCGTGCGTGCGTGCGTGGGTGCGCCGATATGTATGAGGAATGTGCCCGGATAACTATAAAAGAAAAACGAAATCGTGTCTCTGCCTCAGTTACGTGCAAGACAGGGAGATGTATAGATCAGCAAGAAATCCTGCTCGACAGCTTAACAGCAAAGCAATCAAAGACGCTGCATCGTGTTTCTTGTCCCCCATAATACGAAGTCGTTTATCCGTCGTGACTGCAACATGTGTATGGAGAGTCCAAAGAAAAGATCTGACAGAGGCGTGGAAGCTAGTTTGCAAGAAGAGAGAAGAATGTAATCGGTCCTTGTTGACCCTCGAAGGCTTAGAATTCTTTTTTCGGCAATAGGAGTTAAAGAACCCCCCAAAAAAGATAAAGAGAAGAGCAATTCTGAAGAGTGTAACGACGATGAAGATGGTGATGAAAATGAAAACAGCGGAGTTTCAGAAAGCTCGCAAATATCTCAGGCAACTGAGAGAAACTTTGCAATGGTGGCCGAGAAGAAACGGTTTCCCTCGTTTTCGTTTTGGATGGCGTTCACAAGTTCTACAGGAGCTCCTGTTTCATTGCTTCCAATCAAAAAAGTGCTCCTTTCCTGTGAGCTGGAAATTAATGTCCAGATTCAAAAGACGGTGGAGAAATCCATCAAGTCTTTATTTCCCGTCTTAAAGGATCACAGCTCATCTTATGTGATTGAGCTGGTTGAAGCTTCTTTTCAAGCAACTATGAGAGATTTTGCAGACCAACTGTCCTGTCAAGATCTGCTTTCATCGTCGACAAACCGCTCAACGGAAAAAGTGGTATTTTGTCACATGAACGCATCATCAAAAAAGAAGAACCAGATCACCAATGCGTTGGAGGCAATGAAAAAGGCCGGTCTTCGCGTGGACATTTTTGACGCCGATTCAAACGAAATGCTGACAACCAACACACCAGACAAGTGCATCACAAGTCATCCAAAAGTTGTGCTATTTGGAAAACTAGAGAGGGCTATGGAAAGTCTGGGGCTATAAGCTGTATCGAGGCTCAATGTACAAGAAAGTAAAAGAATCACAATACACCTACAGATATAAATGTAGTGTGGTGGATTGGTTAGGGTTGCTTGAGGGCAATGAAAATTTTTGGTAAGACCTTATCAAGCACGGGGATCAAGTGAGAGAACGGCTATCAAGACCCGAGAGCCAAACGATTAGACAGCTAATCGTAAATTTCGACTTAATCGAAGTAAAAGATGGTTGGTGTTTTTCGATTAATTCAAAAACATTCATTCAAGATGCCATTGAACAGAGTGAATTTGGGAAAGTCTCTCCTAGAGCCTTTGTGGAGTACGACCATTTCAACGGACCAAATCGGCGCTACTTTAAACAAATTCTACAGAACAGCCTAGAGAAGCACGAAATACAGCTTTTCTGCCACGACTTTATCAACCTCCTCAGATTTAACCAGAAAACGCACAAGCAAAAGGTACAGTATACATGTGTATTCAAAGTATGAAAACATAACTTACTGTGGTGTAAAGTATAAAGTTTCTGAAATGCCAACTTCAGGTTTAACGGCCTTTAAGAACATTTAATTGATAGCTTAAATGTGGATAACCAACTTTAAGGAGATTTAAGCAACTTTTAATATTCCGTAAAACTCCATTTTCATGCTGTGAATATTTACAGCGGTTTAAATCTCACCCCATCATCAGATAAATTGCTTACGCGTTTTGTCGTTAGCTAAGTAAGAATGAAAACCTTAGCAATAAGAACCGCAAAAGTAATATATGGCAATGCTATTCCCTTATAGGTTCCTTGTCTCATTGGAAGCGCCGATAGCGGCAAAACAAGCCTTTTCGCGCCAATAAGAGGAATTGTCCCTACACACCGCATTGGCAAGATAACCAAACAGCGACACTTTAACAAATCAATGATGAACAAAGATTGCGAAGTAATGTTCCTCGACGAAGCAACAGCTGATCTCATGGACGTCGACGACTGGAAGGTAATTTCCTTTTTCTGGTAACTTAACAGATTACATTCAGAAATGCGCACATGCCAAAAATATTTACACTTAACATTAGATATTTCAGATCGCTTGTAAATGAGAGGTATTAAGAGACAATTTTTTGACAAGCACAACACAGTTTAAGATTTCAACGCTCAATACGGTCATTCAGCTAATGGAAAACTAGTTTTGTTCTCTGGTTTTGTTACATTACAGGTGGCAACTCAAGGAGCATGGACGGCAAACGATTGCAAGTACAAGTCGCCAAAGGGGTTTATGAACAGAATTCCAATGCTGATTACATGCCAGACGCCAATGGACTTTGGAAAAGATCACCAGGCTGCCATGGATTCCAGACTCAATAAGTACATCTTCAAAACGTTACCAAGCGTGAACCCAGCAGCAATTGGGTAGTTAGAAAAGCATCCCATGGATTGTATCCACTGGGCGACAATTCAAATGGCCAGTCAACCAAATTCAACCGGTGGCGAGACATCAACGACCTTAGCTGGAGAGCTTAACGATCACGAGATCAAAGAACTTTTTCAATTTAACTTGAGCGAAGATCTGGTTGACGAAACTCCTGCTAGTCCACTGCGACAGACATCGCAGTATGTTTCATGTGACATGGAATCGTTGGAGCAACACCTTGAGCACACTCGAGAAGGCAGCCTAGAATCACGTCAGCTGACGGCACTCCTCCAAACAAGGGATAGCGCAAGAGAGATGTGGCTGAAGGATTCTGCGGAAAAGGCGTTTGAAAGGTATCTTTCGTTAAACACATTTAGTAAGGCACATTAGCACAATCTACCCATTACAAGAGCACCGGAAAAACGTTGCCATGATTATATAAAACATGGGACGATGCGATCTCTAAGAAAAGAATGGAACAGCGCTTACAATATACAATACATACAGTGTGTAAAAACGCCTTGCCATAGCGTCACCTGAAATGTATCTTTTTTTTTCGTAATTTGCAGTTTAGAAAGGGTAGTTGGTGAGCTCTCAGAAGACGATCGGGCACGTATCATGGTCAATCCTTGGACCCTCCCGGAGGACCTCGTCGAAAGACTGCGATAAGTTTTGTCGACTCGTCGCAGAGAAGAGGAAGAGAGAAAAGAGAGAGAGCAAAGGCTGGCTGTAAGAAGGATGTTTGAAGACGAGCGTATATTGGAACGAGAGAAAGAGATGCGTGAGCTGCAAAAGGTGTTCGTGGAAGGGCAAGATCCTCGGATTGACCAAATGGCAGTAAAGTACCGCATCGAGGTGCTGCAGGAAGCATTAAAAACACTGCACGAGGTTTCTGGCACCCTGTGCGACTTTGCTGTGAAAACAAGACGACTGGCCTGTGTGAAATTGGGACTTGCCAGTCCCGCAGAGGCGCGAAACATACAAACAGTTTACGAGGCCCTAACAATGAAGGACTGGCCTGCCGAAGACGCAAACGTCCCAGCTAGTGACAGTGACGACGCGAATGAGGGCGCGGGCGTCGAAAGCACTCCCGAAAGCTGCTGTGTTAGGGAGAGTGGCCGAGAAGAGGAAGATGAACGGCAAATATTTATCACGCAAGTACCCTCTTCACAACGCATGCAGGACGAGCCCGAACAGCGTCCATTCCTGGTTCACAAGGGTAGAGGAAAAAAGCGCAAGAATACTCTCTCCCAGCAGCCGAATCGTCAGATAAAGATTACGAAGTTCTTTAGCTCGCAGCTGTGAATCCAGCCCATTTGTATTGTTGTAGATCAGATTTCAATAAAAACGAGTAGAAACAGGCATTTATGTAAGTCAATTGAATTGTAAAGAAGACAACAAGGCTATTTCATGGGTAGGACCGTTACATTTTCTATTGAAATATGTATACCTATGTTATGTTCTACGGTAATTAATAAACGTCAAGTGTGCAGCAAACTTATGGTCTTATTAGTCTCAGTGTTCACATCGGTAGAATTGAATTGCTAAGGACAATCTTTCGCGATCATGCGGCAATGTTCCAAGGGCTTCCAGTTCACCGATTGTAGCACATCAAGTTCTTCTCGAAGAATGTCCGATCGTTGAACCGGCGACGAGATCGTGTCTAGAAATAGGCTATTTCTCGCAATATCGCGATCCTCCAGTTTTATGGCGATAAAAAGACTGGCCAGGATCAGCTCTCTAAATGTAGACCTTTTCCTGTTTGAAGTCTAGTTCAAGTGTCGCCAAAGTAGACTTTCCGCCAACAAAGCCGTTTCTTTCGGGTAGTCACAGGCACAAATTTCTTCCAAATATTCCCCAGCAAATTTTAGATCGCTCAAAGACAGGGTGGGATGTTTTTCTGCAATTCTGTCCATCTTACTCATTCGGCACAGCAGAGAAAGAGGCAAAATGCTCTATGTCGTCCGAATTTGTAGCGAAGAAACATTTCCAAGCATGCTCTTGGAACCGAAAACGGTATGTGATTGGCAGGCCATAACCAATCACTGCTAACTTGGGATAATGCTCTATCTTTTAGAATAGGATCCAAATTTTCTTACTGCCCTGCTCAGGAGAGAGTTCGGTGTTCTTCCCTCGTGAAAATGAAAATCTGGGTCCCTCAGAATCGCTTTCCACTGACCGAAGCCGTATCGCTTAAGTCCAGCTTGTAGATATTTGTCTTCCTCTGGAGTGAACATTACATTTTTTCTTCTCGCGCCAATTTCTGTTTGTCTAGCGTATTGTGTTTTAGTGATCGTTTCGTCTTCGTCGGTTAGAGAACTATCACTTTTGCCAGCACTGAGCTCTTGTGAAGAAGTTGACTTGTCTGAAAGTCTCGAGCGCACTTCCATTTCTAGCTCTGTCCCCTTGTCGCCGTGTACTTTTTCCAAACATTTGTGCGCTTTACTAGCGACCTCGCGCGATCGTTGTTTTTGATAGTGAACCTTTGCCACGACAGAGCTGTGTTTCTGGTCTTTGGAAACTGTGCTTTGCGCACTGCTGCTAAGATGTCTAGTACTTGCCGTCTCGACTATTTGTCGATAGCGAGTCGGATGAACGTACTTGCCTGTTGCATCGAAGACCAGTTTACTCATTAGTTCTCCTAGCTTGTTGTGTTGTCCTCCATTTCTCGTCACTAAAACATAATCACAGTTCGGCTTGAGCAGAGGGCGAATGTGCTCGATGTAGCCATCTAACACTTGCATGCTAGTCTCGGTCAGGTAAAGAGAATCAAAGCCATATTTTCCTGCTGTTTTGAACATTTCCTGATCAATAAATCCACCGTTAGTTTTAGCTTTGTTCACCATTTCAACAGTTAAATACTGATATGTCATCGGGCGCGAACCTTTAACCTTGATGAACAAATATACGGCGAGAAATTTGGTAGCAAATGATAAGTCAAATGGGGATATCGAACCTGGATTATCCTTGCATGACTTCAGCACGCTTTCGTAGCGCGGCAAGTATCGCCCCACGACTTCCAAGAGCTCTTCGAGCGTGGCCCAGTGTCCCTTGGCTTCTAAGGCGTCGATATCGAGTTCGCTCGTCCATTGTAATCGCATCATCTTGGAGACGGTTTTGCGCACTTTTTTCAAGTACAGTTCTGTACAAGTTAACCCTCTTAATACCGATTCCGAAGCTCCATTAACTTTTCTGAAATCCCCCAATTCTGCAATGGCGTCCAAGTAGCCTATGCGCCCTGCATGCCCGAGATTCCACTCATCTTGCATCATGTCAAGAAATTTGAATAGGAGATTAGGCGAACATAGACTAAAGTCAACGATTTCAAATGTGAGATCCTCGTCGTCTTCGCAACAGAATTTAAGAAATTTCAAACACCTGCTGACAATTTGGTGTGCTTGCCGATCGCTTTTACAACCACCACCACTGCCGGTAAGCCAGGACAAGAAATCTTGAGCGATTTTGCTTGACATGCCAAAAGAAAGAGCTCGTCTGATTTTAAGTGAAGTCTTGTCATCATTGGCGTCATTTTTGTTGCTTTGTTGTTGGCATGCTTCAGTCTGAGTAATGTTTGGCTTTTCGTCGAAATAAAAGTACCAACGGTGTTTGTTCCTGGCGTGTTTTCTGCAGCCTCTTTGTGTGGTAAATCCATCATGCTTACAGCCTTGCACTGGGCAGTGAAAAAGACCATCAGAGTCGTCCTCTTCTAAGTGAAGCCTTTTGGGTTTAGGCGACGCGTTTGGTAGTTTTGACCAGTCGATTTCCACTCCTCTTTTACTCATCATTTAAGATCTGATATTGTGAAGTTTCTCACGAGACTACTGTATTTATACCAAATAGCTGACTTGGTATCCACTCGATATCTGGCCCGTTTTCTACACAATAAAACCAAACAAAGGAACAGACAAAGGAACAAAGGGACAAGTCTCATCTTGTTCAAACCTGCCCTAATGTGATTAAACATGTATCAGGCAAGCCAAGGCTAAAATTAAATTTGCCCTTGAGCATGTTAGACTGACAAACTAAAATCAGAACTTGCGTTCCTGTCGACTAAAACTAGATAGGAACCATCGTTCCCATTTAGTGAACCAAGTGAAAAGGGAATTCTAGTTCCTCTTTAACTTTAAGCGGATCTTATTAGCTCCAGTCTGGAAACGGAACAATTGTTCCCTTTCAGCAGGAAAAGGAACAACTTACTTAGGAAGAAAATTGCTTTGGAAAGGAACCACTTAATACATTTGGGAACGACAAGCCACGATTAGGAACAACACGTTCCTAATTGTTCATAAGAAAATACTTAAGCGGAACAATCATTCCTCATTATTGAACTCCGGAACTTAATGTACTGGTTAAAAGGAACAAATTGTTTGAAGGAGAACACTCGATAAAATCGGAACCATTTAAAAAGGACCATTTGTTCCTAAAAAGATCAAAACGGAACAAAGAGTTCCCTTTATTCTAAATAAAAAAGGAACTTCGTGTTCACATTTATGTCAAAAGGAACCCTTTGTTCCGAATTCAGAAATGGTTGTTCTTATTTTTGATTTCGGCCTAAACAAAAGTTCCTTTAGGTGTATTCAGAGTTTGTTCCTAAAGCGATAAGAGGAACAAAACAGTAAAGCTCGCGGAACAGTACCTTTTCAAGAAAGCCATTATTTTTCGAGTTCCATCAGTTAAAATCATAATTTGAAAACTTGTTTATTTAAGCAATATGCCAACAAGGCGGGCAAAAAAATATCGACGAAAAACGTCTTTAGAGCCATAATGTCTGCTGTCATCGATTTTGGGGAATGTATATGATAGTCTTTAAAGGGAGGAAGCGCCTGTTAAGTATAAACGTGGTTTTCAGGGAGGTCCTCCAATATTACAAAATTTACATTAGAAACGTTAACAAGTTCTCGATACATAGTATAAAATTATATATCAAGCATGAAATGTGTAAAATATGTACAAATAAACTACCTTTATATGCATTTTCGTACTTCATAAGTTAGCTTGTATGTACGCCAAGCTTTGTTTACCGGTACTCGTCATCTTCAGTTCCGACGCTTACCTAAAAAAAATACAAAAAAAAAAGAAAAAACGACTGCGATGGGCCACTTGAGCATGATAACATTTCTCAAAAGCAGAACCATGCATACGGCAGTCGTCCCTTGATTTCCCACACGAAGGGGCAAAAATACTCTAAAATCTAACAGGTATCCTTGCCTAAAAACAGTGAACCCTTAAGACTAGATCTTGAACACAAGCTTTCAACACCTCTCCTTTAGCGGAATCACCACCATACCCCTCTGAGATTTTTGTTAATAGAGAATATAAAAGGCCTGGGTTCTTTTGGACCTCAGCAAAATATTTGCTATCTACCAGAAGGGCACAGGCGCTTCTCTTTGTCTTCTTTGCAAACGTTGGCCATTCAGATGTGATGTCATCAAAACGAGTGGCCCGATTTATACTAGAGACGGATCATCCGTCTGGGACGAACTTGGGCAAAGAACGGTAGTTCGTCTTATAATTCGTCTGTGTATAAATACGGGCTTTCAGACGGATCATCCGTCCAGACGAACTATCACGGTAGTTCGTCTTGACAGACGAACTACCGTGGATAATTCGTCTGGACGGATGATCCGTCTGTCTGTATAAATACGGGCAGAAGACGAACTACTCAAAAATCAGGATCGGCAAGGTGACGATTTGCCTTGTACCCATGCCTTTTCGTCACGCTTAGACGAATTATCCGCCTAGTGTAAATACGGGACGAACTACGAGACGCAACGATAGTTCGTATCATAGTTCGTCCCGTGTTTATACTAGATAGATGATTCGTCTTGACGGATGATCCGTCTGGACGGATGATCCGTCTCTAGTATAAATCGGGCCAGTTTCTTTCATCATCTGATAGGGCTTTTACAGTCTTGAAAAACCCGCTGACCAAACAAAAGGCCCTGGCAACTGAACACTTACGCCACCGTGCGATCATTTCCATCAAACTGATACATGAACTGGATGTCGTCATCTATGATCCAGTAGAGAGAAAAGTCGAAGTGCTCTGCTAAGATTTTGATGATTGCCCTTGTTACTCCAATTCCTCGTCCTTGTTGAGGCAACACAACATACTTTAACTTGACATTATTTGCTGTTCGATACCAGACACCACGTAGAGTGCACTTCAAGGTTTATAGGTGTTGCTGTTCGACGACAAGGAAGATGTTTAAATCTGAGGGACTTTCTTCACTCTTTTCTTGCTCTAATTGGTCATCCATTGTTTTACTTATACTCCAGGGATCTTCTTCAAGAAGGTAATTCCCTTGGAGGTCTGATGTTTGACCAGGTCGGATTGTCGGGATAAATACAGGTGCTAGGTGCTGCGAAGGATCCTTAAATTCTTTACGAATAGTTTCAAGTTTGTCAGACATCACTGGGGAGACTAATACTTTAAGGCAAGTTTCTTCTTGAACACTCCTTCTCACGTGAATTTCATCTTCAGAAAGTTGCTGTCCATTAACAATTTTACAGGTGACAGAAGACTTCCGATGGGCAAACAGAAGTTTCCAGGCCAAAGTCAGAAGTTTCTTAACGTTTGCATCATCACTGTCCAGGACTAGACTTCGATATCAAAATGACCCTTGTCACTGAGTACATTAACTAAAGTCTCAGCCCACAAAAGATGATCGACACTGAGTGAATGTGGAAGTTTCAATTCTCCTTTCTTCAACTTCAATTTGTTCTCAATTTTGCGAACGACGTCCACACCCTTTCCTTCCCGATGCAAAAAGTTTGTCATCTTTTTTATGATTTCCTCTTGAGTGGATTGTGATGGAATTTTGCTGTCGTCGTGGACATCAACCATTGTCTCAGGCAATGCAATGTCAGCCTGCTGATCTAAGCTGGGATGAGGGTTAATTTCACGAATTCACATGTTGCAAAAGTTGACTACTACCTGTAACTTGCCGTACAACATCTTAATGGGTCCATCCTATCGAAAGATCTGACAGCAAGGAGTTCCTTGACATCTTCTTTACGCCCATCGATCAACTGAAAATGAGATTTCGCATATTGCTTGTCACGAGTTTCTCTCAGAAGGGAAACTTCAACGCGTTGAAGAAGAATTTGAAGATATCGATGGCACAGCTCTTTGTTTTCGTCAACATCAGCACTTGACCAATGCTTCTAATGGATAACGATAATGTGACAAACGGTGCTGATAGACTAATATATATTGCGTGTACAAAAGGTTATTACAGAGATACATGGTCAGTGTTCATTACGACGGTTTAAACTGTTCGATGATAAAATTCTACCTCCATCTATGGGGAAGCCTTTTTTTAGTGCAGACTAATTGAAATATTGGCCTGATTAAAAGTGCCCTTTTGCCGTAGTGCCAGCCTTAAAAAAAACGGTCAGCATCCGGCAGTACGAAGTACCGGCTGAGTTTTATTTTGCGTTGTGTGATTCCCTGCATTCAAAGTTTTTACATTTATTAAAGATTTAGGAATAATTAGTTGTAATAAATTTGACGCGAGAGTCGCCCAAGGGCGCCTTTGAGTTTTTCAATGACACGAATAAGTGGCTGGGTATTTTGAAATCTCTGCCAAGAAATCTAGCCAATGTAAAAATCAGGCCCATTGCGAATTATCTTCCGCACTATAACTGTTTGCTAAATCGCACAGGCCCTAAATAACAAATCGTCGGATTTTACCAAAACAATGTCATAAGCAAAATTACATCGAAGAGTCTACCAAACAAGCAAACTACTCACCGAATGCTGCATCATTAGAGAGCAACGCCGAAATTGCCGAGCCACTTCTTTTCTTAGGCATGTATATTTTAATATTATATCATTTAGGGACACCCAACTGTTCGTGTCGGCGGAATATCTGTTACATGTTCTGTTCGGCAGGCCAAAATTGCCTTAGCTGTTCGGATTTAAGTAAAGTGAAAACTAGAGCTTTCTTTGGCGAAACATCGCCTCAGACTTTCGCAACAGGAGGACTGATTAGTCTCGATATGGATTGTTTTCCGATGGACAAATATGTCAGTTAGCATTTTCGGAAAGACACTAGCAGCTCGGAAATTCGGCGGATAGGATTCCGTTTCCTAAAATTTTCTGCGGCCTACATTCTCAGCTAAAAATGCCAAACAGATCAACCTGTCTTAACTTACACAAAATATATGCCTTTAAGAAAAGCTCTGAAACAATCTATGAAAGCAGAACAAGACATTTATTTTCCAAGTATCTTGTATTCCTAACGCCTAAACTATTCCCTTTTAATGATTTTGTGTATCCATACTAAAGATAGTCAAACCTCTGCTTGCGCATAATTCCAGGAACATCTACTCGTTGCGGAAAGTAACAATAAAACAAAGGCAACATCCGATTCGCGCCTACTAGGCAGTTTTTCTCAAATGCCCATCAAGTTTTAAGAGCTTGTGCCCGAGAGAGTGGGGCAGGCCCGGAAATAGGGGTCAGCCGATTTGCCTCAAATTTAGGTCACAAAGTTGATACTAAAAGTTTAGCTTCATTCAGGTGCGTTACTAGACGTTTTTTGGCAGTAGGCACAAATTCAGGTTGGTACTTAGCCGAAGGGAGACAAACATGATGATTGCGGTCAGAAATACCGCATTTTTTTTTCAATCGTATCTCGTGCTCACATATCAACTTATGCTAATTGCGCTTTCCAGTTACCCGCACTGCAGTCAGTTTACAGTACTTCTGATGGGACCATTGTATGATCCTCTAGTGTCTGCTTATGGATGCAAGAACGCACGAGTTATGACGTCTTTGGCATTGCGATCGGAACGATTTTTCTTGATTTTTGGTTTACAGTAGTCTTTTCCGCAACGTCAGTGTTATGTTCTCTTATCTCCAGGTAACTCAAGACAATTATACATACGAAGGACTTACAATTCAAAAGGTAACCTTCTATACTTCCTAGCGCAAAATTCCCGTAATACACTTTCATTGTCGATCGGCGTGTCTCTATAAGCATGCATAAGCGCTACAGAAGAGAGAGCTGCTCAGTTCTCGGAGTTGAACACGTGCATGACTCTGCGCAAGTGATTGTAATATTGTCGCCCTCCTTACAGTGTGCGCGTCATGTTAATTGAGTGACCAGTTAAAAGCAGAGAATTTTGATCCGTTACGCGTTGTTTGGCGTGGTTTTATTGTTTGCAAAGAACAACAGACGCCAATGCGTATGCGACTGCGGATCAACCAGCAAAATGCTTAGTGATGGTCGAAAAAAACTCGCAAAAAAAACACCTATTTAGCACTTGTGTCGCAGAATACGAACAATTTTAGCGGCTAAAAGTTTAATTCTGTTAGCCAGCTAGTGGAGTCTGCTTCGTACGGTGGCGGTGTAGTTTTTGTAAAGCAAATGATTGTAGTATTGTCACCCTCCTTACCGTATATAACTCCGCCACTGTTGTTCAAATTGAGGGAATGAATTATGGCTCTGACTAGAGAGTCTTTGAGCGATTTGTCCCTCTTATAAGCGACAGTATTAGTGTAAGAGAAAGTTTTATTTCTCAGTTTTAAGTGCGAGTATGGCCATAGTGCTCGACTTGATAAGAAGAATGCTTATCAAAATAGCAAGACCGGTTTCGGAAATCTGAGTGGTTTCCTTCTTCAGTTGCTTTGGTGCTCAAGTGAGTGTGAGCTGGTGTGGCCAAATGATCACAGAGTTGCTGTTTATATAGTTCAGCGTGCGCGTCATGTTAATTGAGGGACCAATTAAAAGCAGAGAATTTTGATCCGTTACGTGTTGTTTGGCGTGGTTTTATTGTTTGCAAAGAACAATAGGCGCCAATGCGTACGCAACTGCGGATCAACCAGCAAAATGCTTAGTGATGGTCGGAAAAAACTCGCTCTGACGTCGCAGTAGACACGGGCTTTGTTAGAAGAATATTGAGAACTGTTGTTATATTTGGGTACAAAGTAATTCGACTAAGAAGAGTGCTAAATAGTTGAGAATCAAGGTAAAGGATGAAAGTAAAGAGAACGGGCATGGAGATACCTGTGACTAAGAACCAGTTGAATAAAAAGCCGAATTCCTCCTTGCCGTATTTTTTGCTTTTCATCGTGTTATCTTGTTGTAGATTTTTTTCTGGAAATACTAGTAACTGTTAGTGCAGACAGAAAAGGTTGTTGATACTAATCCCAGCAGCGGAAATTTTGTGATTTTGAATTTCTAATCGGTTTCCAATGAATTTTCTTTTCACTAACAGTTAGTCATAGTCTTAAAACCGATTGGAACATATTGCAAAGGCAATAAAGCCGTTCCTTGAACTAAAAGAGATAACACAACACACCCAGGTGCATTCTTCCTCGACAGTGTTGAAGAGACTATTGATATTGAAATTGTACAACTTTACCTTATCTCCTCACTGTATGGATTTTTAGTTTCCGTTTCTTCTGTATTATACTTCGTCAAATAAGGGCGGGAAATTCTAGTACGCACTTGCGTATTTCGCGTAAAGGCAGGAACGCCCCTCTCGGCATTGATCTTATTTGGGCTGAGTTCTAGATACATGCTCTTTGGGCCCCCCGTGAGACTGAGTTTTGTTCTATTTTAAGAAGTCTTCAAAACTTCATTCCAATTCTTGGAAAAACTTTAGAAAAATTAATTGTCATTTTCTCTTAGCCTGATTAACCTTTGTGAACAAAAGAATATGGCTCACCGGAATATGTTTGGTTTCCACGGTATTAGTCTGAAATTCTGTCTCTTTCAGGCCTATGAAGAGAAACCGGAAATGGCCTAACTTTAACTCACACTACAACCCTAACTTACATTGTAATAAGGAACAAGAAGAAAATAATAAGGTCAAGGCCTTTTTCACTTTGTAGACATCCACTGAAGATAGCGATGGAGCCACCCCCTGTCAAGCCCTTTTTTTCAAAAATAAAAATGTGTGTTTTTGACCTTTTTGGGTGACAAAGGAGTAAAATGCTGCCAAAGAGCGGCAAAATGTTTAATCGTATCACATGTTACAAGTATAGCTTAAGAAATTGCTAATTTCCGCACTTTTTCGATAAAATGTAATTGTGAATAACATCCAATATGGCGGCCCGAGTGATCTTGGTCGCCATTTTCTATGACATCACAGCTCCAACGCAGTGCCTCAACCCGTAGTATCAACCCCATCTTGTAAAGCACGTGGGCTATCTAAAAGTAAAATCTTTAAAAGTTGTACTCCTCAAGGGGTGCAAATCCACCCAACCCCACCCCCGCCCCTGTACTGGGGGACAGGTCTCAAAAACAGCTGATTAGTTGAAAAATCGTTTCAACAGGACAGAAACAGGACAAAAAATAAACATGTAAAGTGTATGTAAGAGTGCTAGAAATGAGCAATACTGCCCTACATGATTTCCCCCCGGCCATAGGCCTGAAAGAAGAAATTAGAAATAAGAATCAGGGTCAAAGAAAAATCTTTGAGCCCGGCGGGATTTGAACCCGCGACCTCTGGATTAGATCGCCGTTCTACCAACTGAGCTAAGAGGCCAAGCTGGGAACAGGACGCGGAAATTAAGATATTAAAGTCGCGGCAATGGAAATCTGTGTATCGTAAGTAATGTGATGTGCTATGCGGCACATCACATTACTTACGATACACAGAAACGGGACTACTGACTACACAGATAATGTGTATTCTCATTTAACTTAATTAAGTATCTTTCAGACACAAGGTACAGTTCCACCTTAGCAACAAAATTGTTAGTATAACAAAAGCAAAGTGCATTTCCTTGCCAACTCGTTGTTTCTGCAGCCACCTTATTAAGCTTGTAACACTATAGAAGTGGGTCATGAAGAACTCTCATTAGTTAATCATTAATGGAAAACACCACTTAGGAATGTATCAGATGTAAGCTTATGCTAAACCCTTCATTTATATTCCAACAGCAGACAGGTGTAATACCTTTTTTGGATTAGGCTGACAGTTGTCAGATGAAACAAATGCAGCAACTTTTGGTTCATCTTAGCCAATGGTAATTAATGAAAGAACTTGACTGTATTGCAAAAAGAATTATTGTCGAGTAGTATATTAAACAAATAATCAAAATGATAACGCACAGATTTAACTTTGAATTAATATTAAGAAAAAAAAACAGAATTGTATAGAAGCATAAAACACTGAGGTATGTTGCCTCAAAACTAAGTCCTCTAATTAGCAGCAAACAGGGCATTGATCAATGTTAAATGCTCCAAACAAGTAGTATCTGAAAATTACAGACAGACGAAAGGTAAGACTTAAAAAAGGGTCATGATCATCATTCATGCTTCTCTCACACTGCTTTCAAGATTACCACTTCCTTCTAAAAAACGGCTGGCTACAAAATTAATGTAAGATGACTTGCAAGTTGGAAGAAAGGCAAAAATGTGCTGTTTATTTCCCAACTCTTTATACATGCTGGTTTTTCATGTCATCTTTTTTTTCAATAGCATTATAAGTTGTCTCAAGGCAGAACTCTTACATAGAGATCAAACCTCAAAACATCAGCAAACTCAACTCCACTAGACTGTTTCAGTATCAATGAAGAATCTTATACAGTCAAAGAGTGTAGGGTAAACAGACATTTGAAATTTCTTTAAATCAATTGGAATAACAAATAGAATAAATATTTAAATTGAACTCTAGTGACTTTTTTGGCTGCCACTCTCTGCTTTCTTACTTAACCAAGAACATAACAGGATGGATAAGAACATATCATTGTAGTCAAAAGCTATGATGACCTGAAGAAAAACATAAATTTTACTTCATGTATAACTGATTAAATACTTCTTGGCAAGAAATGCATCATTAAATGCTAGCACTCAATACATTTGGAAGAATTTTTCATTTCCGCCGACGCCACCGATTTCAACGACGAGTTCGCCCCCGTACGCCACCACTGAAGAATCAAGATAGCAGCCAGTTTGTCATGTTTTAACTGACGAATGGTTTTCTATGGACGAAGAGTGCTCGCTGAATTTCCAAGCCGGCGACCTCAAGGATATATTGATCAAAGACTGCGTTATGCAGAACGGTGCGGCGTTCGAGAAATCCGCGGACAGGAAGCAGAGAATGCGTTCAAAAATAGAACACGTTCGTCTCCTATGCCAGACCCCGCCACTGAGTGAATCTGCGGCGAGGATTTCAAGCGTGGATCCGCGGTCGGAGATTTTTCCGTTTCCTCTCGGTGCAAGCCCCGGGAGTGAACTACAGGAAAACATGGATGAGCAGTCGGATTCTGTCAGGTATAACCACTTAGATAAATAATAAATGCGCTCGCTCCGGTTGATTGAATCTTTGCTCTCCGTGTTCGCCGATCTATGACCATCGTGGACATTGACTGATCCCCTGTTCCTATTGAATGGGTCTGTCCCCTGCACTCTAGGGTCTAGGAGAAGGGCAATCTAATGATTTTCCAACATTCTTGTTTGTTTTCTTAAACTTAACAGAAGAAGGGGAAGTCGAAGTCGACGTTGTTATGTGCTGATCAATTCGAAACTTCAACAACCCCTCCCCCCCCAACCCGGGCATACCCCGGGCATTTGACTGTGCATTGTGCCCGGGAAGGGGGGAATTTGAATGTAGCCTTCGAAGGGTGGGGAATCTGAACCGGATTTATCTCTCGTTCTGGCGTAATCAATTGCCGGATTAGCATTATTTGTAACGCTACAGTATGTTGCCCAGTTTTCGTACGGGCCCAGTTTTCGTACAAAAAGAACTTTATTTGATTATTTTCGTCGGTCGTTTAAATCTTCGTCAACCGAAGAATTCCAAAAATAAAAGGAACATTTCAGCTATAAATTGCCGGTTTTGCCGGGCTTTTTGACGAAGAAGCAGGTCAGTGCGGACAATTTCTTTCGAGGTGAGTAAAAGTTTAGCGGCTAATATTTGCACTTTTCACTGCACAGTAAAGGTATTGTAGATGAACAAATAGCCCGTTTTGTAGGTAATTTTGCACGGAACTTCATGATTTTTGGACAGATGATAGATAAAAGATGAAAGTGAATGGGAAAACTTTCAACACCAGCTCAAATTTAACTGCTCCTGAATTTTAGCGGTGAGAATCTTCGCATACATTTCGACCTACTGTGCCAGTTTTCGTACACTTAGCTGCGCCTTTCTCAAAACCTATTTTTAAATAAGTTAAAGAACTGAATTTTAAACTTTACTGTTCGAAAACTAATAAGTCGCAAGTGCAGCAAAGATTACACAGCAATCCTTGCAAAGTACAATACACTACGTGTATTTGTTGTGGTATAACAGCGACGCTTTACATCCAGGTCACGCAAAGGTCACGAATATTTCATAAACTTAATCCCGCGCAAACAATCTAAATCGTCAAATAATTAACTAAGGTAGATGTCTATGCATAGAATGTTGACATACACCTTGAAATATCGTTAGCTTACCAGTTTTACCGATTTTTTACCCCGCCGTCAGGACGGGGTCTAGTAATACCCTTTTTTTTTTTCTTTTTTTTTTTTTTTTGTCGTGGTCAGTTGCCCCAGACCTGCGCTCGGTCAAAACAATACTTGCCGGTAAACTTTGTTCGTTCAGCGTTTATTCGCCAGAATTTTCATGAAAGTTGGTGTAGAAAATTACTGGCGATTTAATGGCATGAAAATTCCTTCGATGAAAGCAAGAACGAAGGTGCTAGCGAGCTTTGAAGCTGGCATGAATTTGCCAAACCTGCCCTGGCACGTAAACATTACATCACTGAAACACAAAAGGTGATCCGGGGAAGTCCCTTGCTTTCGCCAAGTTGAAAAATTCAACAGTGAAATGCAAGCATATTTTTGGCAGTTTTGCTTTGCTTCGCCAAAATCTTTAGGGAAAGTTGTGTAGAAAAGTACAAGAAATTCAATGGAGTTGACTTCTCTTCAATGAGAGCAAGGACGAAGGTGCTAGCGAGCTTTGAAAGCCAATGATTCATGCTACGTGCCGTAGCACATAAACATTACCTCTGAAACACAGAAGCCGATTCGGAGAAGTAAACTTGCTTGCGCCAAATCACTCATCGAATCACGGCCTAAAATAGACTTTTACGGTTTTTCATAGCTACCAGTTTCCTTTAGATTTTAGAATGAGTTTTTTTATCAAGAAATCTATTTAAATTTCCGTGCCCTTGCTATTTAGAATTACGCTGTCATGTCAGTACGTTTATTTTAAAAAGACGTGACTTAATTGAGTCACGCTATGGTCAAAATATTTCGTCACGTTCTTCTTCGCGAAAGCTAGGACAAGTGGATGACCAAGGAATGAGGGATGGGGTTCATACTATCAGGGATTCATGTTACCACAGGGAGAAGGGTGCAGAGCAGACGCATAAGGGGAAATGGCAGCAAACACAGGTACGATAAATCATCAACTTTAAAATTTACAATACTTGAGCTCGTATCTTGAGTGACCGTAATATATTTTGCTCCCTGGGAGGAGGAGAAAAACGGCGGGGTCCGATGAAAGTAGGAACGAAGGTGCTAGCGAGCTTTGAAGCTGGAATAAATTCGCCTAACTTGCCGTGGCACGTAAACATTACATCACTGAAACACAGAAGCCGATTTGGGGAAGTCCCTTGCTTTCGCCAAGTTGAATAATTCAACAGTCAAATGCAAGCATTTTTTTGGCAGTTTTGCTTTGCTTCGCCAAAATCTTTTGGGAAAGTTATGTAGAAAAGTACAAGGAACTCAATGGAGTTAACATTTCTTCGACGAGAGCAAGGACGAATGTACTAGGGAGCTTAAGTTTGAAAGCTGGCATGAACTCGCGATCGCTATGAACTTAGTAATTATGATGTAAAGTATGTACGTATGAGTGCCAAGAAGTGAGTAATACTGCCCTCCATAATTTCCCCCCGACCACAGGCCTTAAAAGTAAGAAATTAGAAATGAGAACCAAGATAAAAGAAAAATCTTTGACCACGGCGGGATTCGAACCCACGACCTCCGGATTAGAACACCGTCGCTCAACCAACTGAGCTACGAGGCCAGGCTGAGTCACGCTGTGATCAAAATAATAATTTCATCACGCTCTTCGTCACGCACGCTAAAACAGAGTGATTAGGCAAGTCGTGTCTTGATTTATATTATCATCGCAAGCACTTAAAAGATACGATAAATCACCAACTTTTACCTGGCCGTAATATATTTTGGACCCCAAGGGCAGAGAGAACAACGGCGGGGTTAATGCCCCCTGGGGCTTTTCTTGTTTCACTCTGTTGCGATTCTAATAAACATTTACCAATTTGAAAGTAGCTAAGAAAAGCAAGCGTAAGCGGAAACGGAAGTAAAGCCTTTGCTATTTTAAAGGCGTAAGCGGAAACGGAAGGAAAACGTCGAATCTTATACAGGCCTTTTCTTAACAGTTGTAATACGCAGAATAGTAACCTGTCAACTACCTTTACCAAGGCAGTAAATGACGTACGAGACAGTGGATTGAGCGTACGAAAAGCCGCCCAATTAAGTGACGGACCAAAAAATCAACACTGCAGGATCGATTAAACATCCACCCCCCGAATAACCATTTGCCATTTACACCAATTATTGGTCGCTAAGCCGATATTTATTCACAAATCGAACAGAAAACACGATAAGCACTCAGCAGGGTGGCTGACACATCGGTTTGCGTCGAGCGTTTTCGTGGAGAAATGTTGTTTGTCGATGTACGAAAACTGGGCCAGGTGTACGAAGACTGGGCAACTAAGGAGTTTTGGGAAAAATGGCATAATTTTGAACATACGTCGATCAAGCGGCCAATCGTTTTATATATTGAAGGTAAGTAAATGGGCTATCTTTAAAGAGAAATTTCAGAAATTTTCATCTCAAAGACGAAAAGATATAGCGATTACAAACTAAAGTGTACGAAAACTGGGCAACACACTGTAGTGGTAATTATCACGATTAAAGATAAAGATAATACTCCCGTGGGCTTTTTCGGTTTTTGCAAGGTTTGACGGATTTACAACATAGAATTTCGCTCTTGTTAATGAATAACTCTTTCAACTCTTTGAATCTCTTTTTGGGGGTAAGGTCTGGCGACTGTGTTCTCTTTTTCGTCCTCCTTACCTCTCCCCACTGAGGCCTACTTCACAGGCCAGGTCACGAAGCTTGCATATGGCCGCCATTAGCCTGGAGGACGCCTGCACTAAGCGGGGAAGAGAGTTACCGAAATAGTGGACATGCTTGGCTCACGCTTTGGATTCAAAGAGATAATTTGGAGAAATTTGAGAAGGTAACTATATTTTGCTTTTTCTTTGATCCACCGTAAACTTCTCTACACCGTCAAAAGACGGTGAAGCAAGTCAACAAAATGATCTGAGACACCTGAGTCGAACTCCATCTCGACTTTTTATATCCTAAACAAAAACAAGTTTGCTGTACGTGATTGTAAACAGCTGCGAAGATTAAGTGAAACTGAACTTAACTTTTGTTAAGTCAACCTTAAAAGTGTAAGTCAAAAGTGTAATTTTGGAACCTTATCTGAATCGAGACTGCCAGTAACCCGCGATAAGCTTAGGTTTAATTTTTCCTGATGATAGCTTTTTTTAGTTTTCTAGCAAGTCTTAACATGAATACTTCCTTACTCGAATACTTTTCTCGTAATTCGAAACATGATGAAGTTGCTGGAGGGCCCTTGGTGCTCTGTCACAGCGGATTTGGACCCCCTGTCTAAATCCACTGGTGAATGCAGACCCCTGCTCACAGATTTGGACCTCTTTTCATCAGCTACTTGCCCCTTTACATAAGGCAACAAGCTAATGTGTTGTTTTTGTTTTCTTCAATCCTGTGGGGAATTATTAGAACACTTTTAAGTAGGGGTGGAAGGGGTGTACTGATCATTGATTATAATCAAAGTCATCATCTGATGATGACTTCTGACGAAATGTCAGTCAATGCCACCACAAACAGTCCTTCTCAGGACTACACTCAACTGGATGATGATGGGTGATCATACTTTACCGACTTATATGTGCCTTCTTCAGTTGAACAGCTTGCTAAATGCACTTTGCTGGGATTTTTTGTTTGTGCCAGTTTGAAGGCTTTTTTTCTGGTAAGGATTTGTGTAAACATATTCATGTATGTTTGTAGTTTTGATTTTTGTTCTTGGTTTGAAAATTTTTAAACCAGGTTGATTTTCATTTCCATTATTCCGGATTACAGTATGGTAATCAATTTGAGACAAAGGGAAAAACAACATAACCACCCTCAATTTAACTATTTTATCACCCTCTTTGTTGAACAGAATGATCAGTTTGTCATTGTATGCCATAGAGCTGTAATTTGTACCAAGCTGTGAAAAACCATTTCAAAAAGAAATAAATTGCTTTGTTCAGACAATTTGTTACAAAACAGCTGGGAAAAGATTGCAGTCGTAATCAGTTCAGAATATCTGAAAAAACACACACACACATGCTGCTTTCTCTCAGGGAACACAGCCTCCACAAAAAGCCTCTCTCTTTTCAAACTGTACACGAATGCCTAAAGAGAGTTTTTCGTTTAAACAGCCAACAGCAAATGACTGTGTAGATTTCCACATGACTGGTGTATATTTCCACGTGGCAATCACTTGAAGTTTTCTTTGTATAGCAAAATGTTTTTAGCACGTTTCTGCATCTGTGGATGAAATCCCATGGTGTGACCATCCAAGTGAAACCTCTCCAGCGGTACTTTCAAGTGGTACTATTTATATTTCAGTATTTTACAAAATGAAATTTGAGATTTGTCTTGAATTTCAATTTTAGGCACTTTTGGGAGTAAAAGGGTCAAAGCTGGCATTTTATTGAAAGTGAGGGCATTTTTGCACATTTCCACTGTAGTAATCACTCCTATTGTCTTTTTGTGGACTGGAAGGACAGTTGTAAATCCCTTTCGGGAATATCCTGTTTTGAGGTCAAAGAGAACTGAACACAGTGTCGTGCTTTGTGAGTGCACAAAGCATCATGGGTACCCTACATTTTTTGGGCAACAGTTCAAGGGGTCACAAGTGTAATGTTCTTGCTTTTTGGCAGCACATTGTTTGTTAAGGTCAGCTTAAAGCATAACCACACAAATTGCATTTTGCTGCTCATCTTCAACACCTGGGCATTAATGGACAGTAACAATATTGGTCGCACTGTAAGCAAAAGAAACTGTAAGCCAGTTTTAAACAAACAGACATTTTGGAGGTAAATTTTGCCGATGACTTATTTTAAAGAGCCAGTGTCACCCAAAGTGCTTTGCGCGCGGAGGTACATTTTTCATATATGAAAAATCCGCCATTTACTTGATTGTTGTGAAGTCTGATTTGTATCTTCTTCCATCGCTGCCGTTAGCGATTCGAAAGCACTGGTGTTGACATTTAAGTGTCGTCGTATCGATTTCGTTTTCTATTTCCGAATGCTGTGGTGTTTGCGCGGTGGAGAAGGAGATCTTAAAAGTGGATGCTTCGTAGTCAGATTCGTAGGATTCAGGAAAGCTGAGGAGAAGGCCGAGTCTTCCGAGCTCTGCCAAAGTTGTACGGCTGAAGGAGTCCGTGTATCAATAGTGGAGAAAAAGAAAAACATCTACAGGTTTCAGCAAAAGTACTGACACTGTATTTGCCGAAATAGTGCTACATTGCATTTGTTGCCGGATGAAAACAGAAGGAAAATTAATTTACTACAAATTGAAATAACAGTAGCTACGGGCCTGCTCCAAAATAATGCTTATGGTCATAAGCTTGTGCTGTTTTGTTAATTATTCCTTGTGTTCACAGTTGTCTGTTTATTTTTTATTTTTACAAAAAGTGTAAGTGGCTTTTGTGTCCATCGACATCGCTCGATACGATCGATCGCGCGATCCATCGATCGGAGTGTAATAGATCATTTGTGAACGCATTCCATGCAAAATCAGATCTTGATTAGTTTTCTCCAGTGGAATCTAGCGATGAAGACGTCAATATTCTTACTATTTCTTTTTGTCTTATTTTTATACCGAGTGGAAGTGGCTTCTCTGGTTTTACATACATCGAGATCGATCGATCGATCGATCGATCAATCGATCGGGTGCTATGATAGCTCCACACGCGTTGACTACAAAGTCAGTTCTAGAGTTGTTTTCTCCAGTAACATCTAGCGATGAAGATATTTCTATTTTCAGAGTCTACTACTGTACATATCAGCTTGCTAGAAGGCCATTACGGCACGGTATAATTTGCGAAAAGTCCAGCAAACGCGCCAGCCAAACGCTAAAAGCTGTTTCAAAACAAAAACACAAGCGCGCAAAGCACTTTGGGTGACACTGGCTCTTTAAGATTTAAATGTGATTAATAACTTAAATGAGGAATACAATGTACCATAAGCAACATGACTCTGCTTCAAATGTGTGGTCATTCACTTTCTTTCTTTACCCATTTTTTGTCTACAGATGATGGTCTCTGATGAGGAGAGGAGATGGATAATCATGGGCATTTCTATGACCAAGGTTGTTGCTCCTGTGTTACGAGATCTCATCAAAAAAGAAATGGACACTCATTATAACAACCTTGACAACTACCTTACCCCATCCTGTACTCTCAAGACACTGACTTACCATCGAGTCAAAGAGGATTCCATCCTTAGGAACCTGAAATTCCAGAATATTAACAACAATGACAGGCATGGCAACAAAAGAAGCTGCTACAACTTCAATGTCAACAGTACAGTAGATTTGGCCAAGCTATATCTGCCAAGTCATCTTGCTATGTTCTCAACCTTTGATCACTCATTGGACATGAATGCAATTTTAAACTTGTTGACATTTTCCGACTGCAAGCCTACTGCTACTTTCTCCACCCTCACTCGGAACTCTGCTGATGATGTTAGGAAAAACATCAGAAATAAGTGGAGCCATTTTGATCCTACTGAATGGACTGAAACCTTCTTTAGTAAGTGCTTTGATACATTGCAGACATTGGTAAGAAGTCTGGGACTGAGTACTAGTGTGGAGAAGGCAACACTTGATCTGCTAGCTGACTGGCAAACAAAAGGTACTGCTAGGATCATTCTCATTAGTTCTATAACCTCCATTTCAATGATGAGAAGTTAGTAGTCAACACAACAGTTTAAGATTAATTTGAACTATGTGGTTGTTGGATTAAGTTTAGAGTATGTCCCTTCAGGAATACCAGTGGTTTGCGCTCACTTGATGTCTCCCTCTTGTTGTATTTCTGTTGGTGATATCTCCCTCATATTTTGGGTGAGAGAAGGCATTTAATCATAATTTAAACAAAGTTTTGACAAAATGCAAGGAAAATCCCTGTGATACTGCCCCTTTAAATTAATGTTTATCAATAGACTTTTCCAATTCCAATCACCTCTAGACCATGAACAAAGGAACCATTGTCTTCTGCAGCCAATAAAGACATACACAATGTACTAGGTTAATATCAAAAATTGAAATCTGTCTAGAAAAGTGGCATTCTAACAGTTAATGCCTGTTGTAGTTAATTCAAGTGACAGGCGATACCAAACAGAAAGCTCTTCTTTATACCCCATATTTACAGGAAAGGATAACGGATTACCTACTGTAGTATCCCGATTCTCAAAACCGTGGTTTCTCGAACCTCTCAATAACTCAAACAAATTGTTGTTTCCCTTGGATTTGCTTAACTCTAACACTCTAATTTTACCACTGATTTCTCGTACCCTCGATTGGTCAAAACACTCGCAAACTTGAACCAATTGTCGGTTCTTGTGGGAAAAATTAACCCTTGATAACTCAAACCTTTGAAAATTTAGAAACCACTCAGTGCTGATTTCAGCTACGTTTGTGCCTTGAAGCAAATAAACACTTTTGGACAAATTGTATGTTCTATTTTCATACGCAGCAAGTGACAAATCTGTCATCTGTTACTAGAAATGTAATGTTGCTTAACTGCAGAATCGATTGCTGTGGATTTCAGATCAAAAGTTCCATTGTTTAGTTGTTTTTCTTTTTTGAAGCTGTTGTTGTAATCGGTGATGAATTGTGTTGTCCCCTTGAAGTGAAGAATGCGGGGCACTTGCATTCACCATCCCCAAGGTTGACAGCTTTCCCTTTGATGATAGCAGCACATGAACCTGTCTCATCAGCCCTCAAAAAGTAAAAGATTGTCTTTGCAAAGCGTCCAGTTTATCCCTTCTTCAAATCTCAGTGTCCAACTAAATGCAGAACTACAGCCTGTGTTCTGCAATTTGTATTATTTTTTTTAACTACAATACTTTTTGTTTCTAAATAAAGATCTCTATCTACAACCAAAAGGGTGTATTTCTATGAAAAGGTGCAAAATTGCCCCCTATGAAACAATACCTCAGCAATTTAGCATCATTTGATGTCATTTATTTATGAGCATTATTTTTAGTTTTTTTTGTATTAGATTAGATAGGAATACAGCTAATTTGAAAACCAATCATATGTTGAAATTACTACCATGCATAAATAATTAGGTTTAATTAATTATACCTAATTGAGCAACGACTATAAATGTAAGAGCGTTCAATAATAAGAAACGTCAGAGACTAGCATGTCTATTGCTTCTGGGAACTAGCTTAATTAGGAAAATTCCACATTTAGTTCCTCCTTGGTTGCTAAGAGACACAGCTGGTGGATTGGCCTGTCGTATTCACCATCCTGGGTCTTGATTCTGGCCTTTCTGACCAAGCCATCCTTTCCTGGATACGTGACAATGATACGCACCAACTTCCACTGAGACCTTTTGTGGTTCTGATCCAACTCCAAAACTAGATCATCAATGTGAACATTTTCTCTGGTTCGGAACCACTTGTTTCATGGTAATAGATTTGGCGCTAAGTATCGCATCCAGCATTTCCAGAATTCATTGACTCGATCTTGTGCGCTTCTCAGATGTCTGGGGTTGATCCTTTCTTCAGGTTCTGGTTGAGGTAGTGGAAGATGATGACCTATGAGAATATCGTTTGGTGTGATGGGGGGACTTTCCCAGATGTCATTGGAACTTGGATACAGAGGACGTCCATTGATGATGTAGTTTGTCTCTGACAGAAATGTTCTCCATTGCTCTTCTGTAAAGGCTTGATTCTTGCACGTAGCATTGAGACTTTGTCTGACAGACTTGATGAGAGTTTCCACAACGCCATTTTGATGTCTTGCGTGAGGTATATTCCATTGCCACTTGAAATCGCAACAGAAATCCTCAGAAAGAACACTTTGAATCTTGGGAATGTTCCAGCTCTGCATAATTTCCTTTAAGTAACCTTGTGCACCTACAAAGTTTGTTCCAGGGTCGGACCAACAAACACTCGGGTGACCACGTAAGCTCGCAAAACGACAGAACGCCATCAGAAAGGCATCAGATGTCTTGTCATTTACAAGTTCTAAGTGAACTGCCCTTGTGGTTATGCAGGTGAATATTACTACTTGAGCTTCTTTCAGAGTCTTCCGATTGAGTTTAATATGCAAGGGACCAAACATGTCAATGGTGGCGTTGGAAAAGGGAGGGAAACCTGCTGCTACTCGTAAAGATGGCATCTGCCCCATTAGCTGGTCCAGCTGTTTTTTGCGAAGTTTCCTGCAGGTGATGCACTTTGAAGTGAGGGCTTTGGACATGCTGCGGACTCCTATAATCCAGTATTTCCTCCTGGCTTCATGGATTAAACTCTTGTATCCACAATGTCCACGCTTGTTGTGCAGGTGGCGCAGTAACAGCTTGACAAGTGGATGGTCGTGTGGTAGGATAACGGGGTTTCTCATTTCTTGTGGCAAAGATCTGGCATATCTTCGAGTCGTCCATGAGCGCGAAGTAGTCCTTTTTCGTCCAGGTTTGGAATTAATTTCTTGTCAATGACAGAGGGATCTAAGTGTAGTTGACTCCACTTGAAGAGTTGATTCTCAGATTCTTTTAATTCTTGTACGGTGATGGGGCCTGTCTTCACATTCTTTTTAGTGGCATTTTGAACGAAACGGCGAACGTAAGCGAGTGTTCTCCGTATCTTTGGAAATGTTGAGCAGGTCTTCAGTAATTGGTGAAGAATGGGGTTATCTTCTGACTTGACTCGCTCTAGTTTGGCATTGATTTCTGCTGTGGCTGCTTCGTGTTTTACAGCGTTAACTTCTGCTATGGCTGCTTCATGTTTAACGGGCATGTTAGCCTTCTCGGAGGTTTTTGTTTCCATTACGACTTCAGTCTCTTCTCCACGAATACTTTGGTCTTCAATTTGAAACTTGGGCCATTCGGTTTCGGCAAGTGCAGGAAAGAGGGTCCCTCTAGCCAATCTGTAAGTCGTGATGGTTCGGTTCCTCTGGTAAGAATGTCAGCGGGATTACTCTTCGACCTTATGTAACGGAAGTCATCCACTCCGACAGTTTCTTGGATCTCTGCTACTAATACGAATACGATTCTAATACGAAAGGTTTAAATTGCCGTGGTGGGGTCCTTATCCAAGACAAGACGGTAGAGGAGTCCACCCAGAAGATTCTTTTGCAATCTTGGATGTTTGCGAACTGCAGTGACGTTCTGCAAGTATCATACATCCTTGCAAGTGTTAAACAACCCATGAGCTCCAGTCTCGGGATCGTCTTCTTTTTCAACGGGGCAACGAAGGACTTGATCAGCACAGGGACGCACTTGTAACTTCCATTCTTTAACTTCCATCGGAGGAAAATGACTGCACCGTACGCTTTCTCGCCGCCATCACAGAATCCATGGACTTGTGGTACCCCAACTGCATGACTTGGTTTCAACTTTCGATCGAATTCGAACGCAAGGAGATGATTCATGGTTTGCGCATTTTCCATCCACTTGCTTTGAATGCTCGCTGGCAGGATCTCGTCCCAGCTATAGCCTGAACTCCACAGTTCTTGTAAGTCGATTCTAAACTTAATTGCTACGGGTAACACAAGACCAATGGGGTCCCATAATTTGCCAACAAGACCTAAGCATCGTCTCTTTGTCAGGACAT
This sequence comes from Siderastrea siderea, assembly GCA_964030785.1. Taxonomy (NCBI): domain Eukaryota; kingdom Metazoa; phylum Cnidaria; class Anthozoa; order Scleractinia; family Rhizangiidae; genus Siderastrea; species Siderastrea siderea. The sequence continues at coordinate 6,556,451 of OZ034973.1, forward strand.
CGGTCAGGCCAAGGTCGTTCTTTTTTAGGGTAAAGTTGTCCGTCTGTTTATCCCATCGTAGACCAAGTAGATCCGTTGACCATTCATCATTAGATTGGTCGATTTCTGTCTGGTTAGAATGCCAAGTTTTAATCTGGAAGTGGCCTTTCTCGAGGATGGCGTCAATGTCGTTGATAATCTACAAGACCTAAGCATCGTCTCTTTGTCAGGACATCGGTCAGGCCAAGGTCGTTCTTTTTTAGGGTATACTTGTCCGTCTGTTTATCCCATCGTAGACCAAGTAGATCCGTTGACCATTCATCATTAGATTGGTCGATTTCTGTCTGGTTAGAATGCCAAGTTTTAATCTGGAAGTGGCCTTTCTCGAGGATGGCGTCAGTGTCGTTGATAATCTGCTCAGCTTTTGCTGTAGTTGCTCTGGACCCACCGATATCATCCACATACCATGGTCTTGAAGTTCCTTTGCAGCTTCCGGGAACTCAGCTTGCGATAACTTTGCCAGAGTATTGATGGCGTTAGTTGCTATGTCGGGAGCTGGTTTATCACCAAAGTTCAATCTGAGCCATTGATACACAGTTGGTGAATCATTTGTCTTACTTCCCCACAGGAACCTGTGATAAACTTGATCGTCGGGATGCGCCAAGATTTGATTAAACATTTTGTGCACATCACCAGTGAATGCCACTTCGTTCCATGGCCATGCTTTCAGTACATCGGAGAGGCTGTTGATGAAGTTAGGACCTTTCTCGAGATAATCGTTAAGCGAAAGACCATCGTGACCTTTCGAAGATGAGTCAAAGACAAATCGAACTTTTGTGGTCCTTTCTGGCGTGAACACGGCTTGCAGTGGTAGATACCATTCAGGTTTACCATGATCGATTTGTCCAGGTGGAACCTTTTTCACAAAGTCCTGATCCAATAACTTTTGAACTTCTTCGTCAACAACTTTAAAGCAACCCTTTTTCTGGAACGACTTTTCAGCAGAAAACATCCTTTTCAGAGCGATGTCGTAGTTACTCTGTTTGGGGGGTCCTGCTTCCTTCCAGGGCATCCTCACTTGTATTCTCCCATCAACTAAGGTAGTTGAAGCTGCGAGGGACTTTATGAACTTGCTTTCACGTAACACGTTTTCACTGCATGTACAGAGTTTGGTTGGTTTGACGCCAAGGAGGTCTTGGTGAAGGAGTTTCTTGATATCCTCCACGATACTTACTGTCCCGACTTCTATTGACTGAATTTGAGATGTGGTAGAGCTGTTTGACTCAAACTGTCCCAGAACGTACCATCCAAAACAGTTTCTTTTCGCGATAGGTTCTCCTGGTTCTCCGGACACTGTGTGAATATCAACGAAAGCTTCTACGAAGTCTGTGCCGATAAGGATATCTATGGCACCACCCGAAAGATGCGGCTTATCAGAAACATTCTTCAAATGGGTGTATTGTCCCACTAATTCTTTAGAAATTGTTTTGGCATTAGGTACTGCAAGGTCTTGTAACAGTGTACACTTGAAGGGTCTTCGTAATATCTTCGTCAGTAGGTGAGGCAAGCGTGATATCGATTATCTGTGAAGATTCGTTTTTCTTCTTCCCCCCAGCCAAATTCATAGTGAGATGCGTCGCTGTTCCATTTAAGCCAAGTCGTCTAGCTGTATTTTTGGAGAGTAGGCTGGTGTTAGGTCCAGAGTCTAACATTGCAAGATCTTCGACAAAGTTTCCATTTCTGTTCACGAGTTTAACTTTTTGAACAGGGCACAAACCAGTGACAGGTTTTAACTTTGCTTTCTGGTACACAGCATTTCCTTGGATGTTGCCATTCGACGTAGTTGAGGGGCCTTGGAATTGACTTTCGAATGGTGCTGCTTTTGGATTTACATGTAGATTTATGTTTGTTTTGCCAGTCCTGTCATTATGTAGAGACCGGTGGTGGTTTTTTCTGCATTTGTCACAGGTTGAGCCATCTGGTTTCTTGCAATCGTTTGTGTGATGCGCTCTTGGACACTTGCGACATCGCCAATGTTGCTTAACAATCTCCCACCTTTGATTGACTGTTAAAAGCTGGAACGTAGGACAGGCAGCCAGATGATGTTTGGTTTTACAGCCAAGTGGACATGCTTCATCATCAGTTTCTTCGCCATTGGCGGCATTATTTTCTGTCTTCTTAGGACCCTTGTCCCGGCGACTTTCATTCCTTTCCTCAGAGACGGAGCTCCTTTTGCCTCGGGAGCAAATGCTTGTTTCCTGATGTAACCAGGTGATGAGGTTGCTAACGGTTTCTTGTTTCCCTTCTCTTTTCAGCTCTCTACCAAAATGAGAATTGTCGTTTGGATCGAGTTTGGACAAAAGTTGGGACATGAGGAATGGTGCTTCTGAAGACTCTAGCACAGGGCACCCATTATCTTCCATATCGTTTACGTAGCAAGACACTGTTGTGGTGAAGTGTGTAAAGGACTTGGAATCTCATCTGACTGGTTTAAGATTGTTCATTTCAGACAGCAATTCATCCATTAATTTTCGTCTGTCTGCGAACTCGGTATCCAAGATGTTCCAAGCGCTGTCAATGGTTTTACAGGTTTTAACCTGGTCAGTCCACCACGAACCCTTTGGCAATGCGTTTCGGAAACGTTGCAATTGTTCATCTTTATCCTGACCATATTTCGTCATCCAATGATTGAATTCCTTTTTCCACGTGGCATAAGATCTGCGACCTCCATCCCATGTTGGTACTGGTAATCGTTGTAGACCACTTAAGTTTGGTTTTGATCCTAAGGTGTCCGCTATTTTTGCTACTGCTGATGTCATTGATGACATTGATGATGTCAGAGCCTCCAGGGTTTCAGAGTCCTTACGAGACGTTTCAGAAGAATTTTGTTCCTTTTGATAAGCAGCAAATTTCAAAGCAATTTGAAGAAAATCCGCCTTGGCCTTGTCTCCAAGTTTTCTGGTCGTTAAAAAGGGTCCCTCGTCTGTGGCAGCGCCTTCATCAACCAGTTTGTCTAAAATCGTTTCTTGCTGCTTTTTGATTTGCCTATATCTTGTCTCTACTTGAGTGAATGCTGCTTCAAGTGTTTTGAGTTCTGGTTTTACTGAGAAAATTGTTTCAAATTCCTCCATTAACTTGTAGAGGATGTTTACAGCGTTTTCCATTTTTCCTGCGAGGGTTTTGACATCTACTTTAGGCGGCATTTTGAATGGAATTCACTTTACGTAAATATGCTTTAACTCCGGCCTCGATTTCATGCGATGTTACTACCAGCGGGCTTCGAAGTCTTTGATTTTGACAATCCAGCAACAAAGATAAAAATGAAAACGTCAAACAAATCAAATGTCCTTACTTTTCCTTCGCAAATACAATTCGGCGTAATCGTGATGAAGGTTCAGCGTAAGTTGAGGGCGCGATGATTCAGCGTAATCTGTGGCAGCTACGAAGTTCGGCGGTTGTCAATAACTCGATTCGGCGTAATCTTCGAGGATAAATTTTGACTGATTCGCGCCTATGCGTGAAGGCGTTACTTGTGTAGAAGATTAGCCAGGGATTTGAAGGTTTTGAAGATTTTATTTTGCACTAGACTTTACGGCTTTGTTCCTTCATCGATCAGTTCGGGAAGCGTCCGTTGTTACAATCGTAGTCAACTGAAATCAGTTAGAAAACAAGTTACTATTTACATCATTCACTATTGAAATGGCAAACAGTTCTCAACTTACAATTTGTTTTCCATAAATCCTTGAAATCCCACATTGGCAACTGAACAACGAAATGTGTCCCTTAAAGAAGTGAAACTTGTTCTTTTAAATTCTTGTCACCTAATGTCACCTGACCTTATTTTCCCGCCTCGCTAAGTCGAGGCGATAACTGACAATATGGAAATTTTAGGAAATTTTTTGCACGAAATGCAAATCCCACTCACTCACTCACTCATTCACTCACTCACTCACTCACTCACTCACTCATTCATTTGATACCATCTTCAATTTTTCGAATTCTGGATTTCTTGAACCAATTTTCATTTCCCTTGGAGGTTCGAGAAATCGGTACAGTGTATTCCACTGTACATGTATGGTTATGTGAACACATTTATTGCAGCACATACATGTCAACAAACTGCAGTTAAAGTCTCACTGTTCAAATTTTGTACTACATTTATGTATGCATTACATTGGCTACACTTAGATTCTTTCCACATCAACTCGAACTCTCTAAGTATTTTTCTGTTAGAGAGTTTAGCTTAGGTGGTGTTTTGTGCTGCTTCTTGCTTGAAAGAAATCCTTGTCTCTTGGAATTGTCTGTAATTAAAAAACAACTTTGAAATACTTGAATTTTGGGTAAAATGTTTATTTTGACGTGACATCAACCAGTTCTGTTGTCTTTAACCCTTTAAGCTTTAACAGTGACGAAAATGAAATTTCTCTTCACATTATCACTACTTGTTCAAACATTCAAGTGAAGAGAATAAAGGAAGTGATCACCAAGGATAAGATGTCTTGATATTTAGACAAATTCTTCTCACTAGTTTCATAAGAAACGTATGGAAAACGGTAAGGAGATTATGCATTTTTATATCAGGGTAAAAGGGTTAAATAAAGCTCTCATTATGAGCACTTTGTGCCCTTAAGAGCAAATGTTGAATTAAATATTGTTTAGAAAAAAATACATAAGTAGACAAATAAATAAAAAGTTTAGTTTTTTTGTTGAAATGACCCTGCTTGTGATAATTACTTGTGATGCATGGTCTTTTTGCAGGAGCTGGTAGTACTGTGAATCATGATGACACTTCTGTTAGTGAGAGATCAGGAGAAGTCAGGAAAGCTTCACCCAGTTTTCTACCGCAGATGATGGTCTCCGATGAGGAGAGCAGATGGATAGTCATGGGCATTGCTATGACAAAGGTTGTTGCTCCTGTTTTACGAGATTTCATCAAAAAAGGAATAGACACTCATTATAACAACCTTGACAACTACCTTACCCCATTCTGTACTCTCAAGACACTGACTTACCATCGAGTCAAAGGGGATCCCATCCTTAGGAACCTGAAATTCCAGAATATTAACAACAATGACAGGCATGGCAACAAAAGAACCTGCTACAACTTTAAAGTCAACAGTACAGTAGATTTGGCCAAGCTATATCTGCCAAGTCATCTTGCTATGTTCTCAGCCTTTGATCACTCATTGGACATGAATACAATTTTAAACTTGTTGGCATTTTCCGACTACAAGCCTATTGCTACTTTCTCCATCCTCACTCAGAACTGTGCTGATGATGTTAGGAAAAATGTCAGAAATAAGTGGGGCCATTTTGATCCTACTGAATGGACTGAAACCTTCTTTAGTAAGTGCTTTGATACATTGCAGACATTGGTAAGATGTTTGGGACTGAGTACTGGTGTGGAGAAGGCAACACTTGATCTGCTAGCTGACTGGCAAACAAAAGGTACTGCTAGGATCATTCTTATTAGTGTTATAACCTCCTCATTTCAGTGATGAAAAGTTAATAGTCAACAGATCAATTGAAGTTGGTTAATTTGAACTGTCTGGTTATTGTCTTAAAGTCCCTTGTATACCTAAGGAGTGTTTACATGTATTTTTGTGTGGTATGATTTTACTGTCTGCAAACCCATGAGAAAGACCAGTTCTTAAAAGGAATTGTGACAGCCTGCAGCTGAACAGAATTTAAAGTTCCATCTTTGGAGCTGGGTAATTAGTGGATGGCCAGTTGAGCATTGGTTATGTTTAAGACTCTCTGTCAACCACAGACACTGTTGATGCAGTGCTTGCATCAGCAGAGGTTTCATGGTCTACAAAACCCTTAAAGTTTACCGCCAGTACTTAAAACCAGGAGAAGTGTTGATCTCAGAAATGTTTTATACTTCGAGTAAAAACAAACAACAGGCCTTGGAACCTGGAACCGTTTCTTATAGCACATACATGTAAATATACTGCAGTAAGTCTCACTGTTCAAATTTGTACTACATTTATGTACAGATGTACAGTCACATTGGCTAGATTCTTTCCACATCAACTTGAACTCTCTGAGTTTTTTCTTTTGATTAGAAAGTGTAGTTTTAGTTGTGTTTTATGCTGAGAAAATAAGAATGAAGCGCTTTATTTCAGTGCTATTGATCACCATGATGTTTCTTTGGATAAGACATGACCAATTATATTCAACAAACCCAGTCGGTGACAAAATTGTGGTTAACCCTTTCATTCCCAAGAGTGTCTAAAATCAGAATTCAAGACAAATCTCAAATTTCATTTTTAAAAACTTAAATATAAATACATGTAGTACCCTGTGAAAGTACCGTTGACAAGGTTTCATTTGAATGGTCACACCATAGGATTTTGTCCACACACTCAGAAGTTAGAATCACCTTAATGTCTCCATAACTGACTCTGGGAGTGAAAGAGTTGAATACTGTATATTAACTGTCAGTTATGTTAACAGTAAAAGAATGTCCAGAATTGTTTTATTGCTTTTATTCTTCCCTATTTGTTGACATTTTAAATGGTGGTATATTAAGGTATGTGTTCTGTTGAACTTAAATGAATGAGCAAACTCATGAACTGATGTATAAAAAAGCATGCAAGTGCACTTTGTTGATTTGAAAATATTTGATTGTAAAGGTTCTTTATAATATCAAACATCATACAACAAGTTGTTTTTGTGGAAGCGCCAAACACCAAAAAGATTAAGCGCGAGCAAGCGGGAACTCGACTTGTTTCCCTTGCAGTAAAATCGCATCAAGTGACATCATTTTGGCGCGAACTGTTTTGGGTCTTACATGTATGTCAGTTGTGTGACTTGTGGGCAGATCTGTCAAACTTACTTTTCAGTGAAAAGTTTGCATCACGCTGGGACGTGGAATCGAATGGAGGATGAAACGACTCCAACCAAAAATTAAACGTTTGTTTGTGATGCTGTTACCGAAAATATTTTTGACAACCCTGCGCTAAGGAGGAGAATATTCACTGGCTTGCAGGAGACAAAGACTTGTCTAAATCTGGAGCAGTGTGTTTGCAGCGCAAGCGGAGCCATCACTCCCAAATTCAATTCGAAGTGTGGATGTTACTAAAACGAGGAATCGGGAATCGGGAATGGGGAATGGGGAATGAGAAATAATGGTCAGCGGTAATATCTAAAAAAATAAGTTGGAGTTTGCACAGTACAGCAAAGAGACGATGACTGGACATGGTAAGCGAAAGATGGAAGGTAAGAATATTTATCTGTCAGTTTTTCCAAGGTCTTGGAATTATTGAGTTTCTGTTTATCAAAATTAAGTTGTTTTGCAGGTCATGTTCAGCGACTATGATGTTAAGGATCACGAGGTTTATATCGTTATCGACAGGTTGGTGTAAAAAGATTCGTATCACTTTGAGTACAGTCACTTCTAGTGTATTATCAAAACCAAGAGTAAATGTTCTGTGTATTTTGACGTTTTTAGTGACGAACCAGTGACAGAAAATGATTCTATGTTTGCAAATGGTGAGAATGAATCTTTGTTTGAGGTATGAAAACGTAGAATATCAATAAGCCTTGAAAATTTAAACTGACCACGCTGAATTATTTTTAGCACTTACCATCAAATTTTGAATTGATTTTAATTTAATGGCATTCATATTTGAGTTACAATGTAGATTCATTAATGGTTTGAGAGAGAATGAACTGAGTGAAGTGACTAGAACATTGAGCTATTCTCCATAATTCTTCTCTGGGGTATTTTCTTTTTAATTGAAGAACAGCTTAATATTGCAGTCACTTCACTCAGTTCTTTCTGCAAACCATAAACGAATCTAGATTGTAACTCAAATATGAACGCCATTAAAGTCAATTCAAAATTCAAAATTCGATGGCAAGTGCTCTAATAGTTAAGCAGTGGTCGGTTTAAATTTTCAAGCCGTATTGTACGTTTTCGTACCTTAAACAAAGAATCATTCTCGCCAGTTCAAACATAGAATTATCCTCTGTCACTGGTTCGTCGCTAAAACGTCAAAATACAGAGAACATGTAAGTTACACTTGAAGCGACTGTACTCAAAGTGATACGAATCTTTTTACACCAACCCGTAGATAATGATGTCCTCGTGATCCTGGACATTATTGTCACTCTCATTACATGTACCTGCAATTCAATGGTTTTGGTTAATTTTAATAAACAGAAACTTGATAATTCCAAAATCTCAGGAAAAACTGACCGATAAACATTCTTACCTTCCATCTTTCGCTTGCCACGTGTAGTCCTCGTCTCTTTGCCGTACTGTGCAAACTCCAACTTAATTTTTTAGGTATTGCCGCTGACCACTATTTCTCATTCCCCATTCCCCATTCCCCATTCCCCAATCCCCGTTTTAGTAACATCCTTCGAAGTGTACACTTCGTTGCTTTGTCAACAAAGGGCTCGTCAACTTTCTCTGCTATATTTGTTTTGAATTGATAAAATCGAGTTTTATAGTGAATAAACAAAATTCTTTCGAAAGTTCTTGATTTTGGATTGTATTGTTTGTTAGCGACAGGTTTCAAATTCCACATGCAAGACTGCAAGTTATGCAAATTTGTGATGTGAGTCCATTAGTTAAATTTACCGCTTGTTTTATGAAAACTCAATCGGTTTACTTTATTGAAGCAAACAGTTTTGATTCTTTTTGGCTAGACAGTGATTTAACAACGGCTTGACTCGCTTCAAAAGGCACTTTTCGGCAAAATTTCCAGAAGCGAATGGGTTAAGATTGCAAGTCAAAATATGAATAATTGCTACATTACTTTCAATGTGCAAACAATGATAACACATTGCAATTATCCTTGCAAAATAGTGCAGATAACAACCAATTTTGTCATTCATTTTCTCTGCTTCTTGGTGCTTGAAAGAAATCCTCATCTCTCAGAACTGTCTATAATTTAAAAAAGCTTTCAGTTATTTCTGGGTACATGTTTATGTTGATGTTAAGTCAACCATCCACCTTAAGTAATGTCAACAGTTCTGTTGTCTTTTTTGTTTGTTTGTTGAAATGACCCTCCTTGTGATAGGTACATGCATACATAAACTTAAAGTTTAGACTCGAAGTTAAGAGTTGCATGGATACAATTCTATTGTCTTGCAGTGAACTTAATAACTGAACAACATTACAAAATAAATTACCAGGATTTCTCAAGATGACAATTTATAAAAATGCTATTATAAGACATAATTTGCAGAAATAAACTCTACAGTGGTCAGGCTGTAGTCATTAGGGAGTGTGTTCCAGCATTTGGCTGCTATTTAAATAAATATTTATACTCGGGTCTTTTTGCAGGAGCTAGTGGTACTGTGAATCATGATGCCGCTGTTGTTAGTGAGAGATCCGAAGAAATCCAGAAAGCATCACAGTCTTCAAAAAGGACAGCTTCAGAAGTTTTTGAGGGAACTTTAACCAGTGAAAGTTAGTCGTGCTACTTTTCATTAACAATAATTGTTATAATTGTTATAATTGTTATATATATATAAACATAATCCCAAAGGTTTCTGGCACTTTATGTACATAATGTACGTGCAAAATGCACCTTCTTGAAAACGACCTGTTGCCAATAGTGTTGCATTCTTGGTGCACTTGATGTAAAAACATATGAAACATAGTTTTATATAGCTAGCTGCCATGACTGTGAGAGGGAGCCGTTTTGTGGTAAAAGGTGGTTTTACTTAACAAGAAAAATCAGTCTAATTTTCTGTGTAACTAGTTTTTTTTTTCAAAGTACTTAGCAAATTATTTCCTAATGGAGTAATCTTAGTTATTATCAATTGTGTGAACAGCGAATTTTCCTTTTACACTGTAGGGCATGTTTAGAAAAACCGAGCAAGGATATACACATTCACAAATGCCTGTAAATTGTATAATTGCAAAAGTAGCTCAGTACTTGAACTGAGTGACAACATTAGAACTATTAAGTTACTCCCAACTCTTGATGGTCTTGGCAGGTCCTAGCACTTCTACACATCATGATTCGACTTCTGTAAGCAACAGTTCTAGCGTCACTAGAAAAGGGCGACCCCCTTCAAAAAGGACAGCTTCAAAAGCCTTGAAGGGATCTTCCTCAAGTGAAGGTTAGCAGTGCATCTTGTTTCTTTTATCAAAGGCTCACTTGAGCCAACTCTTGAATGCAAATACTGCCAATTGAATCTGTTTGTCCAGTTATCCTTATTGAAACCTGTTCACAACAGCTATCTTTCTACAATGGCCTGTCAACCAGTGTGAGGGTAGCCATTGTAGAGTGGCTTGACTGTATTAATGGCGAAATAGCCATTTATATTTTATGTGTACATGTACTGTCAATTTATATGATAGATGTTTTAGCTTTAACCATAGACAGTTCTTTAACCTTAAAGATTGGATGAGCCATTACCTTTATGATGACAAGGTGTGGAGAGTACAGCTTTTCATATGAAAATGCGTTCTTAGGCTCGTGTAAATGGCAAAATATTTCATACGAAAAGGTTTGTGTTATGCCTTGCTTAGAAGTAGCTCAGCTTAAGGTAATTCAAGACTTAGTTAACAGTTGTTTGAATAAAAAACTAATAAGGAACTCCTGATTCTTAATGGTCTTTGTAGGTGGTAGCACTTCTGCACTTCATGATTCAAGTTCTGTAAGCAACAGTTCTAGAGTCACTAGAAAAGGACAACTCCCATCAAAAAGGACAGCTTCTGAAGTCTTGAAGGACTCTTTATCAAGTGAAGGTTAACAGTGCAACTTGTTTCTAAAGTGAAAGGCTCATGTGAGCCAACTCATTGATACAAATACTGCAAATAATTATGGTTGTCCAGTAATCCTTATTGAAATCTCTTCATAACAGCCATCTCTCTACAATGGCTTGTGAATGTGTTTAATATTGTTGACCTTGCAAAATAGTGCCGATAGCAACCAATTTTGTCATTTTTTTTCTTCTTCTTGCTGCTTGAGGGAAATCCTCATCTCTCAGAGTTGTCTATGATTTAAGGATGTTTGTGCTAATTGTTTGTGTGCATCCTTACTGGGCACGTAATTCATGTTGCAATGTCATGCCATGTCATGCCATGTCATGCATTGAGAGCACGTGCTGAGTAAGAAATATAAACAGATACAGTGGTGGTGGTATTTTTTGTATCTATAAACATGCTTAACACAGACCCCATTCCTTTTTTTTTTTTTCGAAAAATCACGTCCTTTACTGGCTCTCTGCATTTTGTCCAAAAATAAAAAATTTTGTACGACCAAATTTTTCTGTAAATGCAGGTATATACATGTATGTATATAAATGCAGGTATATACATGTATGACAATATCCTTCGGCAAGGCTAATTTTCACTAAAGAAACGATATTACTTGCAAAAATGTACTATATAGGCCTATTTGGGATGAAATAAATAAATCAGCATTATCTAGCGTCTTCCATGTAACTTATTAATTTTTATTTCTTGTAGCGAGAAAGCTGATTTCACCTTACATAACCTAGTGAGCTTCTAAAAACACAACATGTCAAATATGCTTTATCTCCAAAATGAGCACGGTGACTCCCCAATTTTTTTGGCTTTTTTGGCATGAGTTGGTCATTATCTAACTACAGCAAAAGTTTGGAAACAATCTGAACGTGGGAAGATTTTGGGCACAAATGACCTTTAGTTAATACATGGAAGAACTTTTAAATACTTGAATTTCTAAATACCTGCTTATTTTGACACCAATTATTAAGTCAATCATCCTCCGTAAGTATGTCAAAAGTTCTGTTACTGTATGTTAAAATTAAATTTTGATTTGTTTGTTGAAATGACCCTCCTTGTGACAATTACTTGCACACATGTATAAAGTTTATTTAGACTTAATTGAATTAGAAATAGCATGGATACAATTCTATTGTCTTGCAATGAACTTAATAACTAAACAACATTGCAAAATAAATTTTCAGGATTCCTCAAGATGGCAAGATATAAAATATTATAATAAAGTTTCGATATAACGCGCGCTCTGATTGGTTGAAACAGCGTGCCTTATCAGAGTACAGATGCACGGAGTAGCCCGTGACGCCATTCTGCGCGCGCTGGCAAGCTGAAATCCTTTCTTGCGCGCGCTTGCAAGCTGTGAAAAAAACTTGATTTCTTGCAATTAAAAGCCAGTTTCTTTACAAATGTGAGCAAAGCTTTATTATAAAACAAATAAAAAAGCCAAAACCGTGCTTTGTTCTGTGATAAAGCACTCAAGGAAGTGACGAGAGCACTCAAGAAGTAGGGAGAAGCACTCGCCTGCGGCTCGTGTTCACCCTACACTTCTTTCGTGCTCTCGTCACTTCCTTGCGTGCTTTATCACAGAACAAAGCACAGTTTTGGCTTTTTTATTTGTTAACTATTATGAGATAACTTACAGAAGCAATTATACTCTAACAGTGGTCAGGCTGTAGTCATCGGGAAGTATATTCCAGCATAATTATGGCTTCTAAGTAACTTGTAATGGTCATGATACCACTTCTATTAGTGAGAGATCAGGAGAAATCAGGAAAGCAGCACAGTCTTCAAAATGTACAGCTTCAGAAGTTTTTTAGGGAACTTTAACCAGTGAAAGTTAGTTGTACTGATTAATTAATAAGCTTAAGGTGATTCTATCGAAAAAGAAGTTGTAATGAGAATTTGTTGAAACTCTGCACAGTTATTTATTACACCTAGTACACTGAAAAAATTAAATAAAAAGTGGGGGTCACAGTGCCTGATTTCACGCTACGGGGCTGTATTATAATTATAGGTGCCTTGCTAGCTATCAACAGCAATATTAAAAAACCTATCCTTGTACCAGAGACACCCACTACTTTAACAAAGTTGTTACTAGCAATGAAGTATAAGCCTTATTCTTGTGATAGCAAAACAATGTTACAGTAAATCACATTAGAGTTGCTGTAAAATGAAAGTAATGAAATAACAGGCAAATCGAGCATTTGCACGCTTCCAGTGAAACATCTTAAATCAGATTGTAATGGTCAATTAATCTGAATATTTGAAAATTGAATAATGAAAAATTCTTCAAATCTGGATATATCATGCAGAGTCATATTTTCTTCAAACAAATGGAATAAAAAAGTGGGGTCACCGAGTTCGTTTTGGAGAAAACAATTCATTTCTCTCAACAGCTTAGTTTTCATAGAAAACCTATCAAGTTCCTAGCGTGCACGCACTAATCACGCAAAAAATGATGTGCAGAAAGGATGCGCAGAGTGGAATCACCTTAACAAACACAACGAAAACATACATGTAATCCCAAAAGTTTCTGGTACTTTTTGAACATGTAAAATGGCACCAGGAAAGGTGGAATTTTTCCTTTTAGCATGTGTTGAAAAACACAGAGCAAGCTCGATCAGCTCGGCTGGGATAACTTGATGAAGAGAAGATTTCTTAGATTGATTTTGTTTTTCAAGGCATTAAAGGCTTGATTGATTGGGATTTTAAATTTCATAGTTTTAAAGACATTCATAATTGCAACACTTGAAGTAGAAGTAACATTAATTTTGTAGGCCCCAATCACATTGCTCCTGGGGCCAAAATCGTTTTATTTATAAAGCCGCAAATGACTGGAACATTTTATCTAAGTTAAAAGCATTTCCGACATTTTAACTTTTAAAAGACGTATTAGGAGTATTTCTAAATTTTTTAACTCTTTATGATCATTTCTTAAATTTTTAACAGTTGTCAAATTTTTAGATTTCACTTTTTAGGCATTTTTGTATATTTGTAATTTATTTCATACAGGGCCCCACTGAAAACCACATTTGTGATGTGGGGTCCCGGATAAAATATCTTTATTATTATGATAATACACATTCTTATTATTCAACTGCATTCAGTAGAGTACAAATAACACCCAAAAAGAGTACAAATATCCCACGGTATTTGTACTCCAGAAGACCGGTTTGACAGGTTTTCTACAAATGCCGCGTCAGGCATTAGGCTTACAAGGTGAACGATGCAAAAATGGCCGAAACAGTCGTTTTCCGGAAGAAAACAATGAATGCTTACCAAATTTTGAGGTTTTAAACGAAAACGAGATCCTAGAGACAAGCAATGACCTAGACGACAGTGAAATTTCTTTATTTATTGAAGAAAATTGAAACGTATTAAAATACAACAGAAAAGACAAAAACTGACCTCAAGTCCGTTACAGAAACAAGGGCCATTGAAGAAATTCCCGCCGAGGAACTTATCAATCCTTTATGTCATTTGTAAGTCAGGAAACAGAACCCATCTTTCCTCAGGAGCTGTCTTCGACAAATGCATAATTGTTGTCGGTCAGAAATCTCCACCGCTATCTGTTCCAAAACGACCCGTGGTTAGTGATTCGGACGAAGATGACTGAGCTTGAAGTGCTGTTTAACTTTGTTTGACTTGACTTTCGAGTTCTGTTTGTTCTGTCGACCCGACGCTTCGCTCGATTGACAGGTTTGACAAGTTTTCGTTTTTGACCAATCAACAACAACCTCACGTCAAGCGCGCGAAACCTGACCCCGCTGGCGCGCTCACTCGCTGCTCAGAAGTCACGTTAGTTTGTCACGCAACTCAGACAGTTTATAAACCACTTTTCCATTTTGTAGCTAAGTTGAATAATAAATCCCTTATTAGACGGTTTAGTGTGTAGTATCGTGGGATATTTTTACTCGTCTCTTGTATTTTGACTCGCCCTACGGGCTCGCCAAAATACGGCGCGACTCATAAAAATATCCCACGATACTACACACTAAACCGTCTAATAAGATATATATAGCTTTAAAAATGAGATTGCAAAAATGCCTGTAAATTGTATAATTACAGTCCAGCCTGTATTAAGGGAACATGTATTTAACAGTCACCCTTTATTAAGTGGTCGTGGTCACCCTTTCCAAGGTCCCAGCAAGTTTTTTTTTTTTTTTATCATGTTCACCTGTATAAAGTAAACATACTCTGTAGTTTCTTTACTTCTGTCACAAGGAATATGTATAAAATACTTTGTGGACAATTCGTCTTATGCTGGTCTTTCTCGACTTTAAAGTTTGCTTCCCTTTATTTCCTTTCTAGGCTATTTCTAGGCTGTATTAAATGGTCAACCTGTATTAAGCAGTCAGCTACCTATTCGCCAAGGGTGACTGCTTGATACAGGTTTGACTGAATGTCCAGAAATGTCCTCAAACTGACTGAGCAGCAAAAGTAGGGCAACTATGAAGTAACTCCTGATTCTTACTGGTCTTTGTAGGTCGGAGCACTTCTGCACAGTATGATTCTACTTCTGTAAGGAACAGTTCTAGAGTCACTAGAAAAGGGCGACCCCCTTCAAAAAGGAGGACAGCTTCAAAAACCTTGAAGGGATCTTCCTCAAGTGAAGGTTAGCAGTGCATCTTGTTTCTTTTATCAAAGGCTCACATGAGCCAACTTGTAAATGCTAATACTGCCAATACGTTCATCCAGTTATCCTTATTAAAACCTGTTCACAACAGCCACCTCTCTACAATGGCCTGTCAACCAGTGTGAGGGTAGCCATTGTTGAGTGGCTTGACTGTATTAGTATGTGTAATCAAATGGTATTCTCGTGAAATTAGGAAATAATTTCACGCGGGTTTTGTCAAAATTCTAATTAATATCTATCTATATTAATATCTATCTATTAATATCTTGGGTGACAAATTACACTCACGATCGTGGGGTTTTGACTTGTTTATTGCATCGATAAACAAGTTTATCGATTGTTTATTGCGAGCAACTGGCTCGCCGTTCAAAAATTTTCGCCGTCACACTATCAAAAATAATCTCTTCTTTTTAACTCGCAGGTGATTTCTGAGAAATTCAGTCAATTAAAAGTCAAAATTTACAGATTACCAATTGTGTCCTCAATGAATATTTCCAGAATTGCTGTAGTTCTGCACAAAACACTTCATCATTAACCTCAACGCCATCTTGGCGCTGAGCTATAGACCCGTTGCCATGGCAAATTTGTAATTTCACATGTGAAATTATAAATTAATGCTGAAATTTCACGCCAAAATTAAGGAGTAATTTGTCACCCATGATATTAATGGAGAAATGACCATTTGTATCAGGTTATATGTACTTGCATAGATCCGTCAATTTGTATGAATTCAAGATTGTTTTAGTTTTAACCAGAGACAGTTCTTTAACCTTGAAGATGGGTTAACCGCAGACAGTTCTTTAACCTCAAAGATTGGATAAGCCATTTCCAAATTACATTTAGCTCCTTTATCAAGACGAGGCATGGAGCACAGCTTTTCATTTCAAAGTGAGTTCTTAGGCTCACACAAATGGCAAAATATATCATATGAAACAGTTTGCATTACGCCTTGCTTAGAAGTACTTCAGCTCAAGGCAATTCAAGACTTAGTTAATAGTTTTTTGAATAAACAACAGTTTACTATTAAGTAACTCCTGATTCTTACTGGTCTTTGTACATGTAGGTCCTAGCACTTCTGCACTTCATGATTTAAGTTCTGTAAGCAACAGTTCTAGAGTCACTAGAAAAGGACAACCCCCATCAAAAAGGACAGCTTCTGAGGACTCTTCATCAAGTGAAGGTTAACAGTGCATCTTGTTTCTATAGTGAAAGGCTCACATGAGCCAACTCATGAATACAAATACTGCCAATGTTTGTCCAGTTATCCTTATTGAAATCTCATCATAACAGCCATCTCTCTACATGGCTTGTGAATGTGATTAATTGTTAACCTTGCAAAATAGTGCCAATAGCAAGCAATTTTGTCATTTTTTCTGCTTCTTTCTGCTTGAAGGAAATCCTTATCTCTCAGAATTGTCTATGATTTAATTAGAACTTTTAAATACTTGAATTTCTGGATACATGTTTATTTTTACGTCAAGTCAATCATCCCCCTAAGTATGTCAAAAGTTCTGTTGTCTGAAAATTAAATTTTAATTGCTTGTTGAAATGAACTTCCTTGTGACAATTACTTACGCACATGTTTAAAGTTTATTAAACTTGAATTTAAGAGTAGCATGGATACAATTCTATTGTCTTCGGGTGAAGTTAATAACTAAATGACATTGCAAAATAAATTTCCAGGATTCCTCAAGGTGACAATATATAAAAGTTAATACTATTATGAGATAATTTATTTTACAGAAGTAATTTTAAAACTCTACAGCAGTCAGGCTGTAGTCATCGGGGAGTACATTCCAACATTTGGCTTCTGAGTAACTTGTAATGGTCTTTTTGCAGGAGCTAGTCGTACTGTGAATCATGAGACCACTTCTGTTAGTGAGAGATCAGGAGAAATCAGGAAAGCATCACAGTCTTCAAAAAGGACAGCTTCAGAAGTTTTTGAGGAAACTTTTACTGGAGAAAGTTAGTCGTGCTGCTTTTGATTAATAAGCTTTAATAAGAAGCTTTAAACAAATGCATTGAAAACATTATCCCAAAGGTTTGTCAAATGTGCAGCGTTTTTTGACCAAATTTTTCCGTGGAGTTTTTGGTCGATCGACCAGCTCGACGGTCCTTTGCATATCTGTCTTGAGTTTTGTCATGTTGTGTTCTTCCAGTTGTGTTGCGTTGTGTTGTGTTGCGATTTGCTGTGTGTTGTGTTCTTGTCTTTTCCCTGTTGTGTTGCGTTGTGTTGTGTTGCGATTTGCTGTGTGTATTGTTCTTGTCTTTTCCCTGTTGTGTTGCGTTGTGTTGTGTTGCGATTTGCTACTGTATCCACTTGACATTTTTCTATTATCATTTACCTTCGTTCCACCACAGGACGGAACAACTCGACCGACAGACAACGGGTTCACCAGCGCGACGAGCTCGACCAACGCCACAACTTTAAGCACGACTTCCATCGTGTGTTCTCCACATCCAAACACCTTATTTTTCTGTTTAGTTTTCGCAATGCCGACTGTATTATAAATTTCATTACTGATCTCTCCCTGTTTGTTTGATCGGACTATCCGCCATCTTTGACAAAACTCCTCTCACCTACTCCTCCCCAGTAATGACCCCCCTCACCTATCTTCCCCAGTAATGAACCAGCTCGCTTCCCCTTGATGCTACAAAAACTTGACAGGCCAAACACGACTCCTGTTGGTCAAGATCGATAAAACGTTGACCTTCAAAGCCTTGCTCTAACGAGTACGGCTTTAAATTAGCTCGGTCTTTTGACCAATTTTGCTTCTCGTGTTTTTGTAGTGGGTTTAGTTTGGAGGATTTTTCTGTGGTGACTAAATTGAGCCGTTACAACTTAGGCGTCGCATTTTTTAAAACTTTGATCTCTAGGTCATATCTGATCAATTTTCTAATAACCGGTGGATTCTTGGGGCTCAAGCGCACTGTTTGTTATTCTCAGTTAAATTTGACCTCTGATCGTTTGTTAAGCGACTAAATGTGGTTTCTCTGCCGCTTTCGGCATATTAGGTACGTTGAATCTGGCTCGTTTAGGAACTTGATAGAGTTTTTTCAGCCTCTCATCTTTGTATTTGTGACAATAAAGGATCTGAAATATTATCTTCAACGCGATCAGTTAATTTCCCTGCTGATGTTTGTAACGCCGGGCCCGGCTTATTTGTATAATTATGTTGCAGGATGTTGTCTTTCGCATCACGGAGTGTGATCAATAGACCCTTTTCGTCATGAATCTGAAGTTGTAGCTTCTTTCTAGCTATGCAACATGTAGTAGGTGGCTGAACTCTGCTTCAGTCAAACATGTGTGAGTAAGCCCCTCTTGAAATTGAGAGTTTCGCATCTAGGAGCTTTATATCTTTCCTCCTGTTTTTAGCAAGTCTGACGACCGCGTGTTTGTGTATGTCAATATGGACAGGCAAATTAATCCGTCTTGATTTAAGATGCTTTTTTCCTCCCTGGTTTGTCTCAAGCAAGACTGCAGTTTCGATTCTTTCAGTGAATCTCTTCAGTTGCTACTATGTTAAGGTTTTGAGGAATGGTAGTGGAAGCTGTTCTCATTTCGTTGAAAATGAGGTGTGCTACCGTTTAAGTACTCGTGGAGCGGATCGAAATTGAAGGATTTCTATTCGCTAATTCAAATTAGCCAATCTGGTTATTGCATTTTCGATCCTAAGTGAAGTTGTGTTTTTTAAGGTGGTCTTATACCCAAAAAGTGAATTTCTTTGGAAAAGAACTTTGCAGGAGTCTTTTACCATCATTTTATAGGGATTCACGCCCTGACTTCAAACTGAGTCTTTTCAGGTCACATGACATAATAGTTAATGATTAACCAGCCTTCTCAGTAAAAAAATAGGAGGTTCATTGTAAGCACGATATCTAACTAATGCACGGTTGGATAACTACGAAATCAACTTAGATCTGTCCACAGATGAATTCTTCAGGGGCTAAACCTCGAAAATTAAGCAGCTTGGCCTCTTTCGAATTTATTTTTATTCTTTTTTTCCAGAAAGTAAGGTAGAAGGAAATAAAAAAGAGGGCAAGGATTCACTTACTGAGAAGCAGTTCAAGATCGTGAGCATTTTTTAGGTTTACGACCTAGGAAATTAAGTCCTTTAATCTTGCTGAAAATTTCAGAACACTAGGTTACAATGTCCCGGAGATATCGTGCTCAAAAGTTCATTCAGTTCGAGAAATTCTTTTATTGGAGAAAAACAGTCTCAAAGATAAAGGAACGGATTCTAGACAGCTTATCCGTTGCTCATTATCCTAAAACTATTGTCAAATTCAAGTTGCCACACTAAAATACAAGCTGAACGGTAATTTGATGTAGAAACCATCGTTTCTGTAAGATTTGGGTCATGTTTTGTCGGTTAAAACTCGGACCTCAGGACTCTCTCCTCAGTCACGTGTTTCTCCACAGTAGTACCAGATGTCATTTTTTATTGAGGCTTGTTTGTGCGCATTTAATAAATGTAAACAATTGTTGCTATGGCCGTTGCTATGGAAAAAGTCGCATACGGCTGATTAGATTTCTTAAATCTCGCTGCTTTAATGCTGGAAATCGAGTGACATTATTTCAAGACAGCATTCCCAAGTGTTTAATGTTTACAATTTTGCCATTTAAAAAAAGTGCCTTTTGCAACCTAACATCACCTTTTTTGAGTATAAGACCACCTTAAGAAGGTCGAGTAACGATTTTTCTAGCAAGTGAGATTTTCATTTCTGTCACGAGGGCCTCTTGTTGATTAGCACCGAAATTTTTTTTACTTTGTTGAACGCAGGAGCGTTTTCTATGCGTATTTGCCGTGCTTTTTTCAGTTTATCACTTGCGTTTTTCTATGCACATGTATTTTGTTATTCAAAACCTCAAAATAATTTCCTGGCATTTGGGAAGCGCTTCCTGTACTGGAAGACAAACATCATACTTTCGTACACCAAAATGGGAACAGCTTTACTCGCCACCCTTTTTTCATGTACCTTAAGTTGGAACTGAAGTTGGCTAAAAGATCATGTCTTTAACATTTCGATATGCTAACAAAAGCCTAACTTCTTAAAGAATAATGTGAGAAATTTCGGGGCTTGATATAAGAAGCTAGAAGAAATTAGGCTAATGTGTGAAAATTCACTTGTCCTTACTTTATTGCAATAAATGACCCTGAAAAACTGGGCTAATGTTTGAAAATTCACTTATTCGTAAAAAAAAAAATGACCCAGAAAAACCGACAACGTTTTGTTCTCCCTTAAAGAAAATCAATTGGCCTCCTTTATGTTAATGTTATAGGAGAAGAGATCCCTGTCATAATTAGTGTTTATCAACTACATACATTAGTTATACATTATCGAGGGTTGTTGCGTTGGTCAAGTCGCGTCGAGCTGTGGAGATGTTGTCTGGCAGTGGGTGAGGTTAGTTGGGATTATCTATAGCTGTCGCAAAATCGGATGCACTTCAAACCGTAGCATTGAACGTACCGCGGTACGCTGCTACTCTTGCCTTATACATACTTATCACCCAAGCATGCGATGATTTCTATAACTTTTCGTCACTCAGTTACCATGGTAACATAACTTATAATAAAAGTGTTCGCTATAAATTGAATGAAACTTCTGAGAAAACGCGGGGAAGGTATCACTAACGCCTTGCCAATGTATACTAACGTTTGGATAACCTGTGCACATTGAAACTATTACGCTACAAACATGATGAGTGTACGGAGATGTACTGAGGTATAGAAGAGGAAACTGGTCATTGTAAAAATCAAAACTATTACGTTACAAACACGCTCAATGAAGAAAAATTAAACTAGCCGTGAAATCTTGCGCCTTTCGTAACTTTAACAGATGAAAACAAATAATAAATACAAGTAAAATTAATCGCCGGATTCTACTCTCTTGCTCGCACGATACGGTACGATGCTAATGAGAAAAAACTATAAGATGAAAGAAGGATGTAATGCAGACTATTATGACAAAATGGACGCACTAGTTAACGACAAACAGACCAGTTTTTTTAAATTTTTTTTAAAGATCAACTAGTGAGCAGCACACAGCAACAGATCTCAGTTTTTTCCAGCTGCTAATGTGAAGTATATGATTTAACTAAAAATACAATGTTATTTGTTGTAAAAGCTATTCTTTGAAATAACAAGGCCACTTCTGAAATTTTTGAATACTGCACGCTTTTTTTACACTAAAACTAAATTTGGGGATCTGTTCTGTGAATCCGAGCTCGAAAGGTCATTCCACAGCACAGCTTTATTTATTTATTGTTTTTTTTTTCGGGCTTCAACCTGTGCACATATTTGGTTTTGAAATGTTTCCATGTCCTGTCATTTAACTGTCAAGGCTTGTCAATCTCGTCGGATTATTGGCTGTTCGCTTGAATGAGGTTTGGCCCTAGCCTCCCCTAGAAAGGCTTCTTTAGTCCCCTTTTGTCCTAGTTGTTTTGAGGAACGTTCAACCAATCAGAATTCACCTACTGCGCAGATATTTGAAGGCTAGAAGGAAAGACTTCTTGTCACTCTCCGAGAAGATCACATTTCATTCAAAATGGCTGCCGTGCTCTTTACGCATGAATTTTCAAAATGGCAATAGCTCACTCTCGGAACGAAGGATTACCTTTTAAAACTAAAAAAACGAAAGAAGAAGCTCTAACAAACACTCGACAAGTTAAGCGATGGAATTTAGAGCTTTTAGAGCGAAGAAAACATCTTTCGAGGACGAAGTGCCGTTTGTCACAGCAAAGGAAAATCTTCCATCTCCAAAGACTGTTCGAGCTGCGGACTTTCTGGGAAATGCTCTAGCACTTCTACGAGTCTACGGTGGAGTAAATTACACGTATTATTGTAAATTTGCACCAAAATAGCTTTTTAAGCTTAATTAATTGAGGGATTCTTCGTATTCCTTACAGTTTTCGTAAAAGTTTTGAAAAACATACTCAGTTTGCATCAGTAAGTGCTCTTCAAAACAACTTGCACATGGAGCGAAATCGCTTGCGTGAAGCTTCCATCGAAGAAAGAATTGAAGGCGTTTGGTTTTTCAGAAACGAAAGAGACAGCCCAATGGGCATTTTCACCGGCCGTCCTGACCCACCCCACCCCCCAGGTTTAACAAATGTTAGCGCGATCCCGTATTTATACCAACCGGCGTGACAAAAAGTGTGACTGTGTGACACAATGTTTTGACTATAGCGTTACTGGATGACGTAATGTTTAAACTCTGATGACTCAGCTTATCTTTCTTATCGCTTTTATTTATTCTGCTGAAGATGCAAATTCAACTCAAACGTTGTATGTCGGTATAAATTCGCCCACAACTAAGAATGCTTACACAGAGACAACGAAATATTAACTCTTTTTCCTAGACCGTGAATACAAACAGCGAGCATAGCAGTAGATGCCTGATAAACACGAACTGGAGCAGATCGTCAGAGTCTGGGGCACGTTATGGACGGTTCATTATTTGTGGGGATGACCGGGTCGGGTAAAGAGTGACAGGGCCATAAAAAAATTATGGTCCTGAAACGCCGTGCTTCAATTATTTTTAAGCAAAAGACCGGGTTCTGAAAAAAAAAACTGTCCTTTATGAAACAGTAAGCCACTTTAAAGTATGAATACTGATTAATGTACCATCCTGCAGCAGTGCTGGAAGTAACAGTCGGTGATCAGACATTGTCCCACCAAATTTCGAAATTTTCCGACCAATTTTGTCATATGGTCTGACGTGATATCCGAACACGAAAAACGTCGTAGCTTTTTCCCTTGAAGATCTCGTTCAGCAATTCGATTTGCTTCGAACCATATTCAAATAACAACTGATACAGCTCGACATGTTTTGTTTAGCTGCAATACACTCCACATATACATAGCCTCAGACAAACTGTTCAGATAATTGAAAACGAATGTACAAGTGTGCTTTGACAATCGCCCAGTGATGCATTGTGAAGCTAAGCAGTGTTAGAATTGCGTGTATGCCCACAGACTGGGTCTCAACATAAAAATTTTTTTTGCGGTGAAGCATCCACTGACAAGACCGGACCTTTGCTGCGAAACTTTGCAAGTCATTTTGTGAAACTTTTGCGGTGACGCGTCCTCCACTGACAAGACCGGACCTTTGCTGCGAAACTTTGCAATTCATTTTGTGAAACTTTTGCGGTGAAGCGTCCACTGACAAGACCCAACCTTTGCTGCGAAACTTTGCAATTCATTTTGTGAAACTTTTGCGGTGAAGCATCCATCCACTGACAAGACCGGACCTTTGCTGCGAAACTTTGCAATTCATTTTGTGAACTTTTGCGGTGAAGCGTCCACTGACAAGACCGGACCTTTGCTGCAAAACTTTGCAATTCATTTTGTGAAACTTTTGCGGTGAAGTGTCCTCTGACAAGACCGGTGACGTAGACGCTACTCGCCTGCATGTACTTTGTTCTTATCACGTTTTGACGTCATCTGTGCGTTATAAGAGTACACACATAGCCAAATGGAATCTATTTGTTAAGTCTTTACTTGTACTACGGTACTTAAATTGCCATTAACGCCGTGAGACTTTGGAATGAAACTTTTGAGGTGATTGACTATTGAAACCTGACTTGATTATTGCTGCGAAACTCGATGTTGTCATGTTGCCCTGGCGACATCACTGCAAAGATGAACCGGAAGCAGTAAGATAAAGAATAGATTTGTTTGACGTGTACACACCTTACAGCATTAAAAGATTGTAGGCAATATATCACTGAAAACTTGCTGTTTGACACCTTTAATTTAGCAACATTTTAATTTCTGCAAATATATACAAATCTCATAGCGTCTTTAAAGGTTATCAGTAGGTAACAGTATCTGTGCAATTCCTCAGTAAATGGCAAGTTCGACGCCTCGATAAGGTAAGTGATGCAAGTGATGTGATATATAATAAAGGAAAAAAAGACTTGGAACTTGAAAAAATAACAAATGAAGATCTAAAGGCCTTCTGTTATTAGCTGGGGGATCACAAGGTTTTGAAATAACTGTCCTGGCTGGCGAATTATGAAGGCAATAATTTCCTGGCTGGCATTGCTATCAAATGTGCCGCTGGCTGGGAAAACGGAATCCTTCGAGCGATGCTTGCTGGCAAATTAAACTCTCAATCTTTAGCTTGCTGGCTCTGAAGAACGGATAAATTTTTGCCAGCACAGTTATTTATGGGCCACAAATAACTCGGTGATTACTAAATAACATCTTAGAGCAACAAACAGTCAATTTTAGAAAAAAATTCGTTGGGTACTCCTGTTTTACTCTCGTCTCATGTTTCTCCATATCGTAGTACGTTCGCACGATGTTACTGTCGTCACAATCGTTCTCGGTGCGTTACGTCGTTTGTACGGTATTAGTCTTACCTTCTCAACGTTTCTCCGTACTTCTGAGTTCAGTCCGTTCGTACGTTAGTCCGTTCGTATGGTATATTAGTCTCGTCTCATGTTTCTCCAGATCGTAGTACGTTCACACGATATTACTGTCGTCACATTAATCGTTCTCGGTGCGTTAGTTCGTTTGTACAGTATTAGTCTAACCTTCTCAACGTTTCTCCGTACTTCAGTTTGTCTGTACAGAACTATTAGTCTTGTCTTTTTCACGTTTCTCCCTACGTTAGTTCGTTTGTACAGTATTTGTCTTATCTTCTCAATGTTTCTCCGTACGTAAGTTCGTTTAATTTGTACAGTATTTGACTTATCTTCTCGACGTTTCTCCATACGTTAGTTCGTTTGTACAAATTAAACGAACTAACGTACGGAGAAACGTTCAACGAATCTTCTCGACGTTTCTCCATACGTAGTTCGTTTGTACAGTATTTGTCTTATCTCCTCAGCGTTTCTCCGTACGTTAGTTCGTTTGTACAGTATTTGTCTTATCTTCTCAGCGTTTCTCCGTACGTTAGTTCGTTTGTACAGTATTTGTCCTATCTTCTCGACGTTTCTCCGTACGTTAGTTCGTTTGTACAGTATTTGTCCTATCTTCTCGACGTTTCTCCGTTCTTCAGTTTGTCTGTGCAGAACTATTAGTCTTGTCTTTTTCACGTTTCTCCGTACGTTAGTCAATTCGCATGGTATTAGTCTTGTCTCGACGTTTCTCCGTATCGTAGAACGTTCCCATCCCATGTATTATTGTTATATTAATCGTTCTTGTTTTGTTAGTTCGTTTGTACAGTATTTGTCTTATCTTCTCAGCGTTTCTCCGTACGTTAGTTCGTTTGTACAGTATTTGTCTTATCTTCTCAGCGTTTCTCCGTACGTTAGTTCGTTTGTACAGTATTTGTCTTATCTTCTCAGCGTTTCTCCGTGCGTTAGTTCGTTTAATTTGAACAGTATTTGTCTTATCTTCTCGACGTTTCTCCATACGTTAGTTCGTTTGTACAGTATTTGTCTTATCTCCTCAGCGTTTCTCCGTACGTGAGTTCGTTTGTACAGTATTTGTCTTATCTTTTCAACGTTTCTCCGTACGTTAGTTCGTTTGAACAGTATTTGTCTTATCTTTTCAACGTTTCTCCGAACGTTAGTTCGTTTGTACAGTATTTGTCTTATCTTCTCAGCGTTTCTCCGTACGTTAGTTCGTTTGTACAGTATTTGTCTTATCTTCTCAACGTTTCTCTGTACGTTAGTTCGTTTGTACAGTATTTGTCCTATCTTCTCAACGTTTCTCCGTACGTTAGTTCATTTGTACAGTATTTGTCTTGTCTTCTCAGCGTTTCTCCGTATGTTAGTTCGTTTGTGCAGTATTTGTCTTATCTTCTCAACGTTTCTCTGTACGGCAGTTCGTTTGTGCAGTATTTGTCTTATCTTCTCAACGTTTCTCTGTACGTTATAGTGATGCGCTGCTAATGTACCATAAAGCTTCATGTTGCTATTTTGCAGTAGCTCTCTTGCAGCGTTCCAGCAGCTCCCAATGTCGCTTCTGCAGCACTCATGCAGTCATTTTTTGACACTGCTGCAGCGCAATCAAAAGAGCGTTCGTGCAACCTTTCCGTTGTGCTCACTGCAGTCATTTTTAGCCGATAAAGCAGCACTGCGTGAACGTAATCTGTAATGAAGGAACAGCGTACCGTCGTAGCCCCGTACCCCCACATGGAACGATCGACTTTTGCAGTGACGTAGGAAATAATGGCAGCGTAGCGTGGTAGCGCCGTACCCCCACACAGTAAGAGCGACAAGTAAGAGCAGCGTACCGTGGTAGCCCCGTAACCCCGCACGGTACAGAGCGTACAAACGACTACATCGACAAATATTGAACGACATGTCCTATGTTTCTCCACTAGCATCATAGCAAACTAGGCGAGCATTACATCCTTCTTTTGTCTCATAGTTTTTTTCTCACTAGCATCGTACCGTAACGTGCGAACAAGAGAGCACAATCCGCCGATTAATTTTACTTGTATTTATTATTTATTTTCACCTGTTAAAGTTACGAAAGGCACAAGATTTCACGGCTAGTTTAATTTTTCTTCATTGAGCGTGTTTGTAACGTAATAGGTTTGATTTGTATAATGACCAGTTTCCTCTTCTATACCTCAGTACATTTCATGTTTGTAGCGTAATAGTTTCAATGTGCACAGGTTATCCAAACATTAGAGCGGTTTTCAAATGAGTGTCGTAAAACCAAAACCAAAGTAATTACTCAAACCAATCACAGAAGAAACAAAACACAAAATAAACCAATCAGAAATCGAAGCAAGTACAAGTAATTAGCGTTTAGCGCGGGAAAACGCGTGCAGGCAAGTGACGATTGGTTTTTGTTTTTCGTCTGATTGGCTGAGAAAGTGGCGCGAGCTTTCTTAACCAATCAGAAAGCGAAGTAAAGCAAAACCAAAGCAAACACAACATTACTTTCGACACTCAATTGAAAACTGCTCTAGTATGCGTTGGCAAGGTGTTAGTGATACTTTCTCCACGTTTTCTCAGAAGTTTCATTCAATTTATAGCGAACACTTTTATTATAAGTTATGTTACCATGGTAACTGAGTGGGGAAAAGTTACAGAAATCATTGCATGCTTGGGTGATAAGTATGTATAAGGCAAAAGTAGCAGCGTACCGCGGTACGTTCTATGCTACGGTTTGAAGTGCATCCGAATTTGCGACACATTTGTGATGATCTACTTCATAAATAAATTGTCAAATTCAAGTTGCCACACTAAAATACAAGCTGAACGGTAATTTGATGTAGAAACCATCGTTTCTGTAAGACTTGGGTCATGTTTTGTCGGTTAAAACTCGGACCTCAGGACTCTCTCCTCAGTCACGTGTTTCTCCACAGTAGTACCAGATGTCATTTTTTATTGAGGCTTGTTTGTGTGAAAATTCACTTGTCCTTACTTGGTTAAGAGCCCCTCAAAACTTGTCTATTACACCTCGAAGGACTCTACTTTGAATGGCTTTGTGGGCTTGTTGCCAAAACGTTAACACACTAACACGACTGTTTACGCCAGGACAGCCCCAATAGTTCTCACTTGCCATAGCAACTGCGAACTAAAAAGCGCTAAGATACAAAGAATGTATGGCAATTTCTTTCCAAATTTAAAGTCAATTATCTCTGAAAAATGCAGGGTTACCCCCAATTTTCTTTTTGGATTCTGATACCCCTTGGTAAGATCTACTTTCTCCACCGCATAGTCTTAAACCGTGCAAAAATGTTGTTGTCTTACTGGGCTAATTCCTTAAGAAACCTGAATATCCCGGGATGCGCAGGACGTATGCGCTGTGACAAAAAGAGGCACTCTCCTTAACAACAAGCCAAAATACTTGGATCAGGGATAAGGACTAGATATAGCAACATTAGGGATAGGACTAGATACCAAAAGAGAGTGACTCGGTTAAACTAGTAGGATCATAGCTCAGACAAAACCTAAGGTCAGTACCTCACCCCAAAATTAATGCCAATGCCATTTGATAGCCTGGGGAAAGAGATCACAAGTTTTTCATTGGTGTGGCTGTATAACTTTGCTGTATTAAGCAGAATGTTTTAGGTCAAAGCTAACTCAAACAGAGCCACTTTAATTGAGCATGTGAGATGTTTACTACTATTCTAGTTCAAATCAAATTAATAATAATAACAATAACAATTTTCCCTCGAAAATTAGCTGCATAGGCTACGTTCGCGCCCTGTGCATGCTTTTTAGGGTGGTAGCATATATACGTCTTGCACTGCTATAATAATAATAATGGTTTATTTAACAGATCCACCAGGATTTAACAAAATTGAAAAATCTGAATAAGTTATGAAATAGCATATTACATAATTATTTGAAAAAAAAAGGTTAACTAACATCTACTCAAATTCACAACAGAAATGAAAAATTTGTTGACAGAGAGCTTTTGGGTGTAGTTAAAAATTAACTGGTTTAAAAAATATAATGTTGCTGCAAAGAATTTATTTGTTTGAAAGACAATTTTTTATAGTTTGATTAAAAATAAACTGAAAACAAAAATTAACTGCAACAAATATACCAGGCGCAGGTGCAACAGCGTGAATTGTAGCTGAATGGTTCTCTTTGTGTAGGTGAAGTCTCAGGTGATTTGGATGTCCTAAACGATGCTGAACCTAATCGTAAACGTAGCAAATCAGAATCTTCTGAAGAGCAAAGCAATGCTGACAGTGACAGTGACAGTAAGTAAATCAACAAATTATTATTCTGATATTAATATTCTTAGTTTTGACATAATAGTTTACTAGTAGTAATCAAAGATTAATGGAGTGTGTTCGACTGGTTGCATTATATCAAACAGACAACACTTCTGGTTCCCAAGTTGTCACCAAGGAGATGAAAGCCTTTG
The DNA here is from genome assembly GCA_964030785.1 of Siderastrea siderea. NCBI lineage: Eukaryota > Metazoa > Cnidaria > Anthozoa > Scleractinia > Rhizangiidae > Siderastrea > Siderastrea siderea. The sequence goes on from OZ034973.1 coordinate 6,585,597, forward strand.
AGTCCTTTGCTTTCCCGTAAATGAAAGCATGGCTCTGAGCTCGGGTTTACATATTGTTTTGACTGAGAATTGCTGTGAAAAGATTTGACCACGGTGAACAAATTTTCTGCTGACAACAAATGTCCTTGAATATGTGCTGAAAATGTGTTTCAGTCAGTGGAACAGCAAGTGCCCAACCCGGCTATTATTAGTTGGTTAGCCAGCACAAAAGCTCCAAAACGTGTAACAAAGGGCCTGAAACTAAATTTCCAGAAATCTTTAATTACCTATTTACAAGAGCAAATTCACACGACAAATTTTCTATGACAAATGAAACTGACATGCCAGTTTAATAATCAAAGACATTTGTAACAAAACAAATTGACAAAATTTTCTCATCTGCAAGAGAAAATAAGGTTTGCCACAGAAAAATAAATTTGCTGGTGTGCATGGGGCCTTGTGAGTTGGGCTCTACGTCACAGGCAGGCATCTCAACATACAAAATAACTGGAATCCTCAATATACAAAATAACTGGCATCAATTTAACTATAAACCCTTTGGTGGTTTGAGCACGACTTTACATAATAACAGTTTTATACACGCATTTTGCAGAGCCTCAACGCGTTTACAAGATAAAAATAATCAGACATTTGTAACAAAACAAATCAACGAATTTGCCAGTGGTATGTTTTTAAAATAACCATCAAGGTTTGCAGATTAACAAGAAAATTTCAAGCACTACATAAGAACGATTAATAATTAGTATCAAGCAGCATTTTGATGTCTCTGCTGATTCACTCGCTTAAAATTCCTCGGGTCAAAAATAACAGAGGTTAGGCTGTTGCGTGTCTCGACAAATGTCTTGACAGGAGTGCTCACTTTCATCCTGCATTTAAAGTAATATTTAGCCTTCCTATCAGTCTTCATCTTCATGGCTTGTAACAACAACATAACCAGTTTCTCGCTCTGAAGGTCCGCAGAAATCACTCTTAAAATTATTTAAAGTCGGCCACAAGGAATAGCAAAATCTCCGTACAAATAATCGATGTTTTCTCGAGCGCTGAATATCCTACCACCGCCGCTTATCTTTATAAGTGGGCTTCAAACTGTGTTTTGTCAACAAACTTGAAAGTTTTCCCGGAAAAGTCTTGTGAAAGCCTTTGTGCTTCTTGCTCGGAAGAAATCAAGAGTCCGTACGAATAATCGATGTTTTCTGGACCGCTTTACATCCTAGGTACGCCGCTTGTGTTTATAACGGGAATTGAAACTGTGCCTTGTCGACAAACTCGAAAACGTTTCTAAAAAAACTCGAAGAAAATAACAAATTTGCTCTTGAAACCACCATCAATATTTGCCTGCTCTGGTGACAGTGTGTTTACACGCTAAATTGACCGTTTGGGGCCTAGGCGTCATGAAAGCGAGGCCAAAGTCCATACCAGTTTCCGGCCGAGCGTAGGCCCCTGCAAAAATCTTCGGGGGGGGGTTAATTTGGCACTACAGAGAAAATCTTAAATTTTTCTGCCTTGTAAAACAGAGGACACCCAACACAAAATTAGGAATGCGTTCTCCTTCGTCGAACGCAATAATATTGATATTATCTGACTGAACACAAACGAGTGACTAGAAATGGTGATATTGATAATGATTTTCTATGAAATCATCAAATAATTTATGTACTAAAACAGTAAAGAGTTGTCCATATCTTTGTCGTACTTTTCAACTTGTCATATTCCATTTACCAGTTTTTTATTTTGTGCTAAAGAGTTAACAATTACATCCAAGACTGTATCAGACACATTGTTGAACACCATTTACAGACACCATTTACAAACAAACAGTGGAATGGACTGGGACTGCCAAATGCATTACCTACCGTACAGACTACTATCCACGAATCACTCTGGAAAGCGGTGTGCTAACTTAGAACAAACACCGCTGAACCGTTGCCAACAACTAATTGCACCTTACAAACGACTTACTGATGATAACAACAAGACAAACCAACAATAGACAAACCAACTAATTTTATTAACATAAAACTAAGGGACATTTGACTAACAAAAGACTGATTGAAACGCACCAATCACATTTTACAGTCTTCGCAGCCAATAACTGACAGATGACCAATAACATCGCAAGTTTGTCGACCAATCAGGACAAAGACCAGAGACATAACACCTACTGACGGTTCACAATTTACTTGACCCTGATGATGACTTCTGCTCATATTGTCGAAACGTTTGTCAATGTCACCGCAAACATTCCTTCTTAGGGCTACATTCACCTGGACGATCATACTTTACGACTTATGATATGACTCCTGGGTTCAAACCATTTGTACCGTGTTATCATGAAGTGACTGTAAACGAGGTTCAGCATGAGTCACTTGCTGAAGCTGCATTTATAAAAAATAATAACCCTAAAAATAAATCATCTCTTCTAGTGTTGCTGGGTATGGTGGGTAACTAGGGACAAAGTGTGCAGGTCAAGCATTATGCATATTTATTGCTTCAAGAATGCGAAAAGATGCCTGCCTGCAAAGTTACTTGACTGTCTTGAATTTAAAAGTGTTTGTATGTGTAAATAAATATAAAGTTGAACTATCAGAGTAGCTAACAGGATTTGTTGTCCTTGGTTTCCTGTAAGCTGCCATCTTGGACTTCCCAATTTCTCCAAAACGTTTAGAAAATCAGAATTGGCTCAGAAGCAATTAGAAGCAGTGGGTATGGTTGCCATGAAAATTTACCTTGAATACTGAGAGAGTTTAAAGTGTTGTTCACATGGTCACAAGCAGCCGCCTCACCCTGTAGTCTGGATAAGGTTAAGTAGCATTTTTTGACAGTGGAAAAAAACGAAGGGGTGAAGGTAATATTAACTTTGATACTTACTCAGGTAATATTTAATTGTGGAGGAATTAAATAAAGGTAAAATTTCTACATATTCGATTAATCATCTGTTGATCATGGTGACAAGGCCCTTAGCTGTTGTAAGCAATATATCCTGGCCTGGGCAATCGATATAATCGATAACAATCGATAAAATTAGTTGACTGTATCGGAAATCGATAAAAATTAATAAACGGATTTGTTGTGAGAAATCGATATTTATCGATTTTTCAATTATTTTTTATCGATTTTATCGGTAACATTTGTTGTGTTGAGATACGTGAGCTAAAGTTATAATGACAACTTCTAGAACCAGTTTTATCAATTTTATTGCTATACGATAACGCTTCTAAATCTTTTCTAAGCTCATAAAACAATACTAAGTTCTGATTCCAGACTAACGGAAAAAATGACATTCGCTTTGATAAACACATGCAGCGCTCGAAATTAGCAAAAAATTCAGGTTGTCCTTATGGTAAACGCCGGACAACCTAGCCCCTGACTTTGGTTGCCCTGATGAGGACTTGGTTGTCCTTAAATTGTTGTATGTTTTTTCGAGATTTTTGCCTAGTTATAGGATTTGACTAGACAAATACCCCTATGCCTCTATCTTCATAGCTCCCGAAGTACTGCAAATAATAAATCCACAATGTTGAAACAAAGTGAGTATAACTTTAATAAACTTACTATCCATTTACGTTATTCTGTGTTAAGGTTAATTATCAACAGTCAATACATTGTACTTATATACCAATACGCGATATTTTGAACTTAGTTTTGAGATTTCACAAACAACTTTTGCTTTAGATCGTTATTGTACATGCTGTTGGAGCTAAGCGATTCCCTCTATTAATGATACAACTTTCTATCGTCACTCACAATCAACTGCGTAGGAGTGTGCCAAAATCTTTTGACGAGGTCTGGGTTCAAGACAAGACTGCAAGCTCGTCCTAGCCTGGCTTATTGAACGAGACGAAAAACGTCCGTTTAACTGTTACAACCTTCGATTTCCTTGGTTTTAAGAATTCTCGTGGACCCCATCTTTCAGAAGAGCGCTATTAAGAGCGATTTTCGTGTATCAAATTTATAATTCGTTTCTTTATTCTGTTGGGCATCACAGTAATGTAAATACTTCAATTTTTCCTGGGTTGTCCGGCGGTTTTCTTCTCGGGCAACCGGGCATATATTTTTCCTAAAAACTGGTTGACCGAACGCACTTTAAGTCGTCTCGGACGACCGGATAACCGCTAATTTCGAGCACTGCACATGTGTTAGTCTCTAAATCAAACAAAACAACGGAAGATTTGAATTCTAAACGGGAACAATAGAAAACATGGAACTTACGCATAGACGTTCGTAAACAACGGACGTCAACCGGCAGTACCCTTTGTTGGCTTGTTTTTGCTCCTCACCAAAGCATGAAAAACTCTTGTTTTGCTGTCTAGTTGCTTGCCATTACAGAGGTGATGGCGTCAAAATACCTTAAAAGGGAAACATTCAACTTCTGGTTGTCGTCCATGGCTCATGAAGGTCCTTAAGCTCCCTAATCTGTTACATGAAACTGCGGGTTGAGCTCGGTTACACATTAGGCATGTGCACCCGAGTTGACATTTACCTTGTTTAGAGTTTCTACTATGCAGTCCGTCAGGGAAACTTTAGCTGCTGTAAAAATTATACTACACAAGAATTCTAGAACCTTCTTATAAATGATAATATTAAGTATACCATAAATTCGACAGGCCACTTTCGGGCAGATACTTGGGTCGATACAGCACAGTTATCCTACCAGCTTAATAAACCACATTTACTGAAATACAAATGCACTTTTACTTGTGAACAAAGACACTGCAATCATTTTACTGTGATTAAACGTCACTTAAAAACAAAATCAATGCCAGAAATTAAAAACATATACGATCGCCATCCATGGATGAAATCGAGGACATCGATAACTGTCATTACCAGAAGAGTTGTGAGTATCGATTTTTATCGATTGATCGATACAATCGATAACGTTTACATGATTTATATCGATAGTTATCGATTTATCGAACTGCTTTCCGATATCGATTTTTATCGATTGCCCAGGCCGGGAATATATTCACTGAACTGTCTGAGTTATGCTGAGACTGACTGACAATAGTAGTAGTACATACATGTAGTAATTGCTTGCTTTATGGTGTTCTTGCAGCTTCCGATGGACAATTCGATGCAGAAGTTGTTTTTGCTTTGGATTCAAGTGTGTCAGACGGGAATTTTCAGAAACAGTTTGACTTCGTTACTCACTTAGCCGAATCTTTGAAAATCCCTAAAAGAGCTCTGGTGGTATATGGGGATTTCGCCAAAACAGTTCCCTTTCATCCAAATTCTGCCCACCTGAATGAACGGTTTGAGAGTAAATCCAGAAGAATGGATATGGCACTAACAGAAGCAGCAGGCAATTTCAGCTCAAGTCCTAGCCACAATCAGCTTGTCGTTCTGATAACTGCTGGCACGAGACAGCTGTCATCCGCAGAAAGCAAAGAGGATAATCATTCTCTTCTTGTATCAGCATCGGAGATGTTGTACTCTAGAAATGTTCAAGTCATTGTTGTACCAGTTGGCTTGGACACTGATTTCAAGGAGCTTGGATTGATAGTGAAGCGCCCACAATTTGTGTTCCCGCTCTCCAGTTTTGATGACATGACAACTGATACAGCGCAGAAGATTGCTTCCAATGTCTTGAAGACCTTAGGTAAGACAACTGTTAAACCCCCAATAGCAGTAAAATGGTTGTTTGAAATTTGAAGCATCACCATTTTGTGGGCCATAAAGACGAATGGTTGTCCTTGCACCTAATTAATTTCAACTTGCGGTCCTATGTGGTTAAGTATAAATATTTCACATATTTACTTGGAGGCACAATGGTGTTTTTATTTGGTTAATGCTTTAAACTTTCGGTGGGACTTTCGATTAGAGCATTGGTGGTTCAAGGTTTGTTTCGGCGTTGTGAGAGGTTGTTTCCTTATACCAGGAACTTCTCTCCAGTAAGGTGATCCCTCCAAATCCCTTACACTTGTAATTTGCAAGTCGGACAATTGTATTTACAAGCGCAGACGAAAGCGAGTTTAATAAACATCGTTACAAGTCCAAGTTACAAGTGTCCGACTATTAATTACAGGTGTAGCGCTACACGTGTAAAATATTTAAGTATCAAATTTAATAAAACTTTTACAAGAGTCCGACTTGTATTTTTACAAGAGTCCAACTTGTAAATCACAAGTGCAAATTACAAGTCGCATGTCACTTGTAAACACTGGGTACGTCTTGTAAAAAGCGTATTTTTGTGACAAAATATGTTTTCCTCTAGCAAAGAAGAATTCTGCTGAGTCATCTAATATCCGGCAACCTAGGAATTTCGAGGAAAGGCGGCTGTTAGATAAGGAAAATCCGAGGGAATGTCGAGTGAATTTTCGTCTCTCTGAGGACGCTTTCGCTCATCTTTTGGAATTAATAAACCTGCGATTAGAGTAGACATTATCATAGATTAAAGCAAAGAGATTCGATTGTACACTTGTAACCTACAAGTGCATTCCAGTGGAGCTTATAATTTTGGAGCTACAATTGTAATTTACCCTTGTATCTGACTCGTGCTACACGTGTAAGTTCCAGAGTAGAAAATTCTGTTATCAAATTCTTGTATTTACAAGTTGAACCTAACACGTGTAAATTACACGTGTAAAAATTACAAGTCTAGTTTGTTTCTTAAATTGACCCCTGGAATTCTCCCAGTCTCCTGGATGTGACACTGATGCCTCCCAGACGAACGTTATGCAATATACTGCAGATTCAAGTTTCTTTCTTGCCTGCACTTTCTCATGTTTTTTTATTATTAAAACTTACTTCATCGGGCATTAAAAAAATGTATCCGTAAGGCCCATGAAAGGCAACCCTCATTCAGTTTGTTAAGAAACTTGGATTTAAATGTGACATTTTTCTAAAACAGTAATAGTCACCGATTTGTTGTAAATTTTGAGTGCGTAAACAAAAACATTTCTGGAAATTTATTATTTGAAATACTGACACCCTATACATTTCATTGAGGTGTAAATATTTACAGCCAGTTTTCATGATTAACACTTTTGCAATCACATCTGACAATAACGATAACGGATGATAATCACAAGAAAGGTTTCGTGGTAGAAAATATGTGGCTTGTCATAGTGCATGACACGCGTTCCTGTGTTGTATTTAACAGGCATTTACAATTTGATGTCAATGTTTCTAGCCCTTATTTTCACGGAGCATGCAAAGGATATTAAAACGTATAGAGACAATCGCTGAGCTGCCTAAACTGCATGCTGGACAATGTTTATTTTACGATACCTCGATCGATTTACAGGCTGAATTTCCTCACAGGCGTTTGTCTTGTGGCCATGCTAAATTTCGCATTTTCTTTGGCTTTGTGCCCACGTATTTTTAAAAGTTCCTTGCAAGATATTTCTCAGTTAAGTGAACAACACAAGTTTGACGATTGATGGGGGAAAGAAGCTCTGTGTAAGAGGTAACGAATGCTGATCGTTGATTGGGCACAAAAAGTAAATTTGTGCGCAATTAGAAGCACGAATGCAAATGCTTGTTGAACTAGTCCATTACCACCATTTTCACTACTACGCGACTTTTCTTTTCAAAACACTGCTGAGCACTTTGCAATACGCTTCCGTCAATCATACCTTATATGGAAAGTGTGTGATGTTACCGCAATTGAATTGAGCTCGAAGGAATAAAGATAGCGCCAAATTATCGCGTAAATTTGCGCTGGCGAGTCACATATTGACTAGTAAGAGGCTTTAGAGTCGTTGATGTTGCAAGAATACGTCACGTTTGGTAGATATTTGTAAAGAAATTTCGACATTTCTTCAGAATTAAATACCCGCTCGTGGATTATCCTATGCGGTGGATGGTAAGCTTGCAATCAGAACTTCTCAGATTCATCTATAAATAACAACTGTTCTCGGTGAAATTCAGCGATCCTACGACAATACATCGTCCTCTTTCCCTCATCACATTCTTTGGCAATCGTCTTGAGTTATAACGAAGAAGTAAACTTGAAAGTAAGCTTAAATATTTTCCTCGATTCCCCGTTCCCGCTTGTAGAAATAACAATTTCCCTATCATGTCACAGCGTTATATGTTTACATTCTTGAAACGTAGAACAACAAACGTTACAAGCGCATTATAAGCTTATGCTTTATTTAGTTTTTTTCAATTCATTCCGGAGGTGATAGGTGATTAGACTTAGCAGTGTTCCTTCCAAAAAAACGCAGCTAATCATACGTACCTTTCTTCTTGTAAAACCCATTTTCTTCACGAATCGGTTGATCGCACGCCGATCATGATTCGTTTTCCCGTTGCATACTCTATCCACTCCTGAATTTAGTCCTTGTACACTTCGGGATATTGCCAGATTTATACTCGTGGTGAATAACATGTCGTGTGCTATTTTCAGGTCAGAAAAGCTAGAATTATTACTTCACACTTTGGTTTAGCTTATTCGCGAGTTTAAACGCACGCTTACCATCCGCCGCATAGGATAATCCACCGAGCGGGTATTTAATTCTGTAGAAATGTCGAAATTTCTTTACAAATATCTACCAAACGTGAAGTATTCTTGCAACATCAACGACTCTAAAGCCTCTTACTAGTCAACATATGACTCGCCAGTGCAAATTTACGGGATAATTTGGCGCCATCCTTATTCCTTCGAGCTCATTCAATTGCGGTAACATCACACACTTCCCATATAAGGTATGATTGACGGAAGCGTATTGCAAAGTGCTCAGAGGTGTTTTGAAAAGAAAAGTCGCGTAGTAGTGAAAATGGTGGTAAACGTATGTTCCCAGGGTCCTTTCTGCCGTCTTGTAGGCTTTCGCTAGCACCGATTTCGCCCGTTCTATAATAATAGTAATAATAATAATAATGATGATGATGATGATGATGATGATGATGATGATAATAATAATAATAATAATAATAATAATAATTGACAATAAAAACTAACGGTAAAAATTCACGACGTTTCGACCACTCTTCGGTCATTATCAAGCGAAATGTTAAGAATATGAATTTGCATAGATATATAAAGTGACAAAGGGGCAAAAATATGTAAGGAAAATGTATGAAGTAAAAATATGTAAAAGTAGCTAAAAGTAGGTGTAAAAGAATTTGTTAAAACAATAAAAGTATGCAAAAAAACTTACTATGTAAAGACCAATTATTTAAAAACCTTCGCACGAATTGAGTCGGTCTGAACATTGAGACTTGGTCTCAGTTCATGGATAAAAAACATTTCGTAAATGAGGCAGTCAAATTTGTTTTTACATTTCTTTAGAATTTTAAAATTCTTGTTAAGATCCTTAGGGGCCAGAGAATGTTCCGAGCGAAAATGCTTGCCAATAGACGACGACACGTTCTTGTGCTCCTCGACGCGTTGATGCAAGTGCCGGCACGTAAAACCAACATAACCTGCATCGCACAGGTCACATTTAAAAAGGTAAACTAGGCACTGTTGGTTTACGACCGGCGGCTTGACTTCACGTAATTTCAGGTCTCGCTCAATTTTGTGGCTGACGAAAACGGGTTGGATGGTGGTGTTAATTTTCTGGCTAAGGTCTTTCAGTTGGGTGCGAAGAATATCAGCTGAGGCTTGGTCTTTGAACGGTAGAACAACACGAACGGGCTCTAGACTATTGTTCTCCGTTGGTGAGGGTTGTTCAGTGGCTTTGATGGCAATAAAGCGTGTAATGGTGGAATTTATTAGCTTATCTGGGTATTTAAGACGGGAGAACAACAACTTGAGACGATCGCATTCTTCAGAGAAGTAGGCCCAGTTAGAAGAAAGTCGAAACGCACGATCCAGCATAGTGTTCAGTAGGCCGCGTTTATACCGATCTTCAACATGACTCTTGTAGTGTAACATTAGACCGGAGTTTGTGGGCTTCACATATACCTTTGTCTCAACGTGGGTAGATTTGTTGAGCAATCGTGTTCCGAGTAACGGAAGCATACGATTATTTTCAAACTCCATGGTAAACTTGATCGAGGAGTGACATTGGTGAAGAGTCTCCAGAAAGTTGTTGGCTGATGTTTTGTTAGGCATGATGGTAAATGTGTCATCCACATACCTCCTGTAGTAGCTGGGCATCTTTCCTTCGCGATCCAGGGTTTCTTCAATACTACACATAAAGACATTGGCGAGTAGGGGCCAAGCGGGGAGCCCATGGCGACCCCGTCGGTCTGTTCATATAGTTGGCCGATCTTTTGTTGCCCCTTCTAGGTCCTGCTCACTGAGATTAAGATGGTGCGTTTCGTTAAACCAATCGTTAGCAAAAGCTTTGTCGGCTAGGATGTGTATTTTGTTTTTGGCTCGGCTATTCAAAAGGTAAATATAAACGTTTTTTGGCAGTTACGTGTCGCTCAAGCCGTGTTTTTAAAAATCGACTTAAAAAATTTTGTACAAATATCTTCGACAAGAGCAAGCGCAAAATTGCTAGCGACCTTTAAAAGTTACTGATTTGAGCTTTGTTTGTGTTCAATAAATGAATTCGCCTTTCTATACTGGAATTAATAAACGTAATGTCAGTCGATCTGCGTTAGCCCTTACGTGATCGAAATGCGTAGCTCTGAATAAAAGCTTGGCCATTTAAATTACTTTGCTAATTTTCTTCTGTTCTTCCAGACTTAGAAACCTATGCAAAGGAAACAGCCCTCAATTTCACGACGATTGCTCAGGAGTCAGATTTGTGGGAAAATCTTTGTCTTTGTTCCTATGTAGTGGAAGGAGCTTGGTACATGTTGCATGATGACGAGAAAGAACCAAGAAAGCAAGGAAACGTCAAGAGGGTAATAAGAGAAACTATTGATAACTTCCACAGCATACTTGTTACAGAAAGTAATATAACCATTTCAATTGCTGTAGTTGGGCCACTTGGAGTTGGTAAAAGTTTTTTTCTCAATTCTCTTTTAAACTGGGGTTTGCCTATTGAACAGAAGGTAGGAAATGGTCCCCTTCCTTCTGCGTTTGGACCCTGCCAAACGCCCATTCCAATTTACGTAAAATTTGCTAAGAATGTCCAGGTACTGTTGCACAAAGTGGAAACAGATGCACTCCCTGTTGTTTGGTTTGCTGAAGAAGAACTGGGTAACGACACCTTGGCGCGTGTAAATGCCACACTTACCCTGAACGTTCAGGAAATTGGAAGCAATTTAAGATGCGTGGAGCTTCAAGGACCATTTCCAGTTTTCGGTTACCTGAAAGAGAGGGCGACGATAGGACCAGGCCATCTGCAGTGGGACATCGATGTGGAGTTCATAGATTTGCCTGGGTACGGTGATACAACAGGAAATAAGTTCATCAATGTGGAACTAAGCAAGGCCGATGTACTGTTATTTTTTAGCTTTGGTCAATCCGGGAGACCGGTTTCAGCAGAAGATATTGCGCAGGTATTTCGAAGTCATGAAGAGTGGGAGTTTTCATCACGACCAAAACTTGTTCAGGTAGTCAAAAACAGAGAGACGCAAGGTGTTTCTTCATTGGATTTTTGTAGCGTGTACGAAAATAAGAAGGAAGAACTCAACAAAGCGTGGTCAAACTTTTTCTCCGGAAGCTTAGACGATGAGGCCATGGTAAGTCGTTACAGAGACGTCAGAGCCAAGCTTCCACAGCTTATTGGTGAAGCCCTTTTGGAAAAAATGTCGAGCGAAAGTGACGTGATTTATTTCCATCCAGAGAATCCTGGTGTTCTCGCATGTTTGAAGAAAGTGATCAGTGACCATGTTCAGAGTGTAAAGGTGAAGACGATGATACACCCATTTCTCCAAAACGTTCAGAGCGCTGCCAAAAAGCTCAAAACAGGTATTGGACGTAGCCCCCAGCGAGAGAAAAGAGTAACAAAGTATGTTGAAGCTAAAGCGGGAGAAACAGCGTTTGAAATACTTCATCACATGAATGAAGCAAGTAATCTGATCACGTCTTTCACAGAGCGGACACACCTTCCACTGGAATCAGATGTTGAAAGCATGTATCACTTCTTGTACAACAACTTTCTTCTTTCCAGCGAAACACGGATGTTTCTCTTGAATATGTTGAAGGAATCACTTCAGAATTTTACCATTCGCCTGGTCAACGCTTTCATGAACGCCAACTGGTCCACATTGCAAGATGTCCCTTCAGATGTCATAGAGTTGATCGAGATATTGTGCAGAACCAGAGTCCAGCACTACTGTCAAACCACTGCGCCAGATTACTTGCTTCATTTGTTGGATACAAGAAAGAACCGTTACCCATTTGGTCTTGCTGAAAAGAAGCGTTGGTCAAGTGCCAACGCTGAAGAAAAGAAAGAGCTGTGCAATCAATATCTTCATATTCTTCTGCACCGTTTTAAAGTTTCCCTTCTCAAAGAAACTCGTGATAAGCAGTATATGAAATCTCATTTTCATTTAATCAGTCAGCTTAAAAATGATATCCAGGCGCTCCTTGCTGTCAGATCGTCTGATGACACGTGCAGAACGGGCTGCTTGAAATTGTTGTACGAGAAGTTATGTGCGGTAGTTAGGTTTTGCAACAACTGCGTTCATGAGATCAACCCTCATCCTAGCTTGGAGGAGCAGGTTGAAATTGCATTGCCCGAGAAAATGGTTGATGTTCACGAAGACATCAGAACACCGTTAGAGTGTAAGCACGAGGGAATCATTAAAGAAGTGACAGAGCTTCTGTATCGGGGAGCAAAAGGAGTGGACGTCATTCACAAACTGGAGACGAGGTTGAGGTTGAAGCATGGAGAATTGAAACTTCCACAATCACAGAGTGATGATCAGGCTTTGTGGGCAAAGGCTCTGCTTAATGTACTCAGTGACACAGATCATTTTGATATCAAACTTGAGCCAAACCTGGTCCTGGACCATGATGATGCAAACGTAGAGAGACTTCTTGTTTTGGCCCGGAAACGTCTCTTTGCCTATCAGAAGTCTTTTGCCACCTGTAAAATCGTGAATTTGCAGCAGCTGCCTGAAAATGAAATTCATTTGAGAAAAAGTACACAGGAAGAAAATAGTCTTGAAGTGTTGGTCTCGTCAGAGATGTCTGGTGAACTTGATGCCATTCGTGAGAGATTTAGGGATCCTTCACAACAACTGGCACCAATATTCATCCCAACAATCCGACCTGGTCCTACTCCAGACCTCCAAGGAAATTACCTACTTGAAGAAGATCCTTGGAGTAAAGGTTTACTAATGGCTGAACAATTAGAAGAAGAAAAGAAAGGAAAAAGTGGTGAAGACATTCCTTCAGATTTGAACATTTTCCTTGTTGTGGAACAGCAACATTTACAAACCTTGAAGTGCACTATAGAAAGTGTCCAGTATCCGACAGCAAGCATCATAAAGTTAAAGTATGTTGTTTTGCCTCAAAATGGACGAGGAATTGGCGTTACCAGGTCCATTATTAAAAGCCTAGCAGAATGCTTCAAGTTTTCTCTCTACTGGACGATAGATGATGACATCCAGTTCATGTATCAGTTTGATGGAAATGATCGCAGGTGGCGTAAGTGTTCCTTTACGAGGGGCCTCTTGTTTGGTCAGCGTGTTTTTCAAACATGCTTGGAGAAGACTGTGAAAGCCCTATCAGAAAGGGAAAGAGATGAACTTTGTGACGATGTCACATCTAATTGGCCAAGTTTTGCCAAGGAGACAATGAGAAGAGCCCGTTCACTTCTGATAAATGACACACATTTTGACATGGTCCTAAAGAACCCGAGTCTTTTGCATTCTCCATTTGCAGACATCTCAGAGGACTGTGCAGGTGATGCTGCTAAAGAAGAGGTTCTGAAGGCTTGTGAACAGGACTTCGTTGAGAAGTGTATGAAATGTCTTTTCAAAGATACTGTCAATCAAATAGCCGGTGTTTCCATTGCACACGAATCAACCAAACGATCTGACTACATGAGTAAGTATCCATCAGCCGATTATATGCGCAGTGAACAGCAATCCAAAGTTGTTCTAAACAATGCTTGGGCGTTGAAGGGAATAAACTTTGTCAACGATGCAATTGTTTTCCATGACAAAGAATTTCAAGTTTACGACAAGGAGAAACGCAGTATCCCTTGCTGGGGCATAAGAGGTAGCAATAAGTCATTCTGCCGTGCACTCACAGTCAAGGGTGTGATTGGCTATCAAGCGATTCGAATCGTTTACAGCTGCAAAAAGCTGCGGAATGTCTTTGACAGGTTCAATCCGTCTAACATCGCCTTTCCACACATACCTGACGATATGGATGAAAATGAGGATGATGCATGATGGCCATTCATTAACACGTTACGGTTGACTTTCTTTTTGTTCTAGCTCATGATTGTTGAAGGATAAATTGCACTGAGATGTGGAGCGTTTCCACAAACCTTCCTAATAGGTACATGGTAGCAAAGCTTCAACTTTATTCTTTCGGTTTCAAATGTAACGTGCTTCATTTGTGCTGCTTGATGGCTATTTGAAACAAACTTAACCAGGGAGATTAACATTACCCTGAATAATCTTTGTAGGTCTAGTCGAAGGAACTGTCAATCAGACAGCCGGGTTTCCTTTGCCCGGGAATCAACGAAACGCTTTTACTATGTGAGGAAGTAACCGAACCGCCGATTATATGAACAGTGAACAGTGATTTTCAAAAGCATAGACTGTCAAGTTTACGATCAAGACAAACGCAATACTCCTTTTTTCGAGTGGGGTGGGGTGGGGGGGGGGGGGGGGCGAGAGGAAGTGAAAGGTCATTCGCCGTGCCCAGCTGTTGTCATTGGATCGTCACAGAGATCACCAAAGATGATGATGCTGATTTTATTTTTGCGGCTTGTCAGACAACGGAACACCGGAATTATTAAATGTTGAAATTACTCATTAAAACGCTGTTATGCCTGTTTGACATAATTTCAGAACCTCCTGTTTTATATTTTAGGAAGATCAAAGCACTCGAAATGATTAAACGCATCGGATTTGTGGCCGCATGCTAACCTTGGTTCCACAGTGTTTCGGAGCTTGATGATACATTGCCACTCGTTATTACAATGTTACGTCAAATCGATTCTTAATGGAGGTTTAGCTGTTTTTTTTTAGTGAAGGATACTCGTTAGATTTTAGGGTATTTTTTCCCCTGAATGTGAGAATGAAGGGATAACTGCCGTATGTATGGTTCTAATTTTGGGGGATGTTGTCAAGCTCAAGTGGCCCTTCACAGACATTTTTCGTTTTTCAGGCCTTAAATAAGTTATTTAACCTTTTCATTCGAGCCAAGAGTGCCGTGTTTTTGCAAATAGTGACTGCCAACACTGCGATCAAGTATGATGTACCATTTTGAAAGGATTTTCCTCCTATGTGTGTGGTATACCCCTAAACTATTCGTTGTTCTCAGTGCTTAGTTTGTTGCCAGATCTTGGCTTGATCTTGAAAGTGTAAGAGGTAAAAATTCAAGAACTGTAGGGGCGATCAATCAATTCTTATGTAGGAGGGTGGTAACTTTTGTGCTTCCAGTGTACCGATCCCTTAGAACTCTCTGGTGTCCAAATTCCCTACAAATTGACCCAATAATGGCACCTAGTACCATATGGCACTCTTGGGAGGGAGAGACAATACACTAGTGTCAGAGGTTTAGATGATAAGTATGCAAAGTTCTGTATATATAAAGTTTGCCTATGAATTACGAAAGTGCATATGATGGTTGTTTATTTGTACATTTTATAAAATAAATGAAATATAAATATAAAATATATTTGGAGGACTTCCCTTATACGTGATGGGCGCTTCCTCCCTTGAAGATCATGATGATGATGATGATGATTATTATTATTATTATTATTATTATTATTATTATTATTATTTATACAACTTTATTTAGAGTGATTTTACTTGAAATAGATACTAAACTATTAGACACTAGGCACTTTGTGCCCCCCCCCCCCCCCACCCCCAGGCTCAGAAACTCAAAAAAAGCCCAGGCAGAATAGGGTTAAGTAAAATCACTCTATTCAACAATTGTGACAAAATATATCTCTGTTATTAAACATTCAAGTTACGTTTCGTATGTTTACGTCTCTTTAAATTTATTGATTAATATGTTGATGTCGTTTTACGTAGGCTCAAAACCAAAAGTAGGCTACAAAGCCGTGGTAAAAACTAAGTTACAAACCAAAAGAAAGGAGCCTTCTATTCAGGACAAAAAATGAGTAACTAGTTTGCAATTATCACCCTAGAGTAGAGTCAATGATAATTAGTGTAGGCTTTTCTTTGATTTGTTGTAATGTATGTTTAAAAGATGAGTACTGTACGACCAAAAAAAGATGAGTATCAACGTAGAGTAGAGTAGTTAATAATCAAGGTGGACTTTTCTTAAATTGTTTGAAATGTATGACCAGGGTTATCGTCCACCCTCCCCATTCAGTCTAAATGTGTGAAATCTGCGCGTTAATTTTTGTAGTTTTTATTTTTCCTCAATATCACTGTAAGTTTCTGTTATTTTGAGCAAACTCAAAGTTTTGTACAGTGGCGTACATTAAAGTATATTGTAGTGTAAGTATTTTGTTCAATGTTGTAATGTTAACTGTAATAATGTAAACTGTACTCTAACGAACTGTAAGTAGTTTTAATTATGACGTATCTGTATTGTGGTTAATTGTCAATAAAGTCTTAGCTACCAAAATAGTCAGGGCTCTGATCAGAGGAGAAAGGTTGTTCTTGAGTTAACAAATCGACGTTATTTTTTCATGGCTACACTATTATGGACCATAACACTGACGTGATGAAATGTTCAAAACTCAAGTGGGACAGCAAGGCGTAGGCCAGGTGTTTCACTGCCAAGTTTTGAACATTTTTGGGCGTCATTTTTAACTCGTGAATGCAATGAATGAGTCCTTGTAGTGGCCTGATTTGGACTCGCTCGCTCGGTCATGTAATGCAACCTTCCTACTTCCTATAAAGTAATTCAAGTGTCGTCACGAGCATGGGATTGTACAAACGAAGAAAATGGCACCGCGGGCGGATCAGTCCTAGATTTTCAAGATGTATTTTTCTACTCTTGAAGTTAAGACGCTTCTATTTTTAGAGCTGAAAATGGAAAGGAATCACCCTGAGGAACAATTGAACGACAAACAAGGCGTAACGAAGCTCTGTTAAAGCGACGAAAAGCCATTTCGTGTTGCGATTCTTTTGATTTGCAAAAGATAACCTAAAGTTTGCTAAAAAAAATTAAAACCGAACCAAGGACTTCAAATAGATTTTACAAGACCTGGGTAAACGCTACAATACGGTAAATAAAAAAAATAATAATAAAATAAATTACTTTAACTAGGTGTCAACGGTATTTAGCACAGAATGCTAATTGAGGACACCTCCAAGATCGAATTGGAATTTGGAATTTGAGGAGAGGGGAAAACCGAAGTACCCGGAGAAAAACCTCTCGGAGCAAGGACGAGAACCAACAACAAACTTAATCCACAAGTGAGGCCGGGACTGGGAGTCGAACCCGGGCTACACTGGTGAGAGGCTTTTGTTCACAAAGCGCTTAACCGATTGCCATGAAGTCATGTGAAGTGTCTGCCAAAGGTACATGCATGTGTGCATGCACACAAGAAAATCGAAAGTGTTTTGCATCTAAAAGTAAATGTATTGCTTATTCGAATAAAAGTTTTAGCTGGAAAAGCTTTTTGTCGATTGTTCTGTCTGTTTTAAGTGATAGTTTGGTTCAGGAAGCAATGTTTTGTAAACACAGACTAATTTGCGTAAGCGGGTTGAAATTTCCAGTTCCCGGGACCTGGTTTTCAAAAATTCATCGTTGATCGAAATGCTGAGAAAGATTGCTTTGTGGTCGGGTGAATTCGAAATCCTGATTTCCGCTTAATTGATGTTATTTTGAAAAGTCTGTGCGACTAAGAAAAAAATCGATTGTAGATTTTAGTTTTAGTGGTTTGGATTCGTGAGTAAAGGCTTTAGTTTTTGGATGTTTTAACCTGTAAGCATCAATGAGGCCTAGTTCTTCCATAAGATTTATGATCGAATTTCAGTAGCTGGTTTCTTTCCATGGTTGTCCGCCGCATTTATCTAAAGGGTACAGTGTTACATTCCAATCACCTGTTATAATTAATGGATGAATGCTTTTTGTTGACGACATTCATTCGGAGCATATATTGTTGTTATGCATATAATCTCATCTCCCACAGCAAACTCGGGAATTATGCATCTGCCATCCGGATCAGCACATGAATTTATTAAGGACAAAAGCGAATTAGGTTCCAATAGCATGCAAACGCCTCTGGAGTGTTGGCTACAGTGCGAGAAGGCAACTTTACCGCCCCATCCAGCTGGCCAATTTTTTTTCGTCAAGTTCGTTTTAAAACGCTTCCTGTAAACAATAGATGTCAGCTTTTTGTCGCTTGAAATATGTTAATATAGCTCTACGTTTGATCTGATCCCGAACACTAAGGCCGCGGGTGAGAAACTAAGTCATCAGCATTTATTTATTTAAAGTGTATGCACGAAGTGCGACGAATGATAGCGACATTGTGCGACATATTCGTGAAGAGGCTCTTCAGTAAAACTTTCAGTTTCTGAATCAATAATTGCACGTGCGTTAAATCGTGTGCTACGGAGTTGTGACTCTTGAGCATTTTTAAACAAATATTGTCAAGTCCAGCTTTTTGTACGTTCGAATGTTAATAGAAGCTTTTGAGAAGTTTTCCAAAAAACAAAGCAAAAACTAAAATAATACTTCCTATAGCTAACATAGAGCTTCGGAATCTGGGCTTCGGAAACGCTTATATTATTCAATCCAACTATTTGCGATCTCTAAATTGCAACGTATTGTTCTTTTCTGGACAGTGAACAATAGCTGCTAGAATTTAATTTCCATAATTAGCATAATCTTACCTAAACATTCGTGTTTATTCGGTAAGCCTTCGGAGGTGCTAAAACCACCAATTTTGTGTCCAAGAATACAGCGCGGATATAGAATTTCCTGAACTAACACAACAGAGAGGTAAAATAGGTGTGTTGTAGGTTGTCACAACAGAAGCACTTTTTTAAAAAAGGCTTTTTAACAGAATGTTGAAGGCTTCAAATTTAAAGAAGGACGATTTTACTGAGGAGAAAACTTGGACACGGAGTCGCGTTTTACAAAATCTTAACTTTGGGAGCTCATAGCATCGCAAAGAAGCGCAATCTATCAAACCAAAAGCAACCTTGTTGTACTTCCACCATTGACCAAGCTCTCTGTTAAGTTTAAACGGAATCGGCTCCCAAACGTACAAGATATAACGTTTTTAGCATAAGACCTCCACCAAACTTTTGCCTTATAAATTTATTCATGAGCAGCTTGTCACCCGCGGCCTTGAGGTCATCAGTATTCATTTATTTAAAACGTATGCACGAAGTGCGACGAATGGTAGCGACATTGCGCGAAATATTCATGAATAGGCTCTTCAGTAAAACATTCAGTTTCTGAATCAATAATTGCACGTGCGTTAAATCGTGTGCCACGGATATCTTGTGTCTTTTAAGCATTTGTAAATTAAAAATACTGTCGAAGTCCGGCTTTTGGCAAGATTTCCGCACAGCCCCATACTTCATTATGCATACAGCTCTTTGTTTAAAGAAAACAATAGCGCGTATTTCTAATCCGCATTTCTAATGACTCCTTTTGTTCAACAAAGTTTATATTTTTTTCCTAAGTCCATATGGGCTTAGACAAAATTTACGGATTTGGGGTCAAAAATACGGAAAATCGAGCAACTTTTAAAAAATTTGTGCACTTCTCCCGTGTTTTTAAATCTGTCTCGAGTGTAAATTGTTAGAAAAAATGCGGATTTAAGTCGTAAGGTTAGCCATAAATGAGGTTACGGACAGCGTGTATTTTGTTAACGTAAACCACATAACATTTTAAAAATAAAAGGTTTTCTTACCCTTCTTGTGTCTTGAGTCGTTTATTTTTTTATTTTATTTACTTATTTCTTTATTTTTGCTTTCCTTGTTAACATGGAGACAATGCTTGTGAAGCAGGAATTTTTCGTATTTTATTCTTGCTTTCCCTGTTGAAATGTAGCGTGGCCGAATTACGAACGGTGCATAAAGTGGTACTCCGGGAACTGAACCATTTGTGCGTCCTTGCGGACCTCACATAGGTCGAAGATAGACTTGATAATGTTGCCAAAAGGATCCTTGTTATAATGCTGATGCTACATCCACTCCTGTAGGTAGCTTTCGTAGAGTTCTTTGGACGTTCCTGTGCGAGGCAAACCTCGGTGCCTAAGTCTGCAAAGTTTAAGCTGTACTAGTTCACTGTGAGATGAATATAGCCCTCGTTTTGTAGGTAATCATAAGCTTTCCACTTGGCGCTCATCACGCGTATTCCTGGCAAGATGTGTGCGCGTATGATGGGCAAAAAGTGTATCTTTATCACTGCGCGCTACCGGAACAAGGAAGCAAGCCTTCGTTTCACGGCCGCCGAAGACTGGATCGAGCAGAAGAGTGAAATGCGTGGCCTTTTTGTTCAACTGAGAACCAATGGATGGACAAAAATAAATCATTTTTTCGTGCAGTAAGTCTAAAAGGTGAGGTGTCTTTGTAATTGAAGTAATTCAAATGTAAATTTCGTTGAATTTTAATAATGTTGATTGGTAGCTTAACATAAAAATAATTTATCGCCGGAAAAATGTCAACAAATCACCGTGGTGTAGTGGTATAGTAGATGGACAGCTAATCCAAAGGTAAGATGAAGGGTGAGAGTTCGAGGCAAGCCGAGGGGAAATCCAAAGGAAAAAAAGAGGAAAAAAACTGGTTAGGGATTGGGTAAGAGAAAAATAGAAGAAAAGAGGAGGAACGGAAAAGAAGGAGTGAGAGAAGAGAGAAAAAAAGGCAGACGCAACTAAATCCATTTTTATCGAAAAAGTAAGTAGTAATTATCAATGTATATATTCAAAGGGCCATTGTCTTAAAAAAATAGAGCGCATGCATAATTAATTTATTCTGCATGCATAATGAAGTATGGGGCTGTGCGGAAATCTTTCCCGGCTTTTTTCTACCCTGAAACGTTAATAGAAACTTTTTGTAGAAGTTTTCCAACAAAACAAAACGATTAAAACTAAAACAATTCTCCTTATAGCCAACGTAGAGCTTTGGAAACGCTTATATTCTTTTCTGGATAGTGAACAATAGCTGCTAGAATTTAATTTCCATAATTAGCATAATGACGAATTCTTTTAGACATTCGTGCATGTTTATTCGGTGACTCTTCGTAAGCCCTAAAACCACCAATTTTGTGTCCAAAAATACAGTGTGGTTATAAAATTTCCTGAACTGACACCACAGGCAGATAAACTAGGTGTATTGTAGATTGTCACAACAGAAGCAATTTTTTCAAACATGCTTTTTAACAGAATATTGAAGGCTTCAAATTTAAACTAGGACGATTTTACTCATTTAAAAGCCTACAACTTTCAGTTGACGTCGAAATCCCAAAATCGGCTTCTGTTGTGACACCATAGAGGTTTCAACTGATCAGTGAGTGGTAAAACCAAAAAGCGTTGTCTTCTCCACGTGAAGAATTCTTGGACACGGAGTCGTGTTTTACAAAATCTTAACCTTGGAAGCTCAAAGCATCACAAAGAAGTGCAGTCTATCAAATAAAAAACAACCTTGCTGCACTTCCACCATTCCCCAAGCTCTCTGTTAAGTTTCAACGGAATCGGCTTCCAAAAACGTGAGACCTCCACCAAAATTTTGCCTTATAAATTTATTCATGAGTAGCTTGTCACCCGCGGCCTTAAGTGACAGAACTAAAACATTTTAGTAAATCCACAGGTCACCCAAGCTCACTTTGAGAGGAGCGCATATATTAGCCTGTTCCTTTTTGCATACATTTTGAGTCAGCAAAGTATAAGAGTTTGTATGAAAAAGGCAATCAATACGCTTTAATTGCTATAAATGCGAAATAGTTCATATTATAAATGATTCACTTTGTTTCTGTGTTGTGTAAATGGTTATTTAATGGCCTTTTAGGGTGATTTGAAGCGGTTCGAGCGAGAATAAGCGTCCTTGATTATTTGCACCTAACAATGAGCGAAGCGAAAGGTAACACACTGTGAGCCGTCACATGACCGATTCAAAGTTGTTTATTTGCCTGTAAATCTCGAATTTTGGCACCTCTCTCCAAAATTCTTCAAGACGCCGATAGCTCTATATCGTAACAAAAAAGACATACAAAAACGTCCAACATTCGCGTCCTTTCCCTTATCAAAATAGCAATTTTCAATCTTTCAATCTATCGAACCATTCGTGTGACGAACTGTTCGCGAATGCAAATTTCCGATCTCCTTTCATTGGAAGACTTGCACAACAGGCGCTCAGGACAAAAATATCCCGTGTATGGGTGGTGTATTTGACAAATTACATGCACAATTTGAAAGTCGCCATGAAGTGTGGTCTTAAAAAAAGAACACCCTTGCTGATAATTCCGGGAAAAAAAATTCAAAATTACTTGCGTGCTACACATAGTGACATTTCGAATATCAACCTTCAATACTATCAGAGGGTGTAAAAAAGACCTCTGTTTATCTTTTCGGTGTTCAAGAAAAAAGTTACAATAGTAAATGTGCTTTTTGTTGCTGAATCTATTTAACCACGTGCGGTTTTTCCCGGTAACGCCTTGACGCTAAAACTGTCGTAAATTACAAGTTCTGCATTTTGTACGCTTCACGTTCGATTTTCAAACTTCACAAGTAAATTGTCAAATACACCTCCCATACACGCGATATTGTTGTCTTGAGCACCTATTGTGCAAGTCTTCCAATGAAAAGAGAACAGAAATTTGCATTCGCGAGCAGTTCGTCACACGGATGGTTCGATATGGTGGAGAGATTGAAAATTGCGATATTGAGAAGGGAAAGGACGCAAATGTTGGACGTTTTGGTATGTCTTTTTTGTTACGATATAAAGCCATTGGTGTCTTGAAGAATTTTTGAGAGACGTGCTAATAATTCGAGATTTACAGCAAATAAATAACTTTGAATCGGTCACGTGTCGGCTTACAGTGTGTTACCTTTCGCTTCGCTTATTAAGTCTTAGGTGCAGATAATCAAGGACGCTTATTCTCGCTTAAAACGCTTCAAATCGCCCTAAAAGGCCATTAAATAGCAAATAATAGAACACAGAAACAAGGTGGACCATTTATATTATGAATTAGTTCGCATTTGTGGCATTTAAAGCGTCTTAGTTGCATTTTCCACACAAACTCATATTTTGCCGACTCATAATATATGCAAAAAAGAACAGGTTAATATATGCGCCCCTCCAGCGTAGTAAGCTTGGGCTACCTGTGGTAAACCATATCTAAAATACAAAAGATTGTTGTGTTACACAATTACAATGAGAATCAATTACAATGATAATAACAGAAACAAAGCAGAAACACATAAACACATACACAAGCGCAAAAATAGTTACTGGGAGTCTTGAAAGTATTACTAATGAGCCAAAAGAAAAAAAGATAATTAAGGAAATGGATACTTTCAAACTGGAAGGGTATTAGAAAATGAAACCGGATCTCCCTTTCACTGCCCCGTTAATTTTCCTGATAAGCACGAGCTTGTTTTCCGTTGGTGGTTTAGATATGTTTGAGATGAGAAGATTATAAATCTTCTTCGAGGATAGTTCTTCTTGAGCGAAAATATGAAACGGTGTCGTTTTGTTTGCTGCCTGAGTCACATTGCTGCTCATTTCTTTTTTCCATTCCGGTGGAAGGGAATGATAAAGACATTTTAAAATAAGTCAAGCACGTTTAACAGAGATTCGTTATGTGCGGCTTGATGCAAATAAACTCACATAAATCTCCGACTTTACAAAGTCCCGCAGAGAAGAGTTTCCTACTGAATACAGATTTGTTGTCAATACATATAAACCTATTGTTCCAAATTGGCTGGTTGAATATTTCGTCCAGAGAAGAAGGATTGGAGTTTTTCAAGAGAGACCAAGCTATCAAGCATTCCTTGTAGTATTTTGGTAAATCTATAGGTAATTTTGAGTATTCGAAGTTGCAATGAAATAATAGTCTACCTCCAACTTTGTTGATGTAGTGATTTGTATGCACATGTTTCTTTGTGCTTCAATCATAGATTCGATATGAGGCATCTTTAAGCCTCCTTCATTGATATCATTTATCAGGGTAGCACGTTTCACTTTGTCTTTACCTTTCCAAATAAAGTTAAATAAAATTTGATTTATATCTTTGATAATTTTTTTTGGAGCAGATGAGACTCATACGATATAGAATTTTTGGAATAGCAAAGGTTTTAATTACCTGTATTTTACCTAGTAGTGTGAGACCTCTCCAGCTCCAACTGTTTAGTGTCTTTTTTAAGGATTTAACGATGGAGTCCAAGTTTAATCTTTGGAAAAGCGCATAATCATAGGTGAAATGTATCCCCAAGATTTTGACTGCTTTAGGGATGTGTTCCACACTTAAATCCTCTGCAGTGACTCTCGAAGAACCGAGATTCATAACTTATGTCTTTTGTTTGTTCATTTTCAAGCCGAAGTACACACCAAATATGTGTAAAGTATTGGAAAGCTGATAAAAAGATTCCTTGTCTTTAAGAAAGACCGTTAAATCATCTGCAAAGATGACCAATTTCAATTCTTGATTGTCAATTTTGATGCCTCCTATCTTTATATCATTTCTGATATTGATGGCTAGTGTTTCTAGTACAAGAATAAAGAGATAAGGAGAGAGAGGATCACTTTGACGAACCCCTCGGGAGAGTTTGAAGGGCTGGGTTGCGAAGCTCATGACACTGCTAGATATATCCGAGTAAAAAGTAGTAATCCAGGCAATAAAAGATGGTCCGAAGTTGAATTTCTCGAGGGTTTTTTTTTTTGAGATAATTCCAATTGACAGAATCAAAAGCTTTCTCAAAGTCAATTGCTACTAATAGGGAGCTTATGTCCTTTAAAGCTGTTAGAGAAATAATATCGTCAATCGTACGCACTGCATCAAAAATTGTTCTTCCTTTGACGTAAGCATTCTGGTTGTGCTGTATAATTTCTGGTAACACCTTTTCCAGTCTCTTAGCAATTGCTTTAGTTGCAATTTTAACGTCAATATTAATTAGAGAAATTGGTCTCCAGTTTTTTATTTGCCGTCGATCTCGATCTTTTTTCTCTATGAGGACAATAACTGCTTCTTTTTGTGAGGATGAAAGCTCTCCATGTTTGTAGGAATAATTTAGGCTTTTTACTAACATCTCACCAAGAACTAGCCAGAAGCTCCTGTAGAATTCGATAGTGAGACCATCGTTTCCAGGTGTCTTGTTATTTTGAAAAGTTGATAACACTCGGCAACAGACAGTTCACCTTCACAAAGCTGTTGCATTTCTGGAGATAGTCTTGGTATGCTTTCGGAATCCAGGAAAGGACAAGACTGGTTGATTTCCGATTGATTTGTCTCGCTGTAAAGGTCTGAGTAGAAAGAATACACTGACTCATCCATGATTTTTTTAGGGTATGTCGTTTTATCATATGACCCGTACGGACCCGCGAGCAATTTCCTTGGAAAACCATATGAAAAAAAGTCCCGTATGAGGGCCGTACGCCTCGCT
The DNA here is from genome assembly GCA_964030785.1 of Siderastrea siderea. Taxonomy (NCBI): domain Eukaryota; kingdom Metazoa; phylum Cnidaria; class Anthozoa; order Scleractinia; family Rhizangiidae; genus Siderastrea; species Siderastrea siderea. The sequence continues at coordinate 6,611,120 of OZ034973.1, forward strand.
CTAGCAGGGCCGGAAAAAGCCGTACGGCCCTACTAGAAAAGCGTACGGCCCCGCTACTGCCGCAAGATGACGGAATTGGAACCAGTTGATTCCACAGCTTTGAATTCAGATGAACGATAGTTAAGATTTTTCTAAAAAGCAAAGAATGTCCAACATGTTTATTAAAACTTTACTATCTAGAAAGCGATGTAGTTTGCAGGCGCAAAAATTAAAACAAAACGTGTTTAAACTTGGTTAATGATGAAGAAATACTCCTGACAACAACAATAAAATCGAACTAAAAGCCGTCAAAAACTGAAACAACATAATCGGACAAAGACGTATCCTGGTTTAAAGTCATGATAAACATTGAAGAAAAAATGCAAGTGCGAAGTAAACTCAAATTTCTTTTTCTGCTGCGTAATTTTTAAATCACAACAAACAAAATGTGAGTACATGTTTACGACTAACCTGGCAATGACACAGTTTCCTGCTTGTTTTCACGAAGCATTTTAAGCACAATTTGGACATCAACTGTAATGTTAATGTTGTTTTTAACATCCAAAATCCTTGGTGGAAAATTAATTAATCCTCTCTTTCAAACCAATTGTGAATTTCGGCTCAGAAGAAACGTCGCTAAGTTGTTCAATCAGGATAAATTCAGTCTTCGCTGAGAGACGAGCACGACTGAGCCGAAACGTCGTGCAAATTCTTTGTTGTAGTCCTTCATAAACGTTTCCTTTGAAATTTCTACTAACTGCAATCATGTACGAGGAATTTAGTCGGATTTAAATCTTCTTGGAATGAAGCTAAAACTCGGAGATTTGGTGTTCAAAAATTTTGTACGCACATCGCAGTTCAAATGCACTTTACTGGCTTCCCAAACAAATTACAAGCTACCATTGGCTTTTCAAAATGCGCGCGAAACGGGCCGCCGCGTCTGTATCCACGAGAGAAAGACAAAAAAAATTCAGTGGTCATATGATAAAATGCTTATTGACTGAGTTAGGTCGGGCCGGACGGGAAAATATTTGGCTCTCGGTCAGGACGCAGGGACCTCGCTGCGCTCGGTCCGTACGTCCTGACCTCGAGCCAAATATTTTCCCGTCCGGCCCTCCAACTCAGTCAATAAGTACATAATATTACCATCAGCGAATTCGACTTTCCTGATCGTGCTTTTTCTCTTGTTATTTCTTTCAAGGTTTAGAAAGTACTTATTATTTTTCTCCCTTTTTTCGTACCAGGATGCACGTGAACGGGTGATCGCCCCTTTAGTTATGTATTCATATTCCTTTTCATACTCAATCTTTAAATTTTCAAGTTCATTTTGGTTTGCTATAGTTGGAATTTCAGCTACTTCTTCCTCCGCTAGTTTCAATTTGTTCTCGATCATAATCATTCTTTCCCTACGTTGCTTTGCTTTTACCTTGCTATACTGAATAGTCTCTTTCCGTATGTTATATTTTATCCAGTCCCACTGAACTCTAACGTCTTGATTATAACTAATCTCGGTAAGCCAAAAAGGAATTCGGTCTGTTATTAATTTTAAATATGCTTTATCATCCAAAAGGCTATTATTAAACTTCCAAAAAGAGGGACCGTGACTTGTGTCACTTATACTATCAATGTCTAGTGTTATTGCGGAGTGATCAGTTTTAATTGCAGTTATAATGTCTGCCGTATTTGTGTCATCCTGTAGGGAGTCGCTAATTAACCAGAAATCTGGTCTTCTTTGGATTAATGGGTTTTTCTGTCTCCAGGTGAAACGTTTTTTGGTCGGATTTCTTACTCTCCAAATGTCAGTCAAGTCAAATTTCAATATGATGTCTTCGAGACTCTTAACAGAATTCTTTACGGAAGGTTTCCCTCCTGAGCAGTCCAAGTTGGGTTCAAAAGTAACATTGAAGTCCCCACCTAGTATGATCTGATAATCTGATTGCGACATTTTCTCTTCTATGAGACATGCAATTTTATCAAAAAATTGGATCTGTTCACACGGCTTTGAAGGTGAATAAATATTAACCAACAAAAAAGGGGAATCTTGGATCAAGGCATCTAGGATTATAAAAGTTCCCATTTCATCTCTTTGCACTGATTTAATTAGAAAATCCAAACCCTCTCTAATCAAAATAAGAGTACCTTTGCTATGCGAGGTTCCATGAGCAAAGAACAAGTCTCCTCTCCATTTTTTCCTCCATTGGTTCTCTAACTCCTCTGTGCTATAAGTTTCCTGAAGAAAATAGATATCTGCATTTTGTTTTCCTAGCCAATTAAATATGCATTTTCTTTTTTCAAAGGTGCGAATACCTCTAACGTTCAGGGAAAGCAGTTTAAATTGGAGATTATTACCCTCCATCGAGAGAAATAAAAAAAAGTGCCTAAAAAGAACATCACATCGAGATCCATTCCCGTGATTTCATGACAACTATTGGTGCTGCCGTACAACCTACACGCTTGATTTTGAATGACAATGATAGGTAATTTATGCCCAAAATTACTGCACTTGTCAAGCATCCAACTACAATTATCAATTAACACAACGAAGAACATTCACACAAAAGAACAAGTAAAGATCTTAAGAAAGCACCCAGCAAAAGCTGTTAAAATAACGCTGCATATAGTCTTGGTCTTACAACGGTTAGCAAAATTTGCATAACGCGGGCCTCCGAAAATACAAAAAATATTCGACTGGATTCGACTGGAGACTGGAGTCCGAAGGCATGATTTCATCAATAAATAATCTTAACGTCTAGATGTGCAGACATACTGATTAAACAGAAGGTAAAGATTTGATTAGTAACTATTATTTACGCCTAAAGTAAGTAGATCTAAGCTTAAGGAGAAATTAGAACACCATCAATGTAAAGTTTGTCTGGCTCCGCTCTGCTGAAAAACGCGGTCTTCCCGTCTTTTTTCGCCGCTTTGAATTTATTGATCAATTTCTTCCTTGCTTCAACAATAGATTTGGGCAAATCTGCAGGTATTCCAAGTTCCGTTCCTTTTAGCCTCCCCGCTTTTGAGAAGACCTCCTCCCTTTCCGGATATCGGAGAAATCTCGCGATCATCTGCCGCGGTTTCGTCTGTTCGGAGTCGTATTTCCCGATCCTATGCACACGCTGTAATTCGATACTTTCGGCATCATCAATGCCTAGGTTGTTTTTGAAAAAGTCTACCAGAACTTCGCGTGGATTTTCTTTACACTCAGACTGCTCGGGTATGCCATAGAACCGTAGATTTTCCCTTCTCTGGTACGTTTCCATATATTACAATTGTTTGCGTAAAGATGCCATCTCACCGTTCGTTTTTGCCACGTCTGCTTCGTAGTTAAGAATCTTTTCTTCCACGGACTTTACATTCTTGTTTCAGCGTCAGCAATGTAGCTGGTAACTTTCGCTTCAACTGACCTCACTAACTCACCGTGCCCGTTCAAACATAATTCAAGAGTTGAGACTTTCTCCTGTAGTTGGCTCACTGTTTCGTCAACATTACACATGTGTTTCTTTATTCCGTCCATTTTGTCCTCTAGAATTGCCAACTTGGACAAAATCAATTCAATTTTAGGCATAACGCCTTCGGCCATATCGAGGGCTTCCAAGATGTCGTCTGCGTGATTCCGAACCCGGAGATCGAATTGTTCTTGCTTTTTTATCCTTGTTTTCCGTTGATATTAACAAATTAATGCTGACAAAGTAAAAGTTCAGAATTGATGTAATTACAAGTTATAAAGATCACGTTCACTGAAGATCCTTGTAGGATTTCCCCGAGGCGACGTTTTCACAAGTATCTTACCATCCTTTGACCAGAAGCTGTGAAGAACTTTGCTTGTAGGATCTGACTCTTTATGGCAGAACATTACTTCCCAAGTCGCCAGGAATATCTCAGCTGATTTACTCGGCCTCAATGCTCTCTGTTCCGGAGTCAATCATTCAACAAGTCCAAAGTAAATTTTTCTCGTTTTTGTGGAAAAACAAAAAGGATAAGATCAAACGAAAGGTGTTCTATCTACCACTGTCAAAAGGAGGCTTAAAGTTTCCATGCTTTGGTACTGGTACAATGGTAAAAGCACTACGATTAAGTTGGATCAGTAGATTCTTACTCAGGTCAGATAAATCATGGAAAGCAATTCCAAACTCTTACTTTAACAAACTTGGCATCGGCGGGGGGGGGGGGGGGGGGAGGGATAGAAGCGAGGCTTGGGACCGAGAAACGATGTTCTCACAACTTGCAAAGCGGTCCAGTCAAAACGTGGACAGCGGTGTTCGTAATAATAAATTTTTCCGATTGACACGGATCGACATAGCGATCAGCTTATTTGGAATAGTTTTTAAAATTTAGGTGTATTTTGTCGGGGGTAAGTAAGCAGCGAGCGGCTAATCTCTCATGGAACTTACTGTCAGTTTCGGACAAGAGAATATATTTGATGGAATCGACATCGATGAAGACACTTCTGCTTTCGCACTGTCTTGGCGCGTGGATCAGCTGCGAGCTGTACGGCAGTCACGTTTCGCTTGTTTATACTTGGAGAACAGGTTTGCGACAAACGTTTAATGCGACGAAAGTTGAATGCTAGAATTAGATAATTCAACGTAAATAAAATTCTCACCGTTACAACCTCCGCGAGGTAATTTTGGTCTTTGTCTACCACTGAACTGATGCATGTGATAAATAAAAATACTGTCAGTGTTTCTTTTTACATCTCATTCTGTAACGAATTGATAGCATGAGATGAGACAGTTATGGCTGTACTGGGTTTGCATGTTCTCCTCCAGCGTGGTCTAAATAAATTGCTACGAGAAATGTGCCAAAAAACATCGATGGAAATAAGTTCAATCAAAGCTGCTAATAACCTAATGGAAACAATACCTACGCACAAAATACGACTTTTATTATCAATAATCCAGTTATGTGTTAACAAGATCATTTCACAGTTCAGGACTTTGAACCCGATCCCAGTTTTTAACCCAACTTCAGACAATTCTATCTGATTCTATACAGTCGATCAGCGCAGACTGAATTGATCGAAGCGCTACTGTTCTACTTTGCGACTAAGCAACTCCAAGAGTAAACTTTTATCTTCATAAAAAGCAAAAAGCACGAAAACATGATAAAAGTGTAAAATAAGATCCATTCGTCAATTACCTAAACGAAAGGACAAAACCGAATCCGCCGCCTTTGGCCACCATAATTTTTCCCTTCAGTGTCCGAGTTCCGTTGGAGGATGCAACATCTGCGCACGCGCAGGAGGCATATCCGCTGACTAGAACCTCACAGATTGCTTTGCAAGTTGTGAGAACATCGTTTGGATTTCATTTAAGAGAATGTATGGGAAGTTGCTTCCCCCCCCCCCCTGCTTGGCATGCTTCCTTTTATTCTAAAATGTAACTACAACGCGATTAAACTGAGTGAGAAATTACCCATTTTCTATAGAGAGCTACTAGTCTATTTTGCTGATCTGCGAAATAATTTCGAGGATATGCGCCAAAAAACACTTATTTTGTGGAATAATAAGGAGATAACAATTGAAGGAAGATCTATCTTTTGGAAAGCTTGGTTTGATGAAGATATTCACTTTGTCCAAGATCTTCTATACAAGAACGGCAATTTGCTCTCGCTATCTGAACTCAATGTCAAATACAAAATAAAAACCAATTTTTTGCGATATCAGCAAATCATCTCCGCAATACCAGTATGTCTAGGAAATGAGGCTTCGCGATCTCCCACTACACGACGACTTTCCAAACAGGATAATAACTTGTTTCAGCTTTCAAAAGACAAAGTGTTAATCCTTCCTAAAATGTGATGCAAGCACTACTACCAATTATTCCTTGAAAAAAAAGAGAAGTTACCGACCGCAAAAAAAAAAACATGATCACAAAACTGAAGTGATTGCAGAAAATTGGAAAAGAAGTATAAATAAAACATACAAAACAACTAAAGATAACAGGCTGATACAATTCTCCTTCAAACTTTTGCACCGTATTCAGTTTCAGTTTCAGTTTATTTAGTGCTTAATTTAGCATAGCTAATCCTAGCACTGACGGTCTAGCGGTGTATTAATGAGTCATAATTTTACAAGCAAAATGTTGAAAAAATACAAAATACTAAAGAAGTATAGGCAGTCTATGTCTTTGTTACATGCATATAATAAGAAGTGTCGCCTGCTCTTTAAAACTTGATACATGTTGTGCATTCACAATTAACGCAGGCTGGTAATTGATTCCATACTGGAATAGTTTTAATAAAAAGCGAGTTTTTATATCCATTTATTCTAGCAGACACTTGTCGATAATTGAGTTGATGGTGGAGACGTTCTGATCTATAATATGGTTCGAGATCATCTGGGAAATCGACATTGACTAGTTTGTGTTGAACCTTATAGAAGAAAACAAGGTCATTTTTAAGTCTGTTTTTCCAGCGAAATCCAGTTTAGTTGTTTGAGTGACGCTGTGACGCTGCGACGCAGTGACGCTACTGGAGCGGCTGTAGTCATTCATCATAAATCTTGCAGCTTTTCTCTGTATGGATTCAATCGCTGCTACATCACTCTTAAGGGGTGGAGACGAGGCTGTTGTAATATAGTTAACTAATGGACGAACAAGTGATGTATATGCACGCTCTTTAGTCGATGGGTTACATGTCGAAAGGTTTCGTCTGAGGATACCAAGCACTCTGTTTGCCTTTGCGCGAAGTTCACAGTGTTTCGACCAAGACAAAGTTTCTGTGATGGTAACTCCAAGATATTTATGATAAGAGACGTGTGAAAGGGCAGTTTCACTCAAGAAGTAGGTGCACTCAGCAACATCCCTTTCTAATGTTACAGCTAGTTTGAAGCACTTTGTCGGTTCGAATCTCATTTGCGCTGCTTTTTCCCGGTCCTCCAGTTTTTGTAGATCCAACTCCAACTGCAGTTTATAGTTGTCGGTTGGGCTTTCAATTTTTCTGTATAGAATACTATCATCTGCAAATAACTTGACAGTCGAGTCAATGCCAAAGGGAAAGTCGTTGATGTAAAGGAGGAAAATCAGTGGTCCCAGAACGGTGCCCTGTAGCACTCCATATAACACAGGAGACCACTTAGATTCAGTACCGTTGACCACGACACGTTGTTTTTGGTTTGTCAGAAATGCTTCCATCCAACGCAGTAGATTACCCCGTATCCCATAGTGACTTAGTTTTGCCAACAGTTTTCTATGGGGCACGCTATCGAAAGCCTTGGAAAAGTCCAGGAATATTATATCAGTCTGGCCTTGCTGGTCGAGTGTTTTGGCCCATTCATGCACTGTTGTTGTTAATTGAGTTTCGCATGGTAAACCGCGTTGAAATCCATGCTGATCTCTGTGAATAGCCGAGTGCTTAAAGAGGTGTTTCCTTAATGTGCTGTTAACAATATGCTCTAACAGCTTAGAGCAGAGGCATGTGAGAGACACTGGACGATAGTTCTCTGGACGAAATTTATCTCCTTTCTTACAAATGGCTTTCACATTAGCTTCTAGTTCCAGGCTGATAGTACAGTACCTGTGTCCAAAGATTGCTGGAATATGGATGTTAAAATAGGTGCGATTATATCGGCATGGTCTTTCATTTCTTCGGACGGTAGTCCATCTGGTTCAATGGCTTTGTGTGGATTTATCTTTTTCAGCTGACCTCTCACTAACTGTACACCTATTTTGATATCACCAACTGGTGGTAGCGGCGCGAATGCAAGTTTGGGAGGGTGTCTGTATTTTCTTTCGTGAAGACACTATCGAGCTGTTCCCTCAGAGCTTCTGCCTTGGATTTATCCGTGTTGCAGATGTGATTGGTTCGTGTGAGAAGTGTTGGAATTCCACAAGTTTCAGTTCTTAGCATTTTAAGGTATGACCACGCCCTTTTCACGCCACACCTGTTTGAATCACCTTGATTTGGAAAGCCACACAGACCACGGCATAACTTCGTTGACGTAAGTTTGGTGATTTTGACGAAGGATGGTTGTAGTGATATTCCTTTCCCTGCGGTATCTGGCTCAGTGGATCGATGAACCTGTTCTCTTTGCCTTTTTATACTTTCTATCTCTTTTGCACATGTGTCGCTTTACTGACGTGCTTACCCAGGGGAGATGTCTTTTCCCTTTAGTCCATTTACTTTGGGATATTCTTATCAGAGGTGGTTCTTATTGCTTCTGTAAACATGTTCCAATTTTCTTCAACAGATCGCTCTTTGGGATCAGAGTCAAAAAACAAATAAGCAAACTGTTTCAAGTCCCTCGATAGTTGTTCTTGATCACACTTGTGGTATTGGTGGACTTTCCTACATGGCTTTGGCGAGTATTTCGGTGCTTGGTCAACTTCGAAAATTACCGCCCCATGATCACTTATCCCTTGTATTACATTGCATGCAGTGATCAAGTTCTCATTTGAAGATAACACAAGGTCAAGAAGGGTGCTGGACTTCAGTCGCGTAGGTGAAGGTACACGTTGGTGTAGGCCATATTTACCTGTGACGTCTAACAAAGGACGATCTGTATCGCAAGCGCCATTGTGTAGACATTCTGAGTTCCAGTCTATGTATCCACAGTTAAAATCACCACACAGGATAACTTGGGGAAGGGTTGTTTTCCCGCTATAAAGGGAGCTCAACGAATCATCCAGTGCTTCGATTGGATCAGTTCCTAAATCGGGCGGGCGATAGTAGCTGCCAATTTGGAGTTCTTTGGTTCTTGAAAACTGGATGGATACGTAGATAAGTTCACAATTTTTAGCTCGAAGGTGGGTCTCTTAGATGGTAATCAGCAATGAAAACTCCGCCATCATGTTGCGATCTATAAGGAGGGGAGAGGAACAGGCAGTTAAATACCTTATCTCCCTATTTTTCCCTTATTTTTCTCCCACCTCCCTAATTTTTTCGGCTATTTCTCCCTCCTCCCTAATTTTTCTTTTCCTCCCTGATCAACGCTTTTAAAGCGTTTAAATTCCCTACAACTACAGCAAGGTTACCGTTACTGAAACGCTTTCGAGCCCTCAAAAGCTCTGATCACGGTTAACGTAGAGACATATTTCTTATTTAGTATAGTTCACTTACAGTCTTAGCATAAAACAGCAATGCTTTCTTTATAAAAAGTCATGGTACCTGGCAGGTGCTCTGACCTGCCTGCTGGAACGCCTAAGTGCGGATATATTTTTTCTGTCAATTCGTCCTCACTGACACTATCTCCATTATTCAAAGCTTCTTGAACGTCAATTTCCTGAGGAACAAGTCCACTAATGTACTGTCGGAAAGTTTGCAGCTCCTCAAACTCGTCTTTACTCAGTGCAATGCCTCCACCCGACCACAGCCTCTATGGGACAGTGAAGTTCAACGCCAGTGGCCATAACCTGATGTGTCCAGGCTTACTGTAGGCGTGTTTGTATATTTAGCTGAAATGCAGGTTGATGTCTCTGCCTGGAGTAAACATTTCTGCACTTATAGCTGATTTGGCATCTGAAATATCTTTCACCTTGCAACTATAAGGGTTTCGTTTTCTTTGGTGTTTCTGTGGAAGACGGACCAATGGTGCCTTACAGAAAAGAACTTTCCTTTGTGGAGCAGTAGAAACATGCTCACCACTAAGTCGAAAGAAAAGTCGAAATCCACACTTTTAGGTGGCTCCACTTCACACAAAGCAATGAGTAACGTAGAAAAAATTGTGCTTTGTAGTTTTGCTGAGCACCTTGGCAACTCTAACTGCCTCAAACCACTTCTTCCTGTAGTCGTGAAGCTTGGCAATGTCACGAGAGGGTTATTAAAACGGCACATGTCTAATGACTTGCAAACGTCAAGCTTTCACACTGAGATGAATCTCAGGAATGTAACCATTTGAAATCTTTTTGGGAATTTTGGTCTCTTTTCTCTAGTACTTTACGTTTGCAATTTAATAATGTTTTGTTTGTAATTGAACCGGAAATATTTGTTTGCTTGCAGGGACGTAATTTTGTTTTTAGACAGGCAGTTTGGCAGGTCAACTGAAATTTTTCAATTTTGACGCTTTTGTCAATCGCTACGCCAAGGTAGTGTAACATGTGCTCAGCTGGCTGCAGAAAGATGTCGAAATAAGCACCTTTATTTTAAGGGTTCCTGGATTTTAAACATTGATGCTTTTAGTTCAGTTGCTTCTGTAGTAGAAGTTTTCCTTTTTTCCTTGGGTTTTAAATGTTGCGCGTGTTGTGGGTCCGTTACTAAAGCGCGGGAAAAAATACCGTATTTTCTCGATTAAACGCCGGGCCTTGAATAAACGCTGGGTTCAAATAAACGCCGGGTCAACACGGTCAAGTTTAAAATAAACGCCCCCGGCGTTTATTCGAGGCACCGGCGTGTATTTGAGGTCCGGCGTTTATTTGAAATCGAACCTTTATTTCACTGACTCTCATCGAAAGTTAGTTATAGCAATTTTAAAAGGGTTTAAGAACCACTACAGTACTACAGCTCAATTCATTGCACTCATTCCAACTAAGGGAAGTTGACGAAATGTTCCCGCCTTGTTTTGAATTTTCGAATCCCCCGATTCCCCCGCCTTGTTTTGAATTTTATTGACTACAGAAAAAAAGTCGGTGAGATGTCATTCCCATTTTACTTATGCTGTGCTATATTTCGCTGTAATTTTTGTGAACTTAAGTATTTAAGACCAGAAATAAAGGCTATAACAAATGATGAAAAATACCTCAGTTTAATAAACGCCGGGATCAAATAAATGCCAGGTTTACGAGGTCCAGTTTTAAATAAACACCCTCGTCGTTTAATTGAGAAAATACGGTACTGCCATCACGAGACCTTAAAGGCTCGAAATAGGGTACCGAGCTGACCTCTCTCGACATAATGTACCGGTCAATTGAAGCTTCAACATCCCCCCCGGGCATACCCCGGGCATTTGACTGTGCGTTGTGCCCAGGAACGGGGGAAATTGAACGTTGCCTTGAAAGGGTGGGGAATTTGAACCAGATTTATCACTTGTTCTGGCATAATACTCCCGTGAGTTTTTTCGGTTTTTGCAAGGTTTCACGAACTTAATTACAAGACAGAATTTCGCCTTTGTTAGTAAATAACTCTTTCAAAAGAATCTTCAAAAGAAGTTTGAAGGTGTCATCACAGCATATCTCTCTCTGAAAAGTGTGCACAGTGTTTGATTGAAGACGAAATTTGTCTTTGAGGAGAGGTATGTCATTACTAATTGGTGGGCATTTGAACGGCTGTTTTGCCCCAAGGGGAGGAAATTTGAACAAGCCAATCTCCGAAAGTTCAAATGCCCGCGAGGTTGCCCCCGGGGGGATGTTGAAGCTTCAATTTGACTGGTACATAACTGTCCGGCTTTTCTCGACCAGATCCGACCACTCAACCCCAAATCACCTTTCTGGGCACAACCTGTGTTTGTTTTTGCTGCGACTTAAATACTACAAACAAAGGGAAATGTCTGAAAAAATAATAACTAACTTTAAAAAGATGATATTCCCCCTTCTCCCTTTCCATGCTGGCTCTCCCTTCTCTCTATTTTTCAAAGTCGTTTCTCCCGTCTCCCTAATTTTTTCAGGCCGTTTCTCCCTCCTCCCTAAACCGTTCCTCTCCCCTCTATTCAGCCTGTAGATTGTATAGGAGTTTGGGAATATAGAGTAAGAAGGGACTGTGGAATCCAGTTTCGATTCACAGCCAATCACAATGTCAGGAGAGTGGAAGTCAATGATGCCTTGGAGTTCAGCCTTCTTTGTTTGACTCTTTAGTCCGTTGCAAACGACGTCTTTTAGGTGTCCTTGGGGTTGGTGGTGTGACTGGGCTCGAAGCTTGGAGTGGCGAGCCAGGATCACTAGCACTTGGAGAGTCCAAGACATGGAATCTGTCTTCGTCGGTGACATTTAAACTATTATGCAGAAGAAAACTAGTAGAGAAATTGGGGAATAGGCATAGATTTTGTCTCCGTACCGCTCATATGACTGCATTGACATGGCTAAGCAGTTCAGATGGTACCAGCGTTGACATTCCTCACATTCAATGGCTCTTTGGTTAGACCTAACACCAATATTGCATATGCCACAAGGATATTTCGGAGGGCCAGGATTTAAACTACTACTATCGCTTGCAATGATAATCAATAACAACAAAGAGCTTCTTGATGACTTTTCACTTGGAGGTGTTTTGCATTAAGTGTGCGGTACACTGAAGTTATGTTTTGAAATCCATCAAACTTACAAGCTGAAATTTGGTTCGTATACATCAGGGCATTGGACATGATGAATTTTCCATGAGCAGAGGTACAGACAGGAGAATAAGGCGGCGCTTGAAAGGCAGTTAAAGTTCATCGCTACCAGTAAACCAAGATGGCGGACACCAAAACGAAGATTTCATCAGGTAAACCAGCAGAATAATCCAAAGGTTCATATCAGCAAAGAACGTAAACGCTATGAAATTGTCAACAACAGTAAATGCGTGGAGTGTAACGAACCAGATTCCCTTGAACACACCTTCATGGAATGCACATCTCTTTTAAACTATATAAAGACATTTTACAGTAAATTGGTTTTAACGCACATACACCACACGAACACCAACCCCACTGTCGCTCAGATATTATTGAACTTCTGCCAATTATCACCTGTATCAAATTCACTTCTGTACAGAAAAATCTCATTGCTCCTGCAGCATGTGAAGCAATATACTCAGTTATGCAAACAAATCACTGAAGAAGAATTTAGAGCAGGATACACCTAAAAACTTGAAAGAACATGGAAATCAACAATATAATCTCAACAATTTGATTGTCTTCCCCAGCCTTTGCTCCAATATTATTTACTTAATTACTTTTTCACGTATCCTTATTGCTTTATCCTAATTAGTTATGGCAGTTTGTAAGAATACTACTAATACTTATACTCCACTGTATTGTATTGTGTATATTTTGTGTGCAATAAAGTCTATTATTAAAAAAATAATAATAAAATAAGCGGGTTGAAATTTGACACGAGCCGCTCTCGTCAACGTGCGGAAAATTTAAACAATTTTCGTTTGCAAGGTTATTTTCTGCCTAATACTTGATACGTAACCATAGTTTTTTAATCAGAATATATTAATTTAACTATTCTAGTTTTTTGTGCAAAAACACGCAAAACGGACGGCACACATGGCACACACGCAAGCTTTTTGCTACAAATCTGTTTCATGAGAGTGTAGAGTCGTTTGTTTTTTACAATAACAAAGAAAATTGCAAGGAAACAAGGTTTTTTAACTTGAGGGTTTTTAGCGTTAATCGAAATAATGAGGATATCTTGCAGGACGTTTTTACCATACTTGACGATTTTGTGCATTCGTTATTGACATCAAAATCTACTAGCCTGAGAAAAGAGCCGACGTTTCGCGAGGCCCTGGAAAAACGACGTCTGAGTAACGAGCACAGAAATTCCATACTGATGACGCGTCACTACCCAGATCTAGGTAGTTCGTCCGATTGGTTGAAACGCGAGGGAATTTCGTTTCAGCCAGTCAGAAGCGCTACCTAGATCTGGGTAGTGGCACGTCATCAGTATGGAATTTCTGCGCTCGTTACTCAGACGTCGTTTTGTAGGGCTCAGATGGCGACCTCGCGAGACGTCGGCTGTTTTCTCAGGCTAAAAATATACCAGACTCGGAGTTATTACTTGAAACAGAACCAAACAAATTAGTCGGCAAAGATTTCATTCTGCAAATTAACTGAATCGAGCATGGCTTCAGAAATGCATTCAAAATACACACAGCAAACTCAGTTTCTGTGTCTCAACGAAAATAAACTTCGGGATCAAATTTGCATAAACTGACCATTCCATTCTATTCCAAGAACTGCAGAAAGTGCTTAAATCCACTGAATTACTTCTGTAAGTTTCGTAGAAATTCATTTTCGTTCCTTTAGAGAGACGGTCGATAGCAAGTTTACCCCTAGCCTGCATTTTAGGGGCGCACGTGCGGTAACGCACGTCACGCCGTCTCGTAAAATGCGCTTTTTTTCGTTTTCGTCGTCGTGTCCGTCAGTTACTTAGTCTTCTTGAGTTCGCGCGGCCTTTTGAACAATGGGTTTGATGTTATAATGACGTAAACACATAGATTTTATCAGGTTGGAAATCCAATCTAACAAATACCGAACATACTAGCACTTGAATAAACAATCATGATCCTTACTGAGGACGTTTTTAGTTGAATTTAATTTTCCATCTAAGATCGCAGAAAACGTCAGGGTAGTATTGACAAAATACATTAGAATCGCTGCAGCCGTGTTTATAAAACGTGTTTTTAAAGGGAATACGGTGACAGATCGTGACAGTGCGCCATATCGGACGTCCCGTAATATAATATGTTTACATACATTTAATTCCTTTTAAATTGTCCATAACAGGTCACCGGAAACCGCGAACTACATAACATGACCTTAACTGAAGACCTTTTGAGTCGAATTTGATTTTCCATCTTTGATTGCAAAAAAATTCAGGGTAGTATTGACAAAATACATTAGAATCGCTGCAGACATGTTTATAAAACGACTGTTTTCAAAGGGAATACGGTGACAGATGGTGACAGTGCCCCCATATCGGACGTTTAGCGTGCAGATTGTAGGAGAATACAAATACAAGAAATTCCAGGAAATTTTCAGGCGGCGCAGAGTCTGTCAACTTCCTTTCCATGGGCTGTTATGTATAAATAGCTTTCTACCTTGAATCGAACTTGATTCGGGCTCGAATGTGACTCGTGCTATCTCGCTCAAAACATCAACAGTCTAATATACGTAGAGACTTTTATACGATGTGACCACAATCAGAATCCTGCTGTTTGAAAAGTTACAAAAATAACTATAATGAAAAAACAGCAAAGAAAAAACGACGAGCGAGTTGGTTTTCCTAATATACGTAACTTAACTAGAATGGAAAGTAAACTTTTTATCGTCAAAGCTTCCGAAGAGTCTCTTTCGCTAGCGTCTTCAATAGATAACTAAATCTATCTGCTTACGTCATAGCTACAAATGAAAAATTCACCTTCAAACTCTTCAACAAAGCTAACCTGACGAAAGAAATGTCGCGTATATGACAGATTTGCTTTGAGAACTTTCTCGCTTAATGACCTCTCAATGAACTCTATCGACACAGTGAAATTAAGTATTACCCAAGAATGTCAAATATTTCAGAAATTGATTAACTGATGAAATCAGTGACTTTACCTCAAGAAATAAATAGAGGCTACTTGCAATCTAAAAACTCTAAACCTGTGTTTATAAAGATCGGTATTTACTGTTCACAGCTCTTTAACCAGTAGACTCAACAATATCTTCCTTCCTATGTTTTACATCATCACAAAACTCAAGAATGGAGTTTGTCATCGCCTTCGCAACCGGTTGAGTTCGAAGCATTATGTAACCACAACTAACAATACTCTCCATGACTCATAGACGATCTCGCACGCTATACAAAATGGCATTTCAATCTCCCTTTCTATGTCATTTATAATGGTAGTAAAGACAACTAACTTGTGGATACTATAATTGTTTTGCTTCCGTTAAAAAACGCATCAACTACATAAATACATTTTTGCGATATGTTACTTGTCTTGCTTTTTTTAAAACAGTACCCATACTTCACACACAAGGTTTTTCTTTTAAACTCTCCAATCTGCCAGCTTCCACTACATTCTCAGAAATACGCCAGAAACTTGTTATCGAGCACTCAAAACAACACCAAAAACACACCTATTTCTATCCGAAAACACTAACAACTGCTAACGACTCGACAGTAAACACTACCCTTAATAAACACCGCCCTTCTCAACCAAATGTCCTTAAAAACAGCGAATAAACATTGCAACACCTACCTTTAATTATCCTCCTTTAATTAAACTCAAAACAACAACATTACGCTCCTTTGTACGATTACTTTTTTCGTAACGAGAACTACTTCAAAGAACTAAAAGCGAGACTTACAGGCCTTCGCTAACCTCCTTTACACAATCACCCGCGCACATCCTCTATCTATTCAATGTCATTATCTTACAAAACAAATCATTCATCTTTACCTCCACAACACCTCTTACAAATGACAGTCAGTTCTCCCATGAATCACTAAATCTATCCGCTTCATCATAGCTATAAATGAAAAATTCACCTTAAAACTCTTCAACAGAACTACTGTGACCAAAGAAATGTCGCGTATATGACACATTTCCTTTGAGAACTTTCTCACTTAATGACCTCTGAACGAATTCTACCCACACATTTCAATTAAATGAATGTAAACATATTACCCAAGAATGTCCAGAATTTAAGGCATTGATTAACTATTGAAATGGGAAACCTTAAAGGATTTTCAAACTGACATTCCACTCAATCATTAATTTTTGGATATGACCCCAGCCTGTCAAGTTGAAAGCACTGTCGAACCACTGTTAACAATAGTCTCCATAAGTCATCGACAATCTTCCAGGCTAAGAACTCAGTAAAGCAACACCACATACAAAACTATTTCTATGCCCACACACTGGCTACGCGCACAAAGCAACACAACATACAAAACTATTTTTATGCCGACATGCTCACAACCTGCACAACTCCAAAGTTCTCACTAGCCTTTGTAAACACTGCCCCTTAGAAAAGAAATCTCCTAAAAAACAGCGAAATAAACAATTCAACAATTACCTTTACTCAATTTCAATACACCACGAAACTCAAAACAACAAAATTACAGTTCACACTTTCAATCTCGTAAAATACACGTCATTATAACGAGCCTGATTATTTAGAGCCCGCGCGGAGACTAAGTCTACTGACAAACGCCATTTCAGGAATGTGCTACCCATTTTTTGAGATGGCAGCGACGTTTGAGACGTCGCGCCGCCTAATAAACAGTTGTTATCAGTAGTAATGTGGGCCCAGATAGCAAGATAGGCCTCGTTTTGATGCGAGGCTTCTGATTGATCGAGAGCTTTAGGCTTCTGATTGGTTGTTGGGTTACCCCTAGCAACCGAAACCACTGACCAGTAGGGATCGCGGGCTCAACCGGAAGTCATGGAACCGGAAGTGACGTCACCGGAACCGGAAGTGACGTGGAGGTCACGTGATTTGGGGTGGAAAACCGCTGACCAGTCGGGAAAAAAATCGCGTGTTCAGGGGTGGGGAAAAACCGCTGGCTAGCACGGGCTCAGAGTCCAAAATCCAATTCAGGCACCGGGGGAAGGTCTTTTACTGAAAAAAAAGAAGACGCCATATTGAAAACAAAAAGGATGTTTTTATTCCTTGGTGACAAAGAATGGAAAGAGGCCACCGCTCTGTCGCGATTTTCTGAGAGGCGTACCCATGACAACATAAGCAAATTCTCACGGTGTGAAGACAAGAAGAATGAGTTCCATTTCCAAGAGGAAGCGAGGCAACTTTATTGACAATCAAACATCACTGAAGTGCATCCACTTCCTACACAATAATTTCCAGGGATGGGGCTTACGAGCCGGTGAATGGCACGAAGGAACCGCGTGGGGCATGGATCCAAGGTGAATGCCTTTGAGGCCCTCGTGCCAAACGAGGGGTGGCAGACCTTTTGATGAGTGTTCCTTTTTGTATGAGAGTTCCATTTTTCTTTTTTAATCTGAGTGTTCCTTTTCATGAGTGTTCCTTTTGATGAGTTCCTTTTGATGAGTGTTCCTATTAATGAGTGTTACTTTTTGATGAGTTGCGTTTCATTTGTTTATGAGTGTTCCTTTTGATGAGTTGCATTTGTGATGAGGCCACGCAACAAAAAATCAATGCCCTTAAAACCCAAGGGTACCAGATGATGGAAGAAGTGGAAGAAGGCGAGGAACCCGTGACCTTTAAGAGCTACCCAGTGGTCTTGGCACGACGAGGCAAGCAACGAAGCAACCAAGCAAGCAACACCTAGCAGTTAGCCTTTTTAATGGAGGAGAAGCTCTGACGCGATTTTCTGAGCGCCGTACCCATGACAACATCAGCAACAGCATGTGGTCCTATTTCCTGATCCAACGAAGAAATGACCAAAAGCGGAGGATGAGATCTCACCATGTAAAGACAAGAAGAAGAAGAAGCTAGTGTTCCTTTTAATGAGTGTTCCTTTTGATGAGTGTTCCTATTAATGAGTGTTCCTTTTTAATATGAGGGTTCCATTTCCTTTCTCCGTTTTCTACAAAGCCTTGGAAGGATTCTGGGGAAGGCGTCTTCTGCTATGACACCGATTGATTGGAGGAGGTTGACGTCTGCCAAGATACCTTGGATCGATTGGAACGCCAACGTGACGTTTTTCCAACGACGAGAGCTGTCATAACTCAGAAGACAAGATCAGCATGACATGGTGCACTCTTAGGGAAGTATGTCATTGGTATCCGTACGGATAAGTTTGGAAGCTGATCGGATCCACGACTCTCTTGTCGTACACCAGTTGGTAACGTTTGTAATCGTGGAACGTGAAGACTTGGTAGTGCTTGGGGTCTCGAACGATCTGATGCGTTTTGGTCACGAGGGTTTGACGCGGTTTCTTTTGAGGCTGTTGGAGTTCGTCCAGGACGTTCTGACGCATGACGTCATAATTGAGTTGGGTTTTGCCCTCAGTGTTCAGACGGAATCCTCTGACTTTGCATTCCACGTGACCATTCTTTGTGGTGTATCCCTAATTCTTGGGACCGCCCGACACAAATTCCACGATGAAATCGTCGGGATCCAATTCGCTCGTAAACTCGCCGAGGTAATCGCCCAAGACTGGGTTGGTTTGACCCTCTTCCTCAGGAAAATAACGGAGTCCGTGTCGTAGTAGAGGACGCGTTGTCCCAATTGCTCTAACGCCGCGTAGAGACGGAGCCGGGCCCAACAGGTGGTGAAACAGGCCACAAAGATGTTGAAGTTGGGTGAGACGGGGATGTCTTCGTCTTGATGTTGATAATGCACTTCGACCATTGCGTCATTGATCACGGACACGTGACGTACGTCCTAGGTGTTGGTGTCCAGTAAACGATGAAAGGCTTGGGGATCATCAAATTCTTGGACTTGGGTCTTATTGAGTCGTTGCCCAAACTTGCCCCACATGGAGTTGAGCATCATTTTGGCCAGGATGCGCAACCCTGGATTCTTTTGGATCTTGTTGTACTCCAATTGGATGCCCTCGTGCTCGTAGTACTCTTGAACGTACTGCTGGCGTTTGGTTTCGTCGTCCCCGACCCAGGATGGCCACCCACTGGCTTCTTGCTTGATTTTCAACCAGGTGTTGACGTAGTCTGCGAAGAGTCCTTCACAGGTCTCGTCAAAATGCCACACTTCGTAAATGTACTGGATCTCGTACCCCAACTCGACGGCTTTGTGCAATTCTGGGCTGCACCACGTGCCGGTCAGGGCACGTTGCTCGTCGGTGTGGATGCATTCAGCTGTTCTTTCCCAAGGGCGTTTGGGTATTTCGTGTTTTACACAAGTGGCACAGAGGGGAAAGGTGAGTTTCCCTTCATGGCGGTAAGGCAGTACGGGATGGTAGAGGTGACGTGGAGGCAGGACGTTGCATTGGATGAGACCAAAGTAGGGGCTGATGTCCGTGTGACCTGGATGTGAGAAGAAACGAGGATGGCCTTTCGGGTACACACAGGTTTTGTTCACCCAAGGGTACAAGGAGGTGACATCGATGTAGTGGATCTTTTGACTGGGGGTGACATGATGGTACAGTGTGACGGCATTGGTACGACCTCCACAGAAGGCGTCGCGGGGATTGAGCGGGTCGATGAATTGAAGGTTAGCCACGAAGGTTCGGATGTCAGGCGAGGTGTCTTTGAGGCGGGTCCATTCGCATTCCCACATTTCCACTACAGTGTACCCGAGGGCTTGAAGCTTGTGGAGTTTTTGTTGCGTGGTCTCGTACACGTCTTGCATGGTCCGATCATAGTGGCGCAGATGTTTTTCGTGACGGCTGGGATAACAGCTGGGACATCCATGGGTGAAACAACCCTGAAATTCGTACACGGTGTTTGTAGTGACATCGAAACCGTCCACATGGAAGTTGGTGCTGGGGATGCGATACTCGCCGGAATTGCCCACATGTTGAACGAAATAACACTGATTGGGATGTGGTCGGTTGAACAACTGTTGCTCCAGGACTTGCTGACGCCGTTGTTGATCGCACCAGGTTAACCATTCGCGACCCACCCTGGATTGGTTCATGCGATTCCGCCATCCTCGGACGGGTTCACTGGCAGTACTGTTTGGGATCATCCGGTTCATGCGTAGATCCCGGTTACAGGCGGAAGCAATGGTGATATGTTCAAACCGGTTGAACCCTGCTTGAGCTTCAAACAAACGTTTGAAGGTCAGACATCCTTGTTTCAAGAGACGCACATCTCATTCACAGTAGTCCACTAATTCTTTTTGGAAGTCAAACAGGACGTTTTGGGCACGTTGCTCTTGATGCCACTTTTCCAAGGCTTGCTTGCCTTCGGGAGACATGGTTTCAGGCATGTAGTAATCGAGGGCTGGGATGATGTCCACGTACGTTTGATGTTCTGGAAGGTTGAACTTGTGTGGGAAATAACATTTTTTCAATTCTGTCAATCCAAAGGTTTTGGGAAAGGCGGACAGAGGCATCTGGAAGAAACTGAGAGAATTGATGAAACGGATGCGATCGTGTTGGACTTCCAAGAGTTTGCACCCGTTCCGGAGTTGTTCGACGATACGATTGTCACTATGGTATTGATGAACCACAAAGTACCCATCGTACCGTTGGAAATTATGGGCCAATACATTGACTTGTCGTGTGTCGTTCAACGTGAGCGTATCCAACCATTCCAGGAAATCACGGAGACAATGCTCGCCTACGAACCGAACGGGACGATCGTCGTCTTCGGTTTCGGCCACGACGAGATTGGCAATGTGCTGTTGGTGGGGTTGCATGGCTTCAATGTCAAAAAACACGTGCAAGGGTGGCATGTCGTCGTCCACGTCTTCTTGCTCCTCCTCCGGCTCCACTTCATTGGTGGTGTGAAGCCCCGCGGCCGCCCCTCGTTTGACACGAGGACCTCCTTGACGTTTCCTCTTCCTCTTCCTTTTCTGCTCTCGGAGTTCTTGAGGCGTAGGGGCTCTTTGAATAAAACAAAGATGGGTTTCGCCGTGCACGTACTCGTGGCAAGAAGGACAATCCACGTACCCGCACTGATGCCGTTCAAGGGCTTGGGGTCCCACTTCTTGCTTGAAACAATCAGGACAGCGACGTCGACGAAAGCACACGGCGGACTGAGGGCTGGTCGCCGGTTTACCGGTGTGGTCTTTGGTGCAATGGGCTTCGTAACACGTGTCCCCGAAAAACTCCCGATGACATTGTTGACAACGTCGTGTGGCTTTCAGACCTCGGGGGTAAGCTTCTAGGAAGTCGGGGCACTCTTTTTGGCAACAGGCCCTGCATTGCTTTTTGTTGCATCGATGATGTCCCTCGGTGTTATAGGGTTTCCAACAGTGGGCACACACATAACTGGACCCGAAAAACCAAGGCAAACGGGTAATGACATCGTAATGGTCTTGGTGGTGCAACAGGATCAATTGTTTGTCTTGGATGGGTCCAAACGTCGTGATATGGAAAGACCGGTGAGCATCCACTAAGATGGTCTGGTATTGGGCAAGGGACGGCGCGGCACTGAACTTGGACAAGGCATCGTAGCTGCAAGGACCGAAGGGCACGTTGGCTTCGAATTCGTGATGGAGCAAGAGAGTTAATTCTTTTTGGAGTTTAGTTCCTTGGCGAATGCTGTGGTATTTCGGGTGTTGGTCCACTCGGGCTTTGGCAACGACGAGGGCTCGAGTACAACAGAGTTCATCCTTATTTTGGATGCGGATGACCGATTTGGAATTCCTTGTTAACATTTGGAGCGTGGGGCGGCCTGATTTGCCCCGACGTGGTTTGCCGGTTCCCTGAGGGGCATGATGAACTTGGGTGATGGACAATCGCTTCAATCGCTTGGGCCAACCGATCGAAGAGGGCGTCCAAACGAGCACCTCCTTCACGCCATTCTCCTGCTCGTAATCCCCACCCCTGAAAGTTATTGTGCAGGCGATCGGAACCAAGGGTAAAATAGAGTCGATCTTGATCGAGCAGGTTGGGAGTCGTGGCTAACACTTAATTCACCGCTCGGCGTAACCCATCTTGAAGCGCTTGAGTGATGTTCTCATTGGGAATCAAGTTGCCTCTTTGCCGTAAACGGGTGTTGAAATGACGTTCGCGAACACCCATACGACTACTCAAACGATCGACATAGGGGTCCAGGTCAAATTCAAAGGCGCCCTGAGCACCATCCAAGGCACCACCAGTTTGCTGAAGGAGCTGGGTTTGAAATTGATGTTGCCGTTCCAAACGAGCGAGGAGGTCGTTACAGAGGTCATCCTCGTCACTGTCTCCCATCTCTTCCGGGCATAACAAATGCGAGGAATTCGCTGCCGTCTCTTCATGGCTGAGGCCACTGGGGCCTGCTTCGTCTGGCCGAGAGGCCATGATCAGATGAACCAGCTGGAGGTCGGTGCTCGTTTTTTATAGAGAAAAAAGGTCACGTGGGAGAAGGGCATGAACCAATCACCAAGCAGGACACAGGGTGCCCCAGGAGGGGGTGGGAAGGGGTGGGGGGGACCCCCCTCCCCCCTCCCTAGTTGGGCCCCATCATGCCACTCGGGGAACGAATGAGAGACTATAAAAGCAAATCGAGCACCAGGCTGGGGCATCTCAACATGGCCACTTGTCCAGAGAAGCTGTTAGAACAGTTTGAAGAGTTTGAGCTAGATCTAGAGGTGGAGGACATTTTGAAGAAGGTGAAGGAGGAGTGTGTGCTCGACCAGGGGGTGACACAGTTTGGCGAGCAGTTGAAGCACAGGGAGGAGGAGAAACGGGCCGCCCAAAGGGAACAAGAAGTGTTGGCGGAGCAGCAGTGGACCCCCGGCCATTACCCTCAGTTAACGACAGACTGGTTTATCGAGGTGCTTGACTACTGCTGCGGCTACTGGCGCTACCAGTTCAAGCGCCCCTTCACACCCCCGCCAGTACCGCCGCCCTCTCCCGATGCCTGCAGAAAGAAAGTCCCACCGCCGCTGCAGCCACCGTCGCGGACCCCAGTTAGCTACCGAGAAAGCGACGACGACGTTGACGACAACAAGAACGACAAAGACTATGACCCCCACGACGACGACGACGAGCACAAACGCACGGAGCTGGGGAGAAAAAAGTCAAAAAAAGATCACCGGCACGCAACATGGCCAAAAAAGCCCGGTACCGGGCCCGACACCCAGAGAAAGTGGCCACCTACAAAAAATGGTACCGAGAAACGCATCGAGACCTCCTGGCGGCGGCCCAAAGGCGCTACCGGGAAAGACATCGAGACCTCGTGGTGGAGAGCAAAAAGAGCTACCAGGAAAGGCATGAAGACCGCGTGGCGGAGTCCCACAAGCGCTACCAGGAAAGGCATCGAGCCCGCGTGGCGGAGGCCCAAAAGCGCTACCGGCAAAGGCATCGGGCACAGCTGCAAACGTATCAAAGACGCTATGAGGAGACCCATCGAGGAAGGTACACCACAGACAAATACCGGGCGCGTTGTAGACAATATCTGGCAAATAAAAGAAAAAGAGACCAAGAGAAAAAGAGAACGGTGGAGAAATTGAACGCGTTAGGACCTTTGAAACTGACCATCACCCTCACGGATTATTTGAAATCGCCTTCGGGGCGCACGCCTGTGACGACGTATGTCAAAGCATTTTGTGACTCGCTCAAATCATTGTCCGTGGATACGAACGTTTGTGAATCAATCTCTGAGAACTCCTCTGCATTTTGTGACTCGCTCGAATCATTATCTGTGGATACGAACGTATCGCCCGCGGAGTCGTTTCTTCAACTCCTTGAGAATGACTCTCAGACTCTGATTGATCTGGATTCGGGGGCCATACAAGTCATGGAACCCCCTGAATGTGACTTTGACGACCTTTCCTTTTTGCAGAACATATCGTCTGACGAGTGGACCGACTTGCTGGAGGATGTCGAGGATTCTTCCTTTGATTTGGAGGCATTGGTGCCCCCTGAAGGCATCGTTGATTTGTTGGAGGACATGTCGCCCGACGAGGGCATCGATTTGATGTATGATTTGGTGACTTAAAAAAAAAAAGACTCTGGACATTTTTCATTTTTATTGTCTCGAGAAAAAAAAACATGTTACATGGTGTGTCATTAAAACAATTTACAATTTCAAACGTTTCTTGGTTTGCATGATTTTTTTGACCACACGTTCCGTCTTGGTTTTCTTGCCGGGTAACCGATCAATGGCTTGGATCATCTTAGTATCGGCTTTCCATTTGTCTTGCAAATTCTTGGCACGGCTGTAATCAATGTCGTGTTGTTTAGCAATCTGGTCCAAGCGATTGATGCCGGGATGCCCCCGTTTCAGACGTTTGGCTAAATGCGTCCCGGGTCCCATGTACTGATACCCAGGCCAATGAAATTCTTTGCCGGTTTTAGCGATCCATTTTTGAATGTCCACCCCCTCGCCTCGTTGGGTGCGTTTCCGTTTAATGCCCCTTCTCCTCTGGGAGGTCCGTTTTCTCTTGGTGGGCATCTTTTTAGTCAGTGTCGTAATCCAATCGACGTAGCAACTTTTTGCCACGGGCCCAATCTTCCCACCCGGGTAAGGGTTTTAATCGTTCCACTTCACGCGCGGGTGCTTTGCCTTTGCCTTTGCCTTTAGCACTCTCGGCTATTTGTTTTTCCAAGGTCTTGCGCCGTTCTCGAATGGCTTCTAAACGACGACTGAGATCGTCGCCTCGACTGGTGGATGGGCTCCCTTTCTTGATGGGAATCTTACTGGTGGTCGCTGCTGCTTTGCCTTTCTTGATCACAGGTGTAATGGGGGGTTTGGGGGTGGACGGGGTGCCTTCTATCATGCGTTTCAACCATTGCTCCACGGGTCCCGTCACCAAATCCCCGGCCTCTTCCTCTTCCTCGCCTGGCGGGCCACCCGGTGCCCCCACACCGACGCCTCCGGGAAATTGACGGATGCGTTTGGTTAACTTGGTTAATTCTTGACTCAAGGGTTTGGTTTGGGCATTGAGCAGGGCGGGGGGCAATTGGGGGTTGGCTAACAACACATGTTTTTTGGCGGTAACGTGGCGGCTTTGTTCAACAAGGCATTTTCGGTGAGTTCTCCTTTGTAATGTTGAATGAGTTCATCCAAGTCCTTGTGGGGAATCATGTACACCTCGTCCATGGTTGACTACAGTCGGAGCAAAGTTCCCCGTCTTCTAACTCACGACAGCTCTCACAAAGACGGGACCTCAACATATGTTGGTACTCTCGATACAACAGGTGATATTTATGCTTCCAATAAGAACACTCGTCTTTCCACTTGTCGGTGGCACGATTGGCGTCTTGTAACAGACGCATCCACGTGGGAAGCGTTAACGAACACATTGACATAACGCGTGGTGAAGCCCTTGAAACAACGCGCGTCCTTTTTGTTGGACCAACCACGCACGACGCTTTTTCACGGAATGTCGACGACGTCCCAAGTCGCGTAGCACCTTTTTATAGGGTCGAAGCTTGGCTAGGATGGGTGGGGTCACAGGAATCTTGTTTTTCAGTAAGTTCAAGACCAGTTCACTCACAGCATTGACTTGATCGGCATTGGCATGTTGTAACAACTCTTGACGTTTGGAACGATTTGCTTCTTGTAACACGGACCGTAAAAACGGTAATTGACGTCGAAGACGTTGCATCTTTTACCGATGACGACGACGATACCGTTGGTTGGCTTTTTGGATCGTGCGTTTTATACGTTTATCCGTTTCCAATGCCACGGCTTTCCCTAATCCCGCCATGGCTGGGACCAATAAGTTCAAAAAACCTCCTCGTTGACGACGTCGTCGTCGTCTTCTTCTTCTCAAGGATACCATGGGCGCGTGGGTGCGACGTTGAAGGGCTTTGTTTTGTTTGATCACGTCTCCGCGTCTCTTTATAGCCTTGACGGGTATTGCGTTTTAAATCTTGCCACCAGCCACTTCCTTGTTGTCGTTTTCTTCTCCTTCTCCTTCTTCTTCTTTTTCGGACGGCCATGGTTCTAAGAGCGTGGGACTGGGAGCGAGCCGCTTTTTATCTGTCCAATACCCTTTGGGTCTCAAGGGACGAGGACATCCGTTCACATAGCGTGGCGCTTCCACGGGTTGGTACACAAAGTGACGGTGGTAATCTTGCACACACCGTTTGGGTAACGGAGGGGTGAAATCCACAATGGTATCATCCAAGGTTTGCATCTTGATAAAAAACCTTTCCAGGTCCTCCAAGGGAACACCGCGTACATGGGTTTTCAATTCGGTCAAGGCTTTGGCATACATGGTAAACGCAAACCGACTCATGGTCACTTTAAATCGGTATTGTTTAAAATCGTTCCATCCTTTGACCACCGTACCCACCGCTGCCAAACACGCCACTAACGTACTGTTGTCCAAAAGGGGGCCCGCAATCATGCCGGCGGCCATCAGGAGTAACGCCATGCCATTGAACAAGGCGTTGACACACTTGAAATGATTCAATGATTCACCGCGGGTCGGTGTTGACAATGTACCCTTGCGGGGTGGTCTTGCGAGGGCTCTTGGGTAAACGATCACAGGCCACCGTCCCGTAAAAGTTACGTTTCAATTGTGGGTCGTCGCGGGCTAAATAATCCAACTGCACATTATTCAAGGCCACGTGTTCCATCTTTCTTTTTTCAGTGTTGGTAAATGTTATACAACACGGCTCCGTTGCGGTCAATTTCCAGCAAGTTCTCAAATTCCCCATACATGAGCACGGTTATATTGGTACCAGGTGCCGCTCCAAATTCCAAGACGAGTTGTAAATCTGCGGTTTGCTTGGGGTTGAGGTTTTGACTGTCCGCACATCCATTGGCTACATTGTCAAACATGTACAAGCTACAATTTTTCCCCTGGCCCCAATCTCCTAGTTCCACCATATTGCCTTTCTTTTTACACCAAGCGCCACTGGCTTGCAGAAAACGGAAGTAGCCTAGATTATCTCGAGTGCTATTGTTGTGCACCAAGTGCAGGGTTTCATAAGGGTATTCTTCTCCTTTGACAATCTGTTTAATGGAGGTCAGACCAAATTTCTGGGTCACATCCCCATTGAAGGCACGGCTGTCTAGCAACCCCACAATCAATCGGTCAGGTATTCTGTTTTGAAACAGGTTGGGGATGTCAAAGCGGGTCAGGTTGCCTTGCATGCTAAACGTGCGGATTTCACTGCGGACCGTGGGGTAAGCAGCCACTTGTCCTTCATTGTGTCTTTTTTCAGACAAACTCTTGTAGATGGCGTCATTCAAACGCAGCTGACATAGATGAAACCGTAGTTTGACATCGCCTTCCATCAATCGGCCAGCTAGAGCCACTCCATTCAAAAACAGGTTCGGGCTATTGAAATGAAATTTCATCTTGATTTCGATGCCTGGCACCAACAATTTGCCGGTGTGAAACACTTCCAAGTGCGGGGTAAACACCAAACTGTGGGTGAGACCTGCAGCATACTTGGCGGTTTCGGCTACCATGGTGGCCAAGGCTCCTTTGTGATTGGCACTAAGAGCCCGATAGGCTGCATCAGGCGTGGTATAGTCTGTGTTGGTGGCAGTCCATTGGGGTGGGGAATCCACTTGATTGAACCATCCTTGGGGTCCCAACACGGTCTTGCTATCTTCTCGGTCATAATTCAGCAAGGTTTCTAGGTAAGCTTTGTAATGATAGGTGTCGGATTGAGGACTAATCAACGTGCCATTCAACTGCAAGTCAATTTGTTTGATGATGGAATGGGCCAAATTGTTGACGGGCCACAATTTCTGATTGGTCATCGTTCGTACTTTTCTGCAATCTCAATTCCATGGTAAAGTAACTGCGTCCCAAATCCACAAAATCGTCCAACCCTGGCACAATGAATTCCATGGGATTGATGCCCGTGGTGGTGGGTTGAATGGTGACCATGCGATAGGCATTGATGCTAATGTCGGTCGGCGGCACCTTGAAAATCCGTAACGCGGGGTTCACGGTCCCTTCGGAACGCGCGTGAGCCGGCGCGGTTTGCGTACTCACGTCAGGCATGTTTAAGGTCGTCGTCGTCGTCGAGTGGTGGCACCCCGTCGTCGTGAGGGGTTTTTATACCGTCGTCGTGCTAAGCGTTGTCTCAAATCAAACCCCTTCACTCTCATCACCTCGGGACTCAACCAGCCACCACGTTGTCGTCGCATGAGTTTCCAAAAAGGAAACCGTCCTCCCCATTGAGCCAACCCCCGATCACTACGAATCCGTCGAGGTCGCGAATGCACGGGCTCCATTTACACTCCCAAAATATCTCGCGCTCGTTTGGTTTGTTTGGGAAATAAGGCACTGGCTACCCGCACCGCTTCTTTCACGTTCTTATTGCTCAAGGCTTTCTTGGCTTGTTTGGTAATTTCCTTTTTAATGACGTCTTCGGCTTTGCGTTTGACACCTCGTGTTAAGCCTGCGTTCAATCCACGCAAGGTGTTACTAGGCAGTTTCAACGGATTTCGGGTCCTTTTAAGGCCTTGGAAACCGCCACGCACGACCTCCCTCATCAGACCGTTCCCATGTTGATCATACCACTTGTCCGTACGAAATCGTGTCAAACTTCCCCCTCGCATGGTGTCTTCTTTGCTCTTCACCAATGTCTATGCTTCACGTAACCCCCTTTCTCTTTTTATACCCCTCTCATCTGCCTTTCTTTTTCTTCCGAGTGGTCGCCGCTTTCATGGCTTTTTTGCCCCCGTAACCCGCGGCACCACCCACCGCGCCCAACGCGGCGGCTTTCCCCACAGCCATCAAGGCTGGCACGAGAGCGGCCAGAGGCAAGAGACCGCCTCGTTGCCTTCTTCTTCGTCTTCGACGTGCTCTTGTCTTTGGCATCTTTGACTGACCATCTCCTTTTCTCTTTTTCTTTTTATGCCTATTTGAAGTGCAAGGTGACCAGGGTGTTACCTTTTCCAAACCTGACCAACTTATCCTCGGTGCCAGACGTTTCGGTGACTTGAATTTGAATGATTTCCACCACTTCATTACGAAGCGGTAGGTATTGAATGTGCAGCGGTTCAAAGTACATGGTGCCTCTGCCTTCCCGCTTGTAGTGGATTTCTCGCAACAAATCGGTCACGCGATTGCCTACCATCATACTGCCTGCCACGTCCGAGTACACGTGCAACGATCGCGAAGGGTCGCCCACCACCGAACGAAACGCCACATTCAAATTGGTGAAACGCCAACTACAACTCATACTCAATTGTAAATGATCCGGTAAAAAAGAACGCACCGTCCAAAAGACCGGGTTGCTCTGATCGTCTTTCACATCACTCTAATCACTGTTCTTTTTCATGTCGGGGATTTGATCGCCCATGAACTCTTGCTGTAAGTTAGGTCCCAAAATCAAGCCACTGCTAATTTTACGTAACCATCCCATCTTGAGAGCCAACTTGGTGTAGACGGACAAGCCCGGTGTCTCGTCGGCGTTGGCACAATGACACACATTGGTGTTGTCAATGAGCAGATCGTCCCCTTCCCAACGAAACTTGACGTACGTGTGTTTGCCTTGATCATTGGTAAAACGACCTCCTTGAATCGCCGTTTCCTTGCGTCGTTGTTCCAAGTGAGTAATGGTGGCTTTCATGAAACTCACCCCATCCACCACCCAATCCCAATGTTGAATGTCATTGATGAGGGTTTGAGCCGTGCCTCGACGACCGGCCATGGTGCCATCGCTTTTACCCGGGGCGGGATAGGTTTGGTCCCAGGACGTCCACATGATGTACCCATCTTTTTGCACCAAGTCGTACAAATTGACGTGTGTATCCGGTAAGGAAATGGCACTCAACCCCACTTGCCATGAACCCCCAGGTAACCGTAACGGTTGAGGTAAACGAATCTTGAACGCATTGGCTTGGTTGTTGGGAAATTCATGGCGGTTGGCATGACTGGGTAACGTCACGTAGAACGACATCCTGTCTTCTTTTTCTTCACACAACCACTTCCCTTTTAAAGTGGAGGGTCAGGAGGGTATGCCCTTCGCCAAACTTGACCAGATCCCCATTGGTTTCGGCCATCTGGGTTTCCACGATTTCCACCACTTCGTTGCGTACCGGGAGATATTGAATGTGTCGAGGTTCAAAGTGCGTGGTGTTTTGAGGGTGGTACTTGATTTCTCGTAAGAGATCCGTGATGCGATTGCCAACCATGCTGCTGGTCCCTACATTGCAATAGACATGCAAGGGACTCGTCGAGGGAAATTCCGACGAGACACGAAATTTGTCGTTCAAATTCACAAAACGCCATGGGGCACGATAGACTCAACACCACATAATACCCATCCACTTTCCAAAAGGTGGGTTTCTTGCTGGCATCGAGGACATCCGTCGGGATGGGAATGGTGGAAATGCCTTGAAATTCGTGCACGAGATTGGGTCCCAGGCGATAGGTCCCGGTAGACACTTCTTCGATCCATCCCATTTTCAGGGCCAAGCTTTTGCCCCATGACACACGGGCCACTTGTCGTTTGTAATCCACATTGGTGGTATTCAACAACAAATCCCCTTTTGAGGTCCATTCAAACGTCGGGTACAATTTGAGACCATCGTTCTCCATCCATTTGTTTTTGGGGGCGGTTCGTTTAGCACGTTCTTGCTCGTAACGAACCACCAGTTATGAAAAAATTGCGATCCCGTCGACGAGGCCATTTCCTCTTTTATGTCTTGACCCCTTAGGGTGAGTTCGCGACGTTCATGGAACCAGACATCGTCCCCTTGATCGTCTTTGGCATACACGCGTTCGTGCCATCGCACGTACAACAGAGGTTCGGCGTTACCGACAAAATCTTCCCCCATGACGGGAATGGTGGGTAAGGATAAACTCACCATGCCCACCATCCATCCTTTGCCTACAAATCGGATGGGTTGGGGCAACCGGTTTCTAAAATGATGGGGTTTGTTGTCACCAAACTCGCGTCGACTGGCGTGACTCATCAACGTCACGTAAGACGAAGAATTGGGCACCCACGTCATGCCTGCCCACCAATTAGTCGCGTCGTCTTTTGTTTTTTTGGGGTGGTCTTGTCTCTTTCTTTTTCTGGGGTGGTCGGAGGGAGGTCACGTCTCCACGGGCAATCCAACTGTTATACTTGTCCGGCCACCCTTTCCACTTGACCAACCATCGATCTTTTTGACGCTTAAGTACCTTTTCGATCCGAAACACATCGGACACATGGACTTTTTGTAAATCCTGTTCGTAAAACGTGCCTTGAACGGGGGTGTCATCCCATTCGCGAATCTTATACGTGGGCACCGGGCCCGGCACCACGCGATGCACCACAAACACTTCTTCGGTCCAACCAGGTAGATACCCTTTTTCAAACGTCCGATGAATCTTGTTGAGACGCACCCGATCTCCTACTTTGAATTGGGGTTTTTTCTTGCCTTTTAACCGTGGACCGTACAATCGTTTCCATACGGCTTCTTCGTTGTCCCACGTCACGTCTTGGGGGGCCATGCCAATACTTCGATGACGCGTGGCATTGTAGCCTTGCACCAACTCGGGTAACACGTCGTCAAACCGTAACGTGTTAGCAGCGGTGAAATAGCGGTACAAGCGTTCTTTCAAGGTGCGGTTAAATCGTTCCACCACACTGGCTTTGGCATCCCCTTCGGTGGAAAAATGTTGAATCCTTTGCTCGTCGAGCCATCGTTGAAACGTCCGGTTGTAAAATTCCTTCCCTCGATCCGTTTGCAATCGATTGGGGTGACGTCGTTGTTTCAAAATCTTCTCAAAGGCTCGGACCAGTGCCACCCCGGTTTTGGCTTTCAAGGGTTGCACCCACGCGTACTTGGACAACACATCCAACACTGTCAGTAAATACCAAATCCCTCGATTATACTTGGCCAACGGTTTCACTTCGACTAAATCTGCCACCCATTGATCATCTAATCCCCCGACAATCACCGGCACCGTGGGAAAACGACGACGTCGCGGTTTATGTAACGTGTAGGCCAAATCCCGTTCCAAGACCCGTTGGGCTTTTTTCAAAGGAATCTGATGGGCTCGTGCAAACCGTTGCACGCCTCCTAAACTGCCGGGCGCACGAGGATCGTGGTAACGTCTCAACCATCCTTGGGAGACATCCTTTTTCTTTCGAGGTGCCATACGTTCTGGCACTCATCCCATAAGGTGGGTATGGTGGGTACAGTGTAGGGATCCGCCTTTTGAATGATTCGATACCATCGCCACGCGTTCGGGTGGGCTTTTAACCACAAGACAAACACCACCCATCGATACAGGTTGCGGTCTACCTGGGTTTCTTCAAAGACGTGCAGAGGATGCCTGTCCTCGGGACAAGGGGGAATAGGGACGGGTTCGCCTGGTTGGTGATCATATAACACTTGGCAAAGGGATTGCTGGCATTGCCATTGCACCAGAGACAAGACAGAATCCCACGCATAACACATCCACACAGACTCCATGGTCATAAAAAACAATTTTTTATTCGACCTCCTTTATATACATATTGTTTAAAAGAGACCTAGACGTCCACAGGTGATCGTCTCTAGGCTTTTCTGCCAGTTCTCGACACTGTCACTGTACTTGGAGGGTGGTGGACCTGGCGCCACCATCATTTCTTGACGGTTCTTGAGATCTTGAATTTCTCGCAACAACTGTTTCTCATAGTCTGTCAGGGGCCGATCCACGTCCTCTTTCCTTCTGACTCGAGGGGGTGGGCCTGGGATGTCATAGCCCCTCTTGGGATACCCTTGATCATCACGGCTTGGCAACGGCGGTTCGGCTTGCTGGTCAGCTTTTTTGGGGGGATGGTCATGAAACCAAGTCCAGTACTTGGGACCCAACGGTTGATCGGCCCACCGGAAGAAGTCACACTTTTTCTTGGAACAAGTCACATACAATCGATCGGGGTTCTGGGTGGAATGGCTCTGTTGCAGCGTGGCGGGTTCACGGCAAAAGCATTGCAAACAACTCCACATGTCCAACACTTCTGGATGAGGTTGACTATACACCGCTTTCATATACTCCAGGGCTTGATCTTGCCCACAAAACAGCAAACACGGTTGAATGGGACATTTCACATACTTCCATCCTTTTTGAGATTCTCGTGCCTCCAAACGCACGTCATGGCAAGGACATACCATGTAGTCCACCGACTTTCTTTCACTGTCAGCTTTCGCTTGAGCAAAGTCCTTCGCATTGTCATACACGGTCGTCAGGGTAAATTGAGGTGATGGTGTCGATTGCTCCACCATGTCATTCAATTCTTTCATCATGTCTTCCACCGCAGCTCGGGTGTCTTCCACCACCTCGCGTACCACAGGATCACAGTCCTCGGGTGTCACGACATTCTCTTTCTCCTTCTTCTTCTTCCCCGCAGGGTGTACGCTTTGGGGCGATTTTCTCTTCCGACCGGGATAACGCACTGGAGACACATCGACGGACATCCTGTTCAAGGTTGTTTTTAACCCCCTACCACCGACGACTTTTTTTATACCCTCGAACCTTTTGTCTCATTGGTCAGCTTGTCATGACCCTATAAGGGCCTCTCGTGTTCCCATTGGTCAGCTTGTCATGACCTTATAAGGTCCTCTCGTGTTCCCATTGGTCAGCATTCCCTATTTAAGACGACCCCTCGTTCCCTGGGTCTTAATTCAAAGCATGCCCCCCGACATCGACATGATCGGAGAACACGATGTCGATGCCTTGGAACTCCAAATTGGTCATGGCCATGTGGTGTACACCGGGGGAGCCAAAGGCACCGACGAATTGGTCGAACAAATGGCCAAACAGTTTGGGATGCAAGTGGAAGTCCTGGTCCCCCCTAACCATCCTCGAGCCACCTTCATCACCCCGCCCACTGTGGAAGTCCTCATGCTAGCCAACCCACATCTTCACCAGGCGGCGGAGAAACTAGGGAAACGGATGCCCAGTCATTTTTACACCCTGCAATTGCTGCAACGCAATTATCAAATTGCCGAAAAAGCCCATACGATCTATGCTTTTGGTATCTTGGAACAGGATAAAAAGCGCGTGAAAGGGGGCACAGGTTGGACCGTGCAATTGGCCATGGATCAAGGCAAACCCGTCTACCTCTTTGACATCCCCAGTCAATCGTGGTACCGCTCGGACCATTACTACCAAGTCAACGAAAATGCCGCCACCCTGGTCACTGGCAGTCAATTTGTCCCTTGGGGTCCCAAAAAGCCCACCCTTCATCAAAGCAGTGCTATCGTGGGATCCCGTGATGTGGACGACAAAACCCGAGCAGAAATTCAAGCCTTATTCAACCGCACGTTCTGTCTACCCGAGAACATTGATCAATTACGCCTGGAGCTCGAAGACTTTCATTTGTAATTGTACATAGCTTTTCAATTTTTAGTTTTTATTTTCCAATTTTTTAGTTTTTTTTTTCAATCTGTACATATCCATTTTTAGTTTTTACTTTTCCAATTTTTAGTTTTTTTCCATTGTAAATAGGAGCGCCCCACCCACGTGGCAAGAACACGGACAACCCTTTGTAAAAAAACATCAACTCTTTTTTAATTAAAAAATAAACACTTCACTTACAAAATGTTATGTGGTTCTTGACTCACATAAACAAAAATGTCCAAGTCCATTCAAACAAACAAAGCACGTCGTACATGACTGGCTCGCTCCTGTCTTCTCTCCCGTTCCTCCTGTTTCTTAACTTCTCCGTAAAAGTGACTGATCATTCCCCATTGATGTCCGCAGTACAGTTCGGACAGATGAGCAGCCATAAAAAAGTCAAGTTCTTCAAAGAGCCCCATGCTGATGGGCCAAAATCTCTCCTCCCTGGTCACTACCAAACGACGCTCGATCCAGGGGATGATACGATGGGCCAGCTTTCTCTTTAACATGCCGTACGTCAGGCTATGGAGAGGTCGGCCATTCTCCGTGTCAACAAAACACAGCAAAAACAAACGAATGACCGCCTCCACGCGTTGTCGTGTAAGGGGGCGCCAGATCTCTTCTTGCCTTTCATACATTCCCCTTGTATGACGTTCGACCGCCGTTAACTGTGGTCCCACTCTGCTTCTCAGCGCCTCCTCACCACCCACGTTGATCTGACCGGCTAAGGAGCCCAAGGGCCTTCTCGTTTTGACCATTTTTCCGAAAGCAACTGACATAAGTCAAGACAGCACAAACTCAAAGCTAGGAGTGGCGTCCCAGGGCCTCTCAGGGTTTTATACCCTCAAAAACGCAAAGCATGATGGAGCCCAACTAGGGAGGGGGGAGGGGGGTCCCCCTACCCATCATCATCATCATCCTCGTCACTGTTGTCACCCCTCTGTGGCACCCTGTGCCCGGCTTGGTGATTGGTTCATGCCCTTCTCCCACGTGACCTTTGGGTCTCTATAAAACCTAACCGCTGGGCCTTCCCATTCCCTTCTTTTCACTCCAAGCAAGCAAGCAAGTAAGCAAGAATGTCAAGCAACAGCTACGGATAGCGGTAAGCCATTTTATTCCTCATCTCTTTAAAAAAAAACAATCTATTTAGTTAGCCTGTTCTGGAGCTAACCGGGCTAGGTCCCACGTGCTCCAGGATTTAATTAAATGATTCGCTTTCTCTACATAGCATTCTTTGGGTCTCTATAAAAACCACGTCATGTCCGTTGACTTTTTCTGGAGAGTTGAAGGGTGAGGATGGTGCTGCCTTGTTTAAAAGGAGCCGGCTGTCCATTCGCTGTTTGAATGTCAATGGCAATGCTGTCAAAGATGGTCTTGCGAAGAGGAAAATACATCCGTTGCGTGGTATCAAACTGATGATCGGTATTGCCAGCATCCACGCTACGTAAAAACCCTTTTTGTTGATTTCCAACCACGCTGTCAATGACGAGATCCGTGTAAATCATGAGTTGTTGTTGTCCTTGTTGCGGTTTGACGGTTGGGGTGGTGGGAAATGGCTGCCGACTGAGATTCGGACCCAAGAAGAAGTAATAATCGAAATCGGGATGAGTAAAGCTGACGGACACAATGCCCTGAGGTGGATATTTGTCTCGGGGACCTTTCGTTGCTTCCCATTTGTGTCGATCGTCGTAATCCACGATATGTTTCACCAGATAATTTTTTTCTTGGACGAACAATTCTTCCCCTGCTTTACTGTCTCGGACAAATCCCATCAGTTGAGCGAATTTCCATTCCATTTCAAATTGCATGTTGGCTGGAATGAGTACATACAGCGAATCTAATTCGGGGTCGATGCCAGTATTGGTGATTTTCACGTAGGGTTCAGCGAGGTTGAGAGCGGCTAGTTGTTGTCGTTTGGCTAAATCGTCCACGTCCATTTTTGATATAGTCATCATGACTTCCATGTGTTGTTTTTCCATTTCGCAAGCGATGGCGATCCATGCTTCTTTCAAATTGTGGTAATACCCTGGTGGTAAATGGATTTGTTTGGTGACTTTAATGGGAGCCGTTCCATCGGCACGTTTTGGCATGTATTTGATATCCGTTTTCATCCAATGTTTTTGACTATCTTCTTGCGTCCAATTCTGCTTGGTCTGATCTTCCAATTGTTGATTAAAACCGGGGTGTGAGATATGCACCAGGGCCGCTTCCCAATCATCTTCCACCAGATAGTGTAAATGGGGAAGTCGGGCGGTAAATTTTTGCCCCGTGCCTTGTGCTTGATCACTGAGGAGGGTGATGTAGAAACTCATTATGACTGCCACCTAACCCAGGGGTTGCCTTTTTATACCTCCCCCCGGTGCCTGAATTGGACTTTGGACTCTGAGCCCGCGATAATCAGCGGTCCATGAGCCTGCGATTCTTTTTCACCACTGGTCAGCGGGTTTTCCCCACCCTGAGCCCGCGATCCCTTTTCCCCACTGGTCAGCGGTTTTCCACCCCAAATCACGTGACCTCCGTCTTTCCCGTCACTTCCGGTCCCATGACTTCCGGTTGAGCCCACCATCCCTATGGTCAGTGGTTTCGGTTGCTAGGGACAACCCAACAACCAATCAGAAGCCTCCAGCTCTCGACCAATCAGAAGCCTCGCATCAAAACGAGGCCTATCTTGCTATCTGGGCCCACATTACTACTGTTATCGTTTTCGTGACCGTTAAACAAACCCGTATTATACCAAGCTGCCTGTCAACAACTTGTTATCGATAGCGTTACCTGGTCTTAGCTGATACACTCAATTTTTTTTATAAGAATATATTTTATAAGAATATCGAGGCTGAAATTTGCGAAATCTTAAGAATATTTTAAGAATAAGCCCGAGGCTGAGATTGTGAAAAGGATATAATTTTGTGTGTTGAAAATCTGTAAATACAATACAATTATGTGTTTTTAACTTAACCGTATAAAATTATTCCTTTCGCTAAACAGCAACACTAGCCAACAAACCCAATACATTCTCAAACAGGAATTTCATAAGCTATAATTTAAGAGTAATACAAGAATATTTTCAGCCTAAAATCGGCAGACTGGGCCGGAATAACAACATTCTTATAAGAAAAAAAGAGTGTATGCGGTTTCAACAATAGGAGATTGTCGCTGTTGCTTTAAAGAAACCTTTTTTCCTTAGGAAAAGGGAACGGGGGGTCGACCGATACTTGCACAGACGATCCCGTGGAAATCAAACAGAAACTCTAAGGTACCATTTGGGGAGGGGGGGGGACAGACAATCCGCCGCCTCTCAGTGAAATTCTTCAGAAATTCTTGTTATCCTTAGTCTGCAGGGGTGTTCCGGAAACGTGGGGTCGGGGTGCGGGGTGCGGGTTGCGGGGTGCGGGGTGCGGGGTGCGGGGTGCGGGGTGCGCATGCGGACTGCGGGGTCAAAAACACCGAAAAAATAAAAATAATAACAAAGAGACGAAATAAAAGGAAAATAGCTTAATAAATACAAAAATACAATGTAAATGTACAAGTAAAATATACAAATAAAGAGAACATTAAATATTTGCACCTCGCGCGAACCAATTTAACGCACGAGAATATGTGCACTATACATTTGATAATAGACTGACCAAAGGATATTATAGATGTGAGCTGTTGGGACTTTGAAACAAAATGGGATGTCGTGACTTTCAAACCAAACATTACAGCACAGAGCCGAACACTTGTTCTGTGTGTTCTGTTACGCAGTTTTTAAAAATCACTCCCGCTGCGGTGTTGCAGAGATTGTACCGATGCCAAAATTTTGTTAAAGATTTTGTTAAGATTGTGTTAATGGTAAGATCAAGGAAAAGATTGCAAATCTACGGGAACAATTCTGCAAGCAGTGCACGATTTCATTCTCGTGTGTGAAATCAACATGTTAGGAACTGCTGACTCTATTGGCTCCGATCGCTCGCTCAGTTGCATTTTAGTTCCAAAAACACAAGTAATTTTTTTCCTAAAGAAACTGAAATGAACAATCAGCTGTCCATGTCCAGTCATTAGTGCACGATTTTATTTCCGTGCGTGAAATCAACATCGTGCGAACCGCTAACTCTGATTGGCTGGGATATCGCTCGACATACGGTTCAGCTGCGTTTTGTTTTGGTCACAGAAGCGGTGAAAATGGGCTATCTCTTAAATAGGGAACGGGGAAACGGAGAACGGGGAACGGGGAAACTCTAAAATAGGGAATCTCTAAAACGGGGAATCTCTAAAATAGGGAATCTCTAAAACGGGGAATCTCTAAAATAGGGAATCTCTAAAATGGGGAATCTCTAAAATAGAGAATCTCTAAAACGGGGAATCTCTAAAATAGGGAATCTCTAAAACGGGGAATCTCTAAAATAGGGAATTTCTAAAATGGGGAATCTCTAAAACGGGGAATCTCTAAACTGGAAAATCTCTGAAATGGCAAACCTTAAAATGATAGCATCGGTTCTTTAGAAGCTCAGCTTAGCGGGGTAAAAAGGTCAAGGTCGCGTTCTATGACTGATTGATTTCGATCACTTCGTAGGTTTCTGGTTTTCATGGCTGGCGGTTAGCTGTCGATGTACAGTACGATCAGACCTCAGACCTCCTTTAAGAAGGGTCTTTTAGCTCCCTTCACGGACTATTGATTTCATTCCGCGGTTTGAAAAAATAACCACGTGATCACAAGTTTATGGATCGCAAGATCGGCAAAGATCAGCAACGCTCAACTTTCGGTGAATGAATTTTTACTCACCGTCATATTTTTTGGCCTCAGATAACACTTTTTCCTCAAGGGCGACCTTTTATTTCAGGAACGGCGGTATTTGAGAGCATTTCTGATGATTGCCAGTTCATTCATTCATCGCATTTTCAAGTTTACAGATCTTGGGTTCAGCTTGTAGTCATCGAACTTGTGATCATGTGGTCATTCTTTTCAAACGAATCACTGGCCCATGAAGCGGGCCAAAAAAATCCTCCCCTCAAAAAACGCCTGAGGTCGATACTAGCTATGATTGTCGGCAGGGAAACAAATGGGGTCATCAGTTGGGTTGTGAATTTCAGAGTTCGCGTTATGTAAATCTCTGCTTGAAAGGCACACTAATAAATTACCTCCAACCGCTGTGATGCGGCTGATATACCCCTGCTTATCTATCTGATCTATACTCAACGGGCCTGTGGAGCCATGGTAGCATCTGTGAGGCTTACATATGCACGTGAAAACGTATTTATTGTAATCGCCAGAGCCTGTATAGCTTACTTGAGCAGATCGACTCATTCGGTAACCTGAAGTGCAAAGCATAAAGGTTGATTTCCACTGTTGCGTCAATTTTACGTGCGTACGGGCGTGAATTTAACTGGCTTTACGTGCGTAAATAAAATTAGAGACGATGAATGAACGGCTTACGTAAACGTAAAATGGTAACTTCCTAAATCAAGTTCGGATCTTTAAGCAGCGCTTCCATTAGTTTGTAAACCAACTGTAATTTGTTTATGGTAACTGCGAACACGGAATCGAATGGAACCAAACATAACGAAAAAGGAATAAAACGAAACAAAGCGGAAAAACGAAAAAGAAACGAAAAATTAATTTCACGTACAAGAAATTATTAAGCTAAATTATTAAGCTACGTGAAATTATTAAGCTACTGAAATAAGTTTTGCGAAATTCGATAAGCCCCACAGACATAAATAATTACTACGCCTTCCAGTAACGCGAACTGACCGAACTAAACGTCAAAACCCAACTGGTATTCGCTGTTTTTTACTACTGGCAATCATAAATACATCGCCAACCAGAGAACCGTTAAAACGAGAAATCAACAAACTGCTGGTGGTCGCACCATTCATACCCCACGAACTTGACCTTTTGACCCCGCTGAGCTGAGTTTTGAAAGGACCGCTGAGAGAATTTTTTGTTTTAGGGATTCCCTGTTTTAGAGATTCCCCGTTTTAGAGATTCCCTATTTTAGAGTCTGCCCATTTTAGAGATTCCCTATTTTAGAGATTCCCCGTTTTAGAGATTCCCTATTTTAGAGAT
Organism: Siderastrea siderea; assembly: GCA_964030785.1. Taxonomy (NCBI): domain Eukaryota; kingdom Metazoa; phylum Cnidaria; class Anthozoa; order Scleractinia; family Rhizangiidae; genus Siderastrea; species Siderastrea siderea. The sequence continues at coordinate 6,651,547 of OZ034973.1, forward strand.
TCCCTATTTTAGAGATTCCCTACTTTAGAGATTCCCCATTTTAGAGATTCCCCATTTTAGAGATTCCCCGTTTTAGAGATTCCCTATTTTAGAGATTCCCCATTTTAGAGATTCCCTATTTTAGAGATTCCCCGTTTTAGAGATTCCCTATTTTAGAGATTCCTCGTTTTAGAGATTCCCCATTTTAGAGATTCCCCGTTTTAGAGATTCCCCATTTTAGAGATTCCCTGTTTTAGAGATTCCCCGTTTTAGAGATTCCCTATTTTAGAGATTCCCTATTTTAGAGATTCCCCGTTTTAGAGAGTCCCTATTTTAGAGATTCCCTATTTTAGAGATTCCCCATTTTATAGATTCCCTATTTCAGAGATTCCCCGTTTTAGAGATTCCCTATTTTAGAGATTCCCCGTTTTAGAGATTCCCTATTTTAGAGATTCCCTATTTTAGAGATTCCCCGTTTTAGAGATTCCCTTTTTTAGAGATTCCCCGTTTTAGAGATTCCCCATTTTAGAGATTCCCTATTTTAGAGATTCCCCGTTTTAGAGATTTTCTATTTTAGAGATTCCCCGTTTTAGAGATTCCCCGTTTTAGAGATTCCCTATTTTAGAGATTCCCCGTTTTAGAGATTCCCCGTTTTAGAGATTCCCTCTTTTAGAGATTCCCTATTTTAGAGATTCCCTATTTTAGAGATTCCCCGTTTTAGAGATTCCCTATTTTAGAGATTCCCCATTTTAGAGATTCCCTATTTTAGAGATTCCGCGTTCCCCATTCCCCATTGCCCGTTCCTCGATTCACCGTTCCCTGTTTTAGAGATAGCCGGTGAAAATGCATCAGAAATGAAATAAAATAAATCAAGAGAGTGAAAAAAAGTGTTCCACTGAGACCTCACGATTATTACAAATGAAAAAAAAATTATCGTTATTTGTGTATATAGTTAATTTATTCACTTATGTATTGCATTGGTTCGCGTGACAGTCAAATATTCAATTCTCGCTCTATTTTTTATATTCTCTTGCATTTTTTATTGTATTTTTGTGTGCATTTAGCTATTTCCTTTTTTCTTTTTATTTTGGTTGTTTTATTATATTTGGTTATTTGGTTTTTGTTGACCTCGCACCCCGCAGTCCGCACACCGCACCCCACACCCCGACCCCGCGTTTTCGGAACACCCAGTCTGCAGTCTGCAGTCTGCATTTTACCCCTGGTCTGCAGTCTGCAGTCTGCTGTCCGCAGTCTGCGTTTTACACTGACCAGTTTTAAATAACCCAAATCTAATGGGGTCCGACCGAAGACAATTACATCTTGCAGACGATCGATGACAGGTCAATTACAAGGGGGCGGAATGGCGGTTTCAATCCTTTGTCAACAGGCTCCCCTCCTCCTTTTTTCCCTTACCCCCTCCCCGTCTCATCGCTCGTTCTCGCCCTTTGTTTCACTTCACTCCTTCGTTTTCTTCACTCTTTCTTCGACCGGAGAGCCTGTTCACAGGCTAGGAACATTAGGCAGGGGGCGTCAACAAAACCAGGAAAATGGAACATTCCGGAACATCCCGGAACAGGGCAAATTATCACAAAATAAATGAAAAAAAAAGTAATTAAAAAATTCTGACCGTCGATAAAAGATAATAAATAAAATAAAATAGAATAAAATGAAATAAAATAAAATAAACGATATAGAATAAATGCAGGGTAAATGAATATATGCATCTGTGACTAAATGAAGGAATATACTAACTCTGGCTAAATGCGCCTCATTTCTTGAATTCAAAAATATCTCGGATAACATTGTGGCTTTATTTTGGGTATCGAGAGACGGTTTACTTGATATGAGAAAATTAAAGCATTTTCTCAGTCACGCATGCAATAGTCTCCTTTGGCGTTGCATGACGACACTAAGAACGGCTGCATAGGACGTTTTGTAAAAAGGACCAATATCCCGTTACTGCGCATGCTCCAAACTTTGATTTCCTGACAGGATGTCGCGAATTCAAAAGACGCGAGAAGTGATATAGAACCTTCAAAAATCCGTTTGCATCGTGCTCAGTTTAGTTCAATATTACCCTAAAGCTTCTCCCAGTTATAGATTAATGATATACAGTTTTCGTTAAGTTCCAATTTGTGTGAGATCGGGATTTTTTGGCGTTGTTTTCAATGCCGTTGGAGGGAGGACCGAGAGGAGGGAAGCGCTATGGCGCCGGTCGAAGGCTTCTTTCTCCCGTCAGCCTCCATAAAAGCTCAGAAAATCGTGAAAGGAATAAGAAGAAATGGAACTAGCAGCATACCAGAATATATATAAAGAAAGCAACCCATGAGAGTGGAAACGACTGAAGGGATCAGTGGTGTCTGTATTCGACTGACACAGCCATAAACTGATGGGTTGGAAGGCCTGCAAGCTGCACGACTTCTACTTGTACTTGTACGCCGCGCCTTATCTTGGTCTTTTGACCCATTTTGCTTCTTGTTTTTTTGTAGCAGGTATTTTTAAATGTTGACTGAATCGAGCCGTTACAACTTAGGCGTCGCATTCTCGAGGTCATATCGAGGTCATAAGTGGTGGATTCTTGTGGCTTTCGTCGTTTGTTATTCTGCGTTGGTTTGACTTCTCATCGTTTGTTAAGCGACTCAATATGGTTTTTATGCCGCTCTTGCATGACAAGTACGTTGAATTTGGCTCAGTTAGGAAATTTATGGGTTTTTCCGCCTCTCATGTTTATATTTTCGACAATAAAGGATCTGAAATATTCACTGCAGCGTGACGAGTTTGCCTGCTGATGTTTGTAACGCCGGGCTTGGCTTATTTTTTTTTAATTCTGTTGCAGGATTTTGTGTTTCGCATCACGCTCGAGATATTTGTGTATAATCAGGGTCACCCAAAGAGAAAATTTTAGCAAAATACTTGAAATATCATTTCCTGCTTTATAAGATTGCTTCAGAGGTTTATAAAGGCATATTTGTGAAAGCTAATACGGATTGATCTGTTCGGATTTTTTAGCTGAATATTTAGGCCGCAGAAAATTTTAGGAAACAGAATCCTATCCGCGAATTTCCGAGCTGCTGATGGCTCGCCGAAAATGCTAGCTGACCTTATTTTGCACTCTAAACGACATACTTGTCCCTCCAAAAACAATAGGAACTGATAAGTCTTCTTGTTACAAAAGTCCGACGTGATGTTTCGCCAAAGAAATCTCTAGCTTTCATTGCAATTAAAACCAAAAGTCTCCGGTGATTTATATTTTGTGTTTCGCATCATGGATTGTGATATATAGACCCTTTTTGTCAAGAAATTTAAGTTGTAGCTTCCTTGGAGCTATAAAACGCGAGCAAATATTTAAATGGCGGATGTAAGCAGCGGATCACCGCGTGGGCCGCGGGGTAATCTTGTCACCTCAATGTGACAGTTCTATTGTTTTTTTGAAAGATAACAGCTGACGTTTACGCGTGCGCATTATCGGGATTCCAAAGTAAAAGTGTGCAGAGATGAATGAACCTAAATTGTACTAACCAAAAAAAAAGGAGTCCACCCTACATTAAATATCTTTTGTCAAGCCAGCTGCTAATTATTCTCTTTGTTCGTCTACACAATCTCTTCTGTTGGTTCCAAAAGTCAGCTGTTCTACACTTGGGGATCGCACCTTCTAAGATAACAAATTTCCCTCCCTTTCTTACCCTGCAACTGAAAAAAGGCACTCCTTTCGGTGAAGGTTTGTGTTTCAACTGAAGTATCCGACACAAGAATTATATCAGTTTTTTAGTTTAGTTATTATTTTTATAAATTCTTGCCTTTGTCTGTTCTCCTCCGTAATGATGAGTTAATTTGATGTAGTTTTACTTTTGTTCAGTTTTTCTGCAAATCCAATTCTCTGTCACAGATCTGGTAACTCTCACAGGTTACTATGTGGCTTAATCCATTTTTTTTTAATTCATGGGGAGGCCAAGAATAAGGCAAGAAACCAACACGGTAGAAAATCACGTGATAAAATTGGCGGGAAAGTACTACTGTTACACCTTACTTTAAATTTTGTTTGTTTGTTTGTTCGTTTGTTTTTCGGTTGTTTCTTTAATCGCTTTCTCTAGAAATTTTTCTTTTTCTTGTTTTTTTTTTCATTTATTTTGTGATAATTTGCCCTGTTCCGGGATGTTCCGGAATGTTCCGAAATGCTCCATGTTCCGGGTTTTGTTGACGCCCTTAGGCAGGGCGTGTTTTAAAAATTGCTTTTTTTTTGAAAGATTGATTATTTAGGAGCATTTTACAAAATAATAATAATAATAAAAAAATAATAATAATAATAATAATAACAATAAGGAAAAATATTAAAGTACGATTTTTTCGCAATTTTTTTAAAATTTAACAGTATAAAAAGTCGGCAAAAGTTAATTCAGTGGTTTTAGGGTTAAGCGGTAATTTTCTGCCTCAAATTGAGAGCGTAAGATTGCATTCACAAAGTCCTTCGTCGATCAACGCGCGGTTTAGGGCAGCTTGGTGCAAGTCTAGTCTAACGCTAGTCCAGTTCTGGCCCCTCTCTCTTTGTCACGCAACGCCCGCGTTGCGTGACAAAGAGAGAGGGGCCAGAACTGGACTAGTCTGGACTAGTCTGGACTAGTCTAACGCTCAATAAGTAAGACTTGAGAGTTCTGTAAACACGACAACAGAACTTTCAGCAAAACCGGAAAGATAAAATCCCGCTAACCCACACATTTGCGGAAATGTGGGTCTAACAACAGATTTCTCAGAAACTCAGGAAGTAAATATATTTTTTTACAATCTGGGGTCGGGTCCACGGGGTATATAAACGGACACGCGTTGCAGAAAAACGGTTTCTATTGAGGAAATGATAAAGCAGTACTGGCAACAAGTGAACGCCAACTTCAATATTCTGTTTTCACGTTTTAAAAGCGTGATGCTAGAGCCCAATTCAGCTGGTCAATCCCCTTGACAAACCGGTCTCCACTTATCCCTACACAGGCACAGAATCGGATTATTGTCAACAAGTTATACGGAACACTTCGACTACACCCACCATATTGGAGTGTATCGCTTGTCTCTCCCAAGCTAGCTGCGGCAGGGATTTGGTGAGTATACTTTCTTGTTTATAATATCACTGTTTTTGTTACGTCGCGTTGTTTTCGCGTGAGACATTTGAGAAATAGCACTGACAGCATTGTCTCCACCAGTTCGGTCTGTTCATGATCAGTACCATACATGTACAAGTACTGGTGTTAACACAGGGCGACGAGTGAGTCAATTCTAAACGAAAAATCATTGCGTGCTAGGCAGAGAAACGCCCGATCAAAAAAAAAAAATCTGTTGCGGTGAAACAGAATTAATTAATCAGGCGATTTTCAGCCCCGTACAGAAATTCAGTGGAATAATAGTGGCATTTGGCAAGTGGGCTAGTTTCCGATCGATCAATCGCACCGTGCCACGAAGCTCCCAGACGACGACAGTTGAGAGTTAAGCGCGTTTTCTCGAGAATCAGCGACGACAGAATACTTGCAGTCTTCGGAACTCTTAGCAACTTTTGTATGATGTTGTGAAAAAAATCTTCGCTGAAGAGAGTTTAGATATAAAATGCCTTAAATCGATGTATTCTGCATGTGTAGTATCTGACGTGTAGTGCTCAGCTTAAGGTGGTACTTGTGAATTTCGCTTATAGTGCAGTATATGTATTGTTATGTTGTTATTTACAAAGTAACGGCTCAGATAAGGTAGAAATTCGTTGTTAGGCCGCCATTTTGAGCCGCCATCTTGGACTGTCTTCAATATTCAATTCCGGTCTCGCGCACGACTGGAATTCATTAGTACATCAGTGAAGCTAAAGGTATTAAGAACAAATGAAATTATTAAAAACTGAACTAGGTATGTTGGATTTCTAGCATGTTGATTGGCTGAACAGAGCTAGGCTATCAGCTCATATACCTGCTGTGACCAAATATGGTCAATGAACACTCAACAACATTGAAGTGACCTGAAAGTTTTTCCCGTGAGCAACCCGGTGAGAAAAGTGGACGAGAAAAATCACTTTGCTGTAAATGGTTTGAACCAGGGAGTCGTATCATAATTTGGTAAATTGTGATCGTCTGGGTGAATGTAGTCCTGAGAAGGACTGTTTGAGGTGACATATGCACTGACTGACGTTTCGACAACCTGAGCGGAAGTCATCATCAGAGTCAAGCGAACTGTGAATCGTCAGTAGATGTTATAAGTCTCTGGTCGTCCTGATTAGTCGACAATCTTGTGATGTTATTGGAGCTGTGATGTTATTGGCTGTGAAGACTGTTAAACGTGATTGGTGCGTTTCGATCCAACTTTTGTTAGTCAAATAGGTCAGTTTGTCTATTGTTTGTCTGGCTCATTATTGTCGACAATCACTCATTTGTTAGGTGTAGGTAGCTGTTGGCAACAGTTCAGTGGTGTTTAGTTAAGTTCTGGGCACTAGTACTCAAATTTACAGAATTGCTAACCTGATGGTTTTGTTAGTATACATAGTTGCTCTGTCTGAGCTGAGATTGAATGAAAATTCAGAACACCACGAGGTTGTCATGTACTAAAATGTGCTGCATGCTTGAATCCTTTCATTTCAGGTGATATATTCTCTACGCATTTGTCACCGATTTTCTGCATTAAAAAACTCGAGAATTTAAGAGGAATACCTTCAGTTTCATTCTTTAGAATAAAGATATAAATAAAACCGTTTATAAACAAACAAGTATTTTGCAATTTAATTTAGTTCCAGAAGTGACAGATATTTGAGATTAGCAGCAAATTATATCTCTAAACAGCAGCAAATTTAAAAACAAAGAACATTTGTTATAAAACTAGTCAGATCCTTTGATATCAATGTCAGAGATCCATAAAACAACATTGGTAACACTGAATGAATAAACTGAAAATCTTTATTACTTAGATAAAAACAAATGCAGCATCTCGCTGAATGCGGCTCTGGCTAAATTAAACATCAGTTTATTATTATGTTTAACTGAATTATTGGTTGAGTTGTGAATATTTCTTGGTGAAAATACTAGTCCCTCTGCTGTTCGTTTTGTTTCGTAAAAAGCGGAACAACCACTACTCTGTTTATCTTTTCAATACTAGCTGAAAGCCTTCAAATGAAAACTTCGAGACACAATGCGATAAAACGGGATACATACTTCACTGTTGCTGTACTTCTCTGCTCCATTAGTGAAAGACAGCTTGCCTTAAAACGCCATTCTCAGGAGAGAAAGAAATGATGACAATTCTCCAAGAATGACAAGAATTAATCTTAGAGCGACAGATTTATAACCTCGACAGACTTGTTCCTTGGCGATGGCGGTCGCATCGAAATTCTGAGTGATTCTCGCAACAATTTACTTCCGTTGACAGCTCTATTGTTAAAGGACCAATCAGATTGCGAAATTCCTGTGACCAAAATTTGGCCGCCGGCACAAGGTCCTGTGAGAGATTGTATCAGGCCCTATTTTAGTGAGAGATATGAGAGTGATGCTAAAATTTGGCCTGATCGCAGGTTACCTGTAGCTAATATGGTAGAATCGTACAGCTTCAGTCCGCTTTGAACGATGATAATCTCAACAATGTTTCAAGAAAAAATCAAACACGTAACATTTTTCAGAGCCAATAATTAGAAGATTTTTTCCCCAAAACTTGTGCCACTTCGTTCACATTGGAGCAGTTTTGGCACCTTTTTCTCTCAGTCATGTGACCGATTCTTGTTATCTTTTTATCTCTTTTCTCAATTTTTTCTTTCTTTCTTGATTTTATAACAATTATCATGGTTGAGTTTTGAATAAAACAATTATTCTACCCGGGCTTGCTGCATGGATATCAAATGATTATGACCAACTCTGTGCTACGTACCTCGACTTGGTTATCTATGATTTGATATCCAGTGCACCCTCGTAGAATAATTGTTAAATAGATAACGACAAGCTATATTTATCAACCAGAATACTAATGGTCTCTTTGGTGATATTTTGCATGGAAGCCTATAGGCCGAAATTTTGGTATTTCATCCATTAGAAAAAAGCAAGATTAGTTTAAGCTTATCATAATAATACACAACAAGACGAAAAGTACTATGCCGCGCATTCATGTAGCAAGCCCTACTGACTTCTCTGACTGACCTCCCCTACCTCTAAAAATTTACTGGAAGTAAAAAAGTAATAACTTAAACTAATGAAGAATATTGTTTTGAAATACACTCATCTTTAAGCTTCTAAGATGGCATTTAAACTCCCAATTTTCTGATAAACGAGTGGCAAGTGTATCAAAACGTTGTCAACTTTGTTGTCCTGGAAAAAAGAGTTGTTGTGCTGGGAAAATGTAGATAGACAGTTGACAAACCTGCGAGAAGCCGGAAGTTGTTCTGTTTGTAACTTAGTAGTGCCAGGTCATGCTCTAGTTAGGTGGGTGCAGCCATTTTCCCCTTTTGTAAGAATTTGAGCGAAGGCGACCATTGGTGGTACATGATCAAGACAAGAATTCTAATGATCTAAAAGGTAACTAAATTTAGAACATGTAGATGTGATTTAATACTAAACACTTCTGACCATCTCTATGCACCACAGGACGACCAATATGAGGTGGCATACACGTGATATAACCCTGTGCCATATTCTATGTTTTTGGTGCGAAATCGCATGGAGACCCATATGGTAGCAAAAAACAAGCAAAGACAACAAAAGTCTTTAAAAACAATTTTATTAATGGAAAAAACAAGTTTAAAAGAATACTCAGGGGGTTTTGGTGGAAGAAAAAAAAGTTAAATTTAGTTGAAAATTTTTAGGCAAAAAGTTCAAATTTGCCTTAGGACTTCATTTTTGTTGTCACTTCTCCTGCGAACTCGGTCGGCACACCGCTTGAGATGCAGCATTTGGCAGTGGTTTCGATGCAAATATAGCAGAGCTAAGTGCCTTCTGGTTTTTTCTGTCCACAACCATGGTTTTTGTGGCATCCGAACACATTTTGTCAAGTAAAACACCAGCATTTTCATGTTGATGGGCAGCTTGTCACGGAGAAAGAAATAAGTAGTAAAATTAACATCTCCAAGTAATGTTAGCATTGTGGCCTACTGCACTAAACGCTGGCTTATGATGCTGCAGAGCAGAGTTCGATACACAGTGGGAACATAAATTTTTTCTTATTTTCTTCTTTTTATTTATTTATTTATTTAATGACTTGCATGAATGAGAGAGTATTTTCACAAATTAATAAGTGCCAGCAAAAAAAAAAAAGGTGCTCCACTTTTAGGCTTGGCTAAATCTATATATTATCGTTTTCTCATATTAAAATGCAATACGCCTATTTCAAATTATTAAGGTTGCATCAGTGATGCTTGATGCATGATCCTTGTTTCGTAGACCACAAAGCATCATGTTTGCTATAAATAAACGTATTGATCACTTTTCTCGCTGAAGGCACTCCAGAAGAAAGCCAAATCAAAAAATATACATTTGCTCTAAGACTTGCTTTAGTACTAATAGCTAGAGAAAAGCAGCCATAAATTTTATGAACATGATGCACTGCGGTCTCTGAAACGTGCATCACTGAAGCAACCTTTTTGAAATAGGTATGTATTAAATCTCACATGCAAGCGGTGAATGGATCTATGACAACAATGTGTGTTTGTCCTCCCGCATAAGAGGTTTAGTTTGTTTTTATTTGTTATTTTTTCTTTTTGCGTGGAACTGAGTGGTTTATGTTGTTTATGATACATTTGCCACTTGTGTATCGGAAAAGGGAACTAACATTTTTTATAAAAGGAGTTGTAATGATGGCATGGAGCAGATCGACTAACTTTTACCATCTTGGAAGTTTAAAGGTGACTGTATTTAAAAACAATATTCTATATTAGATCAAGTTATTACTTTTTTATTTCCAGTGAATTTTAGAGGGGGTCAGTAAGGGGCGGGGTTCAGTAGGGGGTCAGTTGACTGGGGGTCAGCATTTTGTCCAAGCCCCGATATTCACACGGCATTGACACTTAACTACCCTGTGAACAGATTTCCTTCAGATCTAAATAAAACTACCACATCTTTGAAAGTTTTAGAATCTCTTTCAGAAAAATGTAACTGCCTGCTTCTTGCACACATTGGCAAGCCAGCCAGAATATAATCGGTCATGTACTGTCGATGTATTTGATCGTATGAAATTATGAAATCGAACTTCTCTAGTCATGCTGTAAATATGAAAGATGGCCAACATTTTCAGAGGACAATTTCACTTCCCTTTAATTCAGAGTCCATTCAATAAGAAAAATTCACTTCACAGTGATAAACAAAAGAAAAACTGTTTCTATTGAATCTGTTGTGCTGAGTAAACCATTAACACCCACATGTGTACTCGATAGCTAGTCCTCAAACACCCATGACATGTATTTGTAATGACTTGTGTGCATAAATATTACTGCTGACAAGAAGGTTGCAGTATCAATGTTTATCATGGTTGCTAGGGACTCTGTGATTGTGTGATTCTAGGACACATTACACGCTCAAAATACACCATTTTCCTTGTTTCTTCCACAAAATGAGTGTCCCAGAAGGCAGTGCAACTTGTAACACAGAAAGCAAACATGGTGAATGAGAATTGAACAAGCAAAAGCATAAAGACTACAAAATTCAATGGATTCTCTGTGTGTGAGGTAAAAATAGGCACATTTTCCACACAGTTTAATCAATTCTGCTGAAAGTTGCAAATGAAGCTATTTTTGGGAGAGTACAAAACCTGGACCCTGGGACCATGGCCCCCCTTTAGGACTGGATCCATGGACTACTTATACCCGGTCTGTTGACCCCTGTTTTTGTTAAACCCCCCGGCCAAATAGTAAAAACAACAAATGACAGCAATAAAACATATTTGTGGCGGCCTTTGAGGGAAATATAGTGCAAAAAGATGAACTGTCTTGTTTTGTTTTGTAATCGTTTTGGTCAATATTGTTGATGTTAGGTATCTGTTTTTATACTGCTAGACATACTTGTTTTAATCGCAACCGAATTCTAACTTCCATTGTTTGCAACTCTACTATTTTACTCTTTTCTGGTTCTTAGATATTTTATATGCATTTATCCTATACTTATAATGATTGTAACTGCAGGTCCACATCAGCCTCTGGCTGACTTTTTTGACCTGTGGACCAAATTAATAAACTTTGTCTATGTCTATGTCTAAATAGTGTTGGTGACGTACATATAAATATAGATTATTTATTTAACTATTTATGAAATAAACATATAATTATCAGCTCATGATGTTGTTCTCACTAGAGTCATTTTTTAAAGCCATGAAACAGTATCTAAGAATTAGTGCCAAATGGTCTCAAGCAAACAAAATAAAGCAAAAACTGCATAGCAGTCTAAATACTATTTTCACAGGTTGAGTAAAATCACTTTCCTCTTAAAATTAATAGAACCAGAACACAATATTATGCAACAGAGAAAGACTGTCAGAGCTTGTGTTTGAAAATGAAACTATTTTTTAACATTTCTATACTTCTAATCAGGGCTTATGCTCTAGCAGTGCCCACATGGGCCTCAGGCTACTAAGTTTTGTCTTCAGGGGACTATATGCCATTCGTCCTTTTTAACTTGGAGCGTTTCCCAAAAAAATGCTGTTTGAAGCTACTTAAAAGCTGTTTTTGACTGCCACGCATCTAGGGAAAATGCAGCAAAACTGCCCAAAACTTTACTTTCAACTTGAAAACTGAATTTTCTTTCCATTCTGGGACAGCTGTAAGGACCAAGACCTGACTTTTACTTTTTTCTCCTTGTTTGTTTTGCTTATCTTTGCTATTTTTACCCCACCGTCAGGACGGGGTCTAGTAATACCCTTGCCCCAGACCTCCGGTTTTTGCTCGGCCAAACATACTTATCGCGTCTTTCGCTACACAGGCTAGTCTCAGCTTGTATCTTGAGTGACCATAATATCTTTTACACCCCGAGGGGAAGAGGGAACGGCGGGGTAATGCCCCTGGGGCTTTTCTTGTTCTTCTTTTTCTGGTCTTTGACTAGACTCCTAAAGTTTCCGCAAGAACACTGAAGAAGGTGAAACTTTTTTTTAGCAAATGTTTCTTTGAATTTTCCAGTCAGATTTAATACTTGTCCTCTTGTGTGTATCTCTTGCCCATTTCACAGAAACGCTTTTGTGTGGGCATTCTTTGGAAGATTCCCTCATCCTGCGAAAGTTGTTCACCAAAGTCATCTCTCAATATAAAAAGTGATGTTACAAGTGTAACAAGTCCCATCATTTCAGGCGTGGAGGTGTTGAATGATTTTTGAAAAACAAAAAAAAAAACAAAAAACAAAAAAAAAATAATAATAATAATAATAATAATAATAATAAATATAATTAATTGTTAATGAGATCAGGGCCTAGTACATCACAAATGGGGTGGTTTACAGAAGGGCTCTTTTGTTTAAACATAAATTAATTGCCAAACAATAAAATTAGCACATTGTAATTACCAAGTGCAAAGGTTATATGTATTTACCCTAACCTTATTCCTTGCATAAGGAGTTGTCCGGCAACTGTGATTCAGGTATATTGCACATGCATCTTATCTGATTATCCCATATAGGTAGCACCACTGGTTTAATTTTAAACTAACTTATGCAGTGATAGCAAGTCATGCACTGTAAATTGCAGTCAAGGTCTAAGCATCATTGTATGAAGGGACCTGCCCAGTCCTGTCCTAACTGACTCGTGCTTGGTTCCAAATTACACTACCCCTAAAAATTAATAGGGTAATGTTGTATGCAAACACAACTTACGGTGAAGTCCACCTTTTGAATTATTTAAGTTATCACAATCGTAGCAATTTGTTTGCGGTGGTATTCCAATTTTAAACGCTTTTTTTTTTTCAAAATTTGAGCACTCAGATTGTTAGCATTCATGGAATTGGCAAGTGTAGTCCAGATGGTTTGGACCAGTAAACAGGTTAGTTCGTAGATTGATGAAATCTGTGAGATGGGAATGCCAACATGCCTTTGGTGTATGAGAAAGATGTTATTGGTTTTCTATCACAGGGTCTGTTTGGTGCTTCGTTATAGAAACACTCGAATGAAAAAAAAATGAAAAACAGATTTTTACATTTTGAGTCAGCCTGCTTCTGTCTACACTAAAATGCAAGGACATTTTGAAAACAAATTGTTGCAAGTTAATTGACAGTCGAAATATTTAAATAAGGAGCCTGATATAGCTGGACCATGCAACCTAGTTTAACTGACAAATCATACTGTGTCAAGCTAAGGGTCATGACCTTGACCTTATTTTCTCAAAACTGTTTCATTTCATTTCATCAGTAAGAGTACTTTTGACAAAATTAGGCACAGCCTATACATTAATCATGCATAATCAACTACTTTGATAATACTTTCATTTTCTTACAAGTGAACTAAAAGCAATCGTTAATAGTCCTTGAGTGAGAAAATATTAGGTGTAATAATTAATGTATGGGGCTGTGTGAAATTTTTTTTTAGTTTTTCTTCTGAGCCCTTAATCCTGCATGAACTTGCTTCAAATTCATTTCTTGCAGATGGACTACAATTTGTACAATTAACACTCTATATCTCCATGCACATTTATGTGTAGAAAATGTAATTTTGTGGGCACTTTTGTTAGCAGCTGTTAATGAAAATTTGTTTAAGAAAAATTGATCGTTGTTGTAAATTTTCCAGACCTATGGGCCCTTTATCCAGAGGTTAATGAGCCCTTTATCAGTGGATAGAATCATGAAATGGATATGTCTACTGATGAGGGGGTCATACCCAAAACGTCTCGAAAACTTATAACAATGAGCACTTTTTCTTACACAAATTGTCATTAACAATTACTGTCCATATATATTTTCCCAGTTAGGTTGCCAGTTTCAAAAACAAAAGACAAAATGAAAAACACCCTCCAAAATTAGCGAGGACATTTATGCTGTCAGCCCAAGTTCAGTTGGTTTCTCTATTTCTTTTCTTTATTTTGCTTTGTTTGTGAGGGAAATTCTTTGATAAAAATAAAATGGCGCATTGTCTGCTTACATAACTTGATACATACACGAGGTTGTTTGACATCTGCTATGGAAAGTGACAAGATAGACAAGTTAACAAAATAAATGTTCTAGTGTGATGACCAAATGTCATCAGGTAGTCAAAACGCATAATTTCAATATGAATTGAGCTGGTGAGATGATGAGATTGAAAGGTCGACTTATCAATGTCCAGAGTGTGTTTCAGTTTCCGCGTTGTGTTCTGTTAGGGCAAGATTGTAATTATAATGACTATTTACCCTAATATGTAGGCATTATATACAGCCCCCCAAAACAAACTGAGTTCAAAATTTCGAAAATTTATGCAGGAGTTTGCTCATATCATCACTTGGGTGACAACAGTGGATTTGTGTTTGTTTAGATCTGATTACTTGTTTACGAAATTTCATGAATGAATATTCACAGAAAAAAAGTACCAAGCTCTTCTAAATTACCAGTAAACGATTTATTAAGATGTGAGCCCCTATATTTGCCTTTGTTCACTTTTCACGGCCCTACTCAATTAATGCAAGTCATTTTGCAGGGAACTCATTGACCTAACAGTGCACCTTTTTTGAAACTTTCTTGTGTATATAAGCCAAAAGGAATGCAATTGGAAGCGGTCCATTAAAAGAAGTAATAAAAGAAGAATTTATGGAACATTTCCTAGAAAGTCAACAGCTCAAGTGCAGATGTCTTGCAACTGGCAGATTGGCAAAACAAGTGTCTGTCCTTGAAGAATGATTATTTTCTTAATTTGCTTTTACCCGGTAACTCTCTCTCTCTCTCTCTCTCTCTCTCTCTCTCCAGAAGAAAAGTCAGGCACTTTTGTAACTTTTGTCTCTCTTGATGATAGCTATGCTTAGATCTTTGCAGAAAAAACTAAATAAAATCATGGAAATACTTACTGCTGTAAACCCACTGCATGCAAGTAGTCAGTTAATACCACACAAATCTGCATGTATTAGGCTCTGATGTGTCCTCTAGAGGTTACGAAAGTGCCCTATGTTGTGGTAACTGTTTGTTTAAAAGCAATAAAATCCATTTCTGTGCTAAATTGTAGCTATTGCCTTACCATTTATGCGCCAAATGATTCTCTCAATTACCACAGCACTTTAAATGTGACTTATTTTGGCTCACAAAAATCTGCCGTGTATGTGTTTGACTTTTCATGTCCATGAAAAGAATCACGATTCGGAAAAAGCCCGTTTTTTACATCACGAATTTGAACAAATGAGTTTGACAATTTAAGTTGGTCAATCGCGCTGTAATTTTAAGGAAAGTTGAAGCTATCTTTTGCCAATGCAACAAAGAAAACTTGGAGCGAATCGGATAAATCCTAATTTTTTTATGGAGATTTCAAGTTACTAATGTCAAAAAAGCGGCGATGTTACAAAAGTTCCCTATTTGCTAGAAGTTCCAGAAGGTGGTTTCACAATAATTTCTTGAGAGATTGTGAAGTTTAATGCAATCAAGTTAAACTTTAGTATGACAGAAATAGTTGACCAAAAATTGAACTTTGTCCTAAAAAAGGAAGAGGAGTTAGAGCTGTGAAAATGTATTTATTCTACTTTGGCGCTTTTCGCGGTAATGGCGGTAAGGGTGTATGGTTGCAGGTACTGTATATACGGCTCAATGTATCGCTGAATTATAGTAAAAACGAGTAATACTAATTGTGTAATATACAACTGACTGCCTGTGAGCTATTCTGTTGCTTAGAAACATTTCCAAAGCAATGCACAAAACGGTGAAGTTTCAGAGTACCCAAGACAACCATCGTTTTGTCGTACAAGAAAGAGGGCGTAGCTCCGGGACAACTTCAAATAAAATATTGCAGAGGAGTGCATTTAGTAGAAAAAGTATTTACGAAGAACGTGTACCTTTTACTTCAAGTAAAAAGAAGATGAACGAAAGAATGATAAACAAGATGATGATGATTGAGTATCACCCACTTAACTTGTAGTGCGAGCCTTCGCGCGGTCTGATTTGTAGCGCAAAGTTAGGACAACCTTTTGAACTATTTACTGGTCTGCAGGAAACTTTGTACATACTTCTTTGCTTTCATTTGACTTTTTTAATGTTTTTAACTTATCGTTGATTGATATCTTTGTATATCATTGCGCTTAATTAGCTAGAGGTTCCAAATGGTTAGTCTTAATGTCAGTGGCTTTAATTTTTTTTAACTATTTACGTACATTGTAGTGGTGAAAGTTATTTCGCGCCATTCAATATCAGCTGTTCAAATAAATGGCAGTAGCAGTTAAAAGTTGCTAAAAAATCCACTTTTAACTGTTACAGGGTCCACTCTTAATCCTATTCAGCTTGGGCTTTTTTTGTTCCCGAGCTTGGAGGAGGCACAAAATGCCGCCTTCTTAACTCCAAGAAAGTTTAAGCTACGACAACGAAACTTCGATAGCACGTCCAAAAATCTTTCTTTTGAAGTTCGCAACATGACCTGATGACGTCACATGATGTGGATAATACGTCATTATTGCCAAAATGGCGGCCATCTTGAATCCGTCATCTAAGATTTCATGTTTTTGTCAAAACCTCTGAAAACCACCAAAATTGGCCTAAAAGCAATTCAACCAATAAATGAATGATCAAAATGATCTTAAAATGTAACATATAGCATGAAGCTTTTTTTAAGGGAAGTCGTGACCCTCGGACGCACGGGAAAAGTCATACCCCCAGCGTGGTACAATGGGAGGAGGGGGGTGATGGAACCTCTCTTGGGTTTTTTATATGTAACCATGTTTTGAAAAGATTTTGCCTTTAGTCTGTGATGTGCTCTACAAGATGAGTTATATATTATGGGTTGTGGCGCTGCTGGGGGCCTGTGACGCTACCATCTAGTATTGTAGAAGTTCTCATAAAAAGGTGGAAATTGCCATTCTTAATGCTAGACAAGTAGAATATGACATAATTAAGCACTTTGCTTCTTTATCTTTTATCACCTAACAAGACGCATTTTTACTCAAAAATGGCTTGACCACCTGCTACTTATGACGTCATATCTCGTAACCGTAGTAAACGATTCTCACCAAACTTAGGTCAAAATGTGCGTAAGGGATATGCGTACAGCTACTGAAAATGGCAGGTACTGATGAAGAATCATATTAGGAAAATTCAAGAAAAACCTTATACGGGCTGGCACCCTCCCCCCACTCCCCATCCCTTGTACGTCCGAGGTTAAGAATTGTGAGGACAAAAATTGGATCCAACTCTGAGAGTATTAAAGCCTTGACACGAAAATCTCGAGGGTAATATAGGTATCCCAAAACGTTTCCTTTGAGGTCCAATAACAACATTTGATGACGTAACCTGACGTAATTCATTGCTTTTTCTAAAACCTTAAGAAACCATTAACATTGGTCAATAACCATTGAAAAGCAACATAAGAAGACTCAACTGATGGTGTAAAAATGTAAAAGTTAGCGAAGTGGAAATAGAATTTTTCATTTAGAACAGTAAAACTTAAAATTGTGAAAAAGCACCTGTCAAAATATGGTTGCCAATGGCAACAACAAATTGGATGAACAAGGACATGTCACAGCAAATTGTTTCTAGATAAATTTGAAGGAAAGTAACGCAGTTTGGTTTTTTTTGCTTGCATAATACAAAGTTATTTGCGTTCAAATTGAGCGCGGGCACTTTGTTCTCCCCACCTCCTAAGCTAAATAGGGTTTAAAGCCATCAGCTGTAAGACTGTTACCCGATCTATACCGTTACATAGGCGTCCAAGAAAAGTCCTTGCCTATTTAGCTACGCGCAGGGTAGGGAAGTGATTAGTTACAAATTACTAAGGAAAGTCACTTAAGAACCTTATAGGAGCCACTACTTGTTAGCTGGCAATAAGTTCCGAGAAGTCTTTTATCTTTCATCTTTTGAATTAATAGGTTGCTGAGATGAAAAGCGTCGTTGAGATTGGATAAACGTCTATTTTATGCCACATGAACGTTGAAGTTCCACAGCAATTTGTGGGCCTACGCAATAAGAGCGCAAGGTGAACACTGCCTTACCCGAACGCGGGATAGAATAAAATTACAAGTACATTTATTGATTTTCTCCTGAGGATTTTGAAAACCAATTTGCAACGTTTCTTGACTATAATAACTTATAATTACAGTGAAGAAAAAAATAAAATTAAGATAAGAAAAATTTGACTTACATAAAAAATGAACAAAAAAAACTAACATGCGCATAAATTAAATTGCGAGGCTTCTTGTGCGAGGGCAACTCTGCACTTGGGACTTGCGACTAATTATTACTCCAGGTGTTAAGGCTGTGAATGTTACACCTCAAGGTAAACAAGCTCTGGAAGTACACAGGAGCTAGACCGTTCAAACATTTTTATACATAAACGTCGCATGACATAGATACAGTTGGTGTGAGATAGAAAACACAGGTAGACGTTTGTGTTATTTCTTTTCCAACCTATCACCGGCCCGTAACAATCACAAATCTTCAATTTCACTTCTTGGTCTTGCCTTTTCTTTCTTTTTTATGGCATGTCAGAAGGCTTTCTTCCTTCCACAGAATCCACTAACGCCTAGTGATACCTAAACCAGCTCGCTTGTTCTTTGTATTTACTAATTATATGATGTTCTTTTAATTCTTGTAACAACCCAAAAACCCTTTTAGTTTTCCTTATTTTCAGTTTTTGATTTTTGTGTAACAGCACTTACATTTGTTGGACCAAGACAGTTCTTTTCTTATGAAAATCACCGTTCATTGCATCTTGCTTTTAGAGCAAAAAATTGACTAAAAGGTAGTTTAAATTGAGGGTTTATGTATGCATTGAGTTCCAACAAATGTCGTAGTCGCAGTTTCAACTAAGTGCAGTATACCAATCATTTCAGGTCATCCGACCTGGAAAAAGATTGGAAAATTTTTATTTTTTGTCCGGAAAAGGGATAGTGGGTATAATCTATATCAATTCTGCCTGCATGAAAAACTTTTGTCATATTTTTGACATGCAGCTTAGGCTTGGCAAAAAAAAAAAAAAAAACTGGTTGGTAAATAGTATGGGCAAACGTGTGGAATTTTGCCGCTTAAATTCCGTATGGACGCTGAAGGTGATCCAGCTGGTTTTGTTAAGAAATCGTTAACAGCAGGTTGTAACGATGTATTTTGACGAAATCAGCAAAGAGATTTGAATATTGGAACAATCCCCATTTTTCTAGGTTGATTAAGTAGGTGACTGTGCGACACTGTCCCTACACTCGTTACTAAAGTTCCCTGTTTCTACGTTACAAAAGTTCCTTGCCGTTACCAAAGTTCCCTGTCATTACAAAAGTTCCCCATTAATCGTTACAAAAGTTCCCTTCTTTCGTTACAAAAGTTCCCGACGTTACAAAAGTTCCCTTTTTTCGTTACAAAAGTTCCCTTTTTTCGTTACAAAAGTGCCCTTTCCTCTGGCTCTCTCTCTCTCTCTCTCTCTCTCTCTCTCTGTCTCTGTCTCTCTCTCTCTCTCTCTCTGTCTCTCTGTCTCTGTCTCTCTCTCTCTCTCTCTCTCTCTCTCTAAGCCTTGGAGCGTTCCTCGGGGCTTCTTTCGACTTATGGGTCTAAAACGACTAAGTCTTCTTTTCGAGATCGGGATACTACCACCTGGACAAATTCATGCTTGAAGGACACAGCAGCCATTTTCTGATCTTGTTCATTGGCCAAGATGGCCACCAACTTGGAATTTACACAAAATTAGAAGTTATCAAAAGGTGGTGGAAATTGAAAATTGTTGACACTATAAGACATATAACATTGTATTAAACACTTTGCTGCCTTTTGTCAACATTTTGCACTGTTTTCACAGAAAAGGGTGAAAATCACAGATTTTCATTCAAAAATGGCTTGACCACATGTTACTTATGGCATCATTTCTTGTAACTATAGTAACTGATTCTCAATATACCTGCACCAAAATGTGGCTAAGGAATATGTATACAGCTACTGAAATTGGTAGGTGCTGCTGTCAAATCCCCTTAAATATATTTCATAAAAACTTATGGGGGGATGCCACTCCACCCCCTTGCTTGCACACCCAAGGGTTTTGCATCATGACTAAGTACCCATGAGTCAGAAGCTTCGCTTTCCCCCTTATTACTTTGAATATTTAGTCAACTAGATGCGAAAATAAGAATTGGTCACCGTCTCCAGGAGCTCATTCACAGAAGTATTTGAGTCAGACTATCCGATGTTAGAACTTTTCTGATGTTTTAAAGCAACTTAATTTTTAGTTGTTGTTGTTGTCGTTGTTGGTCTACAAAGTTTCGCTGATAGTTTGCTAGCTATGTATTTGTACGCTTGACTTAAAAGATAATGCTGAGGCTGCTAGTCACCAACATCACTGTCTTTTTAAGGCTGCTGCTTATGAACTGAGATACCTGCACTTAACAAACTTATGTACACAGTAGTAATCAATGTCAGTATCGCATGAATTTGAAGCAGCTTTGAGATAACTCAGTTACTCAGAAGCTGTAACTGAATGGTCGACTTATCAAGTCCTTGTTTCAGTTTCCATGGTGTGTTCCAAGGGAAAATAATGCCCATATTGACACACACCACCCTTGGACATTATATGGGTAATTAAGGGTTCTATTGTGCAGAAAAATAGGAAAAATAAGGGGATACATAAGCATCAATAGCAACACATTCAATGAGGTATGAGATAATGAAATGCCTTGCCGTAGACAAGGCTAGGCTAGGCTTTTTGGCAAGGCTATGCTGTGGTTGGTTGCCCTCCCAACCACAGCCAATGTCTGCACTGATCGGCCCATGCAACACAGACAAGGAAGTTTAAGGTTAAGGATTTACAGTTGCATTCAGAGTATACTATACCGTGAGAAACAGCAGGCAAAATGCCGTTTTGTACAAATGATGATGTCACTACATATAAATACTTGCTGATTTTTATGCTGACAGAGTATGTTCTCATTGTATGTAGATGAGACTGCGGGTGCCATGGATGAAGTTATTCAGCCAGCTCTTAAACGGTTGAAAGTAAGGAGCAGTGGAGACCAAAGTGATAGTGATGGTAAATACAGAACATTTTATGAAAATAAAGTAAAATTTGCGGTCAAGTATTGTGTTGGGATTAAATTACATGTAGTGTTACTGGGGCAAAAATGGAATAAAAGATGCTTTAAATGGCAAAAGTGAATATGTGAAATGTTCATATATGTGAATGGCGGCCTAAAATATGAAAAGTTATACGACAACCTTCACAGTTAATGATATCAGCTAAGCTACTTAAGTTGATATCATTAACGTTTTAAGGGAAAATACTCAACAGTTGAAACTCAAAGTGAAAATAAACAACTCAATAAAATACAATTCAATGCCACCTCTAATTTACCAGTAGATCATCACATCATTTGGAAAAAAGCAAACATGGCTAGACATAACCTCATGTTACTGTAGAATTCCGAAAGTAGCGGTCTTTGGGATTAGCAGGCCTAAGGGGCCACAACTTTCGGGTAGCCACTACTTTCAGACAGCTAAAATATTAAGCTAATAATTCATCGTAAACACAACTGTGGAATATTAGCAAAATGTCACTTTAATTCCCCTAAGACTTTCTTGTTGATTCTTCAGCATTCTTGTTCTACGCTAGGTTGTGCCATCTGCATTCAGTACGCTTAAGGGAACACAGTTTCTCCTTCAACGACTTTCTTAGATCTTTCAGCTCTTTCCTCACGAACACATCATACATGCACACTCCTTCCGGTGCACCCCGTGATTGTCCAGAGATCTTGCGTGTAATATAGTTCGAGTCCCTCCTGGTTACTTTGTTTGGAGATGACATTAAGGTATTTTGGACTGTTACTATCGAAGGGAGCTTTACTTTTGGGGGCGGTGACATTCGGAAGGGGTGTTTCTTTCGGAAACTATTAGAAAGGTCCCAATATTAACGTTACTTTCGGCTAACCGTTACTTTTGGGGGTGGGGGGGGGGTGCTACTTTCGAATTTTATGGTAATTTATGTCCAAGCACGTTAACCATGTGTTAACGAAACCGTTCGATTTGTTCACTCCAAGTACAGATTGTGATTATACAATAAGGTTATAGGGTGGATTGTGCATTGCATGCTAAAAGCAGAAACTCTGGCTATATTTCTTATATCCCTCACCATCCAAGCATCAATATCTTGACCAATCAAAGTCTTTCCCACCACATTCCCTTAACCTGGCTAGCTAGTTATTGCTGTTTGTTTTCTTTTATTTTTGTGGGCATGGTTTGTCCTGGTTTGGTACTGGAAATTCCGAAAGTGTGTTGACATAACATTTATTATTAAAAACTGGACTAGGTATATTGGATTTCTAGCATTTTGATTGGCTGAACGGAGCCAGGCTATCAGCTCATATACCTGCTGTGACCAAATATGGTGAATGAACACTCAACAACAAAGTGAGCTGAAAGTTTTTTCCTCGCGAGCAACCCGGCGAGAAAAATCACTTGGCAGCGAATTTAAATTAAGCAGAAATTCCAACAGCGTCACCAACAAGCATCACCAACAGCGTCGTCTAACACAAGTCAAAATTGTTCCACTTCAAAATATCAAGACAAGACATAAAATAAAACACACTGTGAAATGTGAAATGGGGCAGGAGCATTTAATAAAAACTATCACACATTCATGGCGAATCGGTGCAAAAATCACGAAGCAGTCTAAACCAGGGCGAAGAAAGGTTGGGCGATGAAACGAGCGTGTCCGAGCAAAAAGGTGTGATGCAGTGGACTGGGATCGAATTGGGTGCCAGACCAAAATTCAAAATTCAAAGATCCAAATTCAAAATCATAATAATCTATTAATAGTTTCCGAAAAACGTTAACTTTGGGTTATCTTTTCTTTGTCTTTTCCGCCTTAATCAATGCTAAAAAAACTGTCTAAAAACGAGCAGAGCAAAGTAAAAAGATGGAAAATGGCGTTTGGATGACGCGTGGCATGACGCGTGTTTATAATTCGTGCAGCTCGTGCAAGGTTAATCAGGACACGTCCCTAGTTAATTAATTAAATCAAATCAACATTAACACTGCGCTTCTTCTTCTTTTTCCCCAAACCTCTCCTATGCTTGTCTGTTTCTTTAGGCACTACAAATAGAATTGCTCCTCAGTTTAGACGGTTTTCTTTGCTTTGTTTTTGTGAGATAAAGGGAGAAGAAATCTGCAAATTTAATTTCACTTTTAATTTGTTTACATACAGTTGGCGGCGTTGCGACGAATCGTCGCCATGGCGCGTTGCAAGGAGGCAAAGTTTAAAGTTGCAAAACGCCACTATCTCCAAATATCTCCAGCTAATTTTTTATTATGTCATGTAAAATTTATCGGCCTTTAATATATGTAAGATTTAGGGTGGAGTAATTTGGAGCTTTTTTAATAGAGACGAGGAAAGACAAAAATGTCATGTTTTTCGGCAAGAGCAAGCATTCGACACTCTCAAATTGAGCGCATTTCTCGGGAACTTACTGTGAAAAAGATTGACTAATGTCCACACAGACATAAGCATTGTAAGCTGCGAGCCAGGACTGTGAAAAAACGTTTTAATCATAGTGCACGGCTGGCTGAAAAATAAAGAAAGAAAATGAGATTTCCGGTTTGTTGAAAGGTAAATTTTGCCGGCCACCAAACGCACCGGAAGCGCGGAAAGAGCGCTGGTGCCAGTCCTTCTCGCATCACACATCGCTTGAAGAGCGGACTGCTCGTTACATCGCCCAACCTTTTCCCGCCCTGGTCTAAACATTCGATAACCAACGCTACGCGCTACGCGCCTCGTTGGTTATCTAACATTCGATATCCAGCGCGCCCTCGTAGAAAATTATACTAGTAACAGATTGTGCATGAGTCAGAACCATGCACTCTTCCTCCTCCATGCAATTATGTTGAATATTCATTACTGCGCCTACCAATAACTTGTGAACTCTGGCCTTCAAAACCTAGCTGACAAATGATTGAGTTTTTGTTTACGGTCAAAATAAACAGGTCGTATAAAGCAGAGTGGAATAAAATCCTCCAATCATAGCACTTGAACGTGACCTCTTGAACCCATTCAAGTGAAAATTCACTTGTTATTGACAAGTTACCGATGGTCAAACAACTGGTGGGAAAGTACTGAATCTTATTAGAATCACCACGTGGACAGGGACCCAGGCTCACAACACTACTTCTCAAGGGCATTTAATAAAGGATTTGTGTGGGATTTTGGTTAGAGTTAAAATGCTAAAATTGTGCCTAAACATCCATGTACCGTATTAAATGACGTACTTCCAGAGACAAGCGACAGTCGGAAATACGTCTTTGTTCGCAGGCTAATGATGTCTATGTGTTGTTCGTGATAACAGCATTTCTCTAAACAGCGCTTTAAAAAACACAAATCTTACAAGAATGCTGTTTAGAGGGTATGAAACAGTCAAGAAACAGCACAGGAATATTTTGCCCTTGAGGAGTCTTGTTGTGAACCTTGTCCCCTTGTGAAGTCCCGTTTTTGTCATTTTTCAGTTAGTGTTTTCAAGACCATGATTCACTGGCAGTACACCAGTTGCTCATATGCTTGTCTTAGAAAGTAATCATTTCTTTGTTCTTCCGAGGCTGCTAGTCATGAAATGCATCAACAACTGCGGGGCTGCAAATAATTTTTCTTTCTTGAATGGACATATGTCCGACCAAGTCTCCATTTTGGTCGGACAAAACAGAAGTGAGGTCGAACGTTTTTTATTATTATTTTTAAGTGGAAGTTCTTTTTGAAATAATTATTTTTTATCATTATTTACTTATTATTTGGTAAAAGAATTTGTCTGGGCATGATGTCCGATCAAAGGTAGGATTTCGTTGGACATGGGCCGATTTTAGTCGGACATTGTCCGATGACCGACAGTTATTTGCAGCTCTGCAACTGTCTTTTTAAGGCTATTTGTACTAGGACAATCCCTTTAAATAAGCTTGTACACGGTAATAATTGTTTTGTATGTGTTGTCTTTTTTTTTGCAGCTGAAATTGTCTTTGCTTTGGACTCAACTGTGTCAGAGGAAAATTTTCAAAAGGAGCTTGACTTTGTTAAACACTTGGCTGAATCTTTCAATATCTCCAAATTATTAACCCTCGTAGTTTATGGTGATTCTGCCCAAACAATTCACTTTGATCCAACGTCTGCTCATCTAAATGGACGGATTCAAAGTAAAGGCAGAAGAATGGATTTGGCATTATCAGAGGCTGCCAGCAATTTTAGTGAACGTACCAACCAACATCAGCTAGTTGTTTTGATAACAGCAGGCAAGCAGTCATCAGGTGCAGGAAATAAAGAAAATAACCAAGATCTCCTTGTATCATCATCTGAAAAGCTCTACTCCAAAGATATCAAAGTCACAATTGTGTCAGTCGGTATGGAAACAGATTTCAAGGAGCTTGTATTAATTGTGAAGCGGCCACAGTTTTTGTTCCGGTTCTTCAGTTTTGATGACATGATACGTGACACAGCTACAACTGATACAGCTAGATTTAATGTTGCATCCAACATCAGGAGAGTTTTAGGTGAGTTCACTTTCATTTTGTGCAATGTATATTTTAAAGCAGTGAAGGTCTCATCCAGATTCAATTCAGCTCATGGTCCAAAGCAAAAGAGTGGCATCTGCATAAGTTTCAGTTTGCACAGGAATTTGGATTTGGTTGAGCAAATATCATGTATTTCGGCAGAATAACACTACAGCAGCAGTTGATTCATACTGGCACTTTTCTCAAGTACCGAACTTATGCATAAATAATGTTTTAGTACACTGGTGGTGGCCGAAATCCCAGTGGCTTGGCAAGACATGCATGTCACCTTGAGGACGGTGCTTCCTATTATTACTACGCATATGCTCTAGGCATCTTGGGATGTTCTGAGAAACTCAGCTTTGTTAAGGATAGCACCTACCAATATAAAGGTATTTTTGCGCGGCTTATGACTATGCAGGAAAAGCAGATCCTAGCAAGGGCTGTTGGAATCAAAAAGAAAATTAGGGTAATCACGCATTGTTCAGAGACAGTTGAGCTTAAAAAAGGCATACATTGTTCTGTATTTTACAGCTTTTTTGTGCGGACGCAGTACGGATCTATGCGCAGCTTTGTCAGCATCTTTTAGACTTCGTTTCTTTGTTTGTTTGTTGCGGGTTCCTCAGTCAAAAGAAAGTCAGGGCTGGCAGTGGTTTTCATGGAGGTGGGCAGGTTTATTCAATTGGGAGGTGTAAGGAAGGTGTGGTTTTCAAAAACTTCAGGCCGCTAGGTGAGGGATTTAGTGTCTTGGCAAGCAAACCGCTGACCAAAGTATTCTTTGAAAAAAGCTACACGCTTCTGTTTTTCTTTGTTCCTGAAAATGCTGGTATAGGCTATCCTGTGGCCGTGTGAGTATGATACTTTGTTTGTCTGTTCCTCTTCACGATTACACGATTTAAAAAGGCAAAATAATACTTAATTCTAGAATTTCTCAGTTAGCTTTTTTAGCCAAGTCGTATCTGTCTTTGTCTGTGAGGCGGGGGGGGGGGGGTCTTCTGTGAGATGTTGAGTGGGGGTGTGCCACCGGGACACTGAAATCCTTCTTATCAGCGGCACTTGCCCATACAGCTTTTTCTATGGGAGTACGACCACCCGGGCTTTGAAATGTTTTGCATTCGCGAATCTCAATCAACAGGAACTATTTAATGTTATATACTTCGAATGCACTGTTCTGTGTACTTCAGGTCTGGCAGGATTTTCTTCGCTTTGCAGTCAAGCGTTTACTTAGCCGTGGCGCAAATTTCCACAGCAGCAAACACATCAGAAATTATACACAAGACGGATTCGTCACATTTAAGCAACGAACCAACTTGACTTAGTGTGTTCTGCTGCGAAGAAGAAACACTCTGTAAATAACTACTTGTAATGTGAAGTAACAAAAGAAAAATCGGAAGTAACGTAATTTCCGGCCGATTGCCCGCATGAAAACCTTCTCACAATCGCAAGTATCGATCGAAGATATTTCAAGATATTTAAGGGAATAAATTTTACTCTCTAATTAAAATAAAAACAGTGAAACGAAGATATATTTAAAGCCCAAGTTTATAACGGTAGTGAAAAGACCGGAGTAAAACATCTCTAGCTAACAGCGAATTTAAAATTTGCAGTGTCATTTTTGTGTGCGTAAACAAGAAACCATTTCAAAGTAAAATCGGAATTTGCGGGGGCTTGTTCCTACCCTGTAGCTATTCCTAAAACTGAAAAACTTGAATGAAACTAATATTAAAAATTGAAGTTACAGTGGTGATCAAGGAATTAGAGTAGAATCTTCAAGATACCAAACTTTACTTAGGGCTTATTACGCGGGATGACGTAGTCAGCCAGCGTCTAGGTTTCGGTCGATTTTCATCGGTGTCACAAATTAGCATGTTTTTTTAACTTTCCCGTTTCCCGTGCCCTTGGCACAAGGCTCAAGGGACGTCCCGAAAAATTGTGCGATTTTGTTGGCTGTAACCTCGAATCACGTGCAAGTCAGGTTGGGTTGAACACAAAGACAACGTAGTACAAAATCAAAGTACAAAGTCAAATCGATAAGAAACTAGAAGAGGATGTACAGTACAGCCCAAAAATAATACACGCGCAAGAAGTGGCGCAAGACGTTCTTGACAGGCAAGACAAACAAGACATTCACGTGCACAGGGTCACGGCAGATTGTCTGATGATCTCGTGGGTGAACTCGCCAAGAATCTCTGCATCTTTACCACTTAAATTTCCTAGCAAAACAGGAATGCTCGAAGAAATAGTATAGAAATATAATTTCAACAACACATTCGCCTTTCAACACAGCTGCGAAAGCAATTTGCTCATTGTGTTACAGAATGTCATTCATGCAAATCATACTAAATTTGCATACGGCATATTTGTGTTTACTCAGGTTACATGTACTTGACAACTGTCCAACTCTGTTCAAAATAGTCCTTACATACACCAGCACATCCCGCGTAAACGCCTTCAGGCGTCTTCTTGTTCATAGTTTAAAACGTCGTTGAACAAATTTGCATAGTTGACAGCTGCTTGGAATTTAAACCTTCGGAACGCAACGCAACGCTCAAAACATCTCGCACCAAACGCAAGATTAACAACAACAAACATGTGACAAAGCATTCTAATAGAGACCTATTTAATTTTGCAAGTTTTTTTTCACGCCTGTCAGGACTTGAATACATCAAAAATGCTAGAGACAGACGTGTTAGGATATGTTGTCTTTGACTGAAGAAAAGGGAAACAAAAAGCTTTCTTTACTTCGCACGCAATTCTAATGTCACGCTATAATTAACTGTCACGTAGTCACGCTGCTCGTTACCCTGTTTTACGATAATTGACCTATGTTGAAATGTCAAGTCTCTTTCTAGCTTATTTGCGATTTTTAAGACAACACACGCGAGTATTTCCCCCTCCACTGTAGTACACTAGTGCATAATTATTGCTGCAATTGTTGCATTACGCTCATCTCAACTCACGTGCTGGTCATATGAACGCTGATGGAAAGTAACTGTTTTGAAAACAGCTATATCTTTTACTCAGCAGTACCCTTGGAATGCAAAACAAAATCCTGCTAAAAATCCAGTCGGACCAAAAAAGATAGAGCAATCATCGGGCTAGTAGGCCACAGGGTGGAAATTCAAACTGGCTCTAGAGCAAAACAACTGCGTAAAAGTTTCAAAGTAAATCTAAAACTGAAACCTTAGTTAAGGTCAACTAATAATTGTCCACATGTTACTGAATAATATAAATCGAGGTCACAACAAGATGTGAAAGAAACAAGTGTAGTAGATAATAATTTGAGGAGAGGACAGCCATTGGCACTCACAGTTGCACGAACTTGTTTATGCAAATTGAAGACCAAAAGAGGGCAAAGGTCGTTTCTCAAATAAATTTTCATGCCATATGTTCCTGTATATGATAAAACCAGGAAAGAAATTATTTCTATGTCGGCTGGAAAATCTGTGGATATGACTGATACAAATCATGGATACAACATCATAAACTAAAACTTAACCTTATTTTGGGAAGAGAAAACAGGTTTAAAAACCTACAGACACGCTTGAACGAACAAACTAATTTATGCAAATTGGACACTTGACACTTCAAAATTTTACTGACTTTTGTTTCACGCCCCTTTTACGTGGACTACAAATCACACATGCCTCAAAATTAGCCAAAATTGGCCAAAATTAGCCACAATGTAAATGTTACCCATTGAAGTTCATATCCACAAGCACAGTCCTCACTGAGCCTCCATTTACTCTTTAATTTACCCTCCTCTCCGACCAAAGGTCAACTTCTTCATAATTAATTAAATTATCTTTAAGGTGATTCCATCGAAATAGAAGGAATATTTAAAATTTTCTAAAACTTGGTCCAATTGGTAATTATGTTTAGAACATTCAAAAATGCAATAAAAAAATAGGGGTCACCGTGCTTGTTTTTCCACAAAATGGATAGCCATTAATAGCAACTATACGACCCGCAAGGTTCGCAAGGTAACCAGAAATGTGTACTATAATTGCTTTAAAAAGTCATTGTTTGATTGAAATATTGAAGTAGTTCAACAAAATAGACATTTATCTTGCATTGTGCACTGCTTTAGTTGAACAGGAATTAAAGAAGATTAAAAAAATTAAAGAATCTGCCGCGTGCGTACATACCCTGCTGTACCTAGAGATGTGTTCTTTTTGGCATTTAAATAAAAAAACTCTCAAAGCAGAATTTTTAACTTTTGTTAAAATCGCGATATATTGTTGTCGACCGTGTGCCATTTGAATTTATGTGTTAAAAAATGGGGGTCACCGAGCTCGTTTCGGAGAAAACGACCATTTATTTCTCTGAACAGCTCCGCTTTCATAGAAAACCTACTAAGTTCCGAAGGTGCGCGCGCTAATCACGCAAAAAATAATGCGCAGAAAGAATGCGTAATGCAATTGAATGGAATCACGTCGCTATAAATTTCAAATTACCAAACAAAGCTGTTTCAAAAACCTTAAAAGTACAATCAAAATTATCCACGTCGAGCACAGATACAATCTTTTCAACCAACATCTTGCTCAAAGATACACGACCAAAACAGCTGTTTCATAACTCAAATCACAAAATAGGCCCGCAGTGCGTGCAGAACCGACGAAGTGTTGGTTCGTCTCGAAAAGAAAGCAAGCGAGCCGTGCGTGACTGCAGCTTCAATAACATTCAAGCATCTGTAACAGCAAGTTGCAGTAAAAGAGTGTAACTGTAACTAACGCTTAAATTTGACCAACTGAAAAGGCGACCAATACCCTGGAAAGGAGGTCAACTGAATTATTCACCCTCTCCTCACCAAACATAGCTCCACAGACTACGCCCATGACCTCATACATTCTTCACTCAAGATCATTTTTCGCTGTCTTTTGGTCGGTCTTCCTCAAAACCCGGAACAAAAATTCTCAAAACAGACGCATTTCAAAAAATGGGCGACAAATTTCCCAATATAAAAGTAACCACATCTTCACGATTGATCAGTATGAGCACCGTAACAGCCCAAAAGAATTGAACTTTTCCCCATACCTGGGAACCACGCTTTGTGCACAGTTTCCTTTAGTCATGTCAAGGGCTCCTTAAGCCAAATTGTGAATGCAAATACGAAATAAATCATTGCTATGCTCTATCGTACAGGTTACAAGAAAGCGCATTATAGGCATTTACCAGTCGTTTTGACCCACTCCACCCTCGACAAATGTTTTTACTTGGTTCAACGTGCTAACTGGCGTAACGAAAATTGTGACAGTATTTTGCCCTTTGCGTTACCGAATGACGTTATGTTTAAAATCTGATGACTCAGCTCATCTGTCTTATCGCTTTGAATATTTAATTTTGTTGAATTAAACTAAAAAATTCAATGTTGATTTACATTTGTCCACAACTGAACATGCTTTTACCAAGAGTTGTGAGCAATGTATTTATATACTGTTGTAAATAGGGCACTATAAAAACATGATTATCGATAAAGACAAAGACATCGTCAGAATCTCAACGTGCTGATCGGCGTGACGAAAATTGTGACAGTATTTTGTCTTTTGCGTTACCGAATGACGTAATGTTTAAAATCGGATGACTCAGCTCATCTGTCTTATCGCTTTGAATATTTTGTTGAATTAAAATTAAAATTTAAAGATAAATTTTGTCCACAACTGAACATGCCGTTATCAACAGTTGTAAGCGAAGCATTTATATACTGTTGTGAATATGGCACTATACAAACATGATTATCGATCTGGAGAAATTAGTAAAAAGCGAAGTCGTCGCTTTATCTCAAACACGTTAAAGCATGTCTTATGACGTAATCGTTAAATCTGGTTTCCTCTTCCGCAGTCAGCAAGTCAGTGTCTCGAAGTCTAAAATCGAACAAATCGGTTCAAAATCAAAAGTAAAGCAGAAAAATTAAAAAGACTAACTGGTATATCCTTCTGTGCCGCTTATAGTATACTATCCAAGAAAATCCAGCCTCGTGTCGTAATTCATTTCCCACCTGCCAATAACCTTTCTTAACGTTGGCAGCTAGACATTTTCAAGTAATAAACATAAACACAACAACATACACCAGAATTTTCCTTTCATAACCTTTACTGAGAACGATTCTATCCTTACGATGTCTCAGCAACACTTTGGTCCCACCAGCATCAACAGTGCCACTGGACTTCACCTCCTGTTATTATCAGTCCTTCTTGCTTTCTTTCACTAGTATTGCACAGATATTTCAGTCCGGTCAAAAGCAACACTGCTCGGCGGAAGTGTCCTTCTATACCTACGGTACTTTTTATGTGGACCCTTGTCCTATCGTACGTGTGTGCGTGTGTGTACTAATCGATGGGCTTAACTGCAGAATACGTCATTCCATCCCGTGGGCCATAGCGAAATACACACCTTGTGAGCCTTACACGACGTATTTTGACCGACCAAACTAGTCGACCCTCTTGACACGACTGCTCTAACTCGACTTCGTCGGTTAAACATAGGCCCGCAATGCGTGCAGAACCGACGAAGTGTTGGTTCGTCTCGAAAAGAAAGCAAGCGAGCTGTGCGTGACTGCAGCTTCAATAACATTCAAGCATCTGTAACAGCAAGTTGCAGTAAAAGTGTGTAACTGTAACTAACGCTTACATTTGACCAACTGAAAAGGCGACCAATACCCTGGAAAGGAGGTCAACTGAATTATTCACCCTCTCCTCACCAAACATAGCTCCACAGACTATGGATTCTTCACTCAAGATCATTTTTCGCTGTCTTTTGGTCGGTCTTCCTCAAACCCGGAACAAAAATTCTCAAAACAGACGCATTTCAAAAAATGGGCGACAAATTTCCCAATATAAAAGTAACCACATCTTCACGACTGATCAGTATGGGCACCGTAACAGCCTAAAAGAATTGAACTTTTCCCATACCTGGGAACCACGCTTTGTGCACAGTTTCCTTTAATCATGTCAAGGGCTCCTTAAGCCAAATTGTGAATGCAAATACGAAATAAATCATTGCTATGCTCTATCGTACAGGTTACAAGAAAGCGCATTATAGGCATTTACCAGTCGTTTTGACCCACTCCACCCTCGACAAATGTTTTTACTTGGTTCAACGTGCTAACTGGCGTAACGAAAATTGTGACAGTATTTTGCCCTTTGCGTTACCGAATGACGTTATGTTTAAAATCTGATGACTCAGCTCATCTGTCTTATCGCTTTGAATATTTAATTTTGTTGAATTAAACTAAAAAATTAAATGCTGATATACATTTGTCCACAACTGAACATGCTTTTACCAAGAGTTGTGAGCAATGTATTTATATACTGTTGTGAATAGGGCACTATAAAAACATGATTATCGATAAAGACAAAGACATCGTCAGAATCTCAACGTGCTAACCGGCGTGACGAAAATTGTGACAGTATTTTGTCTTTTACGTTACCGAATGACGTAATGTTTAAAATCGGATGACTCAGCTCATCTGTCTTATCGCTTTGAATATTTTGTTGAATTAAAATTAAAATTTAAAGATAAATTTTGTCCACAACTGAACATGCCGTTATCAACAGTTGTAAGCGAAGCATTTATATACTGTTGTGAATATGGCACTATACAAAAATGTTTATCGATCAGGAGAAATTAGTAAAAAGCGAAGTCGTCGCTTTATCTCAAACACGTTAAAGCATGTCTTATGACGTAATCGTTAAATCTGGTTTCCTCTTCCGCAGTCAGCAAGTCAGTGTCTCAAAGTCTAAAATCGAACAAATCGGTTCAAAATCAAAAGTAAAGCAGAAAAATTAAAAAGACTAACTGGTATATCCTTCTGTGCCGCTTATAGTATACTATCCAAGAAGATCCAGCCTCGTGTCGTAATTCATTTCCCACCTGCCAATAACCTTTCTTAACGTTGGCAGCTAGACATTTTCAAGTAATAAACATAACCACAACAACATACACCAGAATTTTCCTTTCATAACCTTTACTGAGAACGATTCTATCCTTACGACGTCTCAGCAACACTTTGGTCCCACCAGCATCAACAGTGCCACTGGGCTTCACCTCCTGTTATTATCAGTCCTCCTTGCTTTCTTTCACTAGTATTGCACAGATATTCCAGTCCGGTCAAAACCAACACTGCTCGGCGGAAGTGTCCTTCTATACCTACGATACTTTTTAAGTCGACCCTTGTCCTATCATGCGTGCGTGTGTGTACTAATCGATGGGCTTAACTGCAGAATACGTCATCCCATCCCGTGGGCCATAGCGAAATACACACCTTGTGAGCCTTACACGACGTATTTTGACCGACCAAACTAGTCGACCCTCTTGACACGACTGCTCTAACTCGACTTCGTCGGTTAAACATAGGCCCGCAATGCGTGCAGAACCGACGAAGTGTTGGTTCGTCTCGAAAAGAAAGCAAGCGAGGCGTGCGTGACTGAAGGTTCCATAACATTCAAGCATCTGTAACAGCACGTTGCAGTAAAAGTGTGTAACTGTAACTAACGCTGAAATTTGACCAACTGAAAAGGCGATCAATACCCTGGAAAGGAGGTCAACTAAATTATTCACCCTCTCCTCACCAAACATAGCTCCAAAGACTATGCCCATGACCTCATCCATTCTTCACTCAAGACCGTTTTTCGCTGTCTTTTGGTCGGTCTTCCTCAAAACCCTGAACAAAAAGGCCGTCACAATTCTCAAAACAGACGCATTTCAAAAAATGGGCGATAATTTTCCCAATATAAAAGTAACCACATCCTTAAGATTGATCAGTATGGGCACCGTAACAGCCCAAAAGAATTGAACTTTTCCCCACACCTGGGAACCACGCTTTGTGCACAGTTTCCTTTAATCATGTCAAGGGCTCTTTAAGCCAAATTGTCAATGCAAATACGAAATAAATCATTGCTATGCTCTATCGTACAGGTTACAAGAAAGCGCATTATAGGCATTTACCAGTCGTTTTGACCCACTCCACCCTCGATTAATGTTTTTACTTGGCTCAACGTGCCCTGCTAACTGGTGTAACGAAAATTGTGACAGTATTTTGCCCTTTGCGTTACCGAATGACGTTATGTTTAAAATCTGATGACTCAGCTCATCTGTCTTATCGCTTTGAATATTTAATTTTGTTGAATTAAACTAAAAAATTAAATGTTGATATACATTTGTCCACAACTGAACATGCTTTTACCGAGAGTTCTTAGCAATGTATTTATATACTGTTGTGAATAGGGCACTATAAAAACATGATCATCGATAAAAATAAACACATCGTCAGAATCTCAACGTGCTGATCGGCGTGACGAAAATTGTGACAGTATTTTGCCTTTTGCGTTACCGAATGACGTGATGTTTAAAATCGGATGACTCAGCTCATCTGTCTTATCGCTTTGAATATTTTGTTAAATTAAAATAAAAATTTAAAGATATATTTGGCCACAACTGAACATGCCGTTATCGAGAGTTGTGAGCGAAGGATTTATATACTGTTATGAATATGGCACTATAAAAACATGGTTTTCGATCTGGAGAAATTGGTAAAAAGCGAAGTCGTCGCTTTATCTCAAACACGTTAAACCATGTCTTATGACGTAATCGTTAAATCCGGTTTGCTCTTCCGGAGTCAGCAAGTCAGTGTCTCGAACTCTAAAATCGAACAAATCGGTTTAAAATCAAAAGTAAAGCAGAAAAATTAAAAAGAGTAACTGGTATATAATTCCGGGCAGCTTATACTATCCAAGAAGATCCAGCCTCGTGTACTAATTCATTTCCCACCTGCGAATAACCTTTCTTAACGTTGGCAGCTGGATACTTTCCAAGTATTACAGTTGATTCACGTCACGCGTGAACGGAAACCTCAACATGTGATCCGAGTCTTCAAATAAACAAGCTACTTTCAGTGACGTAACGGAGATCACAAGGGAAATATTGAAGATCTCATTGAAATTCCCGAAAATGGCTTCTATCTTTGTAGAAGCAAGGAGTTGTGACGGGACAAATCTTTGTTTTATCGAGAGACCGCGTTATTTTCTGGGTTCGCCTCTCGTCAGTGGTTCAAAAACGTTTTAGACGACTAGAAAGAGGTGAAATTATGTCAATTATTTTGCTGACGCGTTATTCCTGTTTCAACCGAACGAGAACAAACCTTGGAGCTGGACGCTTGCGTAAGAACGGTAGCTCCGAAGGAAAAGGACGAAAACCAAGATACATCTGCCGTGTCAAGCAATTACTGATGACAGTTTTTCCTAGTTGCGAGGTTGATTAAAGACAAAGCCGACGCTTCGTCCACAGTGAACCAAAGCGTAATGTGAGTTGTTTGTATGGAGCTGAAATTCGATCCAAAATGTAAATGGCCAGTTTTCCGTGCAAAATACCTAAAAAGCGAAATAGAGTTTGAAGACCATTACCCGTTGTGTGTTTGCTGTGTTTTTGCCACTTTTCCGAGCTTCTGGAGGCCGTTTGGGGCGATTTTCTGTTTAACGGTCGATGCGACATCAAAGTAGAGCCAGTACGTGACAAGACGTCGCTTCGACCGTTAAACAGAATATCGCCCCAAACGGCCTCCAGCAGTTTGGAAAAGCGGTAAAGACACGGCAAACACACAACAGGTAAGGTTTTTCAAACTCCATTTTGATTTTTAGGTATTTTCCACGGAAAACTGCCGATTATTTTCAATCGAATTTTAGCTCCATACAAACTCTGATATTACGCTTTGGTGACCTGTGCTTCGTCTATTGCCTCTCTTTAGCAGGGCCCCTCTGGAGACCAGCAACTGTGCTGAATGGGCCACCCTGTATAAATAAAGTTTTACTTACTTACTTACTTACTATTGCATAACCTACTGCTCAACAATCTTTTGCGATTTTCTCATCCATATATCCTAGGTTTCGCTAGTTGAGCAATTCAATATATTCTACATGCAACGTCGTCTGAAAGTTTAGAAGGATAACTTCGTCCCCCTTGACTGAACGCCTCACATGTACTGAACGTTTCATGATGTCGAATGATACAATAAACAGCGCCAGGAGTTGCACGAGCTGCTGTGGAGATCGCTTTCGGTCCCTCTCCAGTCAAATAACGATCAATTATTCGTCTTCTCGTTTCCTTGTGGAGAGGCCTACATGGCCTGTTCTTCCGACCTAAGGCATTAACATAACCAGGTCTGAACATTTCGAAAAATCTGTGACAGATTCGAAATCTCCTTTCGATTTTCGAAATCCCTCTCTGAATCTCAAGAAACACAAGGCGAATGCCCAAATATGGAGAACGTGACTCGTCACGTTATTTTGAATTTTAGAGTTTCCGTTCACGCGTGACGTGGATCAACTGTAAACAGGTAAACATAACCACAACAACATACACCAGAATTTTCCTCTCATAACATTTACTGAGAACGATTCTATGCTTACGATGTCTCAGCAACACTTTGGTCCCACCAGCGTCAACAGTGCCACTGGACATCACCTCCTGTTATTATCAGTCCTCCTTGCTTTCTTTCACTAGTATTGCACAGATATTTCAGTCCGGCCAAAGCCAGCACTGCTCGGCGGACGTGCGCTTCTACACCTACGATACTTTTTATGTGGCCCTTGTCCTATCGTGCGTGCGTGTGTGTACTAATCGATGTCTGTGTACAACTTCTCTATATGTTCAGAGGTCAGCACAAAATTATATATACCACAACACAGTCGAAGCAAATCTTGCACCAAGCCTCCGTCACCTTTCTTGACCTGCCAATTTAAAATGGCGACTCCGCTCTTGTTCTCACGTCATCCCATCCCGTGGGCCATAGCGAAATACACACCTTGTGAACCTTACACGACATATTTTGACCGACCAAACCAGTCGACCGTCTTGTCACGACTGCTCTAACTCGACTTCGTCGGTTAAAAATAACAAATTAAATTACAGTTTCTTGTCAACAAGTCTATTTTTGGAACAAGGTTGTTTTTGTCACGTTCCACTGTTGGCCACGAAAAAGTTCAATTTTACCTGCCCTTACTATAGTTTTTGGAAATTACCACCAATTCCACCACACCAAGCCTTTACTCAAAATATAATATTCGAGAGGAAAAAGTAAAAAAGCACATTTAGGCTGATCGTTTTCCGTCCCCATGTACATTCAACATGGCCGGTAAGCTTAACCTTGTCTGACCTTCAGCTTCAGTAAGCGGATTCTAACCAGCTTTTTCATTGGTAGAATGTACTCTTAGCAAAGTAGCCTCAATCTGATTGGTGCCACATAGTGCCACATAAATTCCCCGGGGGGTGCACTCCCATGTGAAAGGTACATGGATGCTCTTCGTCTTGCGTTCCCCGTCTGTTTTAGAATGGCATCTTTTAGAGGTCGAAAGAAGAGCATTCCCGCCCAATCTTACATAGGACTCCCCCCGGATCATACCTACCTACCTACCTACCTACCCAGCTACCTACCTACCTACCTACCTACCTACCTACCTACCTACCTACCTATCCACCAACTACCTATCTACCTACTACTTATCTACCTACCTATCTACCTACTTACATACAAACAAACAAACAAACAAACATAGAAAGCGCAAACTGCAGTCCGGCTAAGACCTATGGTGAAAACGTAGGTCAAAAATGATGACTGGACTGTGTACTTGCACGTAAGATTGCGTGATCTTCGTTGAATAATACGAGGGTGTCGTCCGAAGTTTTAATGATGGCACGTTTGCTTTTTGTTGATGCGAATGTATTGTTCTATTGAAGTTTCAAACATTTTAATTGATTGTGCCACCTCGGTGTTTATCGTTCATTGAAAAGGGGCTTTTAATTTCCGAAAGAACGAAATATCAACAATTGGTGAAATAAAAGTAGCTTTGGTTTTTTGGAATGATCGTCCTCATTCCTTTGTCAGCACGCGCGTTGTCAGTTCCTATATTTCGAAAGTCCAATAACGCAACGTAACACATTGGAAAATGAGGAAATTACAACAACAACAAGCTTTATTACCAAATAGAAAAAGGAAAAAAAGTTAAACTTTACAATATAATATATTAATACAAAAATAGGTAATGTTTACTCAGGATAACTATAAAGCTAATCGAGCTGAGTAAAACTAAGTGATGTTTAAGTACAGAGGTAGGTTGGCACTAAAGCTTGGTGAAAGCAATTAATTAGTCAATTAAAAAAAGACGAAAAAAAGAAATAAAGAAAATAAATAAATAAAAATAAATAAATAAATAAAATAAATAAACAACTACCAGTTGAAAACTCATGAGCAGTAAGACTGTAAGATGTTTAGCTTGACTTTGTTTTTAAATGTTTTAAGGGGGACGTATTTAATGCTTTCATCAAGGTGATTCCAAACTTTTACAGCTGCAAAGCGAATGTTGAATTTACCATAGTTTGTATTTACCACGTTGGTATTGATGTAATAGGTCGATTTAGAAGCAAGCCTAGTATTGTATGAGTGTACAGATGCTACTGTTTGAAAGAAAGTTTCAAAGGAAGATGGAAGAAGATTATAGTAATAGTGATACATGAAGAGTGCATTGTGAAGGGTAACAAGATCAGTTAATTTAAGGATCTCTAATTCCTTAAAAAGAGGCTCAGAGTGTTCATCCGGTTTTGAAAAAGTTATAGTACGTATAGCTCTCTTTTGAAGAGTTATTAAGGGTTTAAGAGTAGTACTATAAGTATTGCCCCAAATTAATAAACCATAGGTGAGGAAGGGGTAGATAATTGAATAATATAATTGATGTAATATGTTTCTATTTACATAATATCTAATTTTAGATAGCACTCCAATACTCTCGAAACTTTCTTGCTCAATTCGTGTAAGTATGGTTTCCAGTTCAAATTGGAATCAAAAATGAGTCCTAAATATTTAACTTGATTGTCAGATTTCACAGACTTATTGGAGATACTAAGATTCAACTTATGAACTATTCTTCTTTGCGGAGAATGAAATACAACAAAGCTGGTTTTTGCAATATTCAAAGATAATTTGTTAGCATATAACCACTGGCTAACCACTGAACTTAACGTGAGTATAAATCGTCAAGTTTGGCTTGGTGCCACGTAAGTGATGGTCCGTGTACGTTTTCCGCTTTCTTTCCTATCCCGCCAATGGTAAGGTCGAACTCTTTCTACCCGTGACGAAACAAAAATATACTGTTTGGGAGCTCATAATTTTAAACAGCGACCAAAACGTAAAAAATGAATTACCTAGAGCACGTTCTCGTAGAGCACTTCGACATTGCTGATCCTAGCAGTATGCAGGACGCGTGTCACCACGAACTCAGTAAATACGACCTATGCTCGTCACGAGTCTCCCAGTGGCTCAGTGGTTAGAGCGTCCGACCAGTGTACGGAAGGTCATGGGTTCGATTCCCGTTGGGGACTCAGAGTTTTTCTTTGTCCCATGCTCGCGACATGATAATTATTCCATCTTT
This sequence comes from Siderastrea siderea, assembly GCA_964030785.1. Lineage (NCBI taxonomy): Eukaryota > Metazoa > Cnidaria > Anthozoa > Scleractinia > Rhizangiidae > Siderastrea > Siderastrea siderea. Next base: position 6,691,489 of record OZ034973.1, read on the forward strand.
TCTTAACAATTTTTTACTAACTTGAATTGTTTAAGACGCACCCTTTTAAACAGCAATATTCTCGCAAGAATTAAGAAAAAATAGACAATAGTCTATACCGGGAGCAAAGACAGACACTACAAAGAGACAATAACTTCTGATTGAAAAAGCCAAATTTCAGTCTCCAAACGGTTCAGCAGTTTGCATCTCCAAAACGAGTCACGCGTAAGTCACAAGTGGCAAGTCAGATGACGACCAGACGAACAGCCTAATCGTGTGTTGGGTGTTCTGTGTCTCTTAGCCATAAAAATGTGAGATTTTTTTCTGTAAGTAAAGGTTGATGCTGACTCGTCCCCAGTCGTCTCTCAAGAGCGAGCAAAGGACGACTGGGGACAAGTCAGAGATGGATCGTCATCAAATTAGCCCCCCCCCCCCCGCCTCCTTTCGGAGGATTTTTGCGGGGGCTACCCTTGGCCGGGAACTGGTATGGATTTTGGCCTCGCTTTCATGACGGTCAGGCCCCAAACGGTCAATTTAGCACACACGAGTGCACGCGAGTAGTCGAATACATTGTATTGCTCAGGGTTGAGCTGTTTTGTTATTTTCTTCGCGATTTTTTAGAAACGTTTTCTAATTTGTCGACAGTACACAGTTTGAAGTCCACTCATAAACACAAGTGGCGCAGGTAGGATGTAAAGCGAGAAAACATGTTCGATTGTATGGAAACTGCTTTTCCTGTTGCTGAATTTGAAGAATTTGCCGACGATGTAGGACCACAAAGGCCTTCACAAGACTTTTGGGAGCCAGAAACTTCGTTTTTCAGGAAAATTTTCAAGTTTATCGACGAGAAACAGTTTGAAGTCCACTTACAAACAAAAGTGGCGGAGGTAGGATGTGCAGCGCTCCAGAAAACAACGATTATTGGTACGGAGATTTTGCTATTCCTGTTGTCGATTTTGAAGAATTTTAAGAGTGATTCCTGCCGACTTTCAGAGCCAGAAACTGGTCATGTTGTCGTAAGTCATGACGAGAAAGACTGACACGAAGGCTAATATTACTTTTAATACATGTAGGATAAGAGTGTCACTTCTGTTAGGACAAGTAACGAGTCTCGCAACAGTGTAGCTCTGTTAATTGTGAAATGAGAAATCCTTAGAGTGAGTGATTTTGTTAACTGAGGCATCAAAAAAATCCTTAGCTTGTTATGTTGTGCTTGGATTTTTTTCGCGTTTAGGTTGATTTCCACTGCTGCGTAATTTTCACGTGCGTACGGGCGCAAATTTAACTGGCTTTCCGTGCGTAAATAAAATTAGAGACAAAGTATGAACGGCTTACGTAAACGTAAAAAGTTGAAGTTTTCAACTTTTTACGTTTACGTAAGCCGTTCATACATCGTCTCTAATTTTATTTGCGCACGTAAAGACAGTTAAATTTACGCCCGTACGCGCGTAAAATTACGCAACAGTGGAAATCAACCTTTAATCTGCTTATTCCTCGTTGGTCGTTTTTAAGACATATCACTGGCAAATTCGTTAATGTAAAGTCGTGCACAAACTTCACCGAAGGGTTAGTTGAATTGATTCCCGTAATTTTCTTGTCAAGATGCCTAGGGTAGAGCCCAAAACCCCATGCACGCTAGCAAATTTTCTATGTTAAACCTTATTTGCTTGTGTAGATGAGGAAAGTAAAATGTTTTAGGTTACAAATGTCTTTGCTAACTAAACTGGCATGCCAGTTTCATTTGTGGTAGAAATTTTAGTTCACATGCCGTTCGTTAGTACATGATTTGGAGCTTTTGTGCTGTATAACTAAGTGATTTAACTGAGTTGAGCGCTCACAACTCCACTGTCCAAAGACATCGCCAGCGCATATTCAAGGACGTTTGTCGTCAGCAGAAAATTTGTTCATCTTGGTCAAACCATTTGTTAAAATTAGGGAAAGAAAATATGCTCAATGTTCATGTACATTTGACTTAAAGGCATATGGCTTTTGTCCTACTCACATTCAAGTTCTAGAATAATAATGCTTCGACAGCAGTTCTCAGTCAAAACAATATGTAAACGCGAGCTCGTTTTCCCTTTCATTTAAGGGGAGAGCATAGGACTTAAAGGTTTTCGTCTCCTTGGTGACAACTTGGGAAACGGAAGCTTTGGTTGTATGATAGAATGTAACCAGTCGAACCGCTGCACTCTCTTAATATCTGATTGCTGCTAGTAATTAATAAACCCTTGCACCTCATGTGCTCATTCTTCCGAACTTGTGAAACTCGTGATTTCACTGGCGAGTTTAAAGGGAACCTCAGGAAAAAATGCTCCCTTTTAGCGAAGCCGATTTTTCCTGCACTGCACGTACCCCGGTTTTTCAAAAATGAGCTGTCGTGTCTTGATTTACCTATCACCAGGCATTAGTGAAAGAAATCTGCCCATAAAATGAGTCCACAAAATAAATACTGACTTTCCAAAATTCCAGGTATTTAGAGGATTTATTATTCAACAGCATTCAGTAAGTACAAATAACACCCAAAACGAGTACAAATACCCACGGTATTTGTACTCTAGAAGAGCGGTTTGACAGGTTTTCTACAAATGCCACGTCAGGCATTAGGCTTACAAGGTGAACGATGAAAAAATGGCCGAAACGCTCGTTTTTCCCGAAGAAAACAATGATTGCTTAACAAATTTTGAGGTTTTTAACGAAAACGAGATCCTAGAGACAAGCAATGACCTAGACGACAGTGAAATTTCTTTATTTATTGAAGAAAATGGAAACGTATTAAAATACAACAGAAAAGACAAAAACTGACCTCAAGTCCGTTAAAGAAACAAGGGCCATTGAAGAAATTCCGGCCGAGGAACTTAACAATCTTTTATGTCATTTGTTTGTCAAAGTCAGGAAACAAGACCCATCTTTTCTCAGGAGCTGTCTTCAACAAATGCACAATTGTTGCCGGTCAGAAATCTCCACCGCTATCTCTTCCAATACGACGCGTGGTTATTGATTCGGACGAAGATGACTGAGCTTGAATTGCTGTTTAACTTTGTTTGACTTGACTTTCGAGTTCTGTTTGTTCTGTCAAGTTCTTTCTTTTCGTAGTTTTACTTGGTGACCAAGAACATGGTTGTTCATCTAACTGTATACCCGAATATAATTCAGTTTTGCCTTATTCCATCTTTGTTTCCTTAGTTGGAAATAAAATCACGATGCTTCGCTCGATTGACAGGTTTGACAAGTTTTCGTTTTTGACCAATCAACAACAACCTCACGTCAAGCGCGCGAAACCTGATCCCGCTGGCGCGCTCACTCGCTGCTCAGAAGTCACGTTAGTTAGTGTCATGCAACTCAGACAGTTTATAAACCACTTTTCCATTTTGTAGCTAAGTTGAATAATAAATCCCTTATTAGACGGTTTAGTGTGTAGTACCGTGGGATATTTTTACGGCGCAACTCGTAGAAATATCCCACGATACTACACACTAAACCGTCTAATAAGAAATATTTCCTTACCATTTTCTGATAATCGACGAATTATGACTGACATTAAGACACATCATGACGAGCGATTCAAAGCTGCAATACTCGGATCTACACACAGCAGTAACGTTATAGATGTTTTCATTTTAAGAAATAATTATTACCCTGTAAAGTCATTTTTTGAGCGTCCGCCCAATCAAGTTTTCAAAACAGTCGCCGTTTACACACTGCGGTAGAAGTCTGCTCAAAATCCTATTCATAACATAATTTCAGAAGTCCGCCCATGCTGGGGCCGTTTGTAGTTACCCACATTTTTTTTTTGACTCCAATATCCCTTGCTAAGATCTGCTTTTCCATCACAGTCATAACCTTTGTAATAGGAGGCAGCGTACTAAATCAAAAGGCATTGCTGCTTTATGAAATGAAAACAGATTCAGGAATTCCAAATAATGGCTTCAAAACGATAAATTATTATAGGAAGATGCTAGTGAAATCCGATCGTCAGACTTCCAATCCGTCTCGAAACAAAACATATCCAATTTGCTCCCAAAATTAAGTTAGAGGGAAAAGTAAACCACTGATTTTAGCTTGTGCGCGTAGAATGTGTGCATCGATCACTAGTCTCATTCTAGGGGAAGATTTGAAAATAGGTCCAAACAAACAAATTTCCAAATGATCCAAGATGTTTGCTGTTCATCCCGGAATAACGCGAAGTTTCTAATTATTTATTTATTATTTATTTAGTTATTTATTTATTTATTCATGTATTTATTTTTTGGTAAAAGTTCCAATAGTTTGCCTTTGCGTATATCTATTAAAGGCGTCTTTAGTTTGACAAAGAGCTACTCATTCTCGAACACCAGTGCAATGAGACCATTTGCTCAGTGCTTTTAACATCGACTTTCAATGATTCCCGCGGCTTTCCGATATTTTATTGCGGCACAGCATCAGGAAAAAAAACCATCCTTTCTCAGGAACAAAGGACAGATTAATCTTACTTTTTTTCTCATTCAAACCTACTTTTTTCATGGGCAGCTCTAACGCCCTGTTCTAAATGCTGCCGTTTCTAAGCTCAGTCGTATATGTTGCAATTCTTGGTGAGACAATAAATTCGCGGCCGCTGTGTATCGATTATTCAGATTCTTCGCACTTTCACCTACGTTTCAGTTGCTCTAAGGAATAATTTTCAGGTATTCTCTTCAGCATTGAGCTGGGTATTTCAGATGTTTGCGGAAAATTCCTTGAAAGCCGCAAAGAAGCTCATCAACACTACTTCTCCATACAACACTCTTGTTTGAATCCAGGCGGTGTGTGTCACGACATTTGACCAATCAGAACGCGTCATTTGTGTAGGCATTTTCGCGCTCGGAAAGAGCCGCTTCGAGAAGTGTATGAGGTAAAATTTTCGTTATTTTCGATGCCTGTGATTTTGTTATCGGAATTATACCTCATCCTAAAGTTTTTGGAATACTATATCCTAGTTCTGGTCAGGTTGTCGTTGAAGGCAAATGTTTTAGTCGCGTTTATGAGAAGTTCAAAGTGGGCGGCTAGTTGAAAGCTGCCATGTTGATTTCGCTGTTGATGTCACAGTTCTTCTTGGACTCGAAGCTGCGTACTGTTAACGTTATTTATTTATTTTATTTATTTACCATGTAAGTCCGAATTCAATGCTGAATATAATGGACTGCGCTAAATATTAAAAAATAACAAGTAATAACTAGAGAAAATTCTAAACATACAAAATGTGAGCTAATAAATCATAGAGATAGCTTCCTTGAAAGACTCAAGCGATTTAGACAATGCTACTTCTCTGGGCAATCTGTTCCACTCCTGTAAGGATCTTGGAAAGAAAGAAAACTTATAAAAATCACACTTAGTTATGGGTAACTTAAAAGCATGCCCACATGAGCTTGTAGAAGAATATGCAACTGGGTGAAGTTCAGCATTATCTACATATGCTAAGTTATTTCTAAACTTGTAAAACAAACACAAGCGGGCAATTGTTCTGCGAGATTGCAAAGTCCAGGCAATTCAGCACATCAGACAGACTGTCCTGACGATTGTAACGTGAAAGGACCCATCGAGCTGCTCTCCTCTGAACAATTTCAACTTGCGCGATATTCTTGGCTGTATAACAGTCCCATACTGATGAGCAGTATTCAACTGTAGGCCTGACAAGAGCTTTATATGCCTTCTCCGTTGTAGTTGTAGAGCAGTGTTTGAGATTTCGTTTGAGGAATACCAGTGTCTTATTTGCTTTGTTTGTAATGTGCCTCACATGATCGTTCCACCTAAGATCTTTGGAAGATATACTCCAAGATACTTGGTAGTGTCCCTTGCCTCAAGGCAGCAGCCATAAAGTGTATAATTCTTAGGACATTGCATTTGGCAATATTGAATTCCGTTTTCCAGTCTTTCTCGCATTTTTCCAAACTCTGTAGATCTTTCTCCAGTTGAACACAGTCATCCAATGATTCGCCAGCTAGTTAGTATAACTTTTCTTCTTTTGAAATTTTGGGGTCCACCCGGGTCTACCCCTTATAGATCTCCCGGGAAACGGGCTGAGAAAGTAGACCGAGATGAAAGCCGACATGAAGGGAATAACATCGAACTTCGAAAGACTCTGCTCAAATTTGAACCAGAAAAGAGGAAAGAGGTCAATTTCTATAAGGCCTCCGGCATTTCAGCCTTTTATCTCCCTTTGTGTTTATTAACTCTTTTCAGACCAGGCTTTTTTTGGTCCTCTGCGACCGGGGGGGGGGCTGATTTGGCCCCCACCTCTTACCTCCGAGAATATTGTAGCTGTGACAACGAAACTTGGAGGGCAAATAGTACGTCCAAAATTGTTCCCTTTGAGGTCCGCAACATAAGCTGATGACGTCATATGACGTAAAAATTACGTCAGGTTGGATCCCCCATCTTGGATTTCTTGATTTTTCCAGAACCTTTGAAAATTGCCGAAATTGACCAAAAAGTAACCGAAATCAATAAAAGAACACAAAAATGATTTTAAAATGTAAGCTTACTTCAGCAAAGTTACAATTTTTCAATGAAAAGGTAAAAATTTAAAATTCTGAAAAAACAGCTTGTCAAAAAGTGGTTGCCATGGTAACATCAAACTTGACGGACAAGCACTTGCTATGCCAAATTGTTGCCAGGTAAATTTTAAGAAAAGTCACCAAGTTTGGTGGGTTTAGCTTGCTTATGAAAAAAGTTATAAACCTCCAAAGTCAGTGCGGGCACAGTCGCCCCCCCCCCCCGGTCTGAATAGGGTTAAAGGAATTAAAGGAGGTCACTCGGGTGCTGTACAAAGTGAGCTTATTTATAATACGATTTTTTTTTTGAGTCGTCAATGAAGCTGTTTCAGTTGGTTTTTTTTTATCACAAGACATAAACAGCGATTTTATTTGTACATTCTGGTAATAAAATGGTGAGCAAAGGAACTTGTACAAGCAAAAGTTGGTACTGTTTTGTGTATAATCTTATAATATTTTCTGACAGTCAGTTCCACATCAGCTGTGCACGTCTCTGACACCAGTGGAATAGACTATGTATGAACTTTATTTGAGTGCTTTCGAGGCTAATTTTGATTTCTAATAGTTTATCGGCTTAAGATAATATTGCTTATGGATATGTCCACACTTGGTGTCTGTGCACCGGCACAGACTGGTGCTGTGTTACTGGGTATCCAAAATGTAATATTGTGTACACATTTTAAAAACTGAGCTCTGTTTTGCTCCATCAGATGCAATTCAAAAATGTGAGCATAGGCAGGAGTTATTGGTATATAAGCGGACTGACAGAAGGTGTTTGCTACGTTGTAACCTTGGAATTAAAGAAAGACATAAACACATGGAATTGGTGATCACTTCAGAGCCCAAGCACAGATCCTCATCTTGTAGTGTAGGCACCCAAATTCATGCATGCGTACTTGAAAAATAGGTGTGTTCATATGAGTCCCCAGTGAAAATAGTAATCAGTGCGAAAAGGAATACGTATCCTGTGTACATGTCTCGTTTGGTTGTCTTCTACTACTTTGGTCTTTGATTTAGGAGTTTGAAGGTTTTCTCTTTTTAGTTCGCAGTTGCTATAGCAACTGAGAACTATTGGGGCTGTCCTGGTGTCGTGTGGAGTTGTGCTAACTTTTTGGCAACAAGCCCACCAAGCCATTCAAAGTAGAATCCTTCGAAGTGTGTAAATAGCCAAGTTTTGACGGCTCTTAACCAAGTTTTGCGCTTTCTCTATGGATGAAGAATTAATCAGAGTGTTTGGATCCTCGAAAATACCGTAGATTTTGATTTGCAAAGACAACGCAGGAAGGAATCGGAAGGAAAAGTTTACTCAGGTGCGTGTTAGGACTCGTTGGTCTTCAGTTTAGGTTGGGGTCCGCCAGCGGGTTAGGAACAGCTGGACGAGGAAAGAAATTGGGTGTTAAGTTTGGTTGCTGTCGAAAAGATTACAGAGAAGTCTTTGTATGTTCATGTTTGTGATCTACAAGTGCAAACATTTCTTTATGCATAAGCTGACTGGGGGAAATAATTGGTTACAATTAATAAAGTCCACGAAAGGCGATTGTGTACGTCTTCATTTGGTACGGGGTTAAGTTATAAACTATAAAAAAATCATCAACATCTTACAGAGTTAAAGGCTTTATTTACAGCTTTCAGTTTGAGTTTTATGCGGTTTGCTTTGAGCTCTCCAGAATCGACCGTTATGGAAGTGTTTTTGGTTTCTTTAGTTCATGTCGGTTTAATTTCGTAGTTCCAACAGGCGTATGTATTCGTGGTTATGACATTGATCTGACGATTTAACTCGTTATTCTGAACTTCCCAAGTGATGTTTGTTCTTTGATGATCACCAGATGGATTCTTGAAATCCTTCTCATTTAGCTGCAAAAATGTTTTGTGATTTCTTTCGCTTAGCCTTTTAGAACGATCTAAGAGTGCGTTTCTTTGGGAAAATCCAAATCCGGATTATTATATCCAAGAAAGGATTTTGCGTTTCTTTACCTAAATCCGAAAATGGATTAATCAGGGATTAGTGATCTGAAGAATCCATACTCCGAGTGGATACATCAGATCAAATCTAAGGGTGCGTTTCTTTGGGAAATCCAAATCCGGATTCTGGTATCCAAAAACGGATTTTGCGTTTCTTTACCTAATCCGAAAATGGATTAATCAGGGATTAGTGATCTGAAGAATCCACACTCCGAGTGAATACATCAGATCAAATCTAAATCCGTATTTTTAGGATTCATGATCCCTGCGTTTCTTTGGGGGACGGATCCGAAAATAGTCCATCTGTCAAGCGGTTTTCCTTGCAAATTTACTGGTCTCGCCATATTTTCTCTCGATCTTGCGTGACAAAACATTCCATCGTGAAAAAGAAAATTCAGGTGATTATTCCGTTCCGCATATTTGAAAAGTTTTCTCCAAAAGGACAGACAGAAGCATTGACACGTCAGGATGACTTTATTTGTGTACCATTTCTGTAATTCAGGGACCAGATTTTGCTAATTGTGAACGCAAATAGCCAGTTCACTTGAACTACTGCAGATACTGTCCTTGTTTATAAATTATTTGTATTCCATTCTCGTTGAATTCCAGGGCAGTACGAGAGAAATACCGTTCTGATATATATATTGCGTGCCTCCAGCCTGTCTTGTCATGACAAAATAATCCTTTTTCGGATTTTGCGTTTCTTTGGTGTCGAAAAATCCATATGATCTGGGATCACCAATCCGTTTTCGAAGTCTAATCACGAAAAGCTATTTAAAAATTTGATTCTCATAATTCAGGCCAGTGAGATATTTTAGAAGCAATTATCATCAGCCTAGTACCCAGGCGTTCTCCTCCCCCTCACTCGACTCGACTTGGTGCGAAATGTCGTGACGTCACCGAACGAGGTCCCCGGAGAACGCCTAGGAAAAAATGCCAAAATAACCCCTGAATTTCACGTTTTTGTCCCTGATTTTAATCCGATATTTCTGCCCTCCGAGACCAGGCACAGGGATAAAAAAAGCATTTTTTGGAAGTACCAATCTCGTTCAACCTAACTGAGGGGCAAAGCTGCGGTATTTTTTGTGTAGTTTGAAGAAAAATCCGTTGTAAAAAGCGAAGGGTTCCATTCCAGAGACTTGATCGACTCAAAGTAAGTATATTTTAAAAATACTTTCAACATTTTAATTGTCTTTTCTTCCTGAATTATTGCTGAATCTATTCTTCCTTTGATCCCTCGATGTACTTAATCTCTTGCTCCAGTTGAATGCCATAATTACAGTCTGGAAGCCCTAAAAGTAGTGGAGAAACAGCGAAGCTATGGATATTTGACTTATTTACTTACATATTAGAGTTGTCATATTTCCAAAACCAATTTCAACGGCAACTTAAAATAACCTCTTTAGATCTGGCAAAGTTCTGTTTCTAGTTTTAAGTGTATTTCATGAACATTAACCACTCTTAACCACATTAACCAACTTTTAACAACTCTCAAACACCCTTGACCCCCCATATTTTTTCCCATTCCCCGTCGCCATAAATAATGACCGGTCCCAAACATCCAAGAGAACTTAACCCTAGCTCAACCATCAGGGAATAGCCATCAGGGAAAATATAATATCTTGAATGAGTCAATTATTTGACTCTACTTTTGTTCCACTTCGACAGGATTCTGAACAAACAGAGCAGCTATTGTAAAGAGAAGAGTTCCTGTCACTATCAACTATGGCAACTATACTGCAGGGGGTACTGAGTCCACGTTCATAAGCCCTCCACTCATAGGCTACAACTAAGACTAGACTTAAGTGTAGCACAAATCAAACCTATTGTATCATAAGCTTTGAATAACTACATGGGAAATCAGTAAAGCAGATTTCTGAATAAATTTATAAAGCTGCTGTTTATTAAAGTGTCTCTTGAGAATCGAGTGTTTGGACATTTGTGCAAGGAATATCACAGTCTTGTAATGTCATGTGACAACCTAATGACTCATTTTACTCCAGAAACGTTTCTCAAGCCCTCGCCATGCTCCAGGTTTATGACCTGACATTGAGCACCCCAAAAGGTAAATGATACTGTGCACAATTTGCTCAAACCATTATGTCCACATCATACAAAATTTCCTTTCACTTTGCTTTGCTCAAGACACTTAGGAAGTAGCGAGAGGGATGGAAAACTGTCAAGAATATGTAAATTAGGCAGAATTTTCTCCTTTTAATGGAGTGCTTCTGTCACTTGTATGCTCGGGTTATTACTTTGGGATTTGTTTAGCATATTCCTTAACTTCAAATGTTTTTTAGTGGTTGCAGTTAACGTTTTAATTTCATTTTCAAACCTGAAGTACATCCCAGTCATAAGAGATTCCCAATCACGACAGAATAAAACAGCAAAGGTTGTATTTTATTGTTTATTTGAAGATGTTACAGCATTTTTTGCCTTTGCCAAAAAGTCACTTTTTAATTTTTGCGTAAAGAGCTTATATCCTTTTACAGTTAGGCCATGCTTTCAGGTATGTACTATTATGTTGGTGACAAGAGGTTTTCATCTTGCAACTTCAAAGTCATTGCAGTACCAGACAATAAAATTACAAACCTGCCTATTGTCAACTTTTGTCACCCAACATAAGCAACACCAAAAAGGCAAAAATCATATCCTTGGCTGCATTAAAACATACTCCCCCTGCTGTTCCCAAAAAGTGACAACATTGTTTTTGAGCACCCATCAACGCCATCCAGGGGGATAACACTGGGGACATAGCCTTATGGAGAAGGGTGGTAGTTGCAAAAAAGTGGGGGCAGAACTATACCCATAAATACCTATGGGCCAGTGCTAAACCCTCAAAAATTCCATGATAATTTTTTAACCAAATGATGCCCAGTTTGTGTTTATCTCAGCAAGCCCAAAAATTCCAAAACAACAAAAATGCCAAAATCACAAATTTTAAATCTAAAAAGTGTTCACTCTCCCCTCACTCCATAACCCATGTATGGGACATCCTGTTGGCATTGTTCACTTTGTCTGAAGGGCTCTTATCAGGGCTATTGCAATTTTGATATCAGTGAAATGATAAGAGAAATTATCTGAAATCTTGATAAAAATGCACAGGGTTCCTTGAGGCCATCCCACTGGGATGGATGCCAATAAATGTTTTATTTCTCAGCCATTAGAACCATTGAAAGACTTAACACTGAATTAAACACTAATAACTTCAGATCACAGAACTGCTTTATTTTCTTGTTATTATTCACTAACGAGTTGTCTCAATTGTGCTGAAGTCCTAGATTCTCATAGATAACACTTTTTAGTAAATAAAGGATAAAGGTCAATCCGAGTAACCGCATTTCGTGCCAAATATATAGACAACAGAATACAAGTTTGATGGAAAATTTGGAACATTTTTTGAGGAGACTGCTACTTGCAAATTCTCACTAATTACATTCCTTATTGACCTAAAACTCGTAGAAATCAATCGCTACCAAGTGCCACGAGAAACTAGCGGTCCCACGTTGTACGCTCTATTTCTTGCTTCCTTTAAAAACACGGCCCCACACCAATATCTGCATCCAAACAAAACATTGCCTGTGCAATCGGAAAACGAACATGGAGTTTAACAATGGTCATGTAAACGTATGGAAAAGCACAGAAAACAAATGAACCATTCCCGGTATTTTGAAATTTTGAAATGGTATGAGTCATGATTAGATATCGTGCAGCACTTCTGCTCAGGCCAGATAACAGTGAGATAAAATCAGCTGCCAAGCCAAAAAATAAACGGGAAAATAATTGAAGAGGCATCTTTGAAAGTAGGTGAGCCTAGACGCTTCCCAATGCAAGAATAGCACGCTAGATACTATTCTCGCTAGGTATAAACAGCAAAATTTTGAAGAGTTTGAAGACCCTTCTTCAATCAGATGGCGCCATCTTGGATTTGGCATTATTCACTAGGCGTTCTCGCGGTATGCCATTCGGTGACGTCACGAAATTTGGCGCCACGTCGTGTGAGTGAGAAGGGAACGCCTGGGTACTAGGCTGAATTATTATAACCATCGCAAAGTGTCCTCAGGGATTAAAATGAAATTTGAGGTAAGCAGAAAGTGACAAGTGAAGCTGTCACATATGAAGGGCTTTCTCAACAATCCTTGCCTGTATTTCTGGAACCGTCAGCATTCCCTAGCTCGTGTGTGTTATTACTGGAGTGTGGTAAAGAAAAAGTCATGGCCAAGCTGTAAGCTCCTGGCTTTACTATAAATTTCTTCTCACCAAACTTCAGCAAGAACACTAGCTTTGCATGCAAGGTATCCTTAGAGGCAAAAAATATCCCTGAGCTCTGATAGTACACACTGTCAACTATGTGATGTTTCAATTACCAGATCAGATAAAATTGTTCAAATTATTTACTATCCAGCCCACGTGAAGGAGCAATCCACTCAAATGTTCCATACTTTCAACTGACTGACTTGGTACAGACGAGACAGAGAAATACATTTTATTTTATAAAATAACTAAGATACTACGTGCACTCTGAGTGCCTGAGATGTGTGTTTGCATGTGAGTGTGTTAACACAGTTGAATAAAGCAAGGAAAAACTTTTCCTGTGTTTGGATAGCCTGCCATACAGTAATTGCCCAACCATTCTCGTGTTTATATCAGGCTATGCAAACACATAGAAAGTTTTCCTATTATTTGCTTGAATACAATCTTTTACAGTGAAACCTGTGGACATAATTAAGTTCACATATTTTCTGTAAAAGGAAACACCTCTCTTAAGCAGACAAGAAGGTCAATGAACAACATTGGTATCAATTTTTTTTATAATCAGTGACTGTAGGAATGTAGGTTAGTAACTTGTTTTAAAACATAGGAAGCAGGGAAGTATATATATATGAAAATATGGCTTTGCCTTGGGATCAGCATCACTAGTCTTATAGCAAGGTTGAGAAAATTAACGTGCAGTGTTTGATATAAGAGAAAGTAAAACATGCTTGATGAAGTACAAGCCTTTAGTAAAATCAAGGACGAGAGCATAAATGATGTTATTAAGACAAAACAGTTTTTATTTTTGTGTAGCCGTGAGCTTACATCAACAAACTTGAATTTCCAGGACGACTACCACAAATAATACTTTGTCTAATACATTTTCAGTAAGTTGTTAGGCTATTTCCTTGTGTTGCCTTCGTTGCCTGAAGGAAGATCCGATTTCCATGTTTGTAAAAAACCGTAATCACACGTCAGCCGGCTTTCTCACCTTGCTCGTTGTCCGCGCTCTTAATCTTTCCAGGTAGCGTAAGTCCGTGAACGATACCAGCAAACTAAGTGTTGTGGATCTCTTTTACTGCTGATGTAGTCAAAGTACTAAACAAATACGAAAACCTTTCCGAGAAACGAACGTTCCAGCTCTTATTTAAGCTTACTTAAGCTTAGTAGTCTGCACGTTTGCACATTCGATGGACTCCGAATCGTGAAAAACTTATTCACCTGGTCCATGTAACCAAAAAATTAACCTGTCAAAACAATCTACATTCTTGTCCTCAGTTATTCTTTTCAAAACGGGAAAGAGAGTCTTAATTCCTAATTTTACCTCTATTGTAAGGTCTCGTGAGATGTTTACTCCATCGTGTCTCGAGTGAAATGGACATCAGTTACATTTTTACCCATGACCCATTGTGGGCCGTGCGCACACCGCCTGGTATGAATCAGTTTGTTTGTCTGAGTCACAGTAGGGGTCAGAAATTCACGACGTCATTAGTGCGTAGCGCTATTATTTTACTCCATACCTTGCGCATGTGCGCAACTGGAAAACCCTCATTGCTAAGGGTTTGAGCCTCGAAAAGGAGCCTTCCCGTATAAAAGTCTATTGAGTAGCCCCCTTCACCCTCATTGAAAATTGTCTTGAGTCGTCAGTTCGACTAGTAGCTAATTGGACGAAATTTCTAGTATTACATAAATGAAACAACAATCACAATACAAAGCCACAGACTTCGGTTGATTCTCTTGACTTAGCAAATCTTTATAAGTATAATCCGTCCGAAAAATGATGTTTTAAGAAAGATGTAGACCAGTGTCACAAACGTGGGACAAACAAGAACCCCCCTCCCCTTGCCCGCCCCAGCAGGTTATGCCTTCCACTCCCGGCCAGAACACAAAGAGAACATATTTTATCGTGTGTAAACCAGGAAAAAATCCATATTTCGCCCCTGCTCTAACACAACTCCACCAACAGAGTTACGATTTTCTCTCATATTCGTTTCCATCACTAAACTCTCCACTACAAATTAATCTGACACGAGCGTGGCCCAAAGCTTCTTTTGACTTATTCAAGTAGATCAGTTACTTGAAAGCTACATCCCTGTACTAGCTTTCAGTGATATATTTCTGATCACTGCCTCAATCAGCAGTTTCCACTTGCAGATGACTAAATACTTGTTTTTGTTGTGTTTAATCACTGAGATCCAAAATTAAAAAGAAGTTGAGCTGTGAAAGGTTTCATTTTATTTATTTTTGTCTTGCAGACATAGAATTGTATGCAAATATGAAGTTGTGGTCCTTCTCAGAACCTTCGCCGGAGACAAGTTTGTGGGAAAATATAAGTCTTTGTTGTGATGTCTTGGAAGGAGCTTGGTGCATGTTGTACAATAAACAAAAGGAACCTGGAAAGCGAGAGAAAGTCAGGAAGTTAATACGCGAAAGTATTGACAACTTTCATTGCACACTTATTACAGATAGTAAGATAAGCATTTCACTTGCTGTCGTTGGGCTACAGGGGGTTGGTAAAAGTTTTTTCCTAAACTTTCTCCTAAACTGGGGTTTATCTTCTTTATCTTCTGCGGAAGGGCCTCTCCCTTCCGCAGAAGGAGGCAGCCAAACACCCATTCCAATAAAAGTAAAATATGCTAAGAATGTCCAGGTACTGCTGCACAAAAAGGAAGCCGGGGCAATCCCTGATGTTTGGTTTCCTGAAGAGGAACTGGGCAACGACACATTAGCACGTGTAAATAGTGTGCTTACATTGAACTTTCAGAATATTGAATGCTTGAGTGGTGCAAGATGTGTTGAGCTTCAGGGACCGTTTCCAATTTTTAGTGGTCTTAAAGAGAAGAGGATGACAAGCTCAGGCCAGCTGGAGCTGGACATCGATGTGGAGTTCATAGATGTGCCTGGTTTCGGTGACAGAACTGGAAACACGTTAATCAGTGCGGAGGTGAGTAGCGCTGATGTAATATTGTTTTTTAAAAGTGGCCAAGCGGGGAGACCAGTTTCACAAGTCGATATTGCAATGATATTTGGCAGCCTTGACGAACTGGAGTTTACATCACGACCAAAATTTGTTTACATAGAAAAGGGTGGAGGGACATCATGCGAGAAGAAGGAAGATCTTAAAAAAGTGTGGTCCAATTTTTTCTCCAGCAGCTCAGACGATGAGACCTGTTACACAGCCGTAAGAACAAAGCTTCCCCATCTTACTGGTGATACCCTTTTGGAAAAATTGTCCGACGAAAGTGACGTGATTTGTTTTCGTCCGGAAAAAGAAAGTGATGATGTTTTCAAATCCGTAAAGAATGTGATCACTGACCATTTTCAGAGTGTGAAGGTGAAGAAAACCATCCACCCATTTTTGTTAAAGGTCCACTGGGCTACCAAAAAGCTTAAAACACGAATTGGCCAACTCATTACCACGCAAAGAAGAAATCCGAAAGCTGACAAGCGTGAGCCTGTTAAAGATACAAGTTTTGCAATGGTTAAGTATCAGAATGAAGCGAGTGATCTTGTGACCTCCTTCATACAAAGAGCAAATTTGCCACTGCAAACAGATATCCAGGGTTTGTATCGCTTCTTGTACGATGAGTTCCTTCACTCAAGTGAAACGTTAGCTTTTCTGTGGAATATGCTGAAAGAATCAATGGAAGCTTTCACCGAGGAGCTGATTGTGAACTGTTGTACAATGCAAGAGGTGTCTCCTGAAGTGAAAGTGTTGATTGAAATCCTGTGCGAAAGCAGAGTCCAGCAATTTTTTGCAGTCAGCACGGCAGTCTATGTCCGTCCTTTTTTGGAAAAGTGGAAGCACCGAAACCCACTTGCTGATAAGGCGAAGTGTTGGGCACATTCTAGTGCCCAGGAAAAGAAAGAATTGTGCCCAACAGTTCTTGACATTCTTCTTAATCATGCAGAAAGAGCCCTTGAAGAAGAATCTCGCACAGGTCAAGGTACGAAATCCCATTTTGATTTAATCAAACAGATGAAGGAAGATGTCATGGATCTTGCTGCACTCGGCTCATTAAGTAATGCTTCTAGTATGCCCGAAATTCTGAAAAAACTGCACGAGAAGATGCATGCGATAATAAAGTTTTGCAACAGTTCCATTCGTTCAATAAACCCTCATCCCAGCTTGGATGTGGAAGCCAACTTTACACTGCCTGAGCCCAAAGACGTGAAACTGGCTAGAGAAGAAGCAGAAGAAGCACCAATGTCCAGTCATAGGGAAATAATAGAAGAAATGACAAAGCTTTTGCGCAGGCGTAGCCCTGAAGCCATTCACAAAATGGAGACGAAGTTGAGAATGAATTGTGGAGATTTGGAACTTCGACAACCACAGAGCGTGGATCAGCATTTATGGGCAAAGGTTCTCGTCAATGTACTAAGCGACAAAGACCATTTTGACATCGAACTTGAACCAGGTTTAGTCGTGGACTATGACGATTCAGACGTGAAAATACTCCAGGGTCTAGCTCGGGAGCGTCTATTTGCCCATCAGAGGTCTTTTGTCACCTGTAAAACTATTAATGGGCAGTCATTGCCTAAAAACGAAATTCATTTGAAGAAGAGTCAAGAAAAAAATTGTCTTGAAGTGCTGGTCTCGTCTGAGATGTCTAAGAAGCTTGGCAGCATTCGTGAGGAATTTAAGGATCCGTCGAAAGATCTTGCACCAATATTCATCCCAACGATCCGTCCTGGGCCAACTCAAGACGTTAGAGGAAATTACTTTCTTGAAGAAGATCCTTGGAGCAAATTTGAAGTCACAGACGACATATTAGAAGAAGACGGTGGTAGAGTAGATAAAGAAGTGGAAGACAAAAGTGTTAAAAACATCTTTCTTGTTGTGGAACCCAAACACTTACGAACTCTTAGAACCACTATAGGTGGTCTCCCGCATCCAGAAACAAGCAAAGACAAGTTGGTGTACGTTGTGTTGCCTCAGAATGGCAGAGGAATTGGTGTAACCCGAGCAATTATCAAAAGCCTAGCAGAATGCCTCAACTTCTCTCTCTACTGGACCGTAGATGACGACATTCAGTTTATGTATCAGTTTGATGGAAATGCTCGCAGGTGGCATAAGTGCTCACTTATCAGGGGCCTCTTGTTTGGTCAGCGTGTTTTCCAATCATGCCTGGAGAAGGCCACGAAAACAATGTCAGAATATGACAGAAATGTTCTCTTTGATGACATCGTCAGCAATTGGCCACTTTTTGCCCGAACGACAAGGTATTCGGCCCGTTCACTTCTGTTAAATGACAAACATTTTTACAAGGTCCAAAAGAACCCAAGTCTTTTGCATTCTCCATTTGCAAATATCTCAGAAGTCTGTGGTGGTGATGCCGACAAAGAAGAGGTGTTGAAGGCGTGTGAACAAGAATTTGTTGAGAAATGTAGGAAACGTCTTTTCAAAGGTTCTCTCAACCGCATAGGTGGTATTTCCCTAGCTCATGAATCAACCAAACGCTATGACTACGTGAGCAAGTACCCAACGGCCGATTATATGCGTAGTAGTCAGCGATACCAAGTAGTGCTTAATAATACTCATGCTTTAAAGGGAATGAACTTTGTCACTGACGAAGTTATTTTCCACGTGGAAGAATATCAAATTGATGACTCAATCAAACGCAACACTCCCTACTGGGGCATAAGAGGTGAAGACAAGTCATTCTGTCGTGCACTGGAGGTCAGTGGCGTGATTGGTTACCAAGTGATTAGAATCGTCCACAGTCACAAGCGGCTAAGAAACGTGTTTGACCGGATTGGTCCCTCTTACATCCGGTCCCCGCCACCCGACAGACCAGGGTGTGATGATGATGATGGTATGGACTGTAATTGAGTTCGCATCTGTCTGTTTGCTGTGGGTTTCCGTTTTGGGCTTATCTTTCACTTTTTTGCTTTTGTTTGAATTGGGTTTATTTTGGACGTGCTAAAAATGTTGTTAGCCGAAAGGTTCCTGCAACAGTCGTGGCTGACATCTCTCAGCAAACTCTCCACTTGTCTCTCTTGTTTGAAATATGGTATGGATACTTTGTGCTGTTAGTTTTTGTGGCTAAAGTGACCTGAGAAAGGAGAACTATTAAAGTTTTGGGTGATCTTTGGCAAGGTGAACCTTTTTAGTTTCCTTTTTTGGTAAGAAATATGTTTGAAGTGACTTTTTATGTTCCTAGAAAAGCCAAACAAATATGTTGAGGTGACTTTTTATTTTCCTAGAAAAGCCAAAAAATGTTTTGTGTTAAGAAGGGGGTTTGTAAGCAACAAAGCGACGCAGAGGTAGACGTAATTTTTTTTTCGGGTGGCTGTCTCGTGGGATAAAAACAGGTTGCCTACTGAATTTATAAAGAGGGGTGTGTTTAATTTTAGTCAAGTGAACAATGCGAAAGCAGTTAGTGAAATCATTTCCTGAAACTGGTTTGACTGTACTTTAAAGTAGATGTACATACAAGGCCAAATGCCGAGAGCAATTTACGTCCAATTTTTGTATCACCGTTAAATGTGAGACCACAAAAGCTAACTTAAATACCACCCGTTTGGTATAGACACGTGATGCATAAATATTAAGCAATTATTTCACGCAGTCGAGTCGAATCAGCCCAACGACGGCAAACTGGCAATGAGTAAGATTAATTGTTTAAAAAATACGATGAAAAACGTAAGGGAATAGAAGAGAAAAAAGAGCCTTTTTTTCATCATATTATAGTCATAATATGATGCTTTGAGCCACCAAGTGAATAACGTAAACATTATAGCACCCATTGAGGGGCCCGAGAAATGTTTGAACTTGAATTGTAGAACAATTTAGAACAGGGCCCAGTTGTTCAAAGCACAACTACCGGTACGCTTACACAGGATTAGCGTGAACTTTGAGTCCAGTTTGATTACTAATCAATGAAGACGTTTCCAAAATATTTTGCTCTTCAGTTTTGAATTACCGTTTTCTAAACCTGTAGGTTTAAATTAATCGGCTTTCGTACAACTGGGCCCCACAAATGAGCTAATGGTATAGTGTTACTTAATCCAATTAAAGAAAGACTAAAAATCACACAGCTTTCTTTATTCAAGTAGCTACTAACGTTAAGAAAAAAAACAAATAGGTTTTTACAGAAAGGGATTTACATCCAATGTAGATCGAAATGTGTCTAATTTGATTTGCAAAAAATCTCGGTTTATCATGTGCTGTTTACGTTGCTTTTGAAAAAAGCAGCGCAAAAACATTAATGTAGATTATTATTATTATTAAAATTTATAGCTAACTAATAGCGTAAAACAAGTGTCAATAGTAGAAGGACATTCAGCAATGACCAATGAGCTTATAACATCGTAGATACTTAATCTTGTGAAGACTTAGGTATTGGTTTAATTGAATTGCAGTATAATTTTGTTACGATTAAGAAATTGTAGTTTGTAAGGTATTTATGTGAAAGAGGCACTGAAGGGCTTGAGACTAACGGTAGCCAACTAAAAAAACAGTGACTTGGCGAGTAGATCTTGTATTTCCATTGGCCATTGTAGCTACTTAAAAAAGAAAAGAAAAGCAGGAACCAGTCTGTAGCGATCGATTAAAAATCAAACTGTATGCGGGTTTCACAAAAACAAAACGAACAGAAAGCTGAGGGTAAAGCTGGCATGTTCAAAAGTTATTCTCGAGCCCACTAGGAATAATCAATTCCGCCTTGTTTATGAATATGGTGTTTGGGAAAACACATTATTATAGTAGTAGGCTAATGGTCATAGCAAAAGTGTTTCTAAATGACCCTAAAAATGATGTTTTGTTTCGTAATTAAGAGCTCAGATATAGCGTTACTTGTGACATTTGTTGTCCTAAATTTATTGTCATTAGCACTAGTTTCAATTGTTTATAAAATGAATGGTTTATGTATTTATACAAGTTTTTATAGCACAAAAAGCAACTTTAAAATACAGATAGTAACAGTTCAGATTGTGCTCGCGGAGATCGTGCATGCTTTCTTTTTACTTTGCTTCCCCACCCCTTCCCAGTGGGTGTTGAGAGAGGCATCTGTAGATTCAAAGAACTGCTACTGTATTTAAAATTCCCTTGTCATGTTAATATTTCTTAGCTTACGTTAGTGACCATTGTTTGTAACCTTTATTGTCTTGTTTTATAGCTAACATCTCAGGATAAGTTTTACCTTGTGACTCCATGTCCTTTGTTTTGGCAATTTTGTTACCATTATTTGTACTTTTTAACTACTTGATGTATTTTGAAAAGATAAATAGTTTTTGTATGTATTAGAGTTTTTTAACACAGATAGCAGCAACTCATGCTGTGTTTGCAGAGATAAGTTCTCCCCCACTCCTTCCCTGTGGGTCCCGTGAGAAGCATCTGCAGATTCGAAGAACGGCTACTGTTAACGTGGTCATGTCAATCGTCCAATTTCTTGCTTTGAAGTTAATTACTCTAGTCATTTTGTAAAACCCTTTCTTTTCGACGAATAAAAATTTTGTCTTTGATACTTAACAGTATTGTAATTTTATGTTAATACCAGGATACCCCTGCCATAAAAAGGAACGATCTCCCTCGTCTGTTCCGATACAAGTCTCCTCGTATCGCGTCTTACCTGATCTCTCAAATTCGATCATCGTCCATCCTAAACACAAGCTGTTTATCTAAATGCCCTTAAGCCGTGCCGAACTGCATGGAGGTTCATCCGTGTTGGTGTTGGTCTAGTTTTGCTTAAAAACAGTCACGCTAATTTTTCTGCACGCCCTTACTGTGCAGGCATTCGCGTCGCCATGTCACATGCATTCAGCGCTCTTGCGGCTGTTGAATAAAAGGTAGAGATATTATGAAGCTGGTGGACATTTTAACATCTATGCACAGGTTTAACCCCTAAATGTTCGGTTTTATTTGGTAGATAACTTTATTTATCGACTATCTGCTTTCTACGAAATATTACAGAAAAACTGCTTTGTGGAAGATTAAATTTTCTCAATTTTTCTGCGCACCCGTCATCATATCCCGCTGTTATTTTTAGCTGTTCGGATTTTGCAAATGTCCATCCTAAAGGTTGAGTTTAATTAAAAGGATTACACGCCCTTAGCTTTTTTCTACTAAGAACAATTTAAGCTACTTCGAGCTATGAGGGATATTTTTCAAAACGATGTAGGTGACCCCCCCGCCCCCTCTTTTTTGCATTTTTTACACGAGCAGCTCATTATCTGAGTTAAGGGAAAAATTCTGTATTGTAGCAGATTTTCGCAGGAAGGTCCTTAAGTTAGTGTTTATTTTCCCTAGCGGGTGAAATAGGGCATAGAGTTACAGCATTTTTCTCTAACACGCGCCCTTCAAGGATTTTTCCCAACGGCCAAATGTGTTTTTGGTAGATGTCAATCATCAATAACAATAACAACAATAGTCCATTTATTAACGTCAATGCGTGGGATAGGGTTGCCCCGCATATTCGAGCCAGAGGCTCATGTATAAAACGCATGACGAAAAAAAACATAATATACAAGACTTACAATGATTAAAACAATAAATGAATGAATAAAGCCTTATGGAGGCTCGCAACAGTTTTTTTTTTGGCCTTGCCGTGTATCTATTGAAATCAAAATTTCGCATAGAAGATAAACTTCGATTTCCTTGATACTACACCACCTTTTCAACATGTGACCAAAGTTTATTTTTTCATTGGTTTCCTATCAACAGCTGTCACCATAGAAACGGTCATGGACAACCCCTCATTTTAAATAATGTCAAATATCTCGAAAACTAGTCAGACACTTTATGAGGAAACCTGAACTATTTTATCTACTCAACCTACACAACTTGTATGCGAAATTAGAGAAAAATCTGTAAGGGCATTTTCAAGTAAATCATGATTAATTTTTTTATGGGTTGATGTTAGTCATTCCTGCAATTTTCTCCAATATTTCAAGAAAGATAAAACTTAACACTTTCTCTTTTCAGTTGAAAGTTCTTTTATGATAGCAAAACATTCTTAATGTACATTGAGCTTCGGGGGTGGCTGCAATTTTAAGACATTTACATTTTAAAGCTGCTAAAATGCAGCACAAATCAGTCTAAAAGTTCGTAATTTCCATAAATAGAAATATTTCGAAACTGCCCTTACAGATTTTTCTTTTAAATTGACTGCGTGAGAATAATAATTGTTTTTGATGTTCCAGCAAGTTTTAGGCTGAATAAACAATTCGTTTATTAGATAAGAAGGCTAAATCTCGGTCAGGTTTCAGTCGTTATTAACTTTCAACGAGCAATAGTTTTATTTTGTTTTTCCCGGTCTATTTCGCGGTTATTCACGTGCAATGAATATTTATACACGCTGTCCTTGTGTCCTCTCGTGCATTTATAAATTCCTTCTCATAATAATAAAAAATTTTCGTCTTCTGAGCTTTTTTCTGGAGATTCTTTTCCCTTAGTCTTTAAATACTGAATGACGTTTTAGCATTTTTAATTACGGATTGCATACATGTTAACGCCCACGATGGCATTACACTAAGGCCGAAAAATACCAATATATAAATGGTTGAAATTTTCCAATATAAATGGTTTAGAGGCAAAAAAATTGTTGAAACAAAGGGTTACAATTTCTAATTTAGAAAATGATTGAAACTATGGATAGACTGGCAATAATCCAAGGCCAAAAGTTGTTGAAACAACGGTTAGATTTTCCAGCATTAAAAATGATTAAAACTATGGATGGATTGGCTATAACCCAGAGCAAAACAAATGTTTAAACAAGAGTTACAACTTTTAATTTAGAAAATGGTTGAAACTAGGAATACATTGGCAATAATCCAAGCCCAAAAACTTGTTGAAACAACAGTTAGATTTTCCACTTTTGAAATTTTTTTAACTATGGATAGATATATTGGCTATAATCCAAAACCTTAGAAAATGATTGAAACTATGGTAGACTGGCTATAATCAAACTCAAAAACATTGTTAAAACAACGATTCGATTTTTCAATTAAGAAAATGATTGAAACTATGGATAGATTGCCTGTAATCCAAGTAAAAATAAAAGGTTGAAACTACGCTTCCATTTTCAAATTTAAAAAATGATTGAAACTATGGATAGACTGGCTGTATTTCAAGGCCCGAAAGATTGTTAAAACAACGGTCCGATTTTCTAATTTAGAAAATGATTGAAACTATGGATAGATTGGCTATAATCCAAGTCAAAAAAATTGTTAAAGCAACAGTTTGCTTCTCCTATCTAGAAAATGATTGAAACTATGGATAGATTGGCTATAATCCAAGTCAAAAAAATTTTTAAAGCAACAGTTTACTTCTCCTATCTAGAAAATGATTGAAACTATTGATAGATTGGCTATAATCCAAGTCAAAACAATTGTTGAAACAACGCTTCAATTTTCCAATTTAGAAAATGATTGAAACCATGGATAAATTGGCTGTAATCCAAGACCGAAATATTGTTAAACAACGGTTCGATTTTCAAATATAGAAAGTGATTGAAACTATGGATAGATTAGCTATAATCCAAGTCAAAAAAATTGTGGTAACAACGGTTCGATTTTCCAACTTAGAAAATGATTGAAGATATGGATAGATTGGCTATATTCAAAATCCAAAAAATTGTTGAACCAATGGCTCGATTTTCCAATTTCAAGAATGATTGAAACTATAGATAGATTGGCTATATTCCAAGCCTGATAAATTGTTGAAACAACGGTTCGATTTTCCAATTTAGAAAATGATTAAAACTATGGATAGATTGGCTATAATCCAAGTCAAAAAAATTGTTGAAAATACAGTTCGATTTTCCAATTTAGAAAATGATTGAAACTATAGATAGATTGGCTTTAATCCAAGCCTGAGAAATTTATGAAAGAACAGTTCGATTTTCCAATTTAAAAATGATTGAAACTATGGATAGAATGGCTATAATCCAAGTCAAAAAAATTGTTGAAAGTACGGTTCGATTTTCCAATTGAGAATCAAAATGATTGAAACTATGGATAGATTGGCAGTATCGACGACGGAAAAATTGTTGAAAGAACGGTTCGATTTTCCAATTTAGAAATTGATATAAACTATGGATCGATTGGCTGTATCCAAGCCCGAAGAAGTCGTTGAAACAACTGTTCGATTTTCCAATTTAGAAAATGATTGAAACTATGAATAGATTGGCCACTATCCAAGTCAAAAAAAATTGTGGAAACAACAGTTCGATTTGCCAATTTAGAAAATCATTAAAACTGTGGATAGTTTTGCTGTAATCCAGGCCCGAAAAGTTCTTGAAACAACGGTTTGATTTTCTGATTTAGAAAATGATTGAAACTACGGATAGATTGGCTGTAATCCAATCCCCAAAAAATGGTTAAAGAACAGTTCCATTTTCCAATTTAGAAAATGAATGAAACTATAGATAGATTGGCTGTGTCCAAGCCCGAAAAATTGTTAAATCAACGCTTTGATTTTCCAAATTAGAAAGTGATTGAAACTATGGATAGATTGGCTATAATCCAAGTCAAAAATATTGTTAAAACTACGGATCGATTTTCCAATTGAGAAAATGATTGAAACTATGGATAGATTGGCTGTGTCCAAGCCCGAAAAATTGTTAAAACAACGCTGTGATTTTCCAAATTAGAAAATGATTGAAACTATGGATAGATTGGCTATAATCCAAGTCAAAAAAATTGTTAAGACTACGGTTCGATTTTCCAATTTAGAAAATGATTGAAACTATAAATAGAATAGCTATAAGCCAAGTCAAAATAATTGTGGAAACAAAGGTTCGATTTTCCAACTTAGAAAATTATTGAAACTATGGATAGATTGGCTGTGTCCAAGCCCGAAAAATTGTTAAACAACGGTTTGATTTTCCAATTTAGAAAATGATTGAAACTATGGATAGATTGGCTATAATCCAAGTCAAAAAACTTGTTAAAACAACAGTTCGCCTTTCCTATCTAGAAAATGATTGAAACTATGGATACATTGGCTACAATCCAAGTTAAAAAAAATTGTTGAAACAATGGTTCGATTTTCCATTTTAGAGAATGCTTAAACTATGGATAGATTTGCTGTAACCCAAGCCCGAAAAATTGTTGAAACAACGGTTCGATTTTCTAATTTAGAAAATGATTGAAATTATGAATAGATTGGCTATAATCCAAGTCAAAAAAGTTGTTAAAACAACAGTTCACTTTTCCTATCTAGAAAATGATTGAAACTTTGGATACATTGGCTATAATCCAAGTCAAACAAATTGTGGATAGATTTCCTGTAATCAAGGCGCAAAAAAATTGTGGAAACAACGGTTCAATTTTCTGATTTCGAAAATGATTGAAACTATGGATAGATTGGCTGTAATCTAAGTCAAAAAAATTGTTGAAACTAAGGTTCGCTTTAAAAATTTGGAAAATGATTGAAACTATGGATAGATTCGCTATAATCCAAGTCAAAAAAATTGTTGAAAATACAGTTCGATTTTCCAATTTAGAAAATGATATAAATTGTCGATAGATTGGCTGTATTCCAAGGCTCAAAAGTTGTTGAGGCAACCGTTCGATTTTCCAATTTAGAAAATGACTGAAACTATGAATAGATTGGCCATTATCCAAGTCAAAAAAATTGTTGAAACAACAGTTCGCTTTTTTAATCTAGAAAATGATTGAAACTATGGATAGATTAGCTATAATCGAAGTCAAAAAAATTGTGGAAACAACGGTTAGATTTTCCAATTTAGAAAATCATTAAAACTGTGGATAGGTTTGCTGTAATCCAGGCCCGAAAAATTGTTGAAACAACGGTTCGATTTTCTGATTTAGAAAATGATTGAAACTATGCATAGATTGGCTGTAATCCAATCCCGAAAAATTGTTAAGAAACAGTTCAATTTTCCAAATTTAGAAAATGAATGAAACTATGGATAGATTGGCTGTGTCCAAGCCCGAAAATTGTTAAAACAACACTTTGATTTTCCAAATTAGAAAAGATTGAAACTGTGGATAGATTGGCTATAATCCAGGTCAAAAAAATTGTTGAAACTACGGATCGACTTTCCAATTGAGAAAATGATTGAACTTATGGCTTGATTGGCAGTATCGAAGCCCGAAAAATTGTTGAAAGAATGGTTCGATTTTCCAATTAAGAAAATGATTGAAACTATGGATAGATTGGCTATAATCCAAGACAAAAAAATTGCCAAAACAACGGTTCCATTTTCCAATTTAGAAAATAATTGAAACTATGGATAGATTGTTTGTATTCCAAGACCGGAAAATTCTTGAAACAACGGTTCGATTTACCCATTTAAAAAATGATTGAAACTATGGATAGATGGCTGTGTTCCAAGGCTCAAAAGTTGTTTAAACAACGGTTCGATTTTCCAATTTAGAAAATGATTGCAGCTATGGGTTTATTGGCTGTAATCCAAGCTAAAAAAATGTTGAAACAACGGTTTGATTTTCCAATTTAGAAGATGATTGAAACTATGGATAGATTGCCTGTAATCGAAGCCCGAAAAATTGTTGAAACAACGGTTCGATTTTCCAATTTAGAAAATGATTGAAACTATGGATAGATTGGCTGTATTCCAAGGCTCAAAAGTTGTTCAAACAACTGTTCAAATTTAAAATTTAGAAAATGATTTAAACTATGGATAGATTGGCTGTATTCCAAGGCTGAAAAATTATTGAAACAACGGTTCGATTTTCCAATTTAGAAAATAATTGAAACTATGGATAGATTGGCTATAATCCAAGACAAAAAAATTGTCAAAACAACGGTTCCATTTTCCAATTTAGAAAATAATTGAAACTATGGATAGATTGTTTGTATTCCAAGACCGGAAAATTCTTGAAACAACGGTTCGATTTACCCATTTAAAAAATGATTGAAACTATGGATAGATGGCTGTGTTCCAAGGCTCAAAAGTTGTTTAAACAACGGTTCGATTTTCCAATTTAGAAAATGATTGCAGCTATGGGTTTATTGGCTGTAATCCAAGCTAAAAAAATGTTGAAACAACGGTTTGATTTTCCAATTTAGAAGATGATTGAAACTATGGATAGATTGCCTGTAATCGAAGCCCGAAATATTGTTGAAACAACGGTTCGATTTTCCAATTTAGAAAATGATTGAAACTATGGATAGATTGGCTGTATTCCAAGGCTCAAAAGTTGTTCAAACAACTGTTCAAATTTAAAATTTAGAAAATGATTTAAACTATGGATAGATTGGCTGTATTCCAAGGCTGAAAAATTATTGAAACAACGGTTCGATTTTCCAATTTAGAAAATGATTGAAACCATGGATAGATTGGCTGTAATCGATGCAAGACCGAAAAATTGTTAAACAACGGATCGATTTTCCAATATAGAAAATAATTGAAACTATGGATAGATTAGCTATAATCCAAGTCAAAATAATTGTGGAAACAAAGGTTCGATTTTCCAACTTAGAAAATGATTGAAGATATGGATAGATTGGCTGTGTTCAAGCCCGAAAAATTGTGAAAACAACGGTTTGGTTTTCCAATTTAGAAAATGATTGAAACTATGGATAGATTGGCGATAATCTATGTCCAAAAAATTGTTGAAAGTACGCTTCGATTTTTCAATTGAGAAAATGATTGAAACTATGGATAGATTTGCACTATCGAAGCGCAAAAAATTGTTGAAAGAACGGTTCGATTTTCCAATTTGGAAAATTATTGAAACTATGGATAGATTGGCGATAATCCAAGTCAAAAACAATGTTGAAACAACGGTTTGATTTTCCAATTTAGAACATGATTGAAACTATGGATAGATTGGCTATAATCCAAGTCAAAAAAATTGTTGAAACAACGGTTCGCCTTTCCTATCTAGAAAATGATTGAAACTATGGATAGATTAGCTATAATCCAAGTCAAAAAAATTGGTGAAACAACGGTTCGATTTTCCATTTTAGAGAATGCTTGAAACTATGGATAGATTTGCTGTAACCCAAGCCCGAAAAATTGTTGAAACAACGGTTCGATTTTCCAATTTAGAAAATGACTGAAACTATGGATAGATTCGCTGTATTCCTAGGCTCAAAAGTTGTTGAAACAACGCTTCGATTTTCGAATTTAGAAAATAATACAAACTATGGATAGATTGGCTATAATCGAAGTCAAAAAAATTGTTGAAACAATGGTTCAATTTTTCAATTTAGAAATTGATTGAAACTATGGATACATTGGCTATATTCCAAGCCAGATAAATTGTTGAAACAACGGTTCGATTTTCCAATTTGAAAAACAATTGAAACTATGGATAGATCGGCTATATTCGAAGCCAGATAAATTGTTGAAACAACGGTTCGTTTTTCCAATTTAGAAAATGATTGAAACTATGGATGGTTTGGCTATAATCGAAGTCGAAAAAATTGTTAAAACTACGGTTCGACTTTCCAGTTTAGGAAATGTTAAAAACTATAGAGGGATTGGCTGTAATCCAAGCCCGAAATTTGTTAAAACAACGGTTCGATTTTATAATTAACAAAATGATTGAAGATATGGCTAGATTGGCTGTATTCCAAGGCTCAAAAGTTGTTGAAAAAATGGTTCGATTTTCCAATTTAGAAATGATTGAAACTATGGATAGATTGGCGATAATCCAAGCCAAACAAATTCTTGAAACGACGGCTCGATTTTCCAAATGAGAAAATGATTGAAACTATGCATAGGTTGGCTGTAATTCAAGCAAGAAAAACTGTTGAAACACCTCTTCCATTTTTCAAAATTAGAAAATGATTACAACTAAAGATAGATTACTTATAATAAAAGTCAAAAAAACTTGTTGAAACAACGATTCGATTTTTTAATTTAGAAAATGACTGAAAGTGGGGATGGATTGGCTATAATCCTAGTCAAAAAAATTGTTGAAGCTGCGGTTCGATTTTTCGATTTAGAAAACGAATGAGGCTATGGATAGATTGGCTGTGTCCAAGCCCGAAAAATTGTTAAAACAACGGTTTGATTTTCCAATTTAGAAAATGATTGAAACTATGGAGAGATTGGCTTTAATCCAAGTCAAAAAAATTCATCAAACTGCGGATCGATTTTCCAATTTAGAAAATGATTGAAACTATGGATAAATGGGCTGTAATCCAAGCCCGAAAAATTGTTGAAACAATGGCTTGATTTTCCAATTTAGAAAGGATTGAAACTATGGATAGATTGGCTGTATTCCAAGGCTCAAAAGTTGTTGAGACAACCGTTCGATTTTTCAATTTAGAAAATTATTGAAACTATGGATAGATTCGCCGTATTCCTAGGCTCAAAAGTTGTTGAAACAACGCTTCGATTTTCCAATTTAGAAACTAATTGAAACTATGGATAGATTGGCTATAATCGAAGTCAAAAAAATTGTTGAAACAATGGCTCAATTTTCCAATTTAGAAATTGATTGAAACTATGGATAGATTGGCTATATTCCAAGCCAGATAAATTGTTGAAACAACGGTTCGATTTTCCAATTTAAAAAATAATTGAAACTATGGATAGATCGGCTATATTCGAAGCCAGATAAATTGTTGAAACAACGGTTCGATTTTCCAATTTAGAAAATGATTGAAACTATAGATAGATTGGCTGTGTCCAAGCCTGAAAAATTCTTAAAACAATGGTTTGATTTTCAAATTTAAAAAATGATGGAAACTATTTATAGATTGGCTATAATCTAAGTCAAAAAAATTGTTGAAACTACAGATCGATTTTCCAATTGAGAAAATTATTGAAACTATGGATAGATTGGCTGTACCGCAGCCCGAAAAATTGTTGAAAGAACGGTTCGATTTTCCAATTTAGAAAATGATTGAAACTATGGATAGATTGGTTATAATCCAAGTAAAAAAAGTTTTGAAGCAACGGGTCGATTTGCTAATCTACAAAATGGTTGAAATTATGGATAGATTGGCTGTATTCCAAGCCCGAAAAATTGTTGAAACTAACGGTTCGATTTTCCACTTCAGAAAATGATTAAAACTATAGATAGATTGGCTGTATTCCAAGGCTCAAAAGTTGTTGAAACAACGGTTCGATTTTCCAATTTAGAAAATGATTGAAACTATGAGTAGATTGCCTAAAATCCAAGTCAAAAAAACTGTTGCAGCAACGGTTCAATTTGCTAATCTACGAAATGATTGAAACTATGGATAGACTGGCTGTATTCCAAGCCCGAAAAATTGTTGAAACAATAGTTCGATTTCCCAATTTAGAAAATGATTGAAACTATGGATAGATTGGCTATAATCCAAGTCAAAAAAATTGTTGAAATAACAATTTTCTTTTCCAATTTAGAAAATGATTGAAACAATGGATAGATTGGCTATAATCCAAGTCAAAAGATTGTTGAAACAACACTTCGATTTTTCAATCTAGAAAAGGATTGAGACTATGGATAGATTCGCTGTATTCCAACCCCAAAAAATTGTTGAAACAACGGTTCGATTTTCCAATTTAGAAAATGATTAAAACAACGGCTAGATTGGCTATAATCTAGGTCAAAAAAATTGTTGAAACAACGGTTCGATTTTCAAATTTAGAAAAATGATTGAAAGTATGGATAGATTGGCGATAATCCAAGTCAATATATTTGTTGAAACTGCAATTCGATTTCCCCAGTTAGAAAATCATTGAAACTATGGATAGATTAGTTGTAAACCAAGGCCGAGAAGTTGTTGAAACAAGAGTTCGATTTTTTAATTTAGAAAATGATTGAAACTATGGATAGATTGGCTGTATTCCAAGTGCGAAAAATTGTTGAAACAATGGTTCGATTTTTCAATTCAGAAAATGATTGAAATTACGGTTAGATTGGCTGTATTCCAAGCCCGAAAAATTGTTGAAACAACGGCTCGATTTTCCAATTTAGGAAATGATTGAAACAATGTATAGATTGGCTATAATCCAAGGCACAAAAGTTGTTAAAAAAACGGTTCGATTTTCCAATTTAGAAAAAGATTGAGACTATGGGAAGATTAGCTGTATTCCAAGGGAAAAAAATTGTTGAAACAACGGTTGAATTTTCCGATTTAGAAAATGATTGAAACTATGGATAGATTGGCCGTTTTCCAAGGCTCAAAAGTTGTTGAAACAACGGTTCGATATTCCAATTTCCAAAATGATGGAAACCATGGATAGATTAGGTGTATTACCAAGGCTCAAAAGTTGTGAAACTGCTTTTCGATTTTCCAATTTAGAAAATAATTAAAACTATAGCTAAATTGGCTATAATTAAAGTCAAAAAAATTGTTGAATCAACAGTTCGATTTTCCGATATAAAAAATAATTTAAACTATGGATAGAATGGCTATAGTCCAAGTCAAAAGAATTGTTGACACTTCAGTTCGATTTCCCTAGTTCGAAAATTATTGAAACTATGGATAGATTAACTGTAAACCAAGGCCGAGAAATTGTTGAAACGACGATTCGATTTTTCAGTTTAGAAAATGATTGAAAGTATGGATAGACTGCCTATAATCCTAGCCCGAGAAAGTGTTGAAACAACAGTTCGCTTTTTCAATTTAGAAAATGATTGAAACTATGGATAGATAGGCTGTATTCAAAGCCCGAAAAATTGTTGAAAGAACTGTTCGATTTTCAAATTTAGAAAGTGATTGAAACTATGGATAGATTGGCTATAATCCAAGTCAAAAAAATTGTTGAAACAATGGTTCGATTTTCCAATTTAGAAAATGATTGAAACTATGGATAGATTGGCAGCATTCCAAGCCTGAGAAATTGTTGAAACAACGGTTTGATTTTCCAGTTGAGAAAATGATTGAAACTATGGATAGATTGGCTATAATCCAATTAAAAAAATTGTTGAAACAACGGTTCGATTCTCTAATTTTAGAAAATGATTGAAACTATGGATAGATTAGCTTTATTCCAATTGTCAAAAGTTGTTGAAACAACGGTTCCATTCTCCAATTTAGAAAATGATTGAAACTATGGATAGATTGGCGATAATTCAAGTCAATCAAATCGTTGAAACAACGGTTCGATTTTCCAATATAGAAAATGATTGAAACTATGGATAGATCGGCTACAATCGAAGTCAAAAAAATTGTTGAAACTTCACTTCGATCTCCCCAGTTAGAAAATTATTGAAACTATGAATAGATTAGCTGTAAACCAAGGCCGAGAAATTGTTGAAATGACGGTTCGACTTTTCAGTTTAGAAAATGATTGAAAGTATGGATAGATTGCCTATAATCCTAGGCGGAGAAATTGTTGAAACAACGGTTCGATATTTTAGTTTAGAAAATGATTAAAACTATGCATAGATTGGCTATAATCCACGTCAAAAAAATTGTTCAAACAACGGTTCGATTTTGCAATTTAGAAAATGATTGAAACAATGTATAGATTGGCTATAATCCAAGGCAAAAATGTGGTTGAAACAACGGTTCGGTTTTCTCATTTAGAAAATGATTGAAACTATGGATAGAGTGGCTCTATTTCAAGCCCGAAAAATTGTTGAAACAACGGTTCGATTTTCCAATTTAGAAAATGATTGACACTATAGATAGATTTTCTAAAATCCAAGTCAAAAAAATTGTTGAAATAAAGGTTCCATATTTCCAAGTTAGAAAATGATTGAAACTATGGATAGATGGGCTACAATCCAAGTCAAAAAATTTGTTGAAACTGGAGTTCGATTTCTCTAGTTAGAAAAACATTGAAACTATGGACAGACTACCTGTAAACCAAGGCCGAGAAATTGTTGAAACAACGGTTCGATTTTTCAGTTTAGAAAATGATTGAAACTATGGATAGAATTGGCTGTTTTCCAAACCTCAGAAGTTGTTGAAACAAGGGTTCGATATTCCAATTTAGAAAATGATTGAAACTTTGGATAGATTGGCTATAATCCAAGTAAAAGAAATTGTTGAAACTTCAGTTCGATTTCCGTAGTTAGAAAATCATTGAAACAATGGATAGCTTAGCTGTAAACCAAGGCCGAGAAATTGTTGAAACAACGGTTCGATTTTTCAGTTTAGAAAATTATTGAAAGTATGGATAGATTGCCTATAATCCAAGCCCGAGAAATTGTTGAAACAACAGTTCGATTTTTCAAGTTAGAAAATAATTGAAACTATGGATAGATGGGTTGTATTCCAAAACTCAAAAGTTGTTGAAACAACGGTTCGATATTTCAATTTACAAAATGATGGACACTATGGATAGATTGGCTGTAATCCAATTAAAAAAAATTGTTGAAACAACGCTTCGATTTCTAATTTAGAAAATGATTGAAACTATGGATAGATTGGCTATAATCCAATTTAAAAAAATTGTTGAAACAACGGTTCGATTTTCTAATTTAGAAAATGATTGAAACTATGGATAGATTAGCTGTATTCCAAGGCTCAAAAGTTGTTGAAAGAGCGGTTCGATTTTCCAATTTAGAAAATGATTAAAACTATGGATAGATTGGCGATAACCCAAGTCAAAAAAAATAGTTGAAACAACGGTTCGATTTTCCAATATAGAAAATGATTGAAACTATGGATAGATTGGCTGTAATCCAAGCCACAGAAATTATTGAAACAAGGGTTTGATTTTCCAGTTTAGAAAATGATTGAAGCTATGGATAGATTGGCTATAATCCAAGTCAAAAAAATTGTTTAAACAACGGTTCGATTTTCTAATTTTAAAAATGATTGAAACTATAAAATAGATCTGCTACAATCCAAGTAAAAATATTGTTGAAACTTCAGTTTGATTTCCCTAGTTAGAAAATCATTGAAACTATGGATAGATTAGCTGTAAGCCAACGCCGAGAAATTGTTGAAACAATGGTTCGAGTCTTCAATCTAGAAAATGATTGAAAGTATGGATAGATTGCCTATAATCGAAGCCTGTCAAATTGTTGAAACAACGGTTCGACTTTCCAATCTAGAAAATGATTGAAACTATGGATAGATTGGCTGAAATCCAAGTCCGGCAATTGTTGAAACAACGGTTCGATTTTCCAATTTAGAAAATAATTATAACTATGGATAGATTGACTGTATTCCAAAGCTCAAAAGTTATTGAAACAACGGTTAGATTTTCCAATTTACAAAATGATGGAAACTATGGATAGATTGGCTGTAACCCAAGCCAGAGAAATTGTTGAAACAAATTTTCCATTTTCCAGTTTAGAAAATGATTGAAACTATGGCTAGATTGGCTATAATCCAATTAAAAAAAGTTGTTGAAACAACCGTTCGATTTTCTCATTTAGGAAATGATTGAAACTACGGATAGATTAGCTCCATTCCAAGGCACAAAAGTTGTTGAAACAACGGCTCGAATTTCCAATTAACAAATTGATTAAAACTATGGATAGAATAGCTATAATCCAAGTCAAAAAATTGTTTAAACAACGGTTCGAT
Source organism: Siderastrea siderea (assembly GCA_964030785.1). Classification (NCBI taxonomy): domain Eukaryota; kingdom Metazoa; phylum Cnidaria; class Anthozoa; order Scleractinia; family Rhizangiidae; genus Siderastrea; species Siderastrea siderea. Next base: position 6,726,553 of record OZ034973.1, read on the forward strand.
TTTCTAATTTTGAAAATGATTGAAACTATAAAATAGATCGCCTACAATCCAAGTAAAAAAAATTGTTGAAACTACAGTTCGATTTCCCTAGTTAGAAAATCATTGAAACAATGGATAGATTAGCTGTAAACCAAGGCCGAGAAATTGTTGAAACAACGGTTCGATTTTTCAATTTAGAAAATGATTGAAACTATGGATAGATTGGTTGTATTCCAAAGCTCAAAAGGTGTTGAAACAACGGTTCGATTTTCCAATTTACAAAATGATGGAAACTATGGATAGATTGGCTGTAATCCAAGCCAGAGAAATTGTTGAAACAACGGTTCGATTTTCCAGTTAACAAAATGATTGAAACTATGGATAGATTGGCTATAATCCAATGAAAAAAATTGTTGAAAGAACGGTTCGATTTTCTAATTTAGAAAATGATTGAAACTATGGATAGATTGGCTATGATCCTTGTCAAAAAATTTGTTGAAACAACGGTTCGACTTTCCAATCTAGAAAATAATTGAAACTATGGATAGATTAGCTGAAATCCAAGTCCGACAATTGTTGAAACAACAGTTCGATTTTCCAATTTAGAAAATAATTATAACTATGAATAGATTGACTGTATTCCAAAGCTCAAAAGTTATTGAAACAACGGTTAGATTTTCCAATTTACAAAATGATTGAAACTATGGATAGATTAGCTGTATTCCAAGGTTCAAAAGTTGTTGAAACAACGGTTCGATTTTCCAACTAACAAATTGATTAAAACTATGGATAGATTGGAAGTAAAAATAATGGTTGAAACAACAGTTCGATTTTCCGATATAGAAAATGATTGAAACTATGGATAGAATAGCTATAATCCAAGTCAAAAAATTGTTGAAACAACGGTTCGATTTTTCAATTTAGAAAATGATTAAAACTATGGATAGATCGGCTACAATCCAAGTCAAAAAAATTGTTGAAACTTCAGTTCCATTTCCCTAGTTAGGGAATCATTGAAACTATGGGTAGATTAGCTGTAAACCAAGGCCGAGAAATTGTTAAAACAACGGTTCGATATTTTAGTTTAGAAAATGATTGAAAGTATGGATAGATTGCCTATAATCCAAGCCCGACAAATTGTTCAAATAACAGTTCGATTTTTCAATGTAGAAAATGATTGAAACTATGGATAGATTGGCTGTATTCCAAAGCTCAAAAGTTATTGAAACACAGGTTAGATTTTCCAATTTACAAAATGATGGAAACCATGGATAGATTGGCTGTAATCCAAGCCAGAGAAATTGTTGAAAGAGGTGGGTTCATACTAGTGGAATAAGTAGACCTTAAGTATGACTGGAGGTCAAGTACACTTGAGATCTTGCATTTTTACTCACCATGAGAAGCGTTCACATTAGAATTCAAAGTATGCTTTCAAAGTAATCGGATTGTCAATCAAGTTAAACCGCACATTTTCCACTTGTATTCCTCACGCTTGTTTGCATGAATTGCGTGAGAATTGATCATGCGACCTCGAAACCTTCAAATTGCTTGCCTTTTATTACGGCTTATAATTATTTTACTGCGATGCCAGATAACTTTGCTTTTCGAACTTTATCACTTTCACTGACGTTATGAAGGAAGAATTAAGAATTAGGCGGAGAAACAGGCAAATGTTGTTGCTGATGATTATGACCCATATGAATCAACAAAACGCTCAACGGAGACGAAGAGCTTGGGTTTGGCCTCGTCCACAAAACATGGCGAAGGAACATTTCAGAGTCACCCGAGAAACATTTGAATACTTATGTGACCTTGTAAGAGTAAAAGTTAAAAAAAAAAAACACGAGAGCGTGTTTGATTGACGTCGGTTTCCGGAATGTGTTTTGATAGAGTATAAGTAGGCTCGTAAGGATGGTCTGAACTAGACTTGACAGTGTACTTCGGCTCCTTTGAAGGAAGTGCGTTACCACGGAAACAAAGTAGGCTACTTGAGCTGAAATTAAACCCGTTCACATCTGAAGTAAAGCTCAAGTGTACTTAAGGTCTACTTACTACGTTAGTATGAACCCAAATATCTTTTCGATTTTCCAGTTTAGAAAATGATTGAAACTATTGATAGATTAACTGTATTCCAAGGCTCAAAAGTTGTTAAAACAACGGTTCGATTTTCCAATTGAGAAAATGATGGAAACTATGGATAGATTGGCTGTAATCCAAGTGAAACAAATTGTTGAAACAACGGTTGGATTTTCCAATTTAGAAAATGATTAACACTATGGATAGATCGGCTACAATCCAAGTCAAAAAAATTGTTGTAACTTCAGTTTGATTTCCCTAGTTAGAAAATCATTGAAACTATGGATAGATTAGCTGTAAACCAACGCCGAGAAATTGTTGAAACAATGGTTTGAGTCTTCAGTCTAGAAAATGATTGAAAGTATGGATAGATTGCCTATAATGGAAGCCCGACAAATTGTTGAAACAACAGTTCGATTTTTCAGTTTAGAAAATGATTCAAACTATGGATAGATTGGCTGTAGTCCAAGCCCAAAAATTGTTGACACAACGGTTCGATTTTTTAATTTAAAAAATGATTGAAACTATGGATAGATTGGCTATGATCCTTGTCAACAAATTTGTTGAAACAACGGTTCGACTTTCCAATCTAGAAAATAATTGAACCTATGGATAGATTGGCTGAAATCCAAGTCCGACAATTGTTGAAACAACGGTTCGATTTTCCAATTTAGAAAATAATTATAACTATGGATAGATTGACTGTATTCCAAAGCCCAAAAGTTATTGAAACAACGGTTAGATTTTCCAATTTACAAAATGATGGAAACTATGGATAGGTTGGCTGTAACCCAAGCCAGAGAAATTGTTGAAACAAATTTTCCATTTTCCAGTTTAGAAAATGATTGAGTTGAAACTATGGCTAGATTGGCTATAATCCAATTAAAAAAAGTTGTTGAAACAACGGTTCGATTTTCTCATTTAGGAAATGATTGAAACCACGGATAGATTAGCTCCATTCCAAGGCACAAAAGTTGTTGAAACAACGCCTCGATTTTCCAATTAACAAATTGATTAAAACTATGGATAGATTGGCTATAATCCAAGTCAAAAAAATTGTTGAAACAACGGTTTGATTTTGAAATTTAGAAAAATGATTGAAACTATGGATAGATTGGCGATAATCGAAGTCAAAAAAATTCTTGAAACAACGGGTCGATTTTCAGATATAGAAAATGATTGAAAATATGGATAGAATGGCTACAATCGAAGTCAAAAAAACTGTTGAAACTTCAGTTCCATTTCCCTAGTTAGAAAATCATTGAAAGTATGGATAGATTAGCTGTAAACCAAGGCCAAGAAATTGTTGAAACAACGCTTCGCTTTTCAGTTTAGAAAATGATTGAAAAAATTAATAGATTGAATATAATCCAAGAACGACAAATTGTTGAAATACCAGTTCGATTTTTCAATGTAGAAATTGATTGAAACTATGGATAGATTGGCTGTATACCAAAGCTCAAAAGTTATTGAAACAACGGTTACATTTTTCAATTTACAAAACGATGGAAACTATGGATGGATTGGCTGTAATCCAAGTCAGAGAAATTGTTGAAACAATTTTTCGATTTTCCAGTTTAGAAAATGATTGAAACTATGGATAGATTAGCCATATTCCAAGGCTCAAAAGTTGATAAAACAACGGTTCGATTTTCCAATTAAGAAAATGATTATAACTATGGATAGATTGGCTACAATCCAAGTCAAAAAAATTGTTGAAACTTCAGTTCGATTTCCTTAGTTAGAAAATCATTGAAACTATGGATAGATTAGCTGTAAACCAAGGCCGAGAAATTGTTGAAACAACGGTTCGAGTTTTCAGTTAAGAAAATGATTGAAAGTATGGATAGATTGCCTATAATCCTAGCCCGAGAAATGGTTGAAACAACAGTTCGATTTTTAAATCTAGAAAATGATTCAACCTATGGACAGATTGGCTGTATTCCAAGCCCGAAAACTGTTGAAACAACAGATCGATTTTCTAATTTAGAAAATGATTCAAACTATGGATAGATTGGCTATAATCCAAGTCAACAAAATTGTTGAAACAACGGTTCGATTTTCCAATCAAGAAAATGATTGAAACAATATATAGATTGGCTGAAATGCAAGCCCGAGAAATTGTTGAAACAACAGTTCGATTTTTCAATTTAGAAAATGAACGAAACTATGGATAGATTGGCTTTATTCCAAGCCTGAAAAATTGTTGAAACTACGGTTCGATTTGCAATTTAGAAAATGATTGAAACTATGAATAGATTTGCTATAATCCAAGTCAAAAAAATTGTTGAAATAACGGTTCGATTTTCCAACTTAGAAAATGATTGAAACGTTGGATAGATTGGGTATAATCCAAGGCACAAAAGTTGTTGAAACTACGGTTCAATTTTCCAACTTAGAAAATGTTAAAAACTAAGGATAGATTACCTGTATCCCAGCCCGAAAAAACGTTGAGACAACGGTTCCATTTTCCAATTTAGAAATTGATTAAAGCTATGGTAACGTTGGTTATAATCCAGCAAAAAAAATTTGTTTGAAACAGCGGTTAAATTTTACAATGTTGAAAATGATTGAAACTATGGATAGATTGACGATAATCCAAGTCAAAAAAATTGTTGAAACAACGGTTCGATTTTCCAATTTAGAAATTGATTGAAACTATGAATAGATTCACTATAATTCAAGTCATAAAATTGTTGAAACAACGGTTCGATTTTCCAATCTAGAAAATGATTGAAAGTATGGATAGATTGGCTGTATTCCAAAGCTCAAAGGTTCTTGAAACAACGGTTCGATTTTCCAATTTAAGAAATGATGGAAACTATGGACAGATTGGCTGTAATCCAAGGTAGCGAAATTGTTGAAACAACAGTTCGATTTTCCAGTTTAGAAAATGATTGAAACTATGGATAGATTCGCTATAATCCAAGTCAAAAAATTTCAATTTTCCAACTTAGAAAATGTTAAAAACTAAGGATAGATTAGCTGTATCCCAGCCCGAAAAAACGTTGAAACAACGGTTCCATTTTCCAATTTAGAAAATGATTAAAGCTATGGATAGATTGGCTGTATTCCAAGCCCGAAAAATTGTTGAAACAACGGTTCGATTTTCCAAATTAGAAAATGATTAAAACTGTGGATAGATTGGCTATAAGCCAGGTCAAAAAAATGGTTGAAACAACAGTTCGATATTCCAATTTAGAAAATGATTGAAACAATGGATAGATTGGCTATAATGCAAGTCAAAAAAATTGTTGAAACAACGGTTCGATTTTCCAATCTAGAAAATGATTAAAACTATGGATAGATTGGCTGTATTCCAAAGCTCAAAGGTTCTTGAAACAACGGTTCGATTTTCCAATTTAAGAAATGATGGAAACTATGGACAGATTGGCTGTAATCCAAGGTAGCGAAATTGTTGAAACAACAGTTCGATTTTCCAGTTTAGAAAATGATTGAAACTATGGATAGATTCGCTATAATCCAAGTCAAAAAATTGTTGAAACAACGGTTCGATTTTCCAACTTAGAAAATCATTGTAACTATGGATAGATTGGCTGTATCGGAAGCGAGATTTTTTGAAAAAACGGTTCGATTTTCCAATTTAGAAAATGATTGAAACTGTTGAATTGTTCAATTGTTGAACAAGGGTTCGGTTTTCTAATTTACAAAGTGAGTGAGACTATGGATAGATTGGTTTGATCCAAGCCCGAGAAATTGTTCAAACAACTCTTAGATCTTCTAATTTAGAAATTGATTTAAACTATGGATAGATTGGCTATAACCAAAGTCAAAAAAATTGTTAAAACAAATGTTCGATTTTCCAATTTAGAAAATGATTGAAACTATGGATAGACTGCTGAAATCCCAGCCAGAGAAATTGTTGAAACAACAGTTCGGTTTTCTAATTTACAAAGTGATTGAGAATATGGATACATTGGGTTTAATCCAAGCCCGAGAAATTGTTCAAACAACGGTTAGATATTCCAATCGAGAAAGTGATTTAAACTATGGATAGATTGATTATAACCAAAGTCAAAAAATTGCTAAAACAACAGTTCGATTTTCCAATTTAGAAAATGTTTGAAACTGTGGGAGGATTGGCTATAATCCAAGTCGAAAAAACTTGTTGAAACAACGCTTCGATTTTCCAAGTTAGAAAATGATTGAAACTATTGATAGATTGCCTATAATCCAAGTCAAACGAATTAATTAAACACGGCTTCGATTTTGCAATTTAGAAAAGGGTTGAAGCTATGGATGGATTGGCTATAATCCAAGTCAAAAAAATAGTTAAAACTACGGTTCGATTTTCCAACTTAGAAAATTTAAAAAACTATGGATAGATTAGCTACATCCCAGCCCGAAAAATTGTTGAAACAACGGTTCGATTTTCCGATTTAGAAAACGGCTGAAACTATGAATAGAATGGCCATAATCCAAGTCAAAAAAATTGTTGAAACAACGGTTCGATTTTCCAATTTAGAAAATGATTGAAATTATGTATAGATCGGCTACAATTCAAGACAAGAAAATTGTTGAAACTGCGGTACGATTTTCCAATCTAGAAAATTATTGAAACTATGCATAGATTGGCTGTATTCCAAGGCTGAACCGTGGTTGAAAAAACGTTTCGATTTTCCAATTTAGAAAATGATTAAAACTATGGTAAGGTTGGCCATAATCCAACACCAAAAAATTGTTGTAACAACGGTTCGATTTTCTAATCTAGAAAATTATTGAAACAGTGGATAGATTGGCTGTACTCCAAGACCGAAAAATTGTTGAAACAACGGTTCGATTTTCCAATTTAGAAAATATGGATAGATTGGCTGTATTCCAAGGCTAAAACGTGGTTGAAAAGACGTTTCGATTTTCCATTTAGATAACGATTGAAACTATAGATAGATTGGCTATAACCAAAGAAAAAAAAATTGTTGAAACTTCGGTTCGATTTTTCTAGTTAGAAAATGATCGAAACTATGGATAGATTGGCTGTAAACCAAGGCCGAGGACTTGCTGAAACAAAAGTTCGATTTTCCAGTTTAGAAAATCATTGAAACTATGGATAGATTGGCTATAGTCCAAGTCAAAAAAATTGTTGAAACAACTGTTCTATTTTCCAATTTAGAAACTGATTGAAACTATGGATACATCGGCTACAATTCAAGATAAAAAATTGTTGAAGCTGCGGTTCGATTTTTCTAGTTAGAGAATAATTGAAGCTATGGATAGATTGGCTATAATCCAAGTCAAAAAAATTGTTGAAACACCGGTTCGATAATCCGACTTAGAAAATGATTGAAACTATGGATAGATGGGCTGTATCCGAAGCCCAAGATTTTTTTAGACAACGGTTCGATTTTCCAATTTCTAAAATGAGTGAAACTTTGGATAGATTGGCTACAATCCAAGTCAAAAAAATTGTTGAAACTACGATTCAATTTTCCAATTTAGAAACTTGTTAAAACTATGGATAAATTGGCTATAATCAAAGTCAAAGAAAATGTTGAAAGAATGGTTCGATTTTCCAATTTAGAAAATGATTGAAACTTTGGATAGATTGGCTGTATTCCAAGGCTCAAACGTTGTTGAAACAACGGTTGGGTTTTCCAATTTTCAAAGTGATTGAGACTATGGAGAGATTGGGTTTATTCCAAGCCTGAGAAATTGTTCAAACAACGGTTAAATTTTCCAATTTAGAAAGTGATTTAAACTGTGGACAGATTGGCTATAACCAAAGTCAAAAAAATTGGTAAAACAACAGTTCGATTTTCCAATTTAGAAAATGATTGAAACTATGGATAGATTGGCGGTAATCCCAGTCAAAGAAATTGTTGAAACAACGGTTCGATATTCCAGTTTAGAAAATGATTGAAAGTATGGGAAGATTGGCTATAATCCAGGTCAAACCAACTGTTGAAACGACGGTTCCATTTTGCAATTTTGCAATTTAGAAAAGGATTTTATGGATAGATTGGCTATAATCGAAGTCAAAAAAATAGTTAAAACCACGATTCGATTTTCCAACTTAGAAAATCTTAAAATCTATGGATAGATTAGCTGTATCCCAGCCCGAAAAATCGTTGAAACAACGGTTCCATTTTCCAACTTAGAAAATGATTAAAAGTATGGTAAGGGTGGCTATAATCCAGCACAAAAAAATTGTTGTAACAACCGTTCGATTTTCCAATCTTGAAAATGATTGAAACTATGGATAGATTGGCTATAATCCAAGTCAAAAATACTGGTGAAACAACGGTTCGATTTTCCAATTTAGGAAATGATTGAAACTATGGATAGATTGCCAGTATTCCAAGGCACAAAAGTTGTTGAAACAACGGTTCGATTTTCAAATTTAAAAAATGATTGAAACTACGGATAGATTGGCTATAATCCAAGTCAAAAAAATTGTTGAAACAACAGTTCGATTTTCCAATTTAGAAAATGATTGACACCATGGATAGACTGGCTGTATTCCAAGGCTAAAACGTGGTTGAAAAGACGTTTCGATTTTCCATTTAGAAAATGATTGAAACTATGGATAGATTGGCTATAACCAAAGCCAAAAATATTGTTGAAACTGCGGTTCGATTTTTCTAGTTAGAAAATGATTGAAACTATGGATAGATTGGCTGTAAACCAAGGCCGAGGACTTGCTGAAACAAAAGTTCGATTTTCCAGTTAAGAAAATCATTGAAACTATGCATAGATTGGCTATAATCAACGTCACACCAATTGTTCAAACAACGGTTCCATTTTGCAATTTAGAAAAGGATTGAAGCTATGGATAGATTGGCTATAATCCAAGTCAAAAAAATAGTTAGAACCACGGTTCCATTTTCCAACTTAGAAAATGTTAAAAACTATGCATAGATTAGCTGTATCCCAGCCCGAAAAATCGTTGAAACAACGGTTCGATTTTCTGATTTAGAAAATAGCTGAAACTATGAATAGAATGGCTATAATCCAAGTCAAAAAAATTGTTGAAACAACGGTTCGCTTTTCCACTTTAGAAAATGATTGAAACTATGGATGGATCGGCTACAATCCAAGACAAGAAAATTGTTGAAACTGCGGTTCGATTTTTCTTGTTAGAAAACGATTAAAACTATGGATAGATTGGCTGCAAACCAAGGCCGAGAACGCACTGAAACAAAAGTTCGATTTTCCAGTTTAGAAAATGATTAAAACTATGGATAGATTGGCTATATTCCAAGTCAAAAACATTGTTGAAAAAAACGGTTCGATTTTCCAACTTAGAAAATGATTGAAACTATGGACAGATTGGCTGTATCCAAAGCCCGAGATATTTTGAAACAACAGTTCGATTTTCCAATTTTTAAAATGATTGAAACTTTGGATAGATTGGCTATAATCCAAGTCAAAAAAATTGTTGAAACTACGGTTCGATTTTCCAATTTAGAAAATTGTTAAAACTATGGATACATAGCCTATAATCCAAGTCAAAAAAAGTTTTGAAACGACGGTTCGATTTTCCAGTTTAGAAAATGAATGAAACTATGGATGGATTGGCAGTATTCCAAGGCACAAAAGTTGTTAGAGAACGGTTCGATTTTCCAATTTAGAAAACGATTGAAACTTTGGATAGATTGGCTGAAATCCAAGCCCGAAAAATTGCGGAAACAACGGTTCGATTTTCCAATTTAGAAAATGAATGAAATTATGGATATATTGGCTGTATTCCAAGGCTCAAAAGTTGTTGAAACAACCGTTCGATTTTCCAATTTAGAAAATGATTGAAACTATGGATAGGTTGGCAGTATTCCAAGGCAGAAAAGTTGCTGAAACAACGGTTCGATTTTCAAATTTAGAAAGTGATTGACTATGGATAGATTGGCTATAATCTAAGTCAAAAAAATTGTCGAAACAACGGTTCGATTTTCCAATTTAGAAAATGATTGAAACAATGGATAGATTGGCTGTAGTAGTACTGTACGCCCAGATAGGGAACTGGGTGCCTCGTTTCCATGCACCCCAACACGGCCTCTGATTGGTCGAGAAGGGGTCACGTGGTACAAAAACGCAAGGCATGATGGGGTAGCACGTGAACACAGAGGTCAAAGGTCATTGGAAGGGAATTTTCAGGTAATTTTCAGGTAAATGACGTCATCCAACAGGGCGGACGGAGGTCACGTGGTTTTGGCCGGGAAACCGCGGACCCGTAAGGAAAAAGGGATCACGGGCGCAGAAAAATACCACTGGAAGTGAAATAACATGGTTTTTAATCCAGACCTCCTTCGGGTTACAAGCGGGAACGTGGGCGCCTGGACCCGAGGGGTCAGCGGCGCGTCCCATTTTGAGTCCAAAGTCCAAACGGCGGGCCGTGTGGGGCTTGGATCCGAGGGAAGAAGAGAAAGGCAGTGTGGAGTCAGTGGTCGTTCACGAGAAAAAGTCCTGCCTTGACTAAAGTCTCAAGGTGAAGATGAAGTGTGTCATGAAGTGTGGATGCCTTCGAACGTCAGGGACCGTGTGGCACTTTCAGTACTTCTGCTACAGTATGAGAGCGAAGAAGAAGAAGGTTATGCCCCTAGGTCCAAGTGAAGAAGAAGAGGTCCTGTAGTCGGTGGTGAAGAGGGTCCGGGAAGGAACCAAGGAACCGCGTGAATGAAGGAACCGCGTGGATCCGAAGGAAGAAGAGGGAGAAGTCCGAGTGGTCCGTGTGGCGCCTGGGTCCGAGTGGTACAGAGACATATCCTTCCAAGGCCGTGTTCAAAGTGCCAAGGGCAGTTCAAATGCAGTTTGGGTCCAGAGGACCAAAGAGGAGGATGCAGATCCCAGAACTCCCAACAAGAAGAACATTTGTTATGCCATGAAGTCATTCAAGTGGGGGTCCAGAGGACCAAGGAGGAGGAAGGAGGGTCAGACGCCATTTGCGAGAGAACCCTCCAACAAGACGACGCTTTTGTCTGCCATGAAGGCATCCAAGGGGACAAAAGAGGACGAAGGAAGGTCCGAGGTGCTAGACTCAGAACCAGAAGGCAGAGAGTGATCACCAGTGTCCCATTCTGTTACGTGTTTTTTCCAGGAAGTCATTCATGTGGTCCAAGTGGGTCCAGATGACGAAAGAGGAGGAACGTGGTCACAGAGGTGTCAGAACCATAACAAGAAGGGAAAGAGTGGTCATCAGTGTCCCATTCTGTGCATGTGGTTCCAGTTCAACAACAAGGCGGGTTCTGCATTCAATAAACCAGTCTGGTCACAGATCATACTGAATCCGGGTACGTTCAGAATGGCTTGTCGAATGGTAAGAAGGTCTTGGTGCTGCAAGGCTAAGAGGAAAGTATCCTTCTTGAAATAAGTGTTCGACTTCCCGAATGGTGTTTTGGTAAATGTTTCTTTTCATCCTACAGAGTTGATCCTTTTCTCGCTCGGTTAATTGATCGGGAGGCGTATGGGCCAATCGAATTAAGCGGTATCTTGGCATGCTGCTTGGTATCCGTAAGGGTACGTTTGAAAGGTGTGGGGATCAGACTCTCTTGTCGTAGACCAATTGGTAACGCTTGTAATCGGGAAAGGTGTAGAGATCGTACGTTTTGGCGTCTCTGACGATCTGGTATGTTTTGACCACTTGTGTTTGGCGCGGTTCCTTTTGAGGCTGTTGGATTTCGTCGAGGACGTTCTGACGCATGACGTCATAATTCAATTGGGTTTTGCCCTCGCTGTTGAGTCGGAAACCACGCACTTTGCATTCGACGTGACCGTTCTTGGTTTTGTACCCATAATTCTTGGGGCCGTCCGACACGAATTCTTCAATGTAATCGTCGTCGTCCAATTCACTCGTAAACTCGCCGAGGTAATCGCCCAAGACAGGGTTGGGTAGATCCCTTTCCTCCTCTTCCAGGTAAACGACCGAGTCGGTGTCGTAGTACAACACGCGTTCCCCTAACAGTTGCAGGGCTTCGTAGAGACGGAGACAGGCCCAACACGTGGTGAAAGAGGCCACAAAAATGTTCAGGTTGGGTGACACGGGGATGTCTTCGTCTTGATACTGATTATGGACTTCTACCATGTGGTCGTTGATGACGGACACGTGACGCACCTCCAAGGTATCGGTATCCAGGAAACGATGAAAAGTTTGGGGGTCGTCAAATTCTTGGACTTGGGTCTTGTTGAGACGTTGTCCGAACTTGCCCCACATGGAATTGAGCATGATTTTGGCCAGCGTGCGCAGACCTGCATTGTATTCGATCTTGTCGTACTCCAGGTGGATCCCTTCATGCTTCTCATACTCGTGGATGTACTCCAGACGTTTAATGGGGTGGTCTACCCACGAGGGCCACCCGCTGGCTTCTTGCTTGATTTTCAACCAGGTGTTGACGTAGTTAAATGTACTGGATCTCGTACCCCAACGCCACGGCTTTTTGCAATTCGGGGGAGCACCATGTGCCGGTCAGGGCGCGTTGTTCGTCGGAGTGAGGGCACTGGTAAGATCTCTCCAAAGGAGGTTTCACCATTTCTTCTTTGACACAAGTAGCACAGAGTGGAAAGGTGAGTTTACCAGCATGACGGTAAGGCAGCACGGGATGGTACAGTTCACGCAGGGGGAGGACTCGGCAATGGATGACCCCGAAGTAGATGCTGATGTCCGTGCGACCCGGTTGCGAAATGAAGCGAGGATGCCCTTTGGGGTACACGCAGGTCTTGTTGACCCAAGGGTACAAGGAGGTGTAGTCGATGTAGTGGATCTTTTGACCGGGGGTCACGCGATGGTACAGTTTGACGGCATTCGTGCGACCCCCACAAAAGGCGTCGCGCGGCTTGAGAGGGTCCGTGAATTGCAAGGACTCCACAAACGTTTGGATGTCAGGAGAGGTTTCTTTGAGGCGGGTCCATTCACATTCCAACATTTCAACGACGTTGTACCCTCGCGTGTGAAGCAGTTCCATTTTTTGTTGGGTCTTCTCGTACACATCCAACATGGTACGATCACAGAGACGCACATGTTTTTCGTTCCGTGTGGGATAACAGTGGGGACACCCATGCCAGAAACATCCGTGGAATTCATACACGGTGTTGGTGTCTTGGCAGTAGCCATCCACAAAGAAACCCGTGCCGGGTAGGCGATACTCGCCGGCATTGCCCGCGTGTTGAATGTAATGGTGTTGACTGGGATGCGGACGGCCTGGGTAGACGCTGGCCATCAATTGGTGATGAGCTTCCAGACCTTCAGGGCTGAGTCGCTTCAAGATGGGCAGGATTTCTTGGCGCCGTTGGTGATCGCACCAGGTTAACCATTCGAGGGCCACCCGTGATTGATTGACACGGTTGCGCCATCCGTTGACGGGTTCACTGGCAATACTGTCGGGGATCATACGGTTCATGCGCAGATCGCGGTTACAGGCCGAGGCGAGGGTGATGTGTTCAAAGGGGTTGAAACCCGCTGTGGCTTCAAACAAACGTTTGAAAGTCAAGCATCCTTCTTTCAAGAGGCGAACGTCCGATTCGCAGTAAGCCACCAATTCTTTTTGGAAATCAAATACCACCTCTTTGTCGCGTTGCTCTTTATGCCATTGTTCCAAGGCTTGTTTTGCATTCGGGGACATGGTTTCGGGCATGTAGTAGTCGAGGGCCGGGACGGGTCCCACGTACGTTTGGTGTTCGGGTCTGTTGAATTGGTGAGGGAAGTATCCTTTTCTCAGTTCAGTCAGCCCAAAGGTTTTGGGAAAGGCGGACAGGGGCATCTGGAAGAAGCTGAGAGAATCGATGAAACGAAGGCGATCGTGTTTGCCTTCTAAGAGTTTGCAGCCGTTACGGAGTAGTTCGACGATGCGGTTGTCGCTGTGGTATTGGTGGACGACAAAGTACCCATCGTACCCTTGGAAATTATGGGCGAGGACATTGACTTGACGGGTGTCGTTCTGCGTGAGGGTATCCAACCATTCGAGAAAATCTCGGATACAATGGTCTCCTTGGAAACGAACGGGTCGATCGTCGTCTTTGGTTTCGACCACGACCAGATTGGCCACGTGCTGTTCTTGGGGTTGGATGGCCTCGATGTCAAAAAACACGTGGAGAGGTGGCATGTCCTTCTCGTAGTCCTCCTCCTCCTCCTCCTCCTCCGCTTCATTGGCTTGCAAGGTTTGAAGACCCGCGGCGGCCCCCCGTTTGGCGCGAGGACCTCCTGGACGTCGACGTTTGCGTTTCTTTTTCTGCTCTCGGAGTTCTTGAGGAGTGAGCGCTCTCTGAATGAAACAACGATGGGTTTGAGCGTCCAAGTACTCGTGGCAGGAAGGACACTCCAGGTACCCGCACTGATGACGTTGAATGTCTTGGACGCCCACTTCCAGTTTGAAACAGGTAGGACATCGACGTCGACGAAAACAGATGGTATGTTGATGGCAGGCCGCGGGTTTGCCCGTATGGTCTTTGGCAAGATGCATTTGGAGACAAGTGTCCCCAAAAAAGTCGCGATGGCAATCACCACAACGTCGAGTGGCTTTGAGACCCCGGGGGTAAGCATGAAGGAAATCGGGGCACTCTTTTTGGCAACAGGCACGGCATTGGACTTTTTTGTTGTTGTTGGAACATCGATGACGTCCTGCATGGTCATAGGGTTTCCAACAGTGGGCACACACGTAACTGGACCCTAGAAACCCCAGCAAACGGGTGATGACGTCGTAATGACCTTTCTCGTGGAGCAGGATCAATTGTTTGTCTTGGAGGGGGCCAAACGTGGTGATGTGCGGAAGGTGTGGTGTGGGGTTTGGGGGTCGACGGGCTGCCTTTTATCATGCGCTTCAACCATTGTTCCACGGGCCCCGTCACCAAATCCCCTTCGTCTTCCTCGCCTTCCTCTCCTGGGGGTCCACCCGGTGCACCAACACCGACCCCTCCAGGAAATTGACGGATGCGTTTGGTTAACTTGGTTAATTCTTGACTCAACGGTTTGGTTTGGGCATTGACGAGGGCCGGAGGGAGTTGGGGGTCGGCTAACAACACATGTGTTTTCGCGGCTAACGTGGCCGCCTTGTTCAACAAGGCATTTTCTGTTAATTCCCCTTTGTAATATTGGATGAGTTGATCCAAGTCCTTTTGTGGAATCATGTACACCTCTTCCATCCTGGTTGCTGGCTACACTCAGGGCAAAGTTCGCCGTCTTCCAGGTCACGACAGCTCTCACAAAGCAAACTGGTCAACATATGCCTATACTCCCGATACAGTAACTGATATTTATGCTTCCAATAATGACACTTGTCTTTCCATGTCTCTGTGGCCCGATTGGCGTCTTGTAAAAGACGCACCCACGCGGGAAGAGTTAACGGGGTGGTTGTCGAGCACATTGACATAACACGTTATGGAGACCTTGAAACAACCCTCGATCTTTTTGCGAGATCAACCACTGACGACGTTTTTTCACCGAATGTTGACGACGCCCCAGGTCGCGTAGCACCTTTTTATAGGGTCGAAGCTGCGCCATGATGGGAGGTGTGACAGGAATGTTATTTTTTAACAGGTTCAAGACCAGTTCACTCACAGCATTGACTTGATCGGCATTGGCGTGTTGTAAAAGATCTTGACGTTTGAATCGATTGGCTTCTTGTAACACGGAGCGTAAAAACGGCAATTGACGTCGAAGACGTTTCATCTTTACCGTCGACCACGACGATCACGTTGCTTGGCTTGTTGGATCGGGCTCTTTATAGCCACCATCCACTTCCTTGTTGGGGTCGTCGTCGTTTCGTTCGTGTTCGACTGACAGCCATGGTTCTGCAGACAGGAGTGTGGGGCTGGGAGGGATCTGCTTTTGATCCTTTTCCGCCCAATACACTTTCGACATCAAAGGACGATGACACCCGTCCACGTAGCATTGCACCTCCCCGGGTCGGTACACAAAGTGACGGTGGTAGTCTTGCACACACCCTTTGGGTAACGGGAGTGTGAAATCAATGATGGTATCATCCAACGTTTGCATCTTGATCAAAAACCCTTCCAGGCCCTCAAAGGGAAGACCCCGCACATAGGTTTTCAATTCGGTCAAGGCTTTGGCATAGGTGGTAAACGCAAAGCGACTCATGTCCACTTTAAACCGGTATTTTTTAAAATCGTTCCATCTCTTGACCACCGTGCCCACCGCAGCCAAACACGCGACCAACGTACTGTTTTCCAAAATGGGGCCTGCAATCATGCCCGCGGCCATCAGCAGTAACGCCAAGCCATTGAACAAAGCATTGCAAAACTTGAAATGATTCAACATTTTTCGATAACACCACCATTGTTTGTGGTAAAAGGCAAACAACGAATCCATGCGTTGTAACAGTTCCGGTTTGAATTTGACCCCATGGCTTCTAGATCCATTCAATAAAGACACGACGGTTTGGGGAGGCGCCATCTCGTCACGATGAAAATCGGGATGAAGTGCTTTCCACGGTAGGTCGTCCTCCCTGTTTATAGCTGGTCACGATGCTATTGGTCATGGTGACATTGGCAATTTCCCGGCCTTGTGCCAATTGTTCTTGATCTTGTAACATCATGCGTAAGCGTCGTTGTAAATCCACTTGACCCAACGTTCGAGGAGGTGTCGCTTGTTGTGAGCGACTGGGGGCCGTCCAAGGCAACGAGGGCGAGGGTTGGGGGCGTCGTCCTCGTCCCGGTCGTCCACGAGGGGTGCTGCGTCGACTGCCCCCACTTCCACCACTCCCACCACTTCCCCCACCACCAGCGCCGGCGGCGGCCAACCATCGCACGCTCCCTTAACTAGGAGGGGATCGAGCTCCTGACGATAAGCGAGGACTCCCGCGATGGGGGGCTCGAGACGCTTGACTCCCTACCCCGGCTGGAACCGGAGGGGATGGGAGAGATTGCAAATACGCGGTCAGGTCATCGATGCCCATTTGATCAAAGGCTTGGTCGATCAAGGTTTGGTCCCCCGTATCCAAAATCTCTTGCACGGTGCCTGGTGACACTTGGTTGGTAGTGGTCGTGCCTACCCCGGCCGGGGACACGGTGTCGTAAGCTTACGGAGGACGTCGGGATCCATCATCATCTGCCATGCTCGGTCTTCTAAGGTCTGCACACGTTCACGAAAATACGTTTCGTTGTAACGAGCGATGACACGAGGAATGGCTGGACCTTGTCGGGTTCGAATCAAATTATATACCTGTCGCATGGCTTGGTCATCCAGGTCGTCCAAAGGCATGCGATGCACATAATCCCCAACCACTTTTTCCCAACACCTCCAAAACAAGGAGGGAGGCAATCCCTGTAATCTTTTACTTGGCATCTTGAGGACGTTTTTGATAGGTGCGCGTCCATCCTTCGTCTTTTAACAGGTGACTCAACAACCGTTGTTGATCGGACGACGCGGGGTGTAAATCCAGCATCAAATACCCATAAGGGCGGGTGGTGGCGTGATGAAAGGTCTCCAAACTGTCTTTCCAAGTAGTGGGAAACGATTGAAGGAACACGTTGCGTACCCCCAATTGATCCCGTGGGTTCTTGAAAGCCACGATGTAATGCGCATTGCGGGAAATGCTTTTGGCATATTTGCCCACGGGAAACATGTCTTGGCACAAGTAAAGCACCGTCACGTTTTGATGATGCGAATGTTTGGTGAATAAATCCAACACGCGTTTATCGTGACTCCCCCGCGCCAGAACAATAATGCACTTGGGTCGGCGGGGTTTCAAACAAGTCCTTGTTGTCTAACAAGAGTTTTTCCGTAAACACGGTTTTACCACATCCCGAAGGACCCACCACCAAAATACTGGAAGGGGTATGAAAGCGAAACGGTGGGCCCACTTGCATGATGGGAATGAAACAATAAAAAAGGCGCCTTTTTATGGAGTCGGTGGGACTCGAACCCACGACCGAGACTTTACCAATCCCAAGGCTCTTCCGACTGAGCTACGACTCCTTGTCCCGATCCAGGACCCCTTCTTTTTCCACTTTCATAGGACACACACAACATGTTGGTTTTTTTAACAAACTCTTTTTTATTAACAACAACGTTGATGATACGGGCTACAACACACTTGGTACCACGTTTTCTCTTGGCCTACAATCAACTGTTGAATTCGTTGACCCACTTTATGGTCATTGCTTACATAATCAACATGGGAAAAGTCATTTAAAAACTCTTGCAACGTGCGTCCACGGGCTTTGGCTTTCAACTACAACAACGCGTAACCGCCACACGACTTGCTATGGATGGCTTGCAAGGACTTGCCATTGGTCACCACGTACTTCCAATGTTTCACGATCCACTCTCCCAACGGGGTGGCTTGCTCATACCGTTCCAACGGCAACGCATAACTGTCCATCACTTCACACACGTTGTGATCGGTCCATACAGCTAACCAATATTGACCGGGTTGATCGTGTGGGTCCGTGTTCACAAATGTAGCCTTGCGGTGTTTTCTTGCGGGGGGTCTTGGGTAATCGATCACAGGCCACCGTTCCGTAAAAAACAGGTTTCAATTCAGGGTCGACTCGTGCTAAATAATCTAACTGCACATTATTCAATGCCAGTTGTTCCATCTTTTTCTTTAATGTTGGTAAATGTTGTACAACACCGCTCCGTTCGAGTCAATCTCCAGCAAGTTCTCAAATTCGTCATACACGAGCACGGTTATATTGGTATTGGGAGCCGCTCCAAATTCAAAGCTGAGTTGTAAGTCCCCGGTTTGCTTGGGGTTGAGTCTTTGACTGTCAGCACATCCATTGGCCACATTGTCAAACATGAACAAGGTACAATTTTTATCTTCACCCCAATCTCCCAGTTCCACCATATTGCCTTTCTTTTTACACCAAGCTCCATTGGCTTGCAGAAAACGGAAGTACCCCAGGTTATCTCAGGTGCCATTGTTGTGCACCAACTGCAGGGTCTCATAAGGGTATTCTTCTCCTTTGACAATCTGTCGAATGGAACTCCGACCAAATTTCTGGAAGCAGAAAGGATCTCGGGTCACATCTCCATTGAAGGCTCGACTGTCTACCAGAGCCACAATCAATCGATCGGGCACTCTGTTTTGAAACAGGTTGGGGATGTCAAAGCGGACCAGGTTGCCTTGCATGCTAAAGGTACGGATTTCACTGCGGACGGTCGGGTAGGTGGCGATTTGTCCGTCATTGTGTCTTTGGGAAGACAAAGTTCTGTACACGGTTTCATTCAAACGCATTTGACACAAATGAAAACGCAGCTTCACATCGCCTTCCATCAATCTGCCAGCCAGAGCTGCTCCATTCAAAAACAGGTTAGGGCTGTTGAAATGAAATTTCATCTTGATTTCTATCCCGGGCACCAACAGTTTGCCGGTGTGAAACACTTACAAGTGAGGGGTAAACACCAGACTGTGGGTCAAGCCTCCTGCATACTTGGCGACTTCTGCGACGGAGGTGGCCAAGGCGACTTTGTGATTGGCCGTGAGAACACGCCAATGTTGATGCGGTGTAGCATAGTTGGTATTGTTCGCCGTCCATTGGGGTGGGAAATCCACTTGATTGAACCACCCTTGAGGTCCCAACACGGTCTTGCCATCTTCTCGGTCAAAATTCAGCAAGCTTTCTAGGTACGCCTTGTAATGATAGGTGTCTGATTGGGGACTGATCAAGGTGCCATTCAACTGCAAGTCAATTTGTTTGATGATGAAAATGGGCCAAATTGTTGACGGGCCACAATTTTTCATTGCCCACCAAGTTCCCGTTGTCACTCTTTTTCAAACGCAATTCCATGGTAAAGTAACTGCGTCCCAAATCCAGAAAATCGTCCAACCCCGGAATAATGAATTCCATGGGATTGATGCCCGTGGTGGTGGGTTGGATGGTGACCATGCGATAGGCATTGATGCTAATGTCGGTCGGAGGCACTTTGAAAATGTGCAACGCCGGGTTTAGGGTCCTTTCGGGACGGGCGTGAGCGGGGGCGGCTTCTGCCATTTTCAGCGTCTTCTTCGTCGAGTGGTGGAACCACCCCGTCGTGAGGGGTTTTTATACCGTCGTCGTCGTCGTGCTAAGCGTTGTGCCAAATCAAACCCGGGACTTTTCATCACATTTGGACTCAACCATCGTCCACGTTGTCGTCGTCGTTGTTGTGGGGGTCGTCTCATGAGTTTCCAAAAAGGAAACAGACCCCCACGTTGAGGTAAACCCCGATCACTACGAATACGTCGAGGACGCGAATGCACTGGATCCATTTACGCACCAAAAATATCCCGAGCTCGTTTGACTTGTTTGGGAAACAAGGCACTTGCCACACGCACGGCTTGTTTCACATTCTTATTACTCAAGGCTTTCTTGGCTCGTTTGGTGATTTCCTTTTTGATGACGTCTTCGGCTTTTCGTTTGACGCCCCGTGTGAACCCCCTTTTCAATCCACTCACGGTATGACTAGGCAGTTTCAAAGGATTTCGGGTCCTTTTAAGGCCTTGGAGACCACCACGCAGGACATCCGTCACCAGACCTTTTCCACTTTGACCACGTTGATCATACCACTCGTCCGTACGAAATCGCGTCAAACTCCCCCCTCGCATGTTGTCGTCTTCTTGCTCTTCACCATGGATCCCTTTGTTTTCTTTTTTTTCACTGGACTCGTCTCTTTTTATACTCACATGAGGTTGCACTTAAAAGATTCCCCCGCATAGCGTTTTCGTTTCCCACTTTGGATCTCTGCCATGCGTTTCAAATGCGCTTTTTTGGCATTCTTTTTAGCCAACGTTTCCAGCCCTATGGTGATTTTCCAAGCGGCTTTAGGAATCCCCGCAATCACCGTGTTGATCCCTTCCCCCACTTGTTGACGCTGTCGTCGTCGTCGGGCGGCTCGTCGTCGTTTTCTTCTTTTCGGAGGCATGATGATTGAATGGGGATTCCCTTGTGGTGTCTTTTTATGTCTTTTTGAAGTGCAACGTCACAATGGTGTGGCCTTCGCCAAACTTGACCAGGTCTCCATTGGTTTCGGCCACTTGCGTTTGAATGATTTCCACCACCTCGTTGCGAAGAGGTAGGTACTGAATGTGTAACGGTTCAAAGTACAGGGTGCCTCGTCCTTCCCGCTTGTACTGGATTTCTCGCAACAAATCGGTCACGCGATTCCCCACAGTACTGCTACCTGCTACGTCGGAGTACACGTGCAGAGTTCGCGCGGGGTCTCCCACCACCGAACGAAACGCCACATTCAAGTTGGTAAAACGCCAATTCAAGCTGAAACTCAACCAAATCCAAGTGGTACCAGCGCCATCCACGGTGACTTGGTAATACTCCGGGTCGCCTTTCGCATTTTTTAATTCAATGTTATCTTTATTGGGCACCGCTCCATGAATGAATTCCATGTTCAAGTTGTGTCCAAGGACCCATTGTCCATTCTCGTTTTTTTCAAACCACCCCACTTTTTCGGCCATGACATGATGAATGGAAAAGTGGGGTATCGTCATCGTGTTTCCGGATCGAAGCACGTACTTGTACCGTCTGACGTTTCTATTGTCCAACACCAAATCGTCTCCTTCCCAGACAAACGTCGCACTCGTCTTTTGTCCACTCTCCGTATTCGGAGCGCCATGGAAGTCCAGGTAACCATAGTTCATACGTTGAGCCTCCCAATGCAAATAGGCTTTCATGAAGGTCACTCCATTGACAATGGAATCATCATGTCTCAAATCGTCCATTTTCATATTGAAGCTGCGGACCGTACGTCCCTCGGATGTCCTTCGGTAAGACGAGGTACCAAACACGTACTGATCCGCCGGAAGCAGATAAAAAATGTTCACACCCGTGTCCGGCAAAGAAATGGCACTCAAACCTACTTGCCATTGACCCCCGGATAACCGCAACGGTTGGGGTAAACGAATCTTGAACCAATTGGCTGGGTTGTTGGGAAATTCTTTCGGTTGGCATGACTCGGTAACGTCACGTAGAACGACATCCTGTCTTCTTCTCGGGTTCTTTTTCACACCACCTCCCTTTTAAAGTGGAGGGTGAGGATGGTATGCCCTTCGCCAAATTGCACCAGATCCCCATTGGTTTCGGCCATCTGGGTTTCCACGATTTCCACCACTTCGTTGCGTACCGGTACATATTGAATGTGTCGAGGTTCAAAGTGGGTGGTTTCTTTCGAATGATACTTGATTTCTCTTAAGAGATCCGTGATGCGATTGCCCACCATACTGCTGGTGCCTACATCGCAATACACGTGCAAGGGACGCGTCGAGGGAAATTCCGTGGACGGACGAAACGTCTCGTTCAAATTCACAAAACGCCAATTGCATGTCACACTCAACACCAAATTTCCAAAAAGTGGGTTGGTTGTCCGCATCCGGAACATCCGTCGGGGTGGGAATCGTGTCCGAATGAAATTCTCGCAATGCGTTCGGTCCCAGGCGATACTTGCCCGTGGACACTTCTTCGATCCATCCATTTTCAGGGCCAAGGTTTTTCCCCATAACACGCGCGCCACTTGTCATTGGGAATCCACATTGACGGTATTCAACAACAAATCCCCTTGCGAGGTCCAATCAAAGGTAGGGTACAACTTGAGTCCGTCGTTCTCCGCCCATTTGTTTTTGGGTTGGGTTCGTTTGGCACGTTCTTGCTCGTAGCGATACACCAGTTTGTGAAAAAATTGCGATCCCGTCGACGAGGACAAGCTGTCTTTCATGTCTTGACCCTTGAGTTTCATTTCGCGACGTTGGTGCCACCACACATCGTCCCCTTGATCGTCTTTGGCATACACCCGTTCGTGCCATCTCACGTAAAGCAAAGGATCTTGTTCGTTGTCAAATTGTTCCCCCACCACGGGAATGGTGGGTAAGGACAAACTCACCATGCCCACGTGCCACCCTCGTCCCACAAATCGAAAGGGTTTGGGCAAACGGTTTCTAAAATGATGAGTACGGTTCTGAGGAAACTCGCGGGTACTGGCGTGACTCATCAACGTCACGTAAAACGAGGAGCTGGGACCCACGTCATGCTTTCTTTTTCGTCTTGGGCTGTCGGAGAGAGGTCACGTCTTGACTGGCAATCCAACTATTGTACTTGTCAGGCCACCCTTTCCACTTGACCAACCAACGATCTTTTTGACGCTTATGTACCTTTTCGATGCGAAACAACGCTTGGTCGGACACGTGCACTTTTTGTAAATCGGCGTCGTAAAACGTGCCTTGGACGGGCGTGTCATCCCACTCGCGAATCTTATAGGTGGGTACAGGACCGGGCACCACGCGATGCACGACAAACACTTCTTCGGTCCAGCCGGGTACATATCCTTTTCCAAACGTACGCTGAATCTTGTTGAGACGCACACGATCCTCTACTTGGAATTTGGGTTGGGGGCGTTTTCTTTTCAAACGTTTGTCGTACAGACGTTTCCACACGGCTTCTTCGTTCTCCCACGTACGTCTTGGGGGGCCATGCCAATACTCCGATGACGCGTAACATTGTAGCCTTGAACCAAGTCGGGTAACACGTCGTCAAACCGTAACGTGTTAGCGGCTGTGAAATAGCGGTACAAGCGTTCTTTCAACGTGCGGTTAAATCGTTCCACCACACTCGCTCTGGCATCCCCTTCGGTGGAAAAATGCTTGATCCCTTGATCTTCGAGCCAACGTTGAAACGTACGGTTGTAAAATTCGGTGCCTCGATCCGTTTGCAAACGGTTGGGTTGGCGTCCTTGTTTCAAAATCTTGTGAAAGGCTTGGACCAACGCCACCCCGGTTTTGGCTTTCAACGGTTGCACCCACGCGTACTTGGACAGGACATCCAACACGGTCAGTAAATACCGAATGCCCCGCTTATACTTGGCCAAGGGTTGGACTTCCACCAAATCCGCTACCCAGTGATCGTCTAATCCCCCCACGATCACAGGCAAGGTGGGAAAACGACGACGTCGAGGTTTATGCAACGTGTAGGCCAAATCCCGTTCCAACACGCCCTGTGCTTTTTTCAAAGTGATGTGATGTTCCCGTGCAAACCGTTGCACGCCCCCTAAACTGCCGGGGGCTCTCGGATTGTGGTAACGGGCTAACCACTGTTGTGAGACATCTAGCTTTTTTCTTTTGGTCTTTCGAGGTGCCATACCTTGTGACACTCATCCCACAGGGTATGTATGGTAGGGACCGTATCGGGGTGCGCCTTTTGAATGCTTCGATACCACCGCCAAGCACTCGGGTGGGGTTTCAACCATAAGACAAACACCACCCATCGATACAGGTTGAGCTCCACCTGGGTTTTTTCAAACACTTTGAGAGGATGCGTGTCCTCGGGACGAAACTTGGTAAGAATGGGCACTTTCTCTCCTTCTTGGTGGTCATATAACACTTGGCAAAGGGTTTGATGACATTGCCATTGAACAAGCGACCCTACCCAATCCCACCCATACCGCATCAACACAGACTCCATGTTTCAAAAAAACTGACTTTTTTATTCGTACAACCTTCGCCTTTTATACCTTTTACAAGTCATGTTGTCAAAAGAGCGCGCGTATTTTTTCATGGTACCGGCGCCCCGGTCGATCATGCTCTTTTTGCCGGACCTGCTTTTCTCATTTTTTTCTTTTCTTAAAATAGACCACGACGGTCATACGTGACAGTCTCTAGACCTTTCTGCCAGTTCTCTACAGTGTCACTGTACTTGGGTGGAGGTGGGGCCGGTGCCACCAACACCTCTTGACGGTTCTTGAGGTCTTGGATTTCTCGCAGCAACTGTTTCTCATAGTCTGTCAGGGGACGTTCTCGTTGGACCTCGTCTTGACGTCTCACTCGGGGTGGAGGACCTGGGATGTCATACCCACGCTTGGGATAACCCTGCGCATCACGGCTTGGCAAAGGAGGTTCTGCTAGTTGGTCTGCTTTTTTGGGGGGATGGTCATGAAACCAGGTCCAGTACTTGGGACCCAAAGGTTGATCGGCCCACCGAAAGAAGTGGCACTTTTTCTTGGAACAGGTCACAAACAACCGATCGGGATTGGTGGGGGAATGGCTCTGTTGAAATGTGGGCAGTTCACGGCAAAAGCACTGCAAACAACTCCACATGTCGCACACTTCTGGATGAGGTTGACAATACACCACCTTCATATAGTCAAGGGCTTGGTCTTGCCCACAAAACAGCAAACAAGGTTGTATGGGACATTTGACATAGGGCCATCCCTTTTGAGACTGGCGCCTCCAAACGCACTTCGTGGCAAGGGCACACCATGTAGTCCACCGAACTGGGTGGGTTGACCTTTCTTTCCCTGTTCAGGGCTTTAGCTTTAGCAAATGTTTCCTCATTGTCATACACGGTCGTCACTGTGAATTGAGGCGGGGGAGGTGTTTGGGTGGTTTGGTCGACCATGTCATTCAATTCCTTCATCATTTCGTCCACGGCGGCCCGGGTTTCTTCCAAGACCTCGCGTACCACAGGATCACAGTCCTCGGGCGATGCGTCACTCAACCTAATATTCACCAAGATGTCATTCATTTCATGCTCCTTCTCCTCCTCCTTCTTCTTCTTCCCGGCAGGGTGAGAGCTTTTGGTCGATTTTCTCTTCCGACCAGGATTTGGATAACGAGTTGGAGAGACATTGCCATATTGCAAATCGATGGACATCCTGGTAAGGTTGTTTCACCCCACGGTGCGTGGCTTTTTATACCCTTGGTCTCATTGGTTCATGGAGACCTCACGTGATGACCCCACGTCAGCTTCTTCTTCTTGATGGGTCAGATGTCATGACCCTATAAGGTCATCTTGTGTTCCCATTGGTCAGCTTTCTTGGCCGTTTCGCTATTTAAGAAGGTCCCTCTGTCCCTTTGGCTCCATTCGGAGCGGATGGATTACTACAAAGATCTCAAACGTGAAGACTTTGCTTCGGACGACCAGTATCTGGCCGAACGTGTCAAACGGGGTCTCGCTGCTGGATTCACGTTCCAACAGTCTCATTGATTTGGGTTTGGCGTTAGGGTTGAGCCAAGCCGAGATTCTTGCCCTTGTGGGACCTGATACCGGTTACATTTTTCCCGACGAAAGCCAGTCCTCGCCATGATCGGAGAACAAGATCTAGACGCCATGCAACTCCAAATTGGCTTTGGGCATGTGGTTTACGCCGGGGGAGCCAAAGGCACCGACGAATTGGTAGAATAATGGGCAAACAATTTGGTATGCAAGTGGAAGTCCTTGTTCCCCCCAGTCATCCCCGAGCCCAATTCGTCACTCCTTCTACGGTGGAAGTGTTGATGCTCGCCAACCCGCATCTTCACCAGGCGGCTCAGAAACTGGGTAAACGGATGCCCAGTCATTTTTACAAGCTTCAATTGTTGCAACGCAATTATCAAATTGCCGAAAAAGCTCATACCATCTATGCTTTTGGAACTTTGGAAAAGGATGCCAAACGAGTCAAAGGGGGGACGGGATGGACCGTGCAATTGGCCTTGGATCAAGGCAAACAAGTCTACCTCTTTGATATGCCCAGTCAAACATGGTACCGGTCTGACCATTACTACCAAGTCAACGACGAGTCGACCACGCTGGTCACGGGCAGTCAATTTATACCTTGGGGTCCCAAAGGCCCCACCCTTCATCAAAGCAGTGCGGTGGTGGGTTCCCGAGATTTGGACAACCAAACCCGCGAGGAAATTCAAGCCTTATTCAATCGCACGTTCTGTCTACCCGAGAACCTGGAACAATTACGCATGGAACTAGAAGACTTTCATTTGTAAATAACTTTTTTTAATTTTTCAATTTTTTTTATTTTTTCAATTTTTCCCATTTTTTAAATTTGAAATAACTTTTTTAATTTTATTTTTTTTCAAATGTAAATAGAGTGCCCCAGGCCCCGCGGCAAGAGATGGACACGGACACCGAGTTGATTGTAAAATCTTCTGTTTAATTAAAAAAAATTCAAAAGCTAACATCACTGGTTTTGCACGCTTGTATTTTCTCTCTCTCTTGACTCCCATACGCCTTGACTCACAATGTCAAAATAAACAATGTTCAAAATTGCAATACGCGGCGGACTTGCTTTCCTCGCTCTCGTCGTCTCTCCATCTCTTCCAAACGCCACCCCTCCTCTTGTTCCTTCTTAATCTCCCCGTAATAATATACAATGTTTTGCCAATGATGACCCGCATGAATGTTGGGGAGGTTGGCGGCCAAGTAAATGTTCAGTTCTTCAAAGTGCTCCAAAGTAATGGGCCATTGGGTGTCATCTAATGTCCAAACGCGATTCCTGTAAATAAACAGAATGACCCGTCTGACCAGCGCTTTGTTCAGCATCTTTTTGGACGCTTCGTGTTGGCGACGGTAGCGGTGAGCATTCTCAACATACACCATGCTCAACAAATACAGTTCAATGAAAGCCGCCACGCGCCGCCGGCTGAGAGGTCTCCATGTCTCTTCTCTCCTCTCATGCATCCTCCACGCCTGTCTTTCTACAAGGGTCCTCTCGGGTCGCACTCGTCTCCTCAACGCTCCCTCACCATTCACATTGACAAAACGGTCCAGCCCGCCCAACGCTCTTCCGGTTCTTGACATTTTTTCCACCAACAAACAAAAGTCACTAAGGACGAACTCAAAGCTAGGAGTGACGCCCCGGGGCCTCGCCAGGGTTTTATACCCAGACATGCGCTAAGCATGATGGGACATTAGGGAGGGGGGAGGGGGTCCCCCACCCCTTCCCAC
Organism: Siderastrea siderea; assembly: GCA_964030785.1. Taxonomy (NCBI): domain Eukaryota; kingdom Metazoa; phylum Cnidaria; class Anthozoa; order Scleractinia; family Rhizangiidae; genus Siderastrea; species Siderastrea siderea. The sequence goes on from OZ034973.1 coordinate 6,754,210, forward strand.
CCCTCCCAAGGTACCACGGGTTCACGTGACCTCCCTCTCATTGGTTCGTCGCCCCTCCCACGTGACCCTTTTTGTCTCTATAAAAAACCTCCTTCACTCCCCGTTTCCCATTCCATTTCTTTTCACTCCAAGCCAGCAAGAAAAAAGTGAATGTGTTTGATGGCAGACAAGATGAGTCCCGAAGCGGTCCAGATTCTACGACGATTGGGAGAAATCAAAAACGAACTCCAAGAGCTCCTCTGACCGTTACGCTTCCAACTCACTTACCAAGAACTGTGTCGACTTCGCCTCGAACGTGTCATCACCAACACCGAATTTCATCTGTTAACCAACACTCTCTTTGATCCTTTTGCCTAATGGCCTAGACCGGGGAGTGTGTGATCTGTTTGACACCTGTCACCAATGCATCCACCTTGGCCTGCTGCCAACAACCCTGTCATGCGGCCTGTGCCACAAACTGGAAAAAACACCGTCACACCCTCTGTTGTCTTTACTGCAGACAAGTCGTTCCCATCTTGGTCCTTCAAGTCATCCATAACCAACTATGGAAAGAAGACCCTCATTTTGTGGCACAAGTCAACCATGTTTGGAAAGACAATGCTCTTTGGTACGGCATTTGTCACGATGACAAGGACTCCCTCGAAGGATTCTGGGGAGAACTCCACTACCCGTATGAACCCGACAACAAAACACTCTATTTTCTTGGTCACACCAAACGACAAGTCATTCCACGCATGAAGACCTGTTTGAGTTTCTTGTAAAGACATCCTCTTCTTCCCTCGGATCCAAGCCCCACACGGTCGACCGTTTGGACTTTGGACTCAAAATGGGACGCGCCGCTGACCCCTCGGGTCCAGGCGCCCACGTTCCAGCTTGTACTCGAAGGAAGTCTGGATTAAAAACCATGTTATTTCACTTCCAGTGGTTTTTTCTGCACCCGCGATCCCTTTTTCCCTACGGGTCCGCGGTTTCCCGCCCAAAACCATGTGACCTCCGTCCGCCCTGTTGGATGACGTCACTTCCCTGAAAATTACCTGACAATTCCCTTCCAATGACCTTTGACCTCTGTGTTCACGTGCTACCCCATCATGCCTTGCGTTTTTGTACCACGTGACCCCTTGTCGACCAATCAGAGGCCGTGTTGGGGTGCATGGAAACGAGGCACCCAGTTCCCTATCTGGGCGTACAGTACTACTGGCTGTATTCCAAGGCTCAAAAGTTGTTGAAACAACGGTTCCGTTTTCCAATTTACAAAGTGATTGAGACTATGGATAGATTGGGTCTAATCCAAGCCCGAGAAAATGTTCAAGCAGCGGTTAGATTTTCCAGTTTAGAAAGTGATTTAAACTATGGATAGATTTGCCATAACCAAAGTCAAAAAAATTGTTAAAACAACAGTTCGATTTTCCAATTTAGAAAATGATTGAAACTATGGATAGATTGGCTGTAATCCCAGCCAGAGAAATTGTTGAAACAACGGTTCGGATTTCCAATTTACAAATTGATCGAGACTATGGATAGATTGGGTTTAATCCAAGCCCGAGAAATTGTTCAAACAACGGTTAGATTTTCCAATTTAGAAAGTGATTTAAACTATGGATAGATTGGCTATAACAAAAGTCAAAAAAAATTGTTGAAACAACAGTTCGATTTTCCAATTTAGAAAATTATTGAAACTATGGATAGATTGGCTATAATCGAAGTGAAAAAAGTAGTTAAAACTATGGTTCGATTTTCCAACTTAGAAAGTGTTAAAAACTATGGATAGATAAGCTGTATCCCAGCCCTAAAAATCGTTGAAACAACGGTTCCATTTTCCAATTTAGAAAATGATTAAAACTATGGTAAGGTTGGCTATAATCAAACACAAAAAAATTGTTGTAACAACGGTTCGATTTTCCAATCTAGAAAAGTATTGAAACTATGGATAGATTGGCTGTACTCCAAGACCGAAAAATTGTTCAATCAACGTTTCGATTTTCCAGTTTAGAAAATGATTGAAACTATGGATAGATCGGCTATAACCAAAGTCAAAAAACTTGTTGAAACTGCGGTTGGATTTTTCTAGTTAGAAAATGACTGACACTGGATAGATTGGCTGTATTCCATGGCTGAAACGTGGTTGAAAAAACGTTTCGATTCTCCAATTTAGAAAATGATTGAAGCTATGGATAGATTGGCTATAATCCAAGTCAAAAAAAATGTTGAAGGAACGGTTGGATTCTCCAATTTAGAAGATGGTTAAACCTACGGATAGATTTACTGTAATCCAAGGAAAGCAATTGTTGAAACAACGCTTCGAATTTTCCAATTTAGAAAGGGATTGAAACTTTAGATAGATTGGCTATAATACCAGTCAAAAATCGTTGAAAAATGGTTTAAACAACGGTTGGATTTTCCAATTTAGAAAGTGGTTGAAACTATGGATAGATTGGCTATAACCAAAGTCAAAGAAATTGTTCAAAACAACGGTTCGATTTTCCAATTTAGAAAATGATTGAAACTGTGGATAGATTGGCTATAACCAAAGTCAAAAAAAGTTTTAAAACAACGGTTCGATTTTTAAATTTAGAAAATGACTGAAACTATGGATAGATTGGCTATAATCCCAGTCAAAAAATTGTTAACACCTCGTGTCGATTTTCTAATATAGGAAACGATTGAAACTATCGATAGTTTGGCTGTATCCAAGCCCAAAACATTTTTGAAGCAACGTTTCGAATTTCCAGTTTAAAGAAAGGTTGAACCTAGGGATACATAGGCTATAATCCATCCCCAAAAATTGTTGAAACAACGGTTCGATTTTCCAATTTAGAATATGATTGAAACTATGGATAGATTGGCTGTAATCCAAGTCAGAAAAATTGTTGAAAGAACGGTTCGATTTTCCAGTTTAGAAAAGGATTGAAACTTTAGATAGATTGGCTATAATCCCAGTCAAAAATCGTTGAAAAATGGTTTAAACAACAGTTGGATTTTCCAATTTAGAAATTGGTTGAAACTATGGATAGATTGGCTATAACCAAAGTCAAAGAAATTGTTCAAACAACGGTTCGATTTTCCAATTTAGAAACTGATTGAAACTATGGATAGATTGGCTATAATCCAAGGCCGAAAATTTGTTGAAACAAGGGTTAGATTTTCCAGTTTTGAAAATGATTGAAATAATGGATAAATTGGCTATAATCAAAGGCCAAAAAATTTATAAAACAACGGTTAGATTTTTTAATTAAGAAAATGATTGAAACTGTTGATAGCTTGTCTATAAATCAAGGCAGTAAAAATGTTGAATTAACCGTTGGTGTTTTCCATTTGAAAAAGAATTTGGAACAATAGAGAGATTGGCTATACTCCTAAGCCATAAAACTGTTGAAACAATTGTTAGCTTTTCCATTTGAAAAAGAAATTGAAACAATTGGATAAATTGGGTATAATCCAATTCCAAAAATTGCGGATACAATGGTCACATTTTCCGTTTGAAATAGAGCATGAAACAATGGATAGTTCGGCTATGAGTTTATTGGTAGTACAACCCGAGTAAAGTTTGAGTCAGGAGTCAAGTTCGAGTCAGCATTTAAGTCGCGGCTTCACGTTTTTAAGTGGGGGCGCGGTGGTGTAGTGGGTATTAGGTTTTAGTCTTTTAATGAGGGAATGTCCTCCATAAGGTTAACCTCTGACGTTTCCTTTTATGTATTTTTGTTGTACAAAATAAACTATTTTGTTGTTGTTGTTGCTTCATGCCACAGAAACCGGGATAAGCTCCGGCCGTGTGGGCCTCCTTGGCTTGTGTGCTACTTTACCTATCTACCTTCACGCTTCAAAATTGTTGCCCAGAAAACATTATATTTTGGACGCGCTGCTAAACGTCCTGTCCTCTTCGGGTCCAACAAAACCGTTTTTTTTTTCCAAAATGTATGATCGGAAACAAAACACTCATCCGACATCATGTAAAAATGGATGCTAGTCGTTCCCTGTTTCTTGGAGCAAAGAAACGCCGGCCAACAAAGTTGGGCATTCATTTAAAACGTATTGTGGTAAGCAGCACTCCAGCGTGAACTCCTACCTGTGAAACGTTTTAATTACTCCACAAATTACAAGTAGCCACCTATATTAATGCCATACAATGAAAACATTTCCCACACAAACATTTGCCCTATTTGCGTTTATAAATAAAGCGAAATAGTTTAATTAATAGACAAGGTGTGATATTTAGAGGGAAAGTATCCTGGCTGATATACCTTGTTTTCTTGACTAGGGTGAGAAGCGGCCGTTGCCCCCCCCCCCGCCCCCCCCACCCCCCCCCCCCCCGTCACTGCTTAGTCTATCCAATGACTTTTTGTACATTACCTAAATGAACTTAAATACTAAACTGCTCCGGTTTTACTAGGATCACGCCTTTTACAATGTGGCACTCATTCCAGATAAATAGTTCAAAATGTTATTTTTGTCCTGTAGTTTAGCGTGTCACTAACAATCTACAGATACCAGAAAAGATCTAGGAAAGTTGCTTTGCTTTCAGAGCTCATCTAGAAACCAGTTTCGTGAATATCATCAGCATCCATAGCTTGGTTAGCTCTCCCTGAGTCTGGGTCTGCCTTTGGTACGCCTTTGCGTTTCTTCGTGTCAGATTCGGCACCAGTTGGGACCAGAATATCGAGAGGTATCGCTTCCTTTCCATTGCTCATATCACCGCTAACTAGCGCTTCGTTTGTAGCAGCCATTGAGTGATCTGCGGTTGTCTCCTTATCACCCTTCCTAAATTTCACTTCTGGAAATTTGCAGGGTTCACTTCTTTGCGTTTTCGACCATACGCCAGAGCCATCGGAGCTTTCTTTGGTGTCGACCGAAGAGCCATCCATCTTGCCCTCTTCTGCAGTACCGCTCTGGGTTTCCTTCACGGAATTGGGTGCACCTTCTCCTGGGGTTTCAATTGCTCCAGAGCTTTGGGTTCCCCCTGGGGGCTGATTCCCATCATTTGGGAAAGTCGTTATTGGGATATCCTCTATGTCCTCGAGTTCCCCGTGTGAAACCTCTGCCATATCTTCCTGTCCGTCGTTCTCCAGTGCCCGCATCGTACTTGTCATGGCAGATACCTGGTATTGGATTTTAAAAGCATCAATTTAATAAAATTTTCATAAATGTTACTATTTTACAAAAAAAACTTAATGCAGTTACCGCAGAAGTGTCTCCTTCAGCCTGGGTTCTCTTTGTATCTAGGTCTGCCACATCCTCAGACATCCCTTCACGATTTGTACCAGCATCTTGTGCTGACAATATCACACTCAAGCAGCACTCCCAGTTGCACAGCGGGTTCTTGTAGACGCCGTACAAACTGTTACCCAGAGACACAAGATAACGGACTGAAATAAATGAGAAGGACTGGGTGACTTAAACGGTATCACTCCCAAGCCTTTGTGCGCATTTTCTTCATGTACACCTTGCGAGTAAGCATGGTAAGATGTTACCTTTTAATAAAACTACAATCTACACTCCTCTAACGAACTTTGCCTGTCCTGAAGATGAAAACCTCTCAGAAGTGGAAAATCAGTAGTCATTGTTCTACAAACGAACGTTACATCTTACCTCTATTTTAAATTATTTCGAGATCGCGAGTTGGATATGAGTTAATTATTCCACGACCGAGGGGTTGAATTTGAGGATATGAGGTGACTACATCTGTGAAGACTTCTTAGGTTAAGAAGTGTTACATGTTTTGATGGAGTGTAAAATCCCATTAGTGAGGAACATCTAAGTGAGCATTTATCTGCAAAACAGTTACCGGCCCCTGTAAGTTATATCATTTTCTAACCTAAAAATTCAGTCGCATGAATAGAATGAACAATAATTCCATAAATAGTTCTTTGAATACTCACTAACTAGAAGCCCTGTCACCATGACATTAGCTGTAACCAGCAACACAGTGACCCCAACAGAATCTTTGTCCTTCTCTATTGAGTAGTTGACCATTTCTGACGGAATTCGCAACAGGACACCAACACTCAGATTGAAAAACGTAGCTACCAACGATGCAAGCTGCAGCAGATGCTCAAACGTGTCAGGGATGGGTCGCGCCTGCGCATGCGCAACGGCGTAGAACCCAGAAGCCATTGCCGCCATTCCGATGTAGGTTCTTCCTTCTGCGCCAATCAGGGATAAACCGCAAGTGAGAATCAACTTTCGGATAGTTTCCACTATTTCCCAGTACCAGCAACGCTCATTGTAGTTTTCGTAAATGAAGCGCATACCTTCAACGATCTCATAGCGCTTTGGTTGTGGATTTTGGCCGCGGTTTTTGATCTGAGGTCGATAGTAGAGGACATAGAGCACGATCACAATAAACAATGGGAACAGTACAGGGTAACTGGAGCCCACATATGCGGCTGTAACGTACTTGTTGTAAGTCTTTCCAAAGCACTTTAAGCTGTAATCCATCTTAAGGTAGTAGGTACAATTCTGCATCTCCACGTCCTGAAGTAAAATAACAGGACATTAGTTTGTGCCTTCTCCAGTAACTATTTTGTTCCGAAAAACGATTAACTCCACGCCGCACACCCTTTTTGAATCCAAGCTCCCTTCAAATTCGTCATTGTGGCTAAAACGTTCCCGAGTCAGCAGGCCCACTTCACCGAACGGCCGCTGTACATCACGGACTTCAATCGCATAGGCCGAAATTTGAATTAAACTGAAGTTTAGGCACGTCTCATTTAAAATGGCTCTTAAGTTAATTCGAGTTGAAATCTTTTTTTTTTTCCTGCAAGGCTAAATGTTGAATACACGTCATTTTTGACCAACCTTAGAAATCAGCCTAGCCGTTAAAAATACTGAGTTCCGTTTTAGACGAGACGTTCGGGAATAACCCCTTCATCAGTCGTGGCAAAAACTAAAGATATAACAAATATTACAAATTTTTCAAATCTTTCAGGAACAACAACAGTATCTGTTATATATGTGGCAAATATTGGCCAAGACTGATAAAGGGGTTATCCCCGAAACGTCTCGTCTAAAACTGAACTTGGCACTTTTCAACAAACACCTTTTCCCACAAACGTTACACAAAGTGCTAACACATCATATTTATTTAATACGTATTTATTTTTTTTGTTAAAATACTGACATGTTCCAAGAAATGATTGTTTTCAAACCTGGCAGATCTCGTGACATGCTGGGGGAAGCATTCGGAGGATCCTTGAACTGACTTCTGGGAATGTAATGAACATGACCAAGAAGGCACTACGGTAGCAATGCTCTTTACACAGCGAAATTGCAACTGCCTTTTCCTCCCCCGCTATGTCCTTCGTCCGCCTACAATATAACAGGACACGAAAGAGTTAAACAAATGCTATGATGCGTCTTGCAGTTAAACTGAAATCGTATCTCAGAGGTGGAAACGTACCAGTGATTTTCAGTGACTTTGAGACGAGTTTTCTCTTGGAGTACATGACTTTCTGTATTAATACGTTTTTCTAAAATATTGTGAGAATCGGATTGGGTTAACTTTTTTATCCAGGGAGTCGCAGGGATCGTTGTAATCGTTACCAGCACCACTGTCACCATCATTAAATTTTGTCATCATCATCATCATCATCATCATCATCATCATCATCATCATCTTCATCATAGTCATCATCATTGTCATTTTTGTCTTCGCAGTCTTCCTTGATATCCTCGTTATCACGAACAAACAGAACGGTGGAATAGTGTAATTATATGAATTAAAAACACCATAAAGGGGAGCCGACGAGAACAAAACTGAAAATCTACTCCAGCGTGATTACAATCTATGATCAATGGTCAAATGAGCAAAAACCTTTACGATTAACAACAACGACAACAACAACAACGGCAAAGAAAAATGAAACTCATACTTGATCAAGAGTTTCCTGATCTGGAAATAGGCAAACGCCAGTACAATAACTCCTACATTTAACGCCACTGTTATCAACAGCCCAACATAAGCGTTCATCTTGAAGCTGTCTTTGAAACAATGAAGAGGGGCGATCTGAACCAGGTTCAACTGGACAAACTTAGCATAGTTGCTAAGCTGTAGGAGAGCTTCCGGCCACTGTACATACGAGAAAGCGTCCAAAGTTCCAGCAGTAACCTGAATCATAGAGTAAACAAAAGAAGGTCGAGTTTCTACTTCCTGGCCAAGTAAATTAAATAATTTTGAGTATCAACATTTTGGAAATCTACGTTTAATTAGATACTTTAGGTTTTCTTTGTATATTTTACTTTTATTTTTATGTAATTTTATTTGTTTAAATTTTATTGTATCTAAACTAAGGAAAATGACGTCTCAAACGTACCTGATAAAATCCTATGACGATTTTTAAGCGTGCCAACACTATATCGGACAGTGTACGTGCCCTGCCTTTGGCCTTTCTATCGTCACGCACAAGAATGAAGATAACAAGCAAAATGACGCACACGATGAAGGTCATTTGTATCACTAGCCAGGGTAGCGTAGGGCATTTCGCGCAGCGTGACATGGACTTGTAATATCCTTTGACGCACACCTGCAGAGAAGCACGTCACAAGAGAACTGAGGGGATATATTATTTTCTGTTACATGAGGTAACTACAAGGAGTATGCAAAACGAAGAAAAGAAACGCGAACAAACAAACGAACAAGCAAACAAAAGACACTGGGACTGAGTAAGAAAGGCGGTGGGAGGTGGGGTAAGGGCTTTTCGTTCGCTCTGAGAGTTGAAATCGGTCACCATATAGTATTATGCCATCTTAAATTTTATAATTTTTCCTATAACCTAGAGCAAAAAGTGTCCGAATTTCAATTTTTCCAAATATGATAGGCATGGTATCATCAAGCCCTGTGAACATAAAGAGGGCCGAATAAATCACTACATCAATAGTTGAGACCACGGTATACAGTTATTCTAACCCACCTCACACAGTGGTCCTCCATAACCTGTCTTACAAGGTCTTCGAACTGAGTTGAGCAGTCCTAAGCAGGACGCAGCCTTTGGACACGGGTAAGGCTTGGGGAATATTCCCGTAAAATTCACATTTGCGTGGTTAAACTTCTCGTCAGGAACCATCAAGGCGTCAACAAAACGCTGATATTCCCAGCTCTCGTTATAATCTCTGAACTTCCACCAGTAGCCTTGCTTTACCAGAATAGTCTCGTTGCAGAGAATACCGCGGATTCCCTTTGGACACGCTTCGCACCTGGTAAACCGGCCCCTGCGGTAAAACGAGTCTATGCAGAAACAGCCACGGTAGCTTGCCCACTCGTCTGTCTTGGATCCTGTACAAAAACACCAACATTTTGAAGACTCGTAGTATTAGCATCGCTTTTTATTAGTGGAAGTCTATTATAATCATCCTAGTAAAGTAGTGTTGAGGAGGGGCGGTGGGCCACTTATATCTTAAGGTGACGGGCTGGTGCGCTAATAAGTTGAAGTTATTTGTTGAATAAAAGCAGCTTCTTTAAAACAGCAAGTACACCAGGGTCACTTAACAATTCATTGACAGCATTATTGGCTCTTTTGGTGATGCACACTGTGGAAGATTACTTGATTTTGTGACTTGTTTATCGATGATTCTCAGCGGTGTCAAATTACAATGTTGCTATTACCATTTCTTGTCGTTTGTACTTACTCATTCCTTGTCTTTCGTTCAAAGTTATTCCGGCCTCTTATTCCAGTGTACGCAGACAAGTTACAATAACTTACCGGCAGGACATACGCGGCAAACGAACTGATGTTTCCCAGGGAACTTGTCTAACTCCACGTAGGTACCTTTTGGACAAGGCAAACACCCTGTCTGCCCCGCCAGGGTTCCGTAATGACCAATAGTATTCTGGTAAAATCCCCCTAGGATAAAGTTCCGAGTAAGTGTGACAATTAATGACTATTTTACCTTCCGTGAGCTTGCTTTAGATCTTACTTTACGCCATCCCACAAATAGTTGTGTTGGTTTTTGGTTCGGGAGAGAGGTTGTTGTCCTATCAAAGTGATAGCAAGGTGCTAAGGATATTTTATGGCCTTAAAATGTGTGATGTAAGCAATTTTTTGACGTATTAACTTGGTATTTCTGGATATATAAAGTGCATGGTATTTTGGGGGGTTTTAAAATGTGGCTTCCCGTCAACCCCAGCAATTCCCTCCTTTCAGGTGTATTGGCTGATTAAATTTGCCCATTTTTCGTGGTGCACGCCTTGTCTAAGTAAGTCTGGCTTGCAACTGGTACGCATATATGTTAACAAGACAAGAAATCCATCAATAGTAGCAGTACATTAAATGTTTGCAGCCATCCTAACCTCCTTCAAATGGGTCACACTTACATTCGTAGACATAAAATAATATGTTTGGTATGTATTAGAAAGAGCTTGAATGTTTTACAAAGAACTAGAAAGAAGATATTAAGAAGAGCTTGGTAGGTATTAGAAAGAGCTAGAATGGCAAGAGCAGTTGTTTCAGGTATGTTTTACAGCCAAAACATCCAACCTATCTTCAATATTTGTTTCATCCATTGTTCTTGCTTTACCTGCGGGGCAGTTTTCACAGATGTAAGAACCATTTGTTAGTCTCCTCTGGTATGTCCCGAAATGACACGGAGTACAATTAACGCCGACACAAGTGAATCCACTCCGCGCCAGTCCCTCTCGTAGTCGGTCGTCTCCGGGGACGTGAAACGGATACACGTTATCCGTAGGTGCACTGGAAAAAAAGACGGCCAAGAAAAATAGTCAATCGAAAGAATATTATTATCATCTTGTTGAAATTAAACGACAGAGTTCTTCTGTCGAAGGCACTATCGTGTGATAGGTTGCCAGAGGAAATTTGATGTTCACAACAAATATTAGAACGAGAACGTAGTTCGAGGACTTATATGAAGTTTGAACATCAAATTTCCCAGGAAAGCTAATCACACATCGGGCCTGAGACAGAAGAACTCTATTGTTTTTAATGTACAACGCTAAATTTTGAGCGAAAATTGCCAAAAACGAGCACTATTCACTGATAGGTGCCCGCTGAGGAGAGACACTATCGCGTCACGTGATCGATTTCGTCCAATGGGAGCACACCAAAATTTAGCGTTGTACTATAAATATTCATAGCACGACTTTGACTGTGCATTTAATTGCAAAGTTGTTTTTTGAACTGAATGTTTAATTCATCTAGGTACTTTTTATTAATAAACCAAGGCTAAATTGCCAGTGTCTAAATACCACTGCCGTTGAATTGAAGTTCTGCACACCGCGAAACGCTAGTTGTGGTTAAGTCGATCAAAACAAAATGGACATTCATCGCACTTGTGATACAAAAATATCAACTTACATCACAAGTCCAACTTTTCTGTGATGGTTGAAACTGTGCATCTTGATTCTTACAAGAGCTGTCTGCAAAATGTAGCTGAAAGGATATTGTATAGAATTATGTACAGGCCGTACAGGTCGCCATAAATAAATCATATAAAATGACGGGATGGCAGACTTACCCTTGCTGGCCGTCGATTGACAAACAAATTTGACTTATCACAGTTCGGAATTCTATCCAACAAAGTGAAGTACTTACATGAGAGATAAGTTGCCGAAGTTATTGTAGTTAAACGAGTCACTCTTCAAGTCTGCCAGCTCAAAATTGTTAGAAAGAGTCCTTTGAAAAAACAAAAGAAGATGTATCTCTAAGACGACCTCACACGGGTGAAATGACTAAACTTAAAAACGCTAAAAAGTTGCAGCATTGTCCTTTACACTAGAGACTGATCAAAAACATGAAATGGTTGTTGACCCTTGAATATATCAATATCAATATGTGTATTCTCCTCAATGAGCTCCGTGTACTTCTTATGTTATATGTCGGGAAATAAGCCAATACATAAGCCAAGGTCTAACCAATTTGATCTTCTGGACGACATTTGTGAAGAAGATAAATAGATGTTTTATTCACTTAAAACTTGCAGCCAAAGGCTGAATTGAGTTAAGATTTACAATAAGTAAAAGCTGAGTGGGAAAACTATAAATTACTAGGTCTAAAAGTCTGATTATTGAAATGTTTGGTGATTTTATTCGTAATTTTTTTGGCTGTCAAAATTTGAAATATCTAGTGGTCAGTTTCTGTCAAGTTCCACAATGATTTGTCTACTGTGCTTGCGAGCTCAGCTAAGTCACTCCTGAGGGGCCCTAGACACTGCCTAGAGAGACTACTCTCCAATTTGATATCGACTGAGCTGAGAGTAAATTGGCCATGGTATAAAAGAGGCAAGAGGTTCAAAAGTTTTTTTATTTTGCGTTTCAATCCTCTTTGACAAACGGCTAAATCTCTTTACAGTGGCCAATACACCTAACAAAACTCAAGGGCACCCAACGGTTCGTTTCAGGTAATATCTGTTCGGTGAGGCCTAAATTGCCTGCAATATTCAGATTTGATTGCAGTGAAAACTAGAGACTTCTTTTGCGAAACAATCACCTTAGACTTTAGCAGCTAGGGGACTGTTTAATTCCTATTGTTTTCGGAGGGACAAATATGTCGTTTAGAGTGTAAAATAACGTCAGCTAGCATTTTCGGAGAGCTATCAGCAGCTCGGAAAATCGGCCGATAAGATTCTGTTTACTAAAATTTCTGCGGCCTAAATTTTCAGCTAAAAACTCTAAACAGATGAACATTTGTTAGCTGACACAAATATGCCTTTAAAAAGCTCTGAATCAATCTAAGGAAGTATAAAATAATATTTGAAGTATTTCGCTTAAGTTTTCTCGCTGGGTTTCCCTGAAGAACTCGATCGTTGAGTTCCACAGCCCTACCGACACAGCCGGCCACGGTGTCACTGGAAGAAAATAATCAAAAAAACTTATTGCAAACCTAACGGCAAGAAGAAGAAGAAGTACTTGAAACATCCTTTGGTTTTTCCGATTCAAATTCTTAACTGAACTAACTGACAAATTTGGCTAACAGTGAAGTTCTTGTATCGGTCTAGACAGCACTAAAATTGAATTAGATAAACAGTACTTACAAAGTCTCCAGACCTGAGGCCCCCTTAAAAGTGTTTGGGCCAACCTCTGTAAGATTATTGTTGTTGAGAAACCTAAAATCGAAGGAATTTAAAATACAATTCAAAACTGAAATTTTAAATTTTTAAGTCTTGCGACCAGTCAAATGCATTGAACGAGCCAGTGCCAAGGACCAGTTTCTGTCCGACATGGTTCATCACTACTTCCTCTGGAATAGTCCATGAAAGGTTTACCACCACCACTTTGTTAATTTCCTCTAACGGTTTGTTGTCACCCATTTATACACCTGGGTAGACAGAGACCAAGTGGTAGGTAAGGCCGGTAAGTTTCTTGTCTAGAAGAAAAGATGGAGCGAGCACTGCTCGAAACCCCGACCTCCCGATCGACATCCAACGTTCAAACCGCCTCAGGCCACTTATGGCATGGTTTGGGCGTAATTTGCATAAAATCAACCGAAATGTCTTAACTCTGCGAGAATTTGCCGAAAAACTCTCTAACTTGGCAACTGTGGAAAACCTGATGACCGTTACTCAGTTTTGACATCATCTGTCAATCAGTTGGGTCACGTGACTTGTAAAGGCTTCATAACGGTTTAAATTTTCTGCGTGAAATGGGGAATATAAAATGAAATAGAATTAAATCTTTTCGGGTGTCATTCCTCTTACATGCTAAGGGGTTATCATAAAGTCGCCTTTTAAACGTGTCCATACTAAGTAGGAATCCTGAAAATGATGAAAATAGGTCACGTGACTTAATAAATGCTTTAATAATTTCTAATATAAATAACAGAGACCACCTCACAAGGCGAATTCATTATAAGCTCTTAGGATGTAAAAGAATGACACCCAAAAAGGTTTAATTTTGTTTCATTTTATACTCCCCATTTTACGCTAAAGATTTTAACCGTCAATCTTCCTTCAACGGTCACGTGACACAATTGTTAGGCACTTAAGGCTAAACATCGAGTTAAGCCATCAAGTTCTAAATGGGTGCTAAGTTTGGGAGCACTTCAGCAAATGTCCTCAAAGTTATGATCAGTTGAATAGATTTTATGCAAATTAGGCCATAACCAAAATTGTGTTCATGGCAAAATGACGCCTGAGCAGGGTTCAAAAATTCCTTACTGATAACGCAGTGCTGAAAAGTGCTATCGGTTGTTAAAATAACAGCAATTCGCTTTTCTCGTTGAATTGTGTGATTCTTAATTTATTGAAAAACATCCGTTACTTACAAATTTTTGAGACTCGCAGTATTTTTAAAAAGGTAATCAGGTATTGCCTTGATTTCGTTGTGCTGCAAAAACCTGCAGTTAGGGAGGAGACAAAATAAGCGCTCTCTAGTTGCTGTTTTTTACTTATGTTTGATAAGTTAGCGATTACACCATTGCTTACAAATCAAACTTGTTCGAGTAATGGACTGTAACAATACATTATTGACACTCTCCCTGCCCTCCCCACCGCCCTTACCTAGATGCAATATTTATAACATCTTCTAAATGACAATGCTTTAAATAACAACTAAAATAAGCGTTCGTTACCCCAATGTTGTGTGCTCGCCAACTTCGCGGTGAAGGTAATAATCTTGGAAGGATCAGTAGTTTTGGATCGGGGTTTTTTTGCCTGGTCAAGATTTTTGCAATGGTGTCTTTAAACAGTGAACACTGCTTTTGAGTGCCTGCTTTATTTTTTAATCTTTTCTCATTGTTGTCTCTGTTTTCCTTTTAATCTTTTTGTCCACAAAGAAAGAAAGAACCGTCATCTCCTTGGCGTGCACGTATTACAAGCGGGAAAGTGTTTTGTTTACTATGGATTGGATTTTGGAATTGGTATCTGTGTGCATCACTTACAAATACTCCAAGTTCTTTGCGTCATTCAACAGCTGAGCATTCAGCTGGGTCAACTTGTTCATACTGACCGACCTAAATAGAAAGATAAGGACGTAAAGAGAGAAACAAACAAACAAACCAAGGAAAGAAATTAAAATACGTAATACGACTATTTTACTGGCTTTTAGTTTCCGAAAATAAAACTTAGCTGCTCCCCCTTCCCCCTCCCCCTCCCCCTCCCCCTCCCTCTTCCCCTCCCCTCCCCCTCCCCTCCCCCCTCTCTCCCCCCTTTCTCCCCCCTCTCCCCCCCTCTCTCTCTGTGGGAAACTACTAAACCCTTCCTCAACTCCTCCTTCCACCTATCTTCTCTGATTGACAAGCGGTTTCACAAAATGTGATACATACAGCACTTTGAGTTGATGGAGTCCTTGAAATATATTCTGTGGAAGATCCCAGATCTGGTTGATGAACAACCACCTGCAGAGAAAGCGGATTATCTGGTCATGAGAAGATTGTATACGATTTGTCATATGGCAACAACGTTATTCCATATTGTGTCTGTTATGTCAACATGTCACGTGTTAATACCAGTTACTACGTTAGCTTCAACGAGAAATATTTTCGCAAATGTGAAGTAAAATGTTATCTATATAGGGGATATTACACTGCGGTTTGAAGATACATATTTTATTTTCTCGTGGTAAAAACAATAGTTTACGAACGAGCGCTGCGATTGAGTAAAACATTGTTTTTTACCAAGAGAATATAAAATTCATATCTTCAAGCCGCCGTGTAATTTTCTTTTTATTATATAGACAAGAGTATTTTTGCACAAACAACAGCGTAAAAGCGGGAAATGACGTCATCGATATCCTCACTAGCGAGGACATGGAAAATACGTCACTCGAGTCCCGGATGTAATTTCGTATGAACTTTACAAGTGTTCTATTTTCCACTTAAACACTCTTTTCTACATAATAAAAAGTGATCCTTACAAATGTTTCAGCCTTGGCAAGCCTTGGAAGCTTCCACTCTCCAGACGTGAAATTCTGTTCTCATTCAGATAGCTAGAAAATTCAAAATTTATATCAGAACAGTTGGAAGAAAGCGTTGACTCTTCAAATTAAAATCAGTAAAAAGATTTTTTTAAAAAATGAGAAACTTTTCTGTCTCACAGCGTTGAGAGTTTTGGCAGTCCATTGAACACTCCTTCTTTGATGAAATCGATGTTATTTCCTGATAAATCCCTTAGAAAGAAAAGCAAAAGTGAATCACTAAACAGACCTTTCTGATAACTCTTTGCAGGGTAATTCCTAATTGACGAGGTAAATAGGCCACCGTAGAGAAAAATCCAGCTAATAAATCCAAATTTTTTTGTCCTTCACTTTCCCACCGACGCAGTGCCACACTTTCGTTAGAAACTAATCCGTTTATTCATTCCTTATTTTAGTTGCTGTTGTCTAGTTATCCAAGTGTTGTTTATACTTACAAGACTTCCAAATCCATTAAATCGCTCAAGAGGCCCTTTGGTAGGTATTTGATACGGTTCTGTGCCAGATTTCTAAACAAAAGACGTGTTTTTGAATACATAGGGTGGACCTTTGCAAGATCATTTATACCACTGCTTCCACTCTTAATCTCTAATAAATAAATGTATTCTGGGAAGGGGAAGGGAGGTTAAGGGAGGGAAGGGCAGGGTTTCATGGGGTGGGTGGTTATGTTTTCGAATATTTTTACTTGGGATTGCAGTCCTGAGCTGTAAACTACAACCTGTTTTCGTACCATGTTTGTAACCTACCGGTACTCTTTAAATGACTTTTCCTCATTTAGGCAATATTCTTCCCAGCTAGAGACAAAATTCCGGCCAAAATTAAGTTCAAAGTCTCGTTCTAGTTTGGCCTCAAAGTCTCATGCGCTCTCGGCCAATTTTATTCTGTACGAATTTTTAGTGGAATACAGATGACAGTTAAAACCCTAGCTCTCCTTTGTCGTGAACTTTTATGCATTTTTGGCGACTCTTGGCCTCTTGAAGAGCTTACATCTCTAAACGTTAAAGTGAAATCACTGAAGCTCAACCTCTCGCTCTCGTTTGGACTCTAACACTCGTGGTCATTGGTAATACTTACAGAATTGCAACTTTTCTTATTGTCGCCAAGTATTTCCGGGTTATGCTCGCTATTCTGTTGTCAGCAAAATTCCTGAAAATCCATCGAATATATATATATATATATATATATATATATATATATATATATATATATATATATATATATATATATACATTAGTAAACACCAACAAGGCAATAGAGTTGTTGATGGGTCCTTATGAATGACATAACACTGAAATAAGGTGTTTGTGTAACTAAGTATATATCTACAAGAATATACTAGCAAGAGTAGGATAACTTAAAGAGTAAAGAGTGGGTGTCAAACGCGGAAAAAGATATATTGAGTGTCAAGCTCGGAAAAGCTTCGAACTGGAGTCAAAATACATGTATGGTAAGCGCAAAAGTCTGTAAGGACTCCTTTTAAACACGAAAAAACGTACCACAGGGCCACATAGATTTAATGCCAAGCGCGGGCAAACACGACACTGGTAACGTAGCAGCTGTTGTCAAACGCGGGAAATATACCTGGTGTTGACTGGGGCAAAAATGCCTGTAAACCCTAATACGAGATTAGTTTTGACGGTTTTTCCTCGATCTTGTTACTTACACGTGTGTGCTGCCTGGTGAAACGCCATCAGGGGCAAACCAGTAGACCCTCTTGGAGCAGTCGGTTTTAATACGGGAGGGGTTGGTGGAGGCCTTTGAGCACTGACATTCAGAAGGACATTCTACCAAAAAAATTGATAACACGTTTCTAATACCATAGACATCTTAACTAATGTTAAATACTTATTTATAATAATTTAAAAATGAAAGGATAAGCCTATTGAAGTAGTAAAGTATTTATGGTTCTGTTGTCTCACCAAGTGAAGCATTCACCTTCCACGCCAAGGCATCCACTTCTCCTGTTACTGGAAAAGTTAAAACAACTTTAGTTTACATTTGAGGATTAGCTCAAAATCAGTTCTAGAATATCCAACAACTTTCTGTAACAAATCAGCTAACTTAACTAATCGCGACGTAACATGAAGCAGTTTTTCCGCGTTAATTGGCAGGCAAACAGATTGCATCTGTTTTTGATTTAGGTCTTGATTTACCCATCGGCCAGATGACAAAACTCTGGTTTTGCAAGAGTTAGCAGAATAATGGTCTTGAAGGGACAGTGGCATGGAGTTTTTTAGTTTTTCAGCCCAAACATTATGTATATAATCAAAGGGGGTCTCTCACAGGGATTTTCATGTTTTTGGCTGGAGAATGTTCTGAAAATACATTAAATACCTTTTCTCGTACACGATATGCATTGAGAGAAAAGAAACGAATGATTTTCTCGAAGGGAGGAAAAACCATAATCAGTTTCTGACGATTTTTGTGAGAAACAAAGGAAAAACTTGAAAACGGTAGCATAATGTTAAATTGCAATCCATCTCCATCCTAGCGATCCCTAGCCAAACACACTTAATAATAGTCTTAGAGAACTGGTAGAGTAATTTTAAACGAAATTCAACCAGTATTTTTTGGTTTCCTCGGATTTGAATATGTCTTTTAGCTTTTCAAATTAATCCTAAGAATCTCATGATAGCGGTAGCTGTCATTCTTGGGTCTTGTTACCTAAACTGCTCAGGAATAGAACTAGCATCAATGTTCGTGCAGCACCAACCATGGCGCCTCTTCTTGGATCTGAAAATGAAGAACAGCGCATGTAGTTGAATAAGTTACAGGATAAACCCACGAAAAAAAGGCACAGCTTACCCAGTTTCCATCAAGGGTGGACTCATTCGCAGCATACACGTCAGTATAGCTGTCTCTTTGGTACGTGCGAATCTTTTATTGTTTTTTTTTTGGGCTGAATTACAAAAGAAAATTCCCACGCGCTAAAGCAACAGCTATACGCGTATGCTGCAAATGAATCCACCCAAGTCTCCCTGTAGTCCAGTGGTTAGGGACTGTGTAATGATTAGAAAGAGGGATGGCCTGTAAAATCCGGAGGATTGGGTATAACATTATTTTTGCATTATCTTTAAGATACTTCACATCACCTTTGAGGTCGAACATCATCTATACCAGTTATGGGGTGGGTAACAGTCTCGTTCCTTTTGGATCGAGTGGAAGCAAGACCTCATTCAAAGATGTGCTAACAACACGAACTATGATAGCAAAACCAGCGTGAATGTGAGTTTTATTTCTTGCCAAGATGCGAAGATATAGACAAGTGAGTTTGCGAGCTTGAGACGGTGGAGTATTCTTGCATACCAGGTAGGAAAGAAATCTCTAACACCATACAAGCGTATGCAAAATTTCGAAATGCGTTAACCTACATCATCCCTCATAGACAACATACAACGCTCAAATTCACGCTGTTTTTCCTACTTGATTTTAAATTGCCCTCCCCAGTGGTATCGTTGGGTTTTAATCACCAGTTATCAGTAACTTATCGCTGGACATGACGACAGATTCGAGGTATTCAGCAAACTCGTGAAAGAAAACGCCAGCAGTCATTGGATGGTCTTCTGAATACGGCGGTCTATACACAATAACAATGCGTGTCTAAAAGATCTCTGATTATTGTTTTCTGTCGGAGCTGAAATCTGAAAATTTATCAAAACTTAGTCAGCCGTGCGTCTATTCTGAGTTTGTATTTTCACATTAAACGTTTGAAGTAATTTTGGACAAGACTTTGCCTAGCATGCTTATGTTTTAATTTTTATTTTAAGCAAGTCAGTTATTTCTTAATATATCAGTTTTACATCGCGCTTAAAGAACCTTGAATTTCAGTGTTTCCGATTATTAAACGTGGGATCCCCTAGAGGGCTTGAAACAAATAAAATCTGTGCTTTTATTACTTCCGTCCCATGTTGAATGAAAAGGCAATGTAAATAGGACGTTGACGTAATTCTGTCGGCAGCTGTCCAGTCGTAAGCAGAAGTTGATTATTTTCCTTCCTGAAACCTTCTTAGTGCTTGAGTTTTATTTATTTGAGTTTTATTCCTCTCAGTTCTTGCCATCAAGTTAGTTGGTGTTGTTTGACTTTCAGTTCTATAGTTCCCGTTAACATTACTTGTTGTTTTACGCCGGTACTTTATGCTTATCTGAAGTTTTGCTTCGTCTTTTTATTTATTGTTTGAGGTGGTTTCAGAAATGAATGAAGGAAACGTCAAGAAAATTCGGTACAAGAAAGTAAAATAACGATTAAAATAATGCTTGTTTCATACAGTACTCAATTTACACCCATGATACCCTCCGTTCATCGTAGAAATGTCTTCGGTTTGAAAATTCTAGTAGCACCAATGTGTGCTAAAGTTTTGTCTCCACATGCTCTCACGTTGACTAGTGTTCCTCGATAAAGGCAAGTGAAATTTGTAAGGTAATGAAGTATAAATGGTTTCTGTCTATTAAGAGTAACACACCAGCGGAAGTGTGAGTAAAGTATTTGTAAAATTAAAGCTTGCTTGAGCAACGCAGTTCATTTTCTTGCTAAGTGTTCTTTACTTAGAACTGGATTTACTATTTAAGTTCAGCAACTCAGAGGTTTTACGACTTCCAGTTACACTTCGTACTGTAAAACGAATATAAAATAAAATAAATCTCACTTAGATTCTTACCAAAACTGAAAATCTTTTCAAACAGCCGTCGTTAAGAACCAAGGGCTTACCTTCACTAGAAGTTTCCTTTAGAAACACTTTAATTTGCATAACTGGTTTCAAAGTTGATTTAAATTAAGATTCACCTGGAGCAATTTCGATACATTTTATATTCAAATTAAGTGCGATTGAAAGGGGATTGGTTTTTATCGGGAAGTGGTTTTTGAAATAAACAATTTTTCCAGGGTAACAGCCGGTCTCATCGCTCAGTTTCTAAATTGATTTCTGAGCAAAGAATATTTTACAGAAACAATTTTATCTGGAGAACTTTAAATTACTTTTCCAAGATTTTTACAGATTTAACAGTTTCGATAAAAATTCAAATGGCTTTACTCTCATAAAATCAAACTTTAAATTAGTATGCCTGACAGAACCATTGAGAACTCGCAAAGAAAAATGTTTGTTATGATGCTTTTATGGTGAATACCTGAAAACAGGGACAAACACAATGACCAAATCACACTCCACTCCTTTTCATCCTAAAATAAAAATAAATTATTTGATTTATGGGCCTCGCACTGGACACCTTTGAGGTAATTTGGGGTTGGTTTAAACCTTCATGAGATAGTAACGGAAAAATGGTAAAATCTGACAAAAACACATGCTGATCGTTCAACTTCTATAGGCCTCCCTCCAGCCTGATAATTGAATTTCATACAGTGTCGTTCCCAGGCCTCAATGTGCTCCCCAAGTGACATACATTTCGGCGGACTAGGAAAAAAGGCAAATTTATCCCTGATTGGGAAGTTTTGGTCCCGTATTTTAAAGGGTGAAAAATTCGTGTCCTAGTGAAAAATCAACATATATTTTGGAGTCTTGGATGAATGGCATCAAACATCCCCTTTGCAGTTTTGAAAAACGTTAAATGGAATTATACAAACACAGAATAAAGGTTATTGCCTGCATAAAGGTTTCGGTGTAGAAATCAACCAGCTTCTAAACTTTCTTAGCTTTTCTCACTCGATAATTTTATAGGCTTTTTGTTATTTGTAATTTGCCATGAGTTTGAGACGTCTCAAACTCGCAAGTCAGTGTACCTTGACATTTCCTTTCCGTGAATTTATTTTCGTGAACATGAGCTCATTAAGGTGAAATTACCCACTATCGTGCATCAATTCATGCATTTAGAATTTTTGTCTTATTAATCTGTGGTTCAGCCTGGTACGTTGGCAAAGTGGATACACGTCCCGTATGCCAAGTAGAGTTCCAGGAAAATGTCACATTGTCTTCAGTACTTCATCACGTTTGACTTGAATCCGATTCTTTCCCTTTTTTCTTAGTCTGGTTCCTTTTTTCCCTTTCTTTCGGTATGATCGCTACGATTGCTGCAATCGCTGGAAAAAACGTTCAGCAATCGTTTTGATCAAGAGAACATATGGAAACGATGGCGTTCGTAGCGATCACGTTAACGATCGCTACGAACGCAGAGATCGCAGCGATCACAGGGTCCCGTGTCGCTTGTCTATATTTTAAAATGTCCCGTGTTGGTGGTTTATCAATACTCACGTCGCTGTCGGAAATTGAAAGATAATAATTTGTCTTTGTCGGAATTTAAGCTTATCTGATTTACGTTTTTTTCCAATCTACCAACATAGAGGGCGAGTGTACACGTATTTCATTTGGTGCGATCAAGTCACTTTTGATGACCCGTTCAATGACTGTCGATGTTTTTTGCTGGATCTTTTAGATTTTTTGGGCCCTGTGTTCTGACTGTTCTTTGTCTGTTTCCTTGTGGGATGCCTTACTATTATCAGTTTGTGTCTTTGTGCTCCCCCGTCTTTCCCATAACGAATAAACTTCAATGAATCGTCAAGCAATAGTCAACCGGTCAATGGTACAGGGCCGTTTGAAGACCTTTGAAACTTTTGAAGCGCGAAGAAAATTGACCAAAATTACCTCTGGCTTATTTGCGGTCTACTATAAGAGTCAAAATGCCACCGTTCTTTGTCTCTAATTCTCGGCCTTGACGTCACGGTCGGAATTTTGCCGAGAAAGGATGTCTTTCGTCGCGATTTCGTTTTACGTGCTGTCGCTTCTTTTTGGGCTATGTCGCTTGTCGGAATTTATCCTGGTAAGGCCTCATCATATGGAAGCCAGCATTTACATGTGAGAAAAATTTAAAATTCACTATATTATTCCAGTGAGCAAAGTTTTGGTTCTGATGCACTGATTTTAATCAGTGTTCTGCTACCTCCTAGCTTATGACAACATGAGCTTATAGAGGTCCAATTGCGATATGAATGGGCGATTAAAAGTTGTTTATGTCTTCATCGCAACTGCAATTCCATAAAGACTTCCTCACAACAAATTCACACTTGAATTCGAAAAGATGTCATAAAAACAGCGAAACGTTCCTTGCCATCCTCTCTTGTTTCTTTGCTATTATCACTGAATTTGATTTTAAAACTATTATTTGATAAAACTATACGCTCTCAAAGAGGCATCTAGTGACCAATTTTAACTGGAAAACGCTCAGAACGCACCTTCGGTTGTAATAATTCATGTGAATACGTACCTAGCGTCTCCTGAAGAATTCAAGAGGCCATTGCAGAACGCAGGGAGATAAAGGTTGTTTACCATTTACAGGGGAAACAGGTTGTTCTACGGTTTACGCAAATGGTAAGCAAAACCACGTTTCCTTTGTTCCTTTGTTTTTGTTTATCCTTCCTTTCCTTTAATTTTTTCTTTCGTTTTAGTGGGCCTAACGATTTTAATTGGCTGATTTAGGTGCGGCGTGCTTGCTGACTTTGCAATTAGGCCTTGAACATGCAATCCGTTCTTGGAGTTCATAAAGAGCCAATCAGGCAAGAGTATGTAACCACATGGCTATAATCACGTGGATTATTTGGTAGCTTGGCGCCATGTTGGAAAACTAAGGGGCTGTTTACATGGAGGGAGGAAGATCCTAGCGCTAGGAAGATCCTAGAAGGCGGATCATCCTAGCGCCATATGTTTTCTGTATTCAGTTTACATGCAAAATGTTGTACTTGGCCCTAGGGCAAGGATCTTTCTAGCACTAGGATCTTCCTAGCTGAGAGATAGGAAGATCCTAGCACAATGTAAACTGCCTTCGCTCGGAAGATCCTATTACTAGGGACAGAATCACAATTATGGCGGCAGCCGGGCGTTCAGCTGCTAAAGACCGACAGTTTTATTTGATTTCCAGCAACCACCCCGACCGAAATTTTTGCATGTAAACCAAACGAAAATTTGTTTCGCCTTCTAGGATCTTCCTAGTGCGAGGATCTTCCTCCCTCCATGTAAACAGCCCCTAATTTTATTCACGTAATAAAAGTATAACAAAGTTTTGTTTGCGGAGTTGTGTATCTTTGAAACCTGCTGAGTTTAAACTGAAGTTTTACTGCTGTTAACTACAGTAATTGCCGGTGGAAACGAAAGACTTCAGCAGCAGGCTTGGCACTCAACAACAAAATACACAATGCACGTGGAATCAAAACGTTGTCTTGTTGACAAGGTTCGTCGTTTAAACTTTGCCAGCGAAGCCGCAAAATTTTGAGAACAGACAAGCTTTGTTTGAGTTCAAACTGCAAGCAATTTAAACGCCTTAATTCAATTGGTCAATATCACGACGTACAAGAAAAATGAAAACTTGGCTTTTTTAATGTAACGATTAAACAACACCCTCCACAGCATTTGACTCATATTCAATATTATTATATAGACAAGAGTGTTTTAGTGGAAAATAGACCACTCGTAAAGTTCATACGAAACTACGTCCGGGACTCGAGTGGCGTATTTTCCATATCCTCACTAGTGAGGATATCGATGACGTCATTTCTTGCTTTTACACTGTTGTTTGTGCAAAAACACTCTTGTCTATATAATAAAAAGAAAATTACACAGCGGCTTTAAGATATGAATTTTATTTTCTCGTGGTAAAAAACAATGTTTTACTCACTCGCTGTGCTCGTTCGTAAAATATTGTTTTTACCACTCGAAAATAAAACTCATATCTTCGCGCCGCCGTGTAATATCCTCTATTTATTTACTTGCATAGCTCTGTCATGTAGTTATTTTATCATAACTTGCGTCTGTAAACTTTTTAGTATTTTTGGTAGTTGAACAGATGATTTCTAGTTTAAAACAGCCTTGAAATATAAGCGAAAGAATTGCGGGGTTTAGAGAGCTGAAAGAAAGTGGCTTGCTCTTTAGCCGGCCAGTGTCCGCCGTTTAATTCTTTACTAATTAATCGTATCTTTTTTATTTTCAGTTTCCTCTGTGCGCCATATTCATCACCCTTGTCAGATTCCAGCCACCAACGCCTCAGCCACAGCACACCCAATGTTCAGTTTCCGAGGAACTACAAGCCCAATAACCACTCAGACTAGACACCCGTGTCACCCCTCAGCCCTCCATCCACTGCAACCCTGTCCAGCGTCAAACCGCAGCACAACCTTTCTACGACTTAATCGGCGTGTTCTTTTTTCACATTCCGTTCATCTCCAATTCGTGATTTCGCTTCGAGTTTTTGCGGAAGCTCTTCTTCGCTAATTCGTCGACGTCCTCATTGCGTTCTCCTGCTTAGTTGCGCAAAACTCAATTGATTTATCACACTTCATTTAACAGTGGTAGCGCTGTATTCAAATGAAGCTCTTTCTCGTAAGGTCAAACCAGAAATTACATAACTTGCATAACTTAGAGAAACTGGAGGCTACAGGCTATTCAAGTGCTGTAGGAAACTTGATTTGGTCACTCCTTACAAGTTGAATGGTTTCTCTAGTTAACCTCGCAACTTTGATTTTCTTTTCTCTGCGAACGAGCTAGGTTTTCTTTTGCTGAGAAACAATAAATGACGGGCCGAGTAAACTGATGCAAAGGGAAATTAGTTTAAATCAACTTTGCAAGCGTAGACCAGTTTTTAAGGTTAGAGTATCTTACAAAGAAAGCTGCGATCAAGCAGTCTTTTAGAGTGAGTCTTATCGCAGGCTACTTCTGGGCATAATGGGGCAATGCACACACCATAGTAAGATCGTTTTCAAATTGTAAGTGTAGGCAGCCTTCGAGGTCAATCTTTGACGCTGGCTGGAATCATCGGATCCATGTCAAGAAGACAGAGAGTTAGAGCCTAGTTCAGTCCTAAGTGCTCTCTTCCATTTGCTGGCGTGCGTGAAATGCGCGTAGCGTCCTGGAAACAGGTTGCATATGAATTCGCAAGAAAAATCCATTCCTGCCCCCACGGCCGCCTCTCTCTTGAGCTTAGGCCTCGCCGGCTTAGAGAGCCGAGCGGCCTTGGGGATGAGAGTGGCCGAAAATTGCGAGTGAGTGGAAGCGGAACACCCGGGTCCTAAGCTGACAGCTAGTGTAACTGAAAAGGTAGACGGGAGGATTTTCTCGCTATGGCAGCGTTAACACTAAGACGACCGGTTTGTTTCCTTGTTAATTTTGCCTTGCGAGGGGACACCTCTTGTAAGGAAGCCCTGCATTGCACCATGCAGGCACAGATCGTCTACAAATGGTAGGCGTACGTAGACGTCACCCCGTGGACGACCTATGGATCCCCACGACAACTGTGGTACGATGGAGGACTGGTGATGGTAAGGAAAGGTAGGTACTGGATCCGGCCGGCCGAAGAAAGAAGACCAAGGTATCAAACGACAGGTAGTTAGTATACCTTGTGAACAAGGCGAGGCAAATGTCAATGTGCATGCGGAGATGAAAGAAGACAAATGGACAAGGCAACACCAAGACGACTGAAAAGGTGATTTGCATCGAGATTTCATTGTACAAAACATACTACCGTACCATTCTCAAATGCGACTGGATTTTAGTAGATTAATGTAATTAGCACGAGAGGAAAAGCCAGAAATGAAGGAGAATGACGTAGTTGTGAAAATCGCCTGCTGTTTGGATTAGGCAAAAGAGTAGACAGAGTAGATGGCAAGTAGCGATAACTTAAACAGCTACTTCAACAAATGCTGGCGTTCAGTCTTCATTACACGCGACAAAATGCGCAGATGAGCGAGGAGAAAAGTTTTTCTCTCCTGAAAACTCAAAAACATGGTGCACACACGCTAAGTATCCACCTTAGCAGGTTTTGTAGCTGTTATTTAATTTGGCCTGTAAAACTTGTGCACGAGTTGCGGCACTGGAGCTTGTGTTCGACAGCATTATTTGAACCAGCTAAAAAATGATTTAGCATAACTCAGTGACCGACTGTATTCACAACTCACAATCCACCAGCGGTGGTATAATTTTCGATACACTACCCTAGGGTGGGATCGCGGGACATTGCTGAAAAAAGAAAACAAAAATAGTCAGATGTCGCTTTTATCCACATTTTTGTCTCACAGCTCTGTCACTGAGTAATGCTAAAATGATAGACCTGCTCGCTCCAGGTTTCTAAGACTTTTATAGTTGGCTCAGAATCGCGAGTTATCAGCCGATAGAGATCTCGAGCTTGCAGTCTTATCCTTATTATGTAATTGGCCGGCCGGATTCCAGCTACGAGGACAATTGCATCGCCTGGAGAGAGCAACGACCAACGCCAACCTCGTTCCAATTCAGCTGCAACTTGGTGCCCATTTCCCTGGGAGGGGCCCGTAACTTGGGCCTACGATGATAGCCACTAGACAGCAGCCCATATAAGGTGGGGCCGATTCGTATGGGACACCTTGTGCTAGAACTGTACTTTTCGACTGTACGGCTCGATGCGTCACGTGGAAAACGTACACAGACGGTCGCGCGGATTCAGTACATATTTCAAACACTGTGTTCAACAGTTTTCAGCATAAGCTGTGCCATGTTGATCAGCCCGAAGCAAATATTACAATCTGAAATCAGGTTGCACCAGGTACGTGAAGCTTTCTTGTATGTTGGGTGACATGCACGGCAAGATTACGCCTGTTTCGAAACACCGTTCAATCCCCAACTTTTTCCCGATAATTTCAACTAGCTAGAGAACACACCGCGCAGAATTAACTGAAAGCAGCCAGCAAGGGTTTGGAACAGGCGTTATCTTCAAGTGCAATGAGTCACACGTTCGCTTCGGTTTTCCGTCCGTTTCCGATCCGGTGTTCGGCTTCGTTTTTCAATTCGGCTCTCGAATTCGACAATATACATATACACGATTGGTATCCACAAAGTCGATAGCAAACTGCACCGATACTTGCATGCGTCTGGTAGCCCTAGAGTGTTACATTCGGTGTCGAATTTGCAGGACACATGAACACTCTTTGGTTTTACTGGAGACTAAAGTTTTCACTTAGGAGCGCGTCCAACTTTATTCTCATTTAAACTCTGTAATTAATAACGACATTGAATAAAACCACTAAAAACTGTTGCGTTGTCACTGTCTTTATTTACTAAGGTGCTAAGCAAGTACAATACTAAATGGTGATCTTGTTTTCAGGGATATATCTATCACTTGTAATAGATTTGCACTGTTTATAATAAAACGTCAACAACAGAAGGTTGTCTGTGTGATTTATTTAAAACCAATACCAAGAAAGCTATAACTAAACTACTGACCTTGCAATTTGTTTCAGGAACTCTTTATTTTTCAAGGGCGTTCAGTTGCAATGCTATTAACGCGCACATTGTTGTAAATAACTTGTGCTTACAATAAACTTAAAAAAAAAACAAGGCTTTGAGTGTGGTTCTTTTGGAACGATTTAGTTAGTCCCCACAAAAGGCACTAACTAAATAACTAACCTTAGTGTTTTTACTTCAGGAACTGTTTTAGGTTCACGTTTCAACTCCTACAGCGAGATTTTTTTAGGCTGCTTTTTTTGGGGGGCGCCTCACCTCTGAAGAGACGTGCTTGTACCTTGATTGAGAGAAGAAATAAAACACGAACGTTCAGCCTTGTGATCTTCTTTTTGACCATTTCTGGGCGCTTGGCCCCTGAAGAGGCGCGCACTACACCTTGATTGCGAAAAGATATCAAATTCTAAGCGAAAACTTTGCGATTCTATTTTGGATACCGCGCTATTTGGTCGCATCATCTCTGAAGAGATGCGCACGTGCCGTGACTGACAGAAAAAAACAAGCGAACGTGTGGCATCCTGCTTGGTTCCAATTTTTAGGCGTGTCAATTATAAAGAGACGCGTACGCACACTGATGAACAAGAGAGATTTAAGGTAAGCCTTGTTATTTTTATATGAAATTATTTTTGCCTTGCTTGTGTGCTTAGTTCCCAGATCAGGCAAAGTCACTGAACACGACATCAGACCAGTAATGTAAAGACAGCTTGGTTGCAAGCCATCACCTAGCACTGGATCTTCTCATCGCAAGGAGAATGGGGTGAGGAAATTACCTCTTTCAATCCGTCATCCCCAGTCCTTCGTCAGCCATCTGGTGCCCAGGTCAGTACAGTTCACTCGTTCTTACTAAAAATTGCAGTAAACAAATTATCTAAAGTGCTTTGCAAACATAGCTGAGTTGAAATCTAAACACATAGTTCTTAGTTTGATTACGTGTAGAAAATTTGTAGAGGAAACTCAGATGCTCTATCGTGTTTTTAGTTAATGGCTTAAAACAATTCAGAATAGTGAGAGCTGAATAGCAGAATAAGACAATTCTAAATCACAGATGATGCCTTGCAGTAAGATTTTACTAAAATTCCCAGCTCTTGAGTATACCTTTTTAAGGTAAACAGAAAGCAGCAGATGTCACGACCAGCGTGGAGGAACTCAAGAAACTATCAGAGTGGACCCTTTTGACCGAACGTTGGTGTAAGTAGAAATGTCTGCAAAAACGCATCTCAGGAAACTATATGTGACATTAAATCCTCGATGTTCAAATGTAATTCAAGTGCAACTGAGGCCAATTGATAACCGTGGCTTAATTAAAAGGAATCAAAGCCGTCTTTGCTGTATTGATCAATAAACTGCAAAAGTTTGCAAAGAAAGCGGAGACTAAAATCTGAAGC
Organism: Siderastrea siderea; assembly: GCA_964030785.1. Classification (NCBI taxonomy): domain Eukaryota; kingdom Metazoa; phylum Cnidaria; class Anthozoa; order Scleractinia; family Rhizangiidae; genus Siderastrea; species Siderastrea siderea. The sequence continues at coordinate 6,783,645 of OZ034973.1, forward strand.
TTAATGAACTTAAGGGATTCAAACCCGTTACTGCTATATTGATTAAAAATCCACAAACGGTGACAAAAGGAGCAGAGAATAAAATCTGAGGCCTGAAAATTGCAAGTTAAAGCTGAGATCTATGAGAATCTGAGCTAACGATGGACTCACACCATTTATTTGGAAATTCAGAGGTAACTTCTACCTACTTAATTTTCTAATTTACACCAACCTATCCTTGTCATTGAGATGGCAATGCAGCTAACTTAAAACAGGAAGTTGCAGAGGGCTTGGCTAGAATCCTGTAACTTTGACAACATCTCGGGGACACTTGACAGACGCCACCATCGTATCAGAGAGAGCTGCCTATGAGAGACTCTCATAGGATCCAAGCCCGTGATGTCTGTAAGTAAAAATATCCATGGAAATGTAACGCATTTCATTAAACTCAATCATAGGTTGCTTCAAGATGAGGGGAAAATATTGTTGGGAAAAATATTGTGAGTTCAAAAACAAGAGTCCTCAAGATTTCAATGCAATTAAATGAAACTGATACCAACTGACAATCTTGTTGGCATTCTTTGAAAGATTTAAACCTGATATTATATTCAGCTAAAAAATGCAAGGATAGGTTTAGATTATGGAAACCTGAGTTGAAGATGGATTCAAACCGATTTGTTTAAGAGGTGATAACAGAGTTAAATCTGTTAAATCTGAGGCAAAAAAGGCTCAGCTCTACGAAATTCTGAGCTGGTGATGGATTCAAACCATTTGGTGGCATATTTTAGAGGAACTTTATTCATAATTTTCAAATTTACGCTAAGGCATAACATATCCTTTTTTTTAAAAAAAGATGCATTTAAGTTAAAACAGGAAGTTCCGGATGTCTTAATACCCACTGTGCTATGACTTTAGCAACATCTTGGTGAGACTTGACTGAAGCTGCGACCTAGCAGAGAGAGCAACCTTTGGGAGACTCCTATAGGATCCAACCCGTTATGTCTGTAAGTAAAAATATCCATAACAATGTACATAACTTATTTAATTAAGCTGATTTAATCATGGACTGTTTCACAAAGAGATGATGCACAAGAAAAAATATTGTAAGCTGAAAAGGGAAGGTCCTTGAATATACTGCAGTAAGGCAATGGAGGACTGAGGTTTAAAGTGATTTAATGTATCTGATTTTGACTGACAATCAGCAAACATTTTGTAAAGAGCTTACAGAGTAAAATCTGAGGCTAAAAATTGCTTAGATTGCAAGATTATGTTAGATTCGAACCAATTTTACTAAATGATACTTAGAGGCACCAACCAGGATTCCAATCATAACAAAATAACTCCACACAGTATAATATTCTATTATTTATTTGTACAAACATATACTTGCAATGATGAAGCATTCTCTCTAAGTCAAAACAGGTTCCAGATGTTATGGCCATTGTTCTGTAACTTTAGAACATCCATGTTTTAAGTGACTCTTTGCAAAAGCCATCACCTATCAGAGGTACGTATTTAGTGTTTGTAGAAATAAAATGAGACTCCCATGCATGGGATCCCAACCCATGATTTTCCTTCATTGAAAGAATTTGAAGGCAAAATTAAACCACAATGAACATCTGGGAGAATCAATACAACCACCACTCTTAGGAGAAGTGAAAAGACAGCAAAGAATAAAAGCTTAGTCTGAAATGACATTCAAACTCAAATGCTTCAGACGATTTCCGCTGAACGTTCGAGCAATAAGTGCAAAAAGTTGGTTACTAAAAAATAATCATTGTGCGGTAACATTTTGAATGAAAAAAGAAGAACTTATCAATACTTTTTAAACGCTCCCAAGCTGACCCAGTGAGAGAAAATTGAATTTGAAGTTATCCATATTTTAATTGAAAAGACGCTTCATGTCATATTTTTACGAGATTTGCCATTAATTTTCTCACGAATGCTTGAGAATTTTACCGCGGGGTCACTTAGAGAAGCAAATTAAAGTGAGATGTTTCAAATAGTATTCAAAATGTTATCGAGCTATGAGTAACTTTTTAGTAAATAATTTTTGCGCCTATTGCTTGAACGTTGAGCGGAATCTGTCTTAATTCAACCCATGTTACTTGTAGGAAGTCTAAAAGTCTAATGAGTACCAGAGGAAGCACCAAAAATTGTAGGCATGTCAGGGCTGTGCTCTAGCTGTGCCCGGGGGCCTCAGGCTATTAGCTACTAACTTTTGTCCTCAGGAGACTAGAAAAACTCATTTTTTGCATGATGCTTAAGGACTGGGCACCCCAGAATTCATGGTTGGGAGCCTTTGGGCGTCCTGTGAGAACTTTGTAGAGCACAGCCGTGCATGTGTGGAATTCAAACCCAACTGAGTGATACAGAGTCTCGAAAGAGAAGAAAAAATCTCAGTCTCATTCTAATACTTGATTCTGACACCTCGTTTGCATTGTTGTTTCTTTTACTAACATTACTTGTTCTTGAGAAACACTGTATTTAAGGAAAATAGGAAGTTCCAGGTGACAACTGAACATGTTGACCCTATATATAGCTACTACATAACTCCAGCAATATCATCACGAGACTTAAATTAACAAGACTGTTGTTCAACAAAGCTCAATGCCAAGATATCACTAATGTCCACCATATAATGACTGACAATCATCATTTATTTCATTGAAGCCTGTTGTGCTTGAAGATTGGACAGAACACTGTTGGAGAGACTGGAGGCTTTTAAAGCACCTTTGCCATTTTGATTAACTGGCTTCAATCAATAGAGATAGAAAGAGACTCTGGTGATGACTTCTGCTCGAGTTGTGGAAACATCAGTTAATGTCACCACCCTCACCTGGACGATCATACTTCACCTTCTTATAATATGACTCCTGGTTTCAAACCATCTACAGAGATAGAAATGTAGTCAGAAAGACATACACAGACAGGCAGGTAGACAGAAATGCATGGATGGATGAAGGGTGGGCTGTAGGGAGGTCATGGGTGGGACAACTGGAGGGTGTGAAGGAAGGAGGAATGTATGGAGGGAGCTTATGAGGGAGAAATCAAGAGAGGAAGGAAAGAGATAAGAAAGGAGGGATGGAGGTAGGGAGTGAGTAATGGAGGGAGGGGAAAAGGGAGGGATGGGAGGTGGAAGACAAGAAGGGAAGGAGTGAGGGGGGAAGAAGGGAGGGATGGGTGGAATGAGGGAGAGTAGGAGGGAAGAAGAGGGGGGAGTGAGGGAGGGAGAGAGGGAGGGAGGAGGGAAGGAGTCAGTGAATGAAAGAGCAATTACGAGAAGCAGGGTGGGAGTCAATTGACTGATGGCTGGATAGATGGATGGATGGTTAGATGGATGGTTGATCGATGTGGATGGATTAACGGGTTCAACACATTTCAGATGTGGTTGTGTTTACTCCACAAGGTAACACCCAAAAGTATATGCAAATATGCTTACTATGTAATCTTCAATTAATTATTAGATCACATCATGCCTCATAGCTACCCCAGAGAATGACTTACGGAATTGAATTGTCACTTGTTCCCAGTGCTTTCACAGGAGATCTGCACAATTCAGTCTGGTCACAGACAATGGGATCCGTCTGAAGGGAAGCAATTCAAGCATTGCTGATTCCTACTGACATTCAGCTGTACTCTTGTACAAGAATGAGGTGAGCATTTAGAATATTAATTACTTAGACTGGCCATTTGTTTCATCATCAAGTATGGAATTAGATTAAGTCTTCTCAGACGCAAAGGATAGCCCAGAGGGGGGAGTCACAGGGGGGTAGATGGGCATAGAAGGAAGACAGATAATTTATGTATCACCTGAAGATAGGTTGTGATTATTGCTGATTAAGACAGTCACTTACATGTACTATAAATACTATAAACAGTTTTTTGGAGTGGGGAGACATAAAACATTGAATTTATGGAATTTACGAAATTCATACAAAGTTCTGTGCTTCAGGTATTTGCCCTGCTATAGGTCCTTTTTGAAATCAGCAAATTTAAGAGAACATGAATAAGGGGATCTTTACATATTGCGCAGGCTTGTTGGCAATAGATAATTGTTGTGCCTTTCTCTTGATGGTTCAGAGAATGTGACATTCCTCCTCCAGTTCAATGGTGGTGCTGGTGTTGGACTGCTGGAATACTATCACTACTGATCACAGAGGAAGCAAAGACCATTGGCTGACTACCAACAGGATCCACCTTACAGAAGAGTACATATCTACCCTGCTGTTACTCTAGATACCAGTAAGGAGGCATTTTTGTATTTAGCAGCCGTGTTATTATATATGCACGGCAATCAAATGGTTAAATCAAATTAACCCAGTATTACACCCACACAGGGTGCGGTGGTGTAGTGGTTAGCACGTTGGACTTCAGATCTGAAGGTCGGTAGTTCAACGCCCAGTCCCTGCCATCGTGTTGTTTCCTAAGGCAAGATACTTTGACCCACATTGCCTCTCTCCACCCAGGTGTATAAATGGGTACCGGCAACATACTGCTGGGGGGTAACCCTCTTAGTAATACTCTTAGTTGCTTCATGCTACGGAAATCGGGATAAGCTCCAGCTGTGTGGGCCTCCTTGGTCCAAGTGTGACCTTATCCTTTATTATACCCACACAGCCAACATGTGTTCTGACATTTGACCCTGTGGATAAAATCCTCAGTGGTAATTCAAATGAAAGCTTTCAGCACTTTCCAGTATTTCAGTGAATTTAAAAGAAATAAAGGATTTGTTTTGTTTGTTTGCTTTTAATTTTTCCTATTTATTTTAATTAAAAGAACAAGGATACTATTGCTGTGAAATGAAATTTAATGTAATTCAATCTCTTAACTTTAACAATATTATGTATTATCAGTTTTGTGTTCTGTACTTTTTTTAAGGGTGAAAAATTGCTGCACCTTCTTCCTGGACAGTACAGCCAATGATACATGCAAATACCTGAGAAGCTATAGACAGACTTGTTCCTGTGGATGAATGAACCTTTGACATGACCTTCATTCTGACATGGTTTAAATGGCTTTGGATGAAACACATAATATGTGTTGTACCAGTAACCCACAGTCGACTGAAGAATGCAGTCCTTGGCCTGGGGACTTCACAAGACCAATTGCACAGGCTATAATTAAAGACAAGAGGACATGGCAATTTATCATACTGGATTGAGTTTATCTTCAATTAATTAAAGGTGAACTACCTGATATGGAGGACAATGAGATGGTGTACTGATCTATGTAAAAAAAAATTAAAATTCCTAACATTTTCCAAGGTAGGCCTAAGCCACTGCATAATAAAGTGGTTTTACTTAACCCGTGCAATAGCTAAAACATGCTAATTCCATTGTCTTCTTTCGTTTATTTTGGGCTATCAGACAATAAATTGTTAGGCATCATTTCACAAGTTAAGTAAATTCACTCCAATGAAATAAATCAAATTTGTTAATCCTATTACATAAAACACTAAATATTTTTATGGCATTTTATTTTGAACGCATAATAAGTCTGAATAACAAGTTATGATGCTACACCACTCGATCTGTTAATGGAAAGAAAGTCGAAAGTCGATCTGTACCCAGCAACTCTGAAATGTACTTGCCCTGTTGCTCAAGAAAGTGTTTTTATCATGACAACTTTTTTCAACAAACATGAGTTCATGTTATAAAAACATAGTCACTGACTTTTTTTTTCATCAATCAATTCATTCATGAGGCCGTGCTCTTCATTGATGAGGTCATATACAGAGTTTAAAATTGCCCTTTTTAAAACCTTAGGAAAGGGATGAAGCACTTATACTTGAACATTCTCAATTACAGTATAGCTGCAGTGCAAACATATTTCACTAAATTTCTTGCTTAATCAAGAAATGCATGTAAAAGTGGGAAGGGATTTCATATTAAACCCCATTGGCTGGTTTTATGGAAGGATTTCAAAGCAAAAAGATCCCATCTTTAAATGCTAATGGTCATATATAACTAGACTTTCTTACAGGGACCTTTTTGCACTCAAATCTGTTCCATTAATGTGTTAAAATGGTTTTTATGTTCAACCGTACTGAGACTTCCAAATTTAACAAAAAAATTGTATGGAAGAGCATCATCTCTAGTCTCTGAGGTTAAACTTAGTCACATAAAACCGCTCAGAATAAATTGCACATCCTCCAGCTTAACCAACCCTCCCCAATCCCCTCTCCCCACTCCATGTACTCATGCCCAAACTCACCCCATCGTAACCCTGCCAAATGACACATTTTCTTGAGCACAGATTTTTAAGCATGTTTCAGAGTCAGGGTGAAATTGAATTGAGGAAAAATTTCACCATGTTTGTAACTTGATATTTGGGCTGATTTGCATCCCCATTAAATTGATTATTGCCAACAGAAAACCTATTTCTTCATAAAATTCAACTGACCAATTTTCCACTCGGGTGGACTGCTGTGGTTTATGACTTCCCAAGTTGCTCGAAATGTCAATCAATTTAAAAACATACAATTTGATTAAAGGATGGTCTGACAGAATCTACAAACAGTAATTTTAAAGCTTTCAATTTGTTTGTGAAATGAAGAAGTGTTAATAAAGAGTGACTGAATCACTTGATTTGTGTCATTAAAAACTAATACAGACTGCATTTCCTTGAGTGATAGCCCTGCCTCCAAGAATCGATCACCACCTATGACTAACTGCTCTCTTTTAAGAGAAACTTTTTTTTTTAATAATAACTGTCCCTTAAATGCACGGCCTCACACTAGCTATTATTCAAGGAATTAGCTAGGCAGGTATAACAATTTTAGTGTAAATTGAAAAATGTAATAGAATGAAATTAATATTGACAGCGATTGGGCTAATTAAAGGCATCAAAAGTGATTATTATTTGAGACACCAGTTATCAGATGAAATTGTTTAGTTATTTAGAATTAGAACAAGGTCTTACCATATTAGATAACTAAGACCTCCTGTCATTATAAAACCATTGTAAAACTGTGTGGGTACAATTACAAATCACAATATCCAAAGAAATTCTTGAAAGCCACAACAAATGACTATCATAGAATTGGTCAAAATTGAATGTTCGAACAGATTGCAAATTTAAAATTAATCAAAATTAATCTCTGTTGTGCAGTAATGTACTCTCGGCATTTTAAAATTCTTATCATGAGGGTCTGGAGCATTCTGCTCATGACAATAAATAAGATACCCTTGACAGAATTAATACATGTACGTGTATGGTTACATGTTAAAGTACTGATGATCAATGAATTTAAGTCAAGGTGTTCACTGCAAAAAAGAATTAACGATGGGATTTAATTTTGCCCTTTTGTGTAACAGTCTTTACAAAAGTTTGCTTGGGGCATCCAAATTCCCCTTGAATTCCCCCATTAACAAGCAATAACCTACTAATGCAAAGCAATATCAGAAGTTCCATGCAAATTGAAAGTTTCAATTCATAAAACAGAACTTGACATCAAGAAACGATTTGCAATGAACAGCTTGCTTCTGTTGAGAAGGAAAGGGCCAATTTGGCATTAAAATTTGATCTCTGAAACCTTTAATATGATTCAACAGCTTTTAAAACAAACACTTAATTAAACTTCAGTTGTTAAATTTCTTTGAAAATGAAAGGTGAAATATGATATCGAGAAAATCTTCTTTGGATTAATTTGAAGGTGACCTTCCATCAACCTAAACTATTAGACAGAATTTGAGCACAGGCAAAATAAAAACCTTGAAGTGTGAAAATATGGGTAGGTTTAGTGCTGGTCTGAAAATTATTGATGTCAGACTTTTTTCAGTATTCTAGGTGAAAAGACAGGACATAAAAAGTACTTAAAATCTTGGCAGAACTGGTCTAAAGGTGTTTAATGTACCAAATCTTGTGAGTTTATAACTTGCTCTTGTAAGGGTATCACATTTCCTTATGGTACGATGTACAATTGTGTCATTTGACCTGTCGGGGTGCAACATACACTGGTAGGGATGTGACACATTCTTGTAGGGGTACCACGCCCTCTTGTGGGAGAACAACCTACTCTCATAGGGATGCAACCTACCATTGTTGGGGGTACCTCATGCTCTTCCAAAGTGCACGAGCTTCAAAAGGTAGATAAAGAAAAAAGGATACCTGAGCAATTGTGTGGTTCCAGAAAATGTCCATACCCACTCTATGGATGGTCATTGGAAATTATGAGGCGGTGAGGGGGTATGAAAAGCCAAGATTTTTAAAGGAAAGTATGAAGTTAAGCTGGAATTTCCAGAGGGGTAGGGGGTTTCAAACCAAAAACCATCCTTGGAGGAGGTGTGGATATTTTCTGGAACAACACATCACATTGTGTCAGAAATTCCTTATGCACTCAAACTGTCATCGGGTACTGGATTTTCAAAGGGTAGAACAAGGTAGAACCTACTCGAGATCAGTGGGTATGACTTACCCCTGACAAGTACTGCAAAGCCAGTGTGATGTTGCAAACCTAGGATTTTCTTATTCCGTAATGACTTGTGAGATATTCTTGGAAGGGTAGCACTTCATTTTTCTTAGTACCACCTTTAGTTAACAAATTTACTTTCGTGGCAACATAATTACAAAATGGGAAACAGCAAGGGATGGGAAGAGGAGGATCCTGAGAATGATGTTAAACAAGAAAACTGTCTGTTGATCCTTATGGTACAAGATCATTTTAGTGGGTGAACAGTCGGGGGCGTGAGCTTTGCTTCCATACCCATTATTCCTGGATCCCAACCCTTTTGTTGTAATCTGCAGATGTTTTTTAGTTTTCCTACTGTAGAACATTATGAAATATTGCAACATTTTCTCCTCTTTCTCCAACTACCCAATACTTTGGAAACTCTGCCTCCCATCCTCTTCCCAGTATCCTAAATTTCTCCCATCTCCCTTTTATGAGACCAGTGGGGAACTTGTGAGTGCATGTCTGTTGTCTAAATTTTAAAATTTGCTGTCTCAGCCAATTTTCAGTTTTGGGGAGTCAGAGGTTTGTGATCCAAGCTTGCAAATAATTTTTGTCCATAAGCAGGTCATTTGTCAGGCCAGGGTCAAGTTTTGCCGGACAAGAAGCCAGTCTGGTCAGACAAAAATAATTTTCATAGTAAGAAATTCAAAATTAGAGAGTGCAATCCATTTCACACGTTTTCAATATTTCAATTTCCCTTCAGCTTGAGATATTTATTTCCTAAAATACACAGCACTACAGTAACTTTTTTTTTCGGAGCATCACTCACTCGCATTCACGTGCTCTCTCTGTTTTCCTGCGTATTTTCCCACGGCGATAACTACGGAAAATTACTGAAGTGAAGCGATAGGTAGCTTGTCAGTTTGGCACAAATTGCACCAGATGGAATATGAAACCTTGCAATAACATTCTGAGAGTTGAAATTGGTTGAAGTGAATTCTTCGACACTTTCCGACGGTAATTTTTCCGTCAAAGATTGAACTGTTTTTATTGTCAACCGAACAGAAAAAGATCAAAAAGCATTGTTGCATATTTAGCATGCTAAAACTATCTAGTGTTATTAACTGTCTCCCCCTTCACATAACAAACGTTTTAAACCAATGGATGGTACTTTTTTTCAATTGAAATTGTGAGCTTGAATTGAAAAATAAAATTGTATTTGGTGTTGAAATTGATCGTGACTAGGAAGCATGACTAATTGCACATTCACGCTTTTCACAAAACAAAAAAATGTCACTTTGCGATAGGAAATCATATTATTTGAACCAAAGAAATTTATAAAACTGACCTGTGATCATGCTGATCTGAAACTTTTTGGTTACATTTACATTTTTTTAGTTTGCATTTGGATTTTACATGTAAAAGTGTTCAATTTCGGGCGTATATCAAATTTGCATAAAGTTCAATCGGGTCAAAGTACGACGGTAAATATAAACCCAGAAAACTTGCAGACAGCAGACAACAAGTAATAAAATGAGGCCTGAGATTTTAGTTGTATTTGGTCGAATATAATTCACATTAAATGCAGCCTGATTATCTTTTAAGATGTGACTGCAAATTGCGCAAATTAACATGGAACATATGGGCGCCTGTTTAGTACGTGGAGAGAAGACACGAGGCGCGTGATAAAATTACGTTGTATTGCAATTGAATTAGAAAATAAAGTTGTTCGATATTTGGCCACGAAGTTCAAGTTTTTTTTTACTAAATCAGAAATCCCCGGTCAGAGTGACTGACCAGGCTAAGCTTTCGCCCAGGGCGGAAAAAGGTTGGGCGATGAAACGAGCAGTCCGCTCTTCAAGCGATGTGTGATGCGGAGAAGGACTGGCACGAACGCTCTTTCCGCGCTTCCGGTGCGTTTGGAGGCCGGCAAAATTTACCTTTCAACAAACCGGAAATCTCATTTTCTTTCTGTATTTTTCAGCCAGCCGTGCACTATGATTAAAACGTTTTTTCACAGTCCTGGCTCACAGCTTAAAATGCTTATGTCTGCGTGGACATTAGTCAGTCTTTTTCACAGTAAGTTCCCGAAAAATGCGTTCAATTTGAGAGCGTCGAATGCTTGCTCTTGCCGAAAAACATGACATGGTTGTCTTTCCTCGTCTCTTTTAAAAAAGCTCCAGATTACTCCACCCTAAATCTTACATATATTAAAGGCCGATAAATTTTACATGACATAATAAAAAATTAGCTGGAGATATTTGGAGATAGTGGCGTTTTGCAACTGTAAACTTTGCCTCCTTGCAACGCGCCATGGCGATGATTCGTCGCAACGCCGGCAACTGTATGTAAACAAATTAAAAGTGAAATTAAATTTGCAGATTTCTCCTCCCTTTATCTCACAAAAACAAAGCAAAGAAAACCGTCTAAACTGAGGAGCAATTCTATTTGTAGTGCCTAAAGAAACAGACAAGCATAGGAGAGGTTTTGGGGAAAAAAGAAGAAGAAGCACGAAGTTAATGTTGATTTGATTTAATTAATTAACTAGGGACGTGTCCTGATTAACCTTGCACGAGCTGCACGAATTATAAATACGCGTCATGCCACGCGTCATCCAAACGCCATTTTCCATCTTTTTACTTTGCTCTACTCGTTTTTAGACAGTTTTTTAGCATCGATTAAGGCGGAAAAGACAAAGAAAAGATAACCCAAAGTTAACGTTTTTCGGAAACTATTAATAGATTATTAGGATTTTGAATTTGGATCTTTGAATTTTGAACTTTGGTCTAGCACCCAATTCGATCCCAGTCCACTGCATCACACCTTTTTGCTCGGACACGCTCGTTTCATCGCCCAACCTTTTCCTGCCCTGCTTTCGCCAGTCAAAACCTAAAATTTACCGGACATTTGTCCGATGACCGACTGTTATTTGCAAGCTTGTGATCTGTTTTGCAATCGCAGTTTCATGGCAACAGCCTTGTTGCTCATTGTCATTTCAGTTTACCCATGCCACTGTTTCAAAGCTCTTTCCCCCCACCCCCACCTTCATTGTTTAGAACACCTCTCTGGAAAGCTGTACCAAAAGAAGCTTTTTTTTTTTTTACTAAAACTGTCACCTTAGGCATCAGCTAATCATTTCTTCCACTTAGCCTCAAAAAACGTTTAATTCGGCAAGTGAAACACGTGAATTCTGAATAATGTGAAACGGTGTTCAACAAAATTTGATTCATGTCATCAAATATTCATATCATGCAACCTTGTGCAGAGTCGTTATCACCCAGCTACAATTTAGATTTGGCCATCAGACCGAGAATGGAATTTTGATTATTTGTCATTACGATCCTGCCAAATCGCTGTTTACAAAATCAATGCAATAACTACTCACGTAGACTCGTCTTATGCCTCATCTCTGGCTGGGGATAATCCAAAACACCACTCCTCGGCCATCTTGAACATCTTAACGAGCAAAGCCTGGGGCTGAGCCTGCGGCAACCTCGACCCAGGGTCTTCTCGGTTTTCAATATGGCGGCAGTGTATGCCGCGTGGGTTAGCTCACACGAAAGTCTTACTACACGCGCGTCACGTTTCCACACGCTGAGCAGCAGGTTGCAGAGTTGAGGCTAGTGACAAGAACGACCGAGGGAGTGGAACTGTGTAAGTCAGCTGAATAATGGATAGCTGCGTGAAAAAAACCTCTTTCAACCCTTTTGGCCTTTTCGTTTTGATTACCTTCCCTCCAGCCAACGCGAAGAGGGACGGGATTGGATTGGGGGGGGGGGGGGTTCGGGACGCTAACCCCGCTGACTTTTTGTGCTTCCCTTCCACTTTGTTGCTTCCCTTTCCCCCTCCCTGCTTACACCTGCTACTCAGGTTACCAAAATGGCTAAAATTCATGCCCAGTTTCAAATCAACACCGCCGACAAACCATTACACATATCTACTTATACCAGGGAGTACCGGGGAGGGGGGGGGGGGGGGACTAGTTTCTTATACCAGTGAGGGTAAAGGGTAGAAGTTAAGTGAAAATTTAGTAGGGTTATGCACCGGCCCACCCTAAAAACAGCCACCGATCCCATGTACTTTGATGGATTCCTATCAGTGGTGCATACCGTGACCTTTGAGTGACTCCGTTCATCCGGCTGTTTGACAATACATTCAAACCCATTCAAAAGCACTCATGGAAAAGGAGCTAAAGACGAATGTCTTGGAACGCTGGTTCGGCGGCATGACATTTTCAGCTGAAAACAGTTACCGATAGGCCTGAGTTGAGAGCAGAGGTTTACGCTCCGTTTAACAGACTTAACACGCACCATGTTGTACTCTATCTCTAATAAAAGCCTTGTTGCGGACATTTCATGCATTCTAACGAATCTGTCACGGCAGTCATTACATTTCCGTATCTGTTGTGCATCTCGCAATTATCCTCAGCCGAAGAAAACCTTCTGTGAACGTAAAACTCACTTAATGGCAGTTTCTTTGAAGAACTATACAAATATAACGATACATAATACGAATCCTTTGCAAACTAAACGACAGAGCTGTGAAACCAAAGAATAAAGCACTACAGATATGTTTTGGCAGTAGATAAAAGCACAGTTTCACAAACATTTCACCTTACAGTGTGACCTCAGTCTAGAAAGGACGGTTTAACAGTGTGTGGCTTAATTCAGGTACGTTGCAGCCTAACCAAAGAGACTTAAAACATTGCAGTTACCGTAACATCAAAATCGTATGCTTTATAGCGACAAAAAGAAACTAGGTTTTTAGTTTTATTTAATCTAATCTTTCATTCATCTTTGGCAATTGCCTCCAGTAAACTGAGAGAGGAGTTACTGAATTTCCACAAAGCGTTGTTCAAGAAATCGAGTGGTTGAAAATGGTTCTGTTTTGACACAGTTCATTAGAAAGAACATTGTTCGAGTCTACTTCTTTAACTCGCCACATTGCATTAAAGAGTATTAGTAAAAAAATAACTTGAAACATTGTTTCAAAAACAGATTCTCCCAAAGTAGCCTGTGCTGTCTGTGCTGCGACGGGGTTATATAGCGGTATTTAAAAATGTACAGAGGGGGAGCGAACGCAAGCTAGTATCAGGCAGTGCGGTGATGGCATTCGTCTTCCATTTTTTCCCAACATTCGCGTTAGAAAGTTGTTTGGCCCTTTTAGACGTTTCAAATGCCAATGCTTGTTTTTAATGTGATGTATTTAATCATTACTAAACTTGAAGAGGTCAAAATGGCTAAATAAACAAGAGACTCATCTTTATGAGAGGTCTTCTAAGTCTGACTGTATCGAGGGGTTTTTTTAACCCGATTTCTGATGTTTTGCAAACTAATAGTAATTCGTTAATAGAAATCAAGATACAAGTGTTAATTATTATTATTATTTTGTGCGTGACTTGTAAAGCGTGTTTTCTCTAGCCACTGGCCAGTAACGCACGTCACAGTTTATTTTTGTTTCTGTCCTGGTCCTGGTGCTTTAATAGGTGCACTATTTTATAGTCAACTGATTGGCTGTAGTTGACGGAATCCTCTCACGCCGGTCACGCGCGTGCCCCTCGTGTCTCACGCGTCACGATTTGGTGCGCCTGCCAAAGGACTCTTAGCGACGTTTGCGACCAAAGTGCAACACAAATCTGATATACATTCGTCTTTCAACCTTGTACGTCAGTTCTTGACACAAGGGTCACAATCAAGTAATTCTTTTTCAATATTATTTACAATCTGCTCTCTATATTGGAAGTAGCAGTGCTCTAGTGTATTGTGCATCAGTCCATTTTCTCCTAATTTACGGGTCAGCTTCGATATGGGAGCAACTATTTTGTGAAAGCTACCTTGAACGATATCATTCCCACTTGAACATAACAGGAAGGGGCAGAATTAGCATTTTATCTCGCATTTCGACACTCCCAGTTTTTTGAGATAAGAGGTCATGGCAAGCTTAGATTAACGAAAGTAATTTAAGAAATATCAGAGAAAGATGCCAGTCTTGCTAAATTTAATGCTAAAAAATTCAAACCTTTCAATTACAATATTGCTCGAGATGTGATTAAAATTAGCAGAAAATACAAGACCTGACTTGAGCAAAGACACTGCCAAATATCGGCAAAACCTTTTGTGTGTTACAAAAATTAAAACTATAAATAAAAAGGAAAAGATTGCATCCTTTGTTAAATTTTGCAAACACATAACTGTAATTTGCTGGTTAGTAAAAAATTACAACTGAATGAACGCTATAAATACAATTGTTAAACTAATAGTACATGCAATACATTGAAAATATCTTTCACGGGTTTGTTTTGTAGAGGATTAATATCCCGTCCTATGACCTATAGATTTCTCGACCTTTCTGACGCCTGATGTTGTAAAATTATGTAAAACTGAAACGTTTTCGTTTTTATATTCGTAGCAAATAATTATTACTGTATAAATGCTGCAGCTACGCTTGCAATAATTACCAATCTTTTCGAGTTGGCTAGACGCTTGTTAACTTTACGCCATCGCTAGCGAACAAAAGAATTTGTCACACGTGAGTGGAGACAACAAATAAAAGGGATTTAGTTTTCACAACTCCGACCGCGTTGGATTGTTTTAGGGGAGCAGAATTATTAAACATATGCAAATTTACGGCGTCGTTGTCAATTCGTAATGGGGCTTTTTCCGTCGAAATCCAAGCCTAACCAACAACAGGTTTCGAATCCTCCAAACGCGGCTGCTTCTCCTTCAGCCGAACCGGCGAACAACAGCCAACAAGCTCAAGCTCCACCGCCAACAACCGACAACCAACAACAGAGTGTCTCGGTTCCGCCGTAAGTTTACTAAAGTGTTCTTCGTTTGTTGTTATCTTTCCATTGTCATTTTCGAGCTATTTATATTATTAAAAGCCAGTAGCTACAAAAAATTAATTTTAGATTAGTTAGGAAATTTAGGAATAGCGGAAAACAAGAGAAACGTTGTATATTATCGTAAGTGTTTCGTGTTGGAGTCGATCAACACTGTCAGGTACTTGTACGTGCACGCGCGTAAGATTTTTAAGAACGCAGGAAAAAATCGTGTGCACTATTCCAAAAGTTAGTTATATTTGCGTTTTGAGTCAGCATATAAGCCACAGATAATATTAAACGCCTTATAACATTTTTTAACCGAATTAGAAGCTGTGAAATTAGGAAATTGTCGTTGCGACAAATATGATCTTGGGGTTTCGTGTGTAATCTTGTTCACTGTCATTTTAATTTCTAGGATGGTCTGTAAAAGTCGAAACAGTTCTGCATTGAACCAATAAATAAAGCTGGTCGTTGTACAGCTTTTTTACACCCATTTTGTTCGATAAATTCTCAAGAAAATGAAGTTAAGAGTTTTATTCTGTAGACATTTCTGTCACGACAATTGAGTGTTGTACGTCAAGAGGTCACGTTGGCCTGGTAACCAACTTGTGTTACACCAAAATTGGGAAAATAAACAAAACTTCTCTGAAAAATCACAAGGTTTAATTCTGTGCTACGTTTATCGTGATTTTGCGAAGTCTTTTCCAACAGAACGGTGTGGTAAATAATTGGAAATTAAGTGAGGTGACGGTCAAATCTTTTCATTATTCTCTACCCTTAGCATTTTCGACTTCTCGACCGCTGCCCATTGTTGTATTTGTACTATTTTATTGTTAATCCGTTTTGATGAAGGACGGATTTTATCAAGTCATCTCCGGGTGGATTTTTTTCTGCGTTGCGTGTATTGGTTCAGTATGATATACAAAGTCATTTGCAATCCTGACATTGGGTCAGTACCAGTATATGGTCAATGTAATGAGGTAGTAAGCGAATGCAAATTGCGCAACAAATTCAATAGACACTTGCAATCGATATTGGGATATTAGCATAGACAATTTAAATACCGGTACGGCGGCTTTGCGGAAACGAGGACCAAAAAGCCGGCGAGCTGAAATATTCCTATTTCAACAAGTGGTGCGGTGTCATTTTTTTGGCTGTTTAAAGGTAAGCTTCGAGATAACTTGGCATGTTTTTTGGGAAATTATATCAGAATAATATTCGCGATCATCAGTCGATCGATACTCCCCAATGCGTTTGGTGGGATCTGAATTGCTTTTGCCACGAAAACTAATTTTGAATGAGCTAAAGCGATCGTCTGACGGGTTATTTAGACGTCCACTAAAATTTAAAGTTTTGGTCTTCTAAAATGCTTGAAAATCTGTCGATCAGAAACTGCGTAGCGCGCTGAAAATTGCACGCCTATTTACACCGATTACAATAGCCGGGATCAAAGCTACGGGAAAAAGAGTTCGCCCGTTATTCCTCAGAATTAAATCACTAGCAGTAGGCATTATAAGGCTTTTGAAAAATAAAAGATAATTAAAATCAATTATTTTTAGGGATATAAAGTGACATTAAAAACGGATGGAAGATTATCGAGTAGAAGTTGCATGGGTAAAATGCATCCAAATTCGAAATTCGAACAGGCTGTCGCCCGGGGAGAGCGTGAAACGAACATCTTCGGGTTAAAACAGGTTGTCAGCGATGTTTTTAAATGTTCAAAAAATGAAGTTGTTAAACGCTCAAATACGGCAAGTACAGCTTTATCCTCCAAAATGGAAGTAGCTTCCTTGCAGTATGAACTGACTCACTGTTTGGCGAGAAATAATAACGACAACATGTGTGCTTTGAAATTAACATATATTACACTATCTGTCGGCAACTGTGTTTTATGAACCGAGCGAGTATTTTTCCCTCGCCTTTTCTGGGTTTCTGAATTTCAAAGATTTCTTATAAAACCAATAAAAAGGTGGATTGTACATTTGAAAAGATATCTCTGTACAGCGTTGTTTGTCACCTTTATAATTCGTGCACTTATTAAAACTGTGCGCAAAGTAAATATTCTATTATTAATGTTGTCTCAGCTCGTGAAATCTTGAATCTCTTCACAGTTCAGGAAAAAATATATATTTTATTCAATATTTCGGTTCAGAACCGGCGAGAGAATTTTACATAAAAAAACAACAGAAGATCACGGCAGCTGTGTTTTGAACACTGTTTGCGATGCAAATCGAAAACAAACCGCAACTGAAGCGACAAAAAAAACTATTCCAATAATCGGCCGGATTTTGGCCGGGATTGTAGGTCGGGTCATTTTGAACGGTTTTGCCTGTTTCCTCGTGTATGATCTCCAGACTTTACACCCTTTTACTGGCAAGTGTAGCTTACAGACAATTTCACTGCTAGGGTATTTAAGCCGGCGTACATCCGCCTCCTCCCCTAGGTTATTTGAAACACCATTCGCCGTCTTGATCGCCTAAAAGTGATGGACGAAATTAGCAGGTTTTCTGCCATTTTATGTTAGTTTATTTCTTAGAAATTTTGTATTTCCTCTGCATACACATTCAAGAGTTATCATGTCAGTCGACGAATTATGATTCGCATTCTCCCGTCATGATCGTGATTAGTCTCAAACATTTGTTGGTCAACAGATGTTGAAACGGGTTTTTGTTCAAAGTATTCCGTTTGTGTTATGACTCGGTTATCAAGCGCTTTTTGATTCCTTGATGTATTCGATTTCTAGACCCGCCGACGACATGCCGTTTCCAAAGGAACTTTCAAGCCCAGAATGCAACCCTAAAATGCTCCTGAAGAAGTACCTCACTGAAGATGTGTTCAACGCTCTGAAGGACAAAAAGACGAATACTGGTTTCACTCTCGCCAACCTGATAAACTCTGGAATTAAGAACTTGGATTCGTCAAACGGAGTTTACGCCGGGGACGAGGAGAGCTACACCCTCTTTGGGCCATTGTTGAACCCCATCATCGAAGAATACCACAGCCCGTACAAGCTCGCGGATGGCCACACCTCGGACATGAACCCAGAGAAGGTGAACGCGCCAGATTTGGATCCAGAGGGACGCTTCATCCGCTCGACTCGCATACGCGTCGCTCGTAATCTTAAGGGCTATAATCTGACCCCCCACTTGTCCAAAGCAGAACGGGTCGAGCTTGAAAAGAAGATTGTAGGAGTGTTGAATTCGTTGACTGGAGACCTAGCAGGCACGTACTACCCACTCTCCGGGATGGACGAGCAGACAAGGCAGCAGCTCGTCAACGATCACTTTTTGTTCAAGAAGGGTGACCGCTTCTTGGAGGCAGCCGGTGTGAACAAGGAATGGCCCGAAGGCCGAGGGATCTTCCACAACGTCAACAAGACGTTCCTGGTTTGGGTGAACGAGGAAGATCAGCTGCGAATCATCAGCATGGAAATGGGAAGCGACATTCAGTCCGTGTTCCAGCGCCTCTGCGATGCAGTGAATGCTATAGACAAAGAGCTTGGTTTTCAACATACTGAGCAGCATGGATATCTCTCGGCATGTCCCACAAATCTGGGAACTGGAATGCGAGCCAGTGTACACGTGAAAATTCCACACGCTGCTGAGCATCCGGACTTCAAGAAGATCTGTGATGAATTTCATATCCAGGTATTCAACTAACTTTTTCTTTTTTTTTTTCCTGAAATAAAAACGGATTTTCTTAACAGAAAACTTATGCACTAGTCACTGGAAAGCCCCGCACCCCCATACACGGGGAATAGCGGGGCATTAGACCAGGCCTGCCTTCTAAGTGAAGCATATTCCCCGCTATGCGGGGCAATTTCTTATATCAAAATCTCACTTTTGTCCCCACCCCCCGGGGCAATAGTTCAAAAATCACAAATACACAATATATTTCGAGAATTTTTGCCTCAAATTAAACTGTTACAAATAAAGCAGCAAATATACTGTTCATTGTTCTGCTGTCAAATCATTAAAGGGAATATGTCGGCTATTTTAACCAACATTTTGAAAAACCAAAAGTCATATTTGCATCAATGAAAACCTATAACCATGATGGTAAAGTTTGAGAAAAGCCGCTATATACTAGTGCACGTCCAGGATGGAAATGGATTGCAACTTCACTTGATAAAATAGAAGAAAACTAATCATGGTTTGCTTTCTTCCTCTTTTGAGACATAGGCCCTTTAAGTTTTCTCTGGACTTATATAAAAATCAACTGCAACACGGCGACCCAAACAACGCATCAACACAGAACAAGTTTAAAAATACAGCCAAAATTGTAAATTGAACAATAAAGTACCTTGAGTAACCAAACTGTACCCATGTGCCAAAACCGTATTTCTTGGGTCTTTCTGCAGGTACCGGAGCACATTGTCCTTCTTTTGTTCGTGAGGCATTGGACTTTCGTTCTGCTTTGGAGTTGAATTGTTTTCTGTCTTTTGTTTCTTTTGTTTCACGTCATTCGTTCTCCGGTACTCACAGAAGGAACCTTTTCTTTGGCGAAATGTGTTTAATAAAACACTTGATTCCTTGGTGAATCCCTGCCTAAGCCCCGCTCATGGTCCCCGGTCGCTGATACTTGCGTCTAACGCTGGCTAAGACCGCGCATACCGTGGCAAAAGGGAAAGTCCAAAACCGCTCAAATCCCTCGCTAATGCCCCGCATTCCCATGGTATGGGAGTCCGGGGCACTGACTAGTGCATTACTTGTTTCATCACCCTACCTCTTCCACTTCCGTACTGTCTATTTGTTTTCTGCAAGGAAATATTTATAACCTGTCTTTTATCTTTAAGCCTCGAGGTATCCACGGCGAGCACTCGGAGTCTACAGGAGAAGATGCCGGAGTGTATGACATCAGCAACCGCAGGCGTTTGGGTCTTTCTGAGGTGCAGTGTGTCCAGGATATGTACAATGGAGTCAAGAAACTTTTGGAGATTGAAAAAGCTGCCATTGCGTACGTATTGTTGATCCTTTTCAATTGTTTATAAGAAAGCCAAAGCAAACTCCGGCCATTTTATGAGTTGTAGAAACTGTGAGTTAGCAACAAGCTGGCCTTTCTATGTTTGTGTGGTGTGCTGTGTATTTGAAATAACTGTGTGGGCTTATTAAACTAGCAAAACTAAGGCAAAATTGAGGGATTTTGAAACTGATGAAAATAGAACAAAGGCACTCCAAATTATTGCCATGTTTTTTTTTTGGTTTTTCTGTGTTTACATTGGCTATTTAAGGCTTGCGATAGCGATATTCGCAAAAGCACCGTCATTGACATCAGTTTCAAAGAGCCATAAATTTCTCTTTTGGAGGATGGTAAACCGTCATTAGGCATTTCAAAGCCTGGCGTGATTTTTGCAAACAGCAGGCTACTCCCTCAAATGGACCAGACCTTCTTGAAATAGACGGCCGTCACACAAATAGAAAGCCAATATCATAAACTCGAAGTGGCTATCTCTTCTGTAGAAGGAGCCGTTGGGGGGAGGGGGGGGGGGGGTGGTTGAAGAGGAATAACGGAATGAGAAAAACGGAAACTTCTTGAAGTGGAATAATGGAATAATGGCCTATTTGTTGTGGAACATTGGAATATTGCTCTTGGTTTTTCAGCCGGGAATAATGGAATAACGATTTCCCTTGGAATAATCATCCACGGTTACATTTCCCTGGTAACATGGCAATTTTGCCTTTAGAGCAGGAATAATGGAATAATGAACACTCCATTATTCCTCTTCATCCCCCGAAGCTGTTAATTTCAACACTGAATCGCCGTCCATTTCGTAAATGGCCGTCTTTTCTAGAAATGGAAGGTCGTTTGTATAGACAGTCAGCAAATGCTATTAAGAGCCATATAACACATCCACGGTCAACTTCATGTTCACTGCCTCGGCGCAACTGTTGCCTACCATACACAACTGTCTATTTTCAAGAGTGGCCAGTTATTTTTAAAAAACCCAGTCGTCTTCAAGACCATTTACAGTAATGATAAATGGATGGTCCTGGTGACGAAAGTCGCTTCTTATAACTCGCAAGTCGTAGGGAAGTCATACCTGAATAGGAATTAGCGCGTGACAAAAACCACAGGTATTGTTGTCGTTTTTGTTGTTGTTGTTGTTGCACATCTGACATTACGTAGCTATAAACCAGTTTTTCTTTCTTCCTTTCAGTGAGGAACAAAACAAGTTTCCAGAGGCACTTAACGGGCCTGAGGTGAAATCCCTCTTGAAGAAATACCTGACAGTAGACCTTTTCAACGAGCTCAAAGACAAGAAGACAGCTCGAGGATGCGGTGTTTGGGACCAGATCAACTCGGGTGTCGCAAATCTTGACTCCTCCAACGGAGTTTATGCTTCTGAGGAAGAGGCTTACACCTTGTTTGGAAAACTGTTTGATCCGATCATTGAAGAGTACCACGCTCCGTACAAACTGGCGGATAAGCACACCTCCGACATGGATCCGGAGAAGGTGGACGCACCGAATTTGGATTCCGAAGGCGCGTTCATTAGGTCCACTCGTATCCGCGTGGCACGGAATCTCAAGGGACACGGCCTGCCGCCTAGTGTTCATAACAAGGAGAGAATTGAAATCGAAAAGAAGGTACGAGTTAAGTTTTTACGCCAATATTAAGGTACGTGGAAGACCGGGTTGTTCTGAAGCCGATGGGCGCTGATCGGGTACATTGTACTAAGTTTTTTGTCCACAATCATGCTTTTTTTTTACAATTGTTTTTAGTGGTAGTTCAAGCTAGTGAAATCATCTCGTGAGTAGTTTATCTTAGCTGGCCGTATTAGATAACGCGGGCTGCCCATGGAACCAACCACAACCCTAATTATCATCCACAACCAATTTCATCCATATACACCCAATTGCAAAAACGTTGTCGGATAAGAAGCATAAAGCATGAACTATACGACCCAATGGTTTCCTGGGAAGCGGAAGAAACTTCTTTTAGTTTCAGACACTGTGCACATCGTAATGGCACAGAAAAAGTAAAATTGATAGATATACTCCAAAATCTCTCCAGGAATAAAAAATACCTTGAATATCAATAGACCGAACGGAGTAACAAGCTTGCCGTGCTGTTTCCCCAGAATTTCATTATGTGGCATCGTTCATTGTTTTAACTTTTTAGCAGATAACACTTTTTTCAGTCAGGTATAATTAACAATAGGCCACTTCCGAGTTGTCTTGTGCCTCATTTTCAGAGCGACGCCTGGTCCACAACCTTTCATATGAAAATGAGTTTTACTTGCACGGGAAAGGAAACTTCATTTTCATGTGAAAGTTCATGCCCCAAGACTCGCTTTGAAACAGAGGCGCAAGACAACTGGGAAATGGCCTGTAAGACTACAAGGTGGAGTTTTCTGTGAGCTAAAAATCAAGTACTCCCAAAGGGGCTTACAACCCCAGGGCTCTAAGATGGAAAAACTGGGGCCTTAGATCTCCCTTGCATCACCCCAGGGCTCCATTCAGAGTCAGCATTTTTGTATGGCCTTCAGATAGATAAAGGCTTCCACGGCAAAACGTTCGGGTAACCAGGGCTCTGACGGAGCTATAAGTCAATGAGACAGTGAGTGTCGCTTACAGAAACCGCGGCCGAGTGGTGTTATTGCTTTAGTGGACAAGTGATGTTAACTGCATGGAAAACAACGATATTAGGCTGTATTTGTAAAACGAATTTTAACTAGGCAAGGACATACCTTATGCGATCCATACGTTTTCCGCCAGCGATTATAGCACAACGCTTAATTTTGACGTCCTCCCATTGGTCGAAATCGATCATGTGACGCTATAGTGTCTCTCCTCAGCGGGCGCCTATCAGCGAATAGTGCCCGTTTTTGGCAATTTTCGCTCAAAGTTTAGCGTTGTACAATAAAAACAATAGAGTCCTTCTGTCTCAGGCCCTATGTGTGATAGGTTCCCTCAGAAATTTGATGTTCAATCTTCATATAAGCCCTCGAAGCTATTTGTTGCGAACATCAAATTTCCGAGGGCAACCTATCACACGATAGTGCCTCGGAAATTTGATGTTCAAGCTTCATATAAGCTTCATATAAGCCCTCGAACGTATTTTCTGTGAACATCAAATTTCCTCGGGTAACCTATCACACGATAGTGCCTTCGACAGGAGAACTCTCTTGTTTAAATAGTTAACGCCCGTGTCAGCCAATCAGATTCGACTATTCGCTATAAACCACGGTGAATGTCAACTAATAAGCAATTATTCTTCGAGCCTGCGTTGGATGTGATGTAATAAATAACGCCGAGAGTTGGCTATAAACACCTCGTATCCAGCAAGCTTGAGTGAATTGTTTTATTGAATTCTCAACTTTCCCCCATATTTGTCACAAAATATTTGTTTCGCGGCGAAAACTTTTGAACACCGTGGCACTTGACATCCAATTTCCTTATAAGGCCAATAACCTTTGTGCGACGAACCAATCAGAACGCTAGAAATCCAATAACCGAATTTGTGTGCAGTGACCCAGTTGGAAAACTGGAAATTCAATGAGGGAGATTAAACGTTTTACGAACAAGTCTTGTTTCTTCTCAGATTGTTGGCGTCTTAAAATCGCTGACCGGAGATCTCGAAGGCAATTATTATCCGCTGTCCGGTATGAGCGAGGAGACACGCAAGCAACTCGTCGAAGACCACTTCCTGTTTAAGAAGGGAGACCGCTTCCTGGAGACTGCGGGCATCAACAAGATGTGGCCACAAGGGCGAGGAATCTTCCACAACTCCAACAAAACCTTCCTGGTTTGGGTGAATGAAGAAGATCAGCTCAGAATTATCAGCATGGAGAAAGGTATTACTCATTCAGCTCCTTCAACCCTTCACACTCGCACACATGCAGTTTGAGATTAGACTCAAGTTTGTCTCAGGGGTAAATTCATCTGTTTTTGTGTATTTTAGGCCCCGGAAGAATGGATGCAACATTTTCATTCGACAACATTCCACTTGTTGAATTCAAAATGTTATGGCCATCAAATTCCGTTCAACGCCATCCAACATAATTCACCATCATCTAACATTACTCCACATGGTGGACACACGTGTGCCCAAACACGTTGAATTCAACGATGATGAACGTTATTGAATGGAAATGTTGTGTTTGTGCGTCGAAGGCCTTATACTTGGAAGTTCCATAGCTTAACCCTTACACTCCCAGA
Source organism: Siderastrea siderea (assembly GCA_964030785.1). Classification (NCBI taxonomy): domain Eukaryota; kingdom Metazoa; phylum Cnidaria; class Anthozoa; order Scleractinia; family Rhizangiidae; genus Siderastrea; species Siderastrea siderea. The sequence goes on from OZ034973.1 coordinate 6,808,003, forward strand.
GTCAGTTATGGAAACATTACGGTGATTCACACCACTGAGTCTGTGGATGAAATCCTGTGGTGTGACCGTTCAAATTAAACCTCTTCAGCAGTACTCTCACGTGGTACTATTTATATTTAAGTATTGTACAAAATAAAATTTGTTATTCGTCTTGAATTTTGATTTTAGGCACTCTTGGGAGTGAAAGGTTTAGAGAGGACCTCGACTCCCGACTTTTTCAAGTTGAAATTCAATTTTAATCCACAGCCAAACTAGAATAGCCAGTTCGACAAAGCTGGATCATTAGTAGCTGGCTTCAACAGATGCATATATCTCTTTTAGCTTTTCAAAACGATAATAAAATAGATTAGATAGTCCCTTTAAGCCTGTTCCCGGGTTATCCCAATACTTAACTAGTGCTTGATCAACGTCATCTATATCTTTCTATGTAAGGAAGCGACATTGGCTCCGTGTTCCGGCGGTTGTGTCTGGCGGTCAACGAGTTGGACAAACAACTTGGATTCCAGCACGATGATTCTCGAGGTTATCTCTCGTCGTGCCCTACAAATCTGGGAACTGGAATGCGAGCCAGTGTACACGTGAAAATACCACACGCTGCTGCGCATGCAGACTTTAAGAAGATCTGTGATGAATATCACATCCAGGTATTAAAAAAAATGTTTTTATTGTTAACCCTTGCGCTGACGTAAGGAACCACGTTTGGAACTGGAAATAAAATCCCATAGTCGTTGTACAAAGCTATGATTAAAACAAACAGCGCCATGCAAAAGTACTGCGTGCTGTTCACTCTTCTCTATTTTCTGTTCACCGATCTCTATTCACTATTCTTTGCTCTTTGTTTTCTGTCCCCCTCAGTGGACAGTCCAGCGTGATCGTGGGCAATAGTTGCCTTGCGCGTGGTAGCCTGCGTAGCAAGCATTTCCTTAGGCTTTTCAGCACGTTTGAAGCATTTTTCGCCTTTTGGCCGTGCGAAAATTGGGGCGAAGGCAAGAAATATGGTCCAAATTTCGTGGGGTAAAACCTACGGAAACGTTTGCTATACGGGCTATCCGCGTGGAAAATCGACGCGTTGTGAACTTGTGTCTACCGTGTTAAATTCCAGATAATAGTGAACCCTAGGTCGGCCAGATCACAATACCAGCACCCCATCCTCTTGAACAAACCTTTTTCCCGGAAGAATTTAATTATGGCTTGTCTTCTTTGCTCTTTCGATCAGGCACGTGGAATCCATGGCGAGCACTCGGAGTCTACAGGAGAAGATGTCGGGGTGTATGACATCAGCAACCGCAGGCGTTTGGGTCTTTCTGAGGTGCAGTGTGTCCAGGATATGTACAATGGAGTCAAGAAACTTTTGGAGATTGAAAAGGAAGCACTTGGCAAATAATGGACTTGACATTCAAACCTGGACCTCAGAAATGCGTCCTCTAAGATACTAATACTGTGCTGTTTGGAGTATTTTTTTTTGTTGGTATTTCAATCAAGTGTGATTCCCCCTTCAGATTCAATTATTAAAAAAGTGTGTTCCAAAGTTAGGCGTCTCTTTAAAATGGTTATCGAGGATTTTTGTCTGCAATTTGTAAACGTCAGCGATTAGGGACGTGGAAACGAGGCGAAGCCCTTTACCTCGTTTCTGTGTTAGTTTTCTGGTGAATGCGTTGGAGATACACAGCTGCCTTTCAAGTTACTGGTACCATTGCATTTGCATAGCTTTATCCGTAATTGATGCCTGGGAATTTCATGGCCCTTGCTAGCCCACAACAAAGTGAACGTTTTATGTGACCGAGCGGTAGCCATTTATAATCTAGATACCTTTCAACAAATAAAGCCTGGTATTAAACGGGGCTGTTGAAAGTTTAAAATTTGCTAGTATCACGAAGGAAAACAAGTGCAAAAATAATAGTTCTTGATTCTTACAAGTTGGCGTCGAACGGTGTTACTCTGTATAACGATTAAAAGTCGTTAAGTGTGTGAAAGCAAATAAATTTGTTTAAAATGGGTTAATCGGTTCTACTGCAAAAGGTGGAGGCGCGGTGGTCTTGTCCAGCTTTCGCGCGGCCAAAAGGCGAAAACGCTTAAGACCTAAGGAAGGGTGGCGGGAACCCGAGAGAAAAGAGGGCGAGGGGTGTACGGAAGGCAGGAAAAAAGGGGGCGGGAAGCGGGATTCCCAAGGTGGCGGAAAGCGGGAGAAACGGGGAAATTACGCAACATTGAGCAATGTTCTGCAATCGATAAAGTACAAAGAGGCACAGGGGCAACAAAAATAGGGCGGGAAGCTTAACCCCCGCCTCCCCCCATTTCCTCCAATGAAACCCTTTCCGCGCAGGCTAAGGTTTGGAGGGTTGGTGACTCGATCCAGGCTAGGTTGGTGTCCGTGTTGTCGTTTGTTCCCTTAGGCAAGGAACTTTACTCAACACTGTCTCTTTCCAACCAGGTGGGCAAATGGGTATCAAGGGGGGGGGGGGGGGTGAGGGGGGCAACAGTGCTGAGTGCGACATGCTGGGGCTTCCCTTGGTGGAATTGCTTTCAAATATTTATCAAACACAACTTGCCTTTATCAGTTTCCAAGGAAGTATGGATTTCGCTTGAGGAAACTTTAATAGAGGCAATAATAAATGTAAAGAAGATCCTCGCAGTTATTAACGCAACTTATGCAGTTGCGAAAAGAAAGCCTGAAAAAATCAGGCTTGCCGGGATTCGAACCCTGACCTCTGTGACACCGGTGCAGCGCTCTAACCAATTGCGCTAACAAGCCAACTGGGAGCTGGTCATGAAGTTGGTGCGTAATATACCCTGGAAAGATGAAGATGAAATTATGGATATATGAAATTCATATATTCATAATTCCGCAGTTCAAATATATGAATTTCAAATATTCATAATTTCAGAGGCAATAATGTAGCTCAGTTTCCCAAGTGATGGTCCTGGCTTCGCGACGAGTTGAAAGGCGATTTGTGAAAACTTGAGCTGTTTGCACATAAAGATCAAAGCATTCGTCTTTCAGTTAGAAGTCGAATAAAATCACACCAAAGAAATCAGAAGCAAAGGATAACACAGCATTTTGATATCGTATTTTTAATTTTTTCGTGTACTTGGGGACTTTTACAATTCACGTTTTGACTGCGATATTTCAAGTAAAACGTTACAAACTCTACGAGGAAACAGGTGCAGCTTGTGACGGAGGTGTAGGCAACGTCAATTCGTTCGCGCACTGAGGATATTGCTGCTTCTTGCGAAACAGTTATCAAACGGGCAACTGTACGCCCTGCAGAAGACGTCGCCTAGTGTTGTGTGGTTTCTGATTTTCACCTGCGTGCATCCCGTATTCAAGGCAACGTACATGCTCTCACTTGCGCAATATCGAAGGAAAAGACTGCCTCCCTTGGTCGAGGTGGACTTGTACAGTAAGCAGAGGGTCTGGGCTTCGCTGCAGGTCTTAAGTTTTGCATTCCAATTGCAGTCTTCTTCACTTATGCGACTGAAGCAACTTGGGCATTTCAAAGCTTCTCCTAATCAAGAGGAAACAAGCTGACGTGAATTTTGAACAAACAATAAAAGGAGAAAGAAAAGAAAACAGGAAAAATAAAACAGACTAAAAACACAAATAAGCAAGGAAAGCAGGGAAGAAATTAAACAAATGTGCAGACAATAAAACAAATTAAAGTTACATGCTTTAAAAAAATGGGAAACAAATATAATGAGAGATAGACAAATCGAAAGACAGACGATCAAACAAACAAATGACCAACAAGCAATTAAAAAAATTCCCGCAAACAACTAGAAATGAAATGAACAAGGTGGTACAGGCTCTTAAACCCCGGCTAAGCGATCAAACATTCTCGTCCGCCATGTTGGACGAAAATGTCTGATCGTTTAGCCGGAGCTTTGCAAACAAGCAAACAAATAACAAATAGCCAAACAAGTCAAAAACAAACTCTAATCAAAAATCCAATAATCAAGCAGGCAAACAAATCAATAATGAAACCTGAAGAACTACAACGAAACATACAACAAACAAAAGCAAGAAAACAAATAATTAAACAACAACAACAACAACAAGAAAGAAAGAAAACAGCAAAGAGAAAATTTAGAAAAATAGTGAATAAGAATGGTTGTTAAAAGTTTAACGAAAGGCATTTCTTACCTCCACATACCAAAACCAGTAAAGGCAGAAAAACTGCAAATTTCATCATCCTTTAAACCTGCTGTAAGAGAGAAAAATCAGGCCCTGTTTTGGCGTTTTGACAATTTGAGGGGGTTAAATGATTTTTTTGATATTAAAGGAACTTTATTTAATGTTAGCTGTTTGAGTGAAACCTAATAAATTTCTGGAGGGTAACTCTGGACTTTGCATTCCATCCAGAGGGAGTAGCAATGTTTCTAGTCTGATGAGCTAACTAGCTGATCGTTCATTCCTCTTGATTGTACTCGGCAACACTTTTCTTATTTATAGCCAAAAGGAGGACGTAGAACAAAAATGGATTTACAGGAATCGACGTTAACAGGCAAAGAAAATGAAGTTCAAGTCTATCCTTAATTAGCTTAAGAAAACCAACCTGATACACTAACGTTCTTGTGACAAGATAACGAATAGTTTTGGAGTTTTGCTGTTTTGCAGTTTTGGAAATAGGAAAAATAAGCCTGCTAGTATTTCAAAAGAGTTTTTTTTCAATTAATTTAACTTAAAAATCAAACTGTGTTTGTTTACGAAACATCCTTCTAAAAGGCTTTAAATTTATCATATGAAAACAGAAAAATTCTTAATTGGTGTTTCTCGCTTCTCACAGGAGTGAGTGATTAGCGACAAAAGCACTTAATGAATCTGAATCCGCGTTAAAGTGAATATTTTATTGAATTCCTACCTACCCATACCCTGAGAGCAGAGGCCCTTCGATCTTCCTAGATAGGTCGGAAGATCGAAGGGCCTCTGCTCGCAGGGTAACCTACCCAAAGAAACGGTGGAAAAAACGGCAACACCCCAGGGAACTACTATTCAATAGCTGTTATTTCAACGGTCACACTTTTCGATTTCGTTATAAATTAACGCACTCTAGAACCACCTTGTACAGCTATACGAAAATATTTTTCGATTGCTTTTATTTTAGTGATCAGACTTCGGGGTCTTTTGCACAGACTCAAAGATTATAACAGCATAATACTAGTCAATTTACACCTAGAAATCACGATATATATCCATATGTGATTTTATGGTAACTCTTGAGGATATTATTCACAGATTTAAAGGCTAGAACCACCTTGTACAGTGTATTTTGCCTACTTCTGAGGTCTACACCTTCCGTTTTTAGCTAAGAAATTTCTCGCGTGCTCATTGTCAATCAATAATAACGGAAGGGACACATAGCTGATCCCATTGCTGGATTGTCAACAAACATCTCAGAATCGCAATTCGCTTTCAATATGGCGAAAGATTTAGGTCCATACTGGAATTCCTCAGTAGTTCAGCGGAACCGAGATTCAAATCGGTTGAAAAATCTTTCATTTATCTGGGGAGCGGCAAACTGGCCAAAACAAATTGACCGCAGTTTTTCATGCGTCTCATTTCACTAAAATCGTTCGACTTGTCTACGGGGCCACCCACCTATGGCTTCGTGGACGTCAGCAACTCTACAGCAAAGCACTGCTAGATAGTTTTCAGTGGAAAAGTCACAATTAAGGAACAGATTTAAAGACTGAATTTTTGGGGGGAGTGAAGACTCGACGTGTCTCCAGTGCAACAAAGATTGTGCCAGAAATCGTTAAAAGGACTTATAAAAATATCTTGCTGCTTTCTCCCAAACCTCGGGCAATTTAACTAAGCTGCGGCATTCGTATAAAAACCACAACAGCCATTAAGCTTTACTAGAAATTTCCGCCAAACATTTAGGTTAAATAGATCGCCCGTAGTTTTAAGAAAGCAAAAGAAATGTTCAAAGGAGGCCGATCAATTATTCTCTCTATCCAGTTTCATTTAATTTGCAAACATCCGCTTTGCACCACAGAATTCAATTTTAACCATTTAGACCAAGGAAATTTTTACGTGTTAGTAAATCCGTATCCCCTGCACAATTTGTTCAGAAATTAGAGACGGTGGATAAATCGAGGTTTTTCATGAATACAAGTTAATTGCAAAATAAAAGCTTTAATTAGTAACATGGTGATCCTATAGAATTTCGTTTTTCATGACTGAAATTGAAAATGCATTGTATGGGAGCATGTAACAAGAACGTTTTAGGTTAAATGGAGTAGACTGCTATTATCTGTAAATAATATTTAAAATAAATTCTCCAGACGCTTACAGCTTATTACGTTATTTTTTCCAACGCATCAGTTTTATTAAAACTCACATTTCTAATAAAGAGTTGTAGTTCCATAATTTTCGGGCACTATTATGATCACATGCACACGAAAGACAAAATTAACTTTGTTCATTGAATCCATTTTATTACCGCTAGAGCACTCTGGATATGCATAGATATTTCATTATTATTTTTCATCCTCGCATTTGTTATAAAGCCTGTGGAAATACAATTTCTTCACTTTGCAGCAAGCTCAGACAATTGTCTATAATTATTCAAAGATGGAAGATTTTTTGCTTCATTTCCTACTTTAAATGAAAATGTCGTTTGCTCGGACAGGGAAATTGTTTAATTATTCGGAACACGTTAGAAACATGTTTTCATATCTCACGGCTTTAACACTAAAACACAGCATTTTCCCGTAGAATAAAATATCATTCTTGCAAGCTAAAAACCTCTTTACTGTTTTATCTTTCCCTACGAATTAAGTTGGCATCTGTGTAATATTAATGATAGAAGATTGCAATTTCTTCCACAAATTTATGTAATCGTTCAAATGCAACCACGCTGTTTCCAGAAATCAAATCAGAATCAGTACTATATTTACTCAATCTAAAATAAAAAACATCAAGTAAAAAATCACTGAATAAAATAAAATAAAGTAAAAATTTGCGGTCAGAATGAATTACATTTAAATTCCAAATTTCGTTCATTCAACCCAAAGTGTTTCTATATTTGTTATCTTGCTGTTCTCAACAGTTTTGCACAACTTGGCAATATCTCATTTACATCTTAAAAGAAGATCAGAAATGAATGAAATATAGTGTTCGTTATCGTTCTGTCATCTGAAGCCCCTAATAGGAAAGACAAACATTACCGTAGTTTTTCGTAAATAGAACACCTTTTAAAACTTTGAATGTTTAAAATGGATTTTGGTAATAACAAGCCGTATCCGTTTAATAAAAGTAAACTTACGTCGTTTAGCTTAAAGTTGCCGGATTTTTTTTCCTACAAAGGTGAAAGTTGGCAGTTTCAGTGAATCTTAAATGCTTCTATTTACACTATTACCGAAACAACAAGCTTTTTCTCTTGCTCAGAATGCGAAATTTTGATATTAGATCGTGAAAGTTTAAAGTTAAATAGTCTGGCGTGCACTTCGCTCAAAGTTCAGTCGTTAATGGAACGGTGCTGTTCAGAAGCTGGTTCGATTTAATAGGACATTGCTCAATATCATGCAGCTGTTTTCTTTTTTCTTCAGACTTTGCAACAAAAAGAACAAGTTTGACAATGATACCGGGTTCATATGATATAGGCACATCTGCAAATGCTCAATATATCATGGTTTTTTAAACGAGCGAGTGAAAAAAGAAATCGTTAGTTTTTTGTTAGGTTATTAAACACTGAGAAATCATTTTGCGGTCCCCTTGAGTATTAACGTTTGGGATTAGCACATTTGGTTATTCTTCGATCTGAAATTTAGACGACATACACTGATAGATGATATAAAGAAGAAACTATTTTAAAATAACCCTCCTACTAGCTTATACATTAGGATACAGGATCAGCAATGGACTTAATAAAAATGATATTTATCCAGGGTGCCCACATCACCAAGGTGTTTTTCAGTGGGACTTCGGGGATTTAACCGTGAAATAGTTTTACCTAAAATAGTATGTACTGAAATCGATAACGACTTACAAGAGCCTACGCCTTTGGGAAGACTTCACTTCCACTTCAGAAAAATTAACTTCACACACAGCTTTATAATACTGTATGTTTTAAAGTAATGTCTAAACCATTCACCCCGTTGGTAAACTAACCACAAATACACGCTTTTCGTTTTTTGGCAGAAACTCAAAATTAGTGGAAACACACCAAGATTTTAGTCTAGATATATTGTATCTTTGATTGGCTGCAAAAAATACGTCCTTGTTTTACATACCTGGTTGAATTTTTTCGTGCCTTTCAGTGAGATGATGACTCCGTTGTTTTGACCTTTAGTTATTTTCCGTGCAAAGTAAAGAATACTGACTACAGCTCATATATAAGGCAAACGTTTCACCCTAAATAGAGCATGTTTTCGATTGGTCCAAAAAACAACGGCAAAACACCTTAGTTCGTCATCTCACAATTATTGTGGGGGCCGGTTACTTCACTTATTTGTCTGCCGTTGAAAGCTGCCAATCATATATAATACCTGTATTATACCCATCCCACTGCAAATAAAGCCCATAAGTAGATAATTTTCCGTATTTCCTGTTTCTATTCTACTGTCACTCGCTAATCGCTTTTTTGTTAGCAATGGCCAGAATTTACCGCAATGCAATACTACATGTGACATTTTTTCATTAATGTTTGAATTCACACAAAGCAGCAAACAGAACAACTGTGAAATTAAGAACTGCATTGACATGTAATTGATGCCTGTGGGGCATTTAGGAACCACATTGTGATAAACTTCTTTTGTGCCCGATAACTAAAAAGCAAAATATTTTGAGCCGGCTTGCGCAGCTGTTAATTTTCAATATAAAGAGCACGAGTAGCGCAGGTGTTTGCTTTCAATACTGTATGCATCATGGAAAATTTAAAGTAAAAAATAATCTTTCGCTCTTCTAACTTATCTCATATATGATCACAATCAATTCTTCATTACACAGCAATTTTTCAATCATCATCGGATTTCAGATTATCGAGCGAGTTTCGATTTAGTTTTTAAAGTGGCGGACATGTTTCCATGCAGTGCAGTTGTGATCATTAAATGCACGATCCACGGAAATTCAGTATACATTTTAACGGCAAATGGATCTCTGCCACAAGCAGACCGAGGGGATAAGATAAGGCAAAATATAATTTACAACACCAATAATTTCGGGTTGAAAATGCAAGGCTAATTCTCCTTTAGGCCAGTTCTACATTTTCTTAAGTTTGGTCAGCCTCCGTTCAAGGGTTTGTTTGGGTAACCGAAATATTGGGCAAGGCATAGGCTACATTATCTTTACTTCACGCGCTCTTTTCTCGTCGTAAGATTGACCTTGCCGATATTCTTTAGATAACCCAAGCACGTTTCTGATCCAATCTGAAATATATTGGGCTCATCTCATCGTTTTTTTTATTATGGCTATCAATATTGATTTTAATCTTCCCTATTATGCGAAAAAATATTCGAGTTAGCTATGAGTTAGTACGGTTGCTGTTGGTTCCGATCGATGCCTCAGTTAAAACTTTAAACTCGCTGTAAGCGTTGTAGCCCCAAGAATATCAACTACAGTAGACCAGCTCGGTAGTTTCCGAAATCATTAAAAGGGTAGAACCTAAAAGAATAGGAATTCTTACATTAAGCTTACATTAAGAGTGATATTTTACAAGTAATCGAAGAAACGGATCATGCCTGAAACAAGTATCAAGCTTCTGCAATGTGCATGCCGTCACTAATTTTTGTCGTCTGTTAGTATGTAATACAATTTGCGCAGGATTAAAGAATTACATTTTAGGCTAACCTCTATGTGTCTGCGTTATCAATGCAAGAAAAATTACGCACACACTTTTCAATGAGTTAGTGGGCCGTATGAAATTTCCAAATTTCATTGGCAAGCTGGCTGAATTAACATGTCATGAGGTAAAACAGAACATAAGAAAAAAATAAAACTGTTGGGCTTATTGGTCAATTGCGACGGACACAGCCCTGCTTCTTTCTGCGTTAACCTAAAGCCAACAAATGCAAACTCAAAGAAGAGATTTCTCTAATTGAAAACAAGCTCGACACATCGAGTGACCAGTATTGGGCCAAGTGCACCTTTTAGGCCATATTTGGAAAGTTTTTCCCACTCACTCTCTAAGTTTTTCTCGGAAACGTTCTTCAAACCATTACAAAAAAAAAAAAAAGAAAAAACAGGAAAAAACAAAAAAACGAACGACCTTTTGACCAACCAAACTGCTATGCCATACAGCCAAATGCAAGGGGTTTAAAAACGTACAGAAGTGGCTTACACAATGCAAAAAAGTCTCCCCAAACTCTTCTCGCATTTTCACTTGAAACGTCTTAAACTTAGCTGCTCATTTTGCTGGTATGCTGGTTTTTGGGAAAGAAAGTAGTTCTATGAAAAAGGACCACAAAAAATAACGATTTCCCTTAAAACGTTCGTCTCAAACCGAGGAATTAACCTTTATTTTACGGAACTACGTCTCGACTTCCTCTTAACTTCAACGTATTACCCTGTGCCTCGGGCACTCTTTCAACTAACACCTAATATCCCTTATCAGGTAAAAAAACTTCATTACTGTAATTTGTCTTGCTAGTGACGGACCAGGTCATCATATATGGTAACTCACTTGCTCTCAGTGGTGCGCAGCATGAACGATTTATTCACGAAAATGCCAAAAAGGTTTTGACGATTTAAAAAAAAACAAAGTTAATACACGAAAGTACTCTTCGACATGTCATTTAAATAGCCACACCTAAGGATTTCTACAGGCTCAGCCTTTAGGAGTCGAAATCTAGAGTTACTCCATTTTTTTGCATTTTATTGGAACTTTCTTTGTATATTGGTGAAAGTGCGCTCGATAAGGGTGAAAAGTGAATGCCTGGTTTGCTGTGGCAACTGAAAACGATGGAACGCGCATGCATGTAGTCATCAGAAAGCAATATACCTCAGTACGTTATCAAATCTTATCTGCGTACCTTATCTTCACATTAGAAGCCCTATATAATTATCTGTTTTTTCGCCATCAAAAAGTGCCGAATAAGAAAAGGTTAATCAAATCAACCACTTTTTCCTTTGCATTTACAGTACAAAAAGTAAGGCAGTGCATATCACCTCTGTATGTGTTACTCCGGCAAATCCAGTATTCATTTCCACCTTAACCCTTAAAGCCCTGTTATGAAAATGCATATTCTCCTTACTGTTCTCCAAACATTTCTTATGGAACTAGTGAGGAGAATTTGTCTAACTATCAAGGCGAATTTGTAAGGAGAATTTGTCTAACTATCAAGACATATTATCCTTGCTTCATTCTTATCACTTGGACGTTTGAACAAGTAGTGATGATGTAAATGAGAAATTTCAATTCCGTCACTGTCAGGGCTTCAAGGGTGAAAGGCTATTGTCCACTTTAGAAACGAATTGAAGACGAGGAAAGAATCGATAAAATAAATTGATTGATTAAAATTATGTCTATAATCTGATAAAGGACCTTAAAATGAGAATCCTGCCAGGTTTGGAAACAACAGTTTGCCTGATAGAAGCTGAATAAATGTCTTCTATGAAAAAATCAGACAATTTACAGAGTTTGTACGGTTACGGGACACACTTTTTGAAAATAAAAACACGTTTGTATAGGATTTTTCCTATTGGCAAAAGGTCTTTCATGATTTCCACCAAGACTTTCTCAAACTTGCTTAGTCTAATGTACTCCTTCTAAAATGTAATAAATGGACTTTTGCGATAATTATGGAATGCACTCCCTTCAACACACAAGAAAATTCTGAATTTCAATCTATCCGAGGGAGGTAAAAACGCAACAGCACCACAAAGTGCTGCTGTAGAGCATTTTTTCTTGAATGGACACACCTTAGAAATACATCCACAGACACACAAAAAACTTAGCGTCACCTTAATTGTACAGCATAACAACCAGCGCCACAGGAAAGTTCCACTCAAGAATAACACACTTTAGGCCGATTCTATCCATAGACACCGAACTTGCAAACTTATATAGTTTTGGCCGGGAAAACCGCGTAACGCATGCAGTCGTAACTTCAGCGTTTAATTTGACGAATTAAAAAACTCTTGATGAGAAAGTGCAAATGACATTTACAGGTAAAGTTTACCCCAGAACTGTTTCCAGTCAATCGCCTCAACATCTAGAAAAGAACACATGAGTTCACACTTGCGCTGCTCACTGATGTGGTTATCACAAAGGTAAAGTGAGCTTAGGCTATTACGCTTTGGTGTCTTGAAACATTTCATAAAAAGCAAAGCTTCGTGATCAGAAATTCCATTCTGGTTTAACACCAGGTCCTCGAGTGGGCTTCTAGAGGATGCAGCTGCCTCAGCAATAAAAGCAAATCCTGAATTTCCAAAATTGTGCATGTTTTCGCTCAGGTCTAAACGCTTCAGATTGCAGTAACCACTCTGCAGTGCTCTTGCAATGTATCTTGCACCGATGTCTGTGATGCCGGTCGAAGCTAAATCTAAGTTTTGTACCCTGCAGAAGGGATTGGCAAGGCTTTGAGAAATGACCTTGACGGAATCGTCTCTTAGATAGTTGTCGCGTAACTTCAAGGACTGAACGTAACATTCTTTCTGTTTTAGTGCTCCGGCCAAAAGTGCGATCCCGTGTTCGGTGAAACTGTTATCACTCAGGTCCAAATCCTGCAGATGACACCGACTGTCAATCAGGGGACTCACCAAAGTCTCGACTACTATATCTTCTATTCCGCAACCCGATAGAGAAAGACATCTCAAGGGCAGGCTTTCATCAACGAGCATTTCAGACAGCTGAAGAGCATTTGCGCCGTCGAATTCGTTGTAAGCAAGGTTTAACGTTCTGAGTTGGCATGGCGATTCCTTCAGGGCATCTAAAAGACATTCAATGCCTCTTCCACTGATGTTATTTCCACTAAGATTGAGATGCTGTAAGAAGCAGTGGTTGCTTCGCAGGCCCTGACATAAAAGCCCAACGCCACTATCCCCAAGACTGTTGTTGCCGAGTTCTAATTCCTCAGTGGGTCCATGTCCGGAGCCCATTAAGCTTGCAAGTTCTTCACATTCCTTACCTCCAATTAAATTGTTGCACATTCGAAGCGTGCTAATCGAACCTTTTGCACATCGAGAGAGTACGTGGAGTATAACTCTGTTGTCTGATGCACTCATTTTACACCCTCTCAAATCAATGCACCCTCGGAGGTTTGCAGCCAGTTCCATGGTTATCGAGTCATCGTTGTGTTCAACACAGCATCTCGCTGCTAGAAGATGCTGTTCACCTTCGCTTCTGACGTTGAAATGAGGTAGAGTGTGTCGTAGGGCACGGACAAGATAACTCATCTTCGCTTCATCCTTTAATAGGCCAGCCACAAACGGAATGACCATGTCCCATTTTGTGTTCACTCCGATTTCTTTCATCACACTTGAAAACTCTTTTTGTGAGTTAAAGAGTGTGGTCACAAGATGCTTTGCTGCCAAGAACTCTTGCATCATTGAATTGAAACAGAATTGCATCTCAAAGGAAGCTGGGCCAGTTTGGGTTAGTGGCAGACACTGCAGAAGACCGCTTCCGATCAGAGGCTCAATTCCTTGCTCTGGAAAAGCAAATTCCTCTAAGTCTCTCCGAGTGAATAGGGCCTTGTCCGATGCAATGCCTCTGTAGGCTAGTGCAAAGAGCTTCTCCAGACCTTCTTGATGTGAGCTCGGCTCTGGAATGTTGCCTGAGGCGGAAGCTGGGTTGTGAAGCACAGTAAAAAGGTTAAGTAAGCCGTCATATATTTCTGTCAAGGTGGAAAATTGCTCCTTGTTCTCATTAGCCTGTCGTACTTTGTACAGAAAAGAGCAACAAATAATGATGCAGTTTACTGGAACGCAGACAAGGGATTCGATGCCGCGGTCTGTCGAAATGAGGTCAAAGACGCGACCCCTTGCGTCTGGTTCGCTGTCTAAAAGTTTGGCAATAAACTCCTTTGCTCTTTCGAGGGTAAAACCACAAACTTTCACGATTTTGTCAAACTCAAGTAGTCTCGGAGAAGTATTCACCCCCATTGTTCGGGATGTTGTTACCACAGTGCAACCTTTTAAAATCTTCCCTGAGACCATCTTAGCGTACCAAGCTGACACTGAAAGTTCTCCTTTAATGTCATTATCGTAATTAAACAGGTCTCCGGCACAAGATGACAAAGAGTGAAACTCCTCGATTCCATCAAAAATGATAAGTGTCGACGAAGGCATGTACGTCGCGATACACCGGCAGGTTTTATCATCTATTTGACTGAAAGGCGAGCAGTTGAGTAAGCAGCTGAGGGAGATGTTCCTTGTGATGAAATTGAGCTCTCGGAATTTTAAAAGAAACACAAATTTAAACCTTCTGGCAGTCTCTTCGCATGTCGCAAAAAGTTCTCCAGTTGCCCACTCACGGAGGAGCTTCTGGCAAAGCATTGACTTACCGATACCTGCACACCCATAAATCAAAATATTTTTCGTTTTCCGCAATGAGTTTCCTTGTTCTTCTTTTAAAATCTCGCCCGGCGTAAGTTCCTTGACATGGACGGTACTTACATTTTCTTGTCTGTTTGTTCCTTCGCATCGCAAAACGGGTGCTGTGTACAGTTTGTCGGTGCTTAAAGACGCAAACGGTAGAGGAAGAGGCGGACCTAAGGTCAAATCGTTTGTCTTGTCAATTATTGTCTTCTTGAAATCTTCGGAGATTTCTCCAGTGTTTAACACTGTTTCATTTAGCTGTTCTTGTAAATTCTCCCTGAAAAGGTAAGAAACGAATTCAACATCACTGGGTATAGGTACAGGGTAGCCACAACAGCTTTGTTGCCTTGGAAATACGCCTGTTTCGAGGAGATTGACATTTTCTGGATCTATCGCCAGTCCTCCACGCCAGTTAACCTTAGTCAACAAGAGAACAGCTTCTATAACGGCAAGGAAGATCAGGATCATATCCAAAACGACCATGGCAATATTTATGCGGTGTTTTTCTTCGAAATACGCGTCCGAGCACATTGATGATAAGATGACGTTATCTTTTTTTAAATGACAGGTGAAGCTTTCAGGAAACTCAAAGGTCTGAGACGAAAGTAGTAGAGCCATCATTGTGACTAGGCATGCAATTCTGATAAAAATCTGAAGTAAATACGAACAGTAAACGTTCATGCACTGGTGCTCTCGGGCTTGTCCCTCACGCAGGCGCAGCTGACGGGGTCCCTCCCATGCAAGGGCGGCATTCGCTTGTCTTTTGTAAAACAACAATCGTGGGCCCAAGTACAAAGCGAAGGCAATCCAAATGCCAACCAAGACACAGCCGTTGATGAGAGCGAACGTGAGTTGGGGCAAAGGGCTGTTATATCGCTTGGTGTATAAACTGTAACAGAGTTGATTGGACAGTGGTGAATCTTTGCTTGCATCGCATTTAAAATTCACTTTGTCCTTGGAGTAGTACTCGCTTAAACTTCCCATCACGCCAGCCCAGGATACAAACGCAAACAAGAATTGGAGATGTCCAATGCGACTCTGAGACTTGGGTATTATTGCTATGTGTTCTTTGAGCACGTCCATGGCTTCTCGTAGAACTAAAACAGTGTCACCACTTCTCTATCTGGGGAGAAAAAAAGAGTAAATCTTCATGTGGAAGCACGCAACCAAGTTCCCTCCCCGGGGGGGAATTCTCACCCTCTAGGAGAACTTCTCACAGACTATTTGTAAGACGACATTATCGTTATACTGAATTTCCATTTTCATCGTCAAAATACAGATGCAGATAGATTCTAACACTGTTCAAAATGCCACAGTATGTGTCGATTTCGTCAAAAAGGACACCTTTATGGGGACATCGTTCGTTGAAAATTTGCCAAAAAAGCTGCTAACTCTCGTGAACGTTTACGTAACGTTTGTCACTCGATTGGTGAGATAAGTATAGTTTTGTTCTTTAGACTTGTTTTACAACAATGGGTTTAAAACTTGCAGCAAATACACAGCAGTCGCCTAGCTATTAAAGGTAATAAGATCCTTCACAGTCTTAAGCTATACTACCAGGGTCAAGGTGATATGGGTGAAGAAAGACATAGGTAAGGAACCTGGGCGACTGAAATGTGCAGTGGGCTAGTAGATTTTTGAAGCCCACTTGCCCGGTGGCTAGTGATTCAACAGATGTTCAAGGTTGTGAAATTAAAAAAAGGCACTTTTAGCATCAGTATTCAAGACTCATTGTTGCACATTAATTTGTTTTAATTATATCTTTTTGGCACATTAACTGTAATGTTTTTTAACTTCCAAAAATTCTTGAGGGGGGGGGGGGCTCGAGCCCCTCTGTCCCTCCCCCTGCTACGGGCCTGTCAAGTATATTTTCAAGTGAGGCAAAAGATTCTCAGACAGGTACAAATATTTACTACACTTGAAATGGTAATCCGTGACAAACGTTAACATACCAAAGCGTGCAACCCAGGCAGTACGGCCCTATTCTTTGGGCTTGTCACACGCTCAGAGAAATAGATTGTGTGACAGGCCCTAAGGAAGTTGAAGGCTGGTACGCTCTGAAGATTTGCATCTAAGATGTTTTAGAAACGATTTGCTCGTACGTTTTGTCAATAAAGTTAGCTTAAGGTATGAATAGTCCTTCCATTCAAACTCGAGGATGACTAGCCGTCGAGAGCAAGACGCCTTTCCCTGGACCGACGTCATAAATGAAATTTTCGTCAGCCATATATACTCAGCTATATTCGGCACATTTACAAAAGTTGACAATTATAATTTTCTGATTATGCTTGCCGAGTGCCAGAGCAGTGAAGATAACACTGGTCGATGGATTTTGGCTCTTATCAGAGATTCCATTTTCATCTTTCACTATCATGGCTACATTAACAGGGAAAATTTACTTACCTCCAACGTGCCGTCGCGTCGTATCGCGTTCATACCATGCACCGAACTGAGAATAATGAAATAGGATATCTGTAATGTGAAACCGATGCTTGCAGCCACTTGATCCCATGATTGCAGTAAAGAGGCATTATTTTCACGGCTCGTGTCACAGGGCACCCCACGCAAACTGTGTGACCGTATGCAGTTACAAAATGTAAGGAAATGTACGGTAATACATTACCATACAAACGATTTATTCTAGTTTTGGAAAATTACGAGTGGCATAGAATTTAATAGTTCAAGAATTACACCCCAGGGGGAATTCCCATAGGAGAGGGGCGGGGATGCTTGTCGCTTAGGGGTGTATGACAAATCTGGTGTCACTTTGGGTGTTTAGGAGAGATCTCTAACTCCAAGATTTTAAGCCAAGAGGTATCTTTTAGGGTTGGACACCAAGAAACAAAAAGACGTATTACGATACTTTTATATTAATAGATGAAAGCATTCGCTGACAACGCCTGTCTGTCTTAGAATGGAATTTTATAGGGGCAAAGAAAGTTGAAGTACACCCAGATTGGACCCCTCTTAATGACTAATTTATGACATGCTATGTGAAAATATTGGTCCTCACCGGCGAACCGTATTTTCACATGGTATGTTATAGCTTGCCCTTATACTTTATTACTTTTATAAGACATATCCTTACAGTGAAAATATAACTGCTTCAAGCTAAGTTTAGTAAGAATATTTGTTGCTATCTTTACTTCATATGTTTCTCCGGTTAAGAGTCTTATTTAATATTTAATTTCTGATGTGCATCCCCGTCCCTTTCTCAAGGGAGGATCCCCACAAGGGAAAATGTACGCCAAACAGCGAGAGAGGAGGTTAAAGAGGTATTACTCTGAGATTATCAATGTTCCTTTGTTTAACAAAGAAACATTGATAGCTTGACATCATTGATATTTGATAATTTAAACATTGATAACTGATTGAACACTGATAAGTTGATTTTCAGTCATAAATTATAAGGTCCCTGGCGTGTTGAATTGTGATTTGTTGATCTTTTTAATTCATTGTTTGATTTGTCGCTTCTGATTGGGCAAAAATAACTTGCAGCGCTTTGACAATACATATTGGTCAGCGGGCGTTCTCATAGAGTTATGCGTCTTTCGCGCGCTTGAATGGTCGATGTCCTCGCGTGAAAGTGAAGCGACCTCGAAATTTTCTGTCAAACCTATGGAGGCATTTGTAAGCTACGCTAGGTAACATGTAGGGGAGAGTTTAACCTTTTTAATGTTCATGGGTGAGATTGGAATAATGGTTTCGCGGCTGCAGCAGGAGGGGTTTGACTTGGAAGACATGATCGATGAGGAGCTGAGGGCAGCGGGCTTTTTGGAGCTTTGTGAAAGGTATGTTTTAAAACACGAAACACTTTTCCCTTTTAACTACTTATTTTATCGAGATGTTCTTGTAAGTTCACGTCTTTTTGCCGTTGTTTTTCCTTTAACTCCGTAGCTGATGTAGTACTTTTTGTACTACAAATCCTTCGTGGTTTATAACCAGATCTTGTCAAGTGACAATCTTCGACAGTCTTTGTGTTTATTTGTTGAACATGTGTTATTTGTAACATGGCGTTATAAAATGATTCAACAAGTTGTTTTTTTGGCAAAATTGCAGTTGTTTCAACCTGCTTGCTTGGCCCCAATGCTCCCCCAATAAACGGGATTGTAAGTTCGCTCCAGACTTCTTTTCGTTGGTTGTTATCCCTTGCACACTCTATGATGAAATAATAACACCAACATCTCAACATCAACAACGTCACGCTGGACTTAAAAAAGTAGAGTAACTTATTGCTGAGATAAGCAGTATAATAATAACCTACATTTCAACAAGTTTTTAAAACTCACTCATTGTGATCGACATGATCTATCAGAATTAGTGGGATGGCATTTTCTTTCTTGAATCCTAAGACCCGTCCCAATAAATAACCATGTTTCTGTTAACATTGCCCCCTTCCCTCATAAAAGTAGGTCAGTTGATTGACAAGAAAATTATATCAACAAATAATTGGATAACTCAAAGGTTTGAAGACAGTTGTGAGGTGATTTATTCCTCAGAGTTGTCGTGAGGCATATACAGTACATGTATGATGCATATTGAAACTTGGAACAACCAAGAAATTTTTGGGCTTTTTCTTAAAAATGTTCTAAATGGATGATTTAATGGTTAGCTGATAAACACTGTTGTGAAAGTAACAACTCTCAGTAGTCTTCTTATTTTCTGCTACTTTTTGGGTTTATGAGAAAGTGTGAACACTGTTTATTCACAGGACCACAACAACTCTTTTACAGAGGGCTGTAGCTGTTGAAGGTCAGTACATGATATGTTGTTTCACTTAAAGGCAAATAAATAATAAAAAATAAACAAATAAATAATAAATAATTGCAATATTTTGAATGGTTTTAGTAACAAATTTGATCAGTTACGTGCACCAAAATGTTGAAGACAAAATCTGAATCATTTTATTCATGGTGTATAGATACCACACCCACACATATTTTAAGAACAGTTGGACATTTCAGAAATTTAAACGGCAATGTCCAATGCGCTTAGGCTTCACAGTGCCATGTTTCGCATAATGATAGTGTAGGTCCCCTCTCCCTTCAACTTTAGGGGTTTGAGACAATGTCTCTGCAAGGGGAGGGGAGAAGGGATTAGCCCTACATCCAACCCCCGACCCAGAAGGCTAGGTGCTGTCCTATGTCAAGTGTCTTCCCTTCAATCAATCCAGCATGGGTGAAGTGACTGAAGGCCGAGGGCCCAAGTCCCAAGTCCAAGTCCAGGGCCCAAGTTGGCCGCTGGCATAGCTCTTGGGATCAATGAGGCATGTAGCCTGAGAAAACAGCGGACATTTCACGAGGTCTTTCAACCAATCAGAAGCATTACCAAGATCTGGGGTATTGAACGTCATCAGTATGGAACTTCTGTGCTTGTTGCTCAGACATCGTTTTGCGAGGGCTCAAGTGGCGACCTTGTGAAACATCTGGTTTTTTCTCAGGCTATGAGACATGCAAGCTACACCACCATGACAAGGGCAATGCATTGTCCAGTTTGTGACTGTTATTTCTAGCAGTGGTTGCTAATAATAACATTTTTGCTTGTATTATTACCTGGTTTGACATTAGAAAGCCATTCATCTTTGAGAAGGCTGCTGGACTCCATTGATTCACAACTGAAGGAGTTTCAAGCGAATTTGCAGGCTCCCAGGTAAGATGTGAGATAAAAACTAGCTTTAGTTAGTAACATTTTCCCTAATCCGCACACCCGCAACAGACTTGGTTGCTATGACTACATGTACATTCATGTTGACAACTCATATTGTCAAAGGATTGTCTTTCATGAGTTTGAGTTTCAAGTTTGAGTCAGCATGGTAGAATTAAAGTGCCTATGAACTAAAATTTTTTTTTGCACATTTTGGTAGTTCATTATGTGCTAATTCCGAAATGGCAAGAGAATTTGGATGGCAAGAAACAAAAATCGGTTTTTTTTGCCGTTGAAAGTACCCAAAATGACCAAAATCGTGTCTCCGAAGACTGGGAACGAGTTGGCTGAGGAAGCGGGCGGTTTGACGTCACAAATCGCGCAGAATGTTTGTCTCTTTGGTCGTTGTCAAGTGTTTGTGGGATGAAACTTACGTTTTCCTTGCTAATATTGATATACAATGAAAGCTACCGACAACTGAGGAAAACGCTAAGATTCAGCTCGAAGTGATTTCGAAGATGTACAGTTTTTGGGTTTGTCGTCCGTGGATAAAGCCTAAACAACAACAACAACAACAACAATCTTGCGCGAAGCAAGATGGCGAATTGAATTGTTGGGATTGACTAACTTTCAGCTGTTCTGGCTTGACTGGCTTGAAGGAGAAGCTTCCAGAATTGAATGGTCAGTACCTTTATGTGTTAATAACGAGAGATTGACGTAGTCTTGACTTTACTTCTTTTGTTCAGAGCGTCTGTATGTACTTGAACTATTTTACT
This sequence comes from Siderastrea siderea, assembly GCA_964030785.1. Taxonomy (NCBI): domain Eukaryota; kingdom Metazoa; phylum Cnidaria; class Anthozoa; order Scleractinia; family Rhizangiidae; genus Siderastrea; species Siderastrea siderea. The sequence goes on from OZ034973.1 coordinate 6,828,901, forward strand.
CAAACCGATACCAGACAAGCTCAAGGCTGTTTACGGTGTACTTGTTTGTAACTTAATTTGTTCATCTTTTCATAGGTTTTCGCGCCAAGAGAAAGATATAGACTCATTGTTCGGCTCTTTGGAATGAGGACTTTTGCAGAGAGAACACTGATATAAACTTGTTGGTTAGCAGGAAGTATTTTATACATTGAAGATAGGCATACCCAAAATTTGCTTGAAATATTACAACAAGGCTAATGGCTGAGACATCAATAGTAATTTCTAAAGAGCGTGTTTTATTTATCATAATCAGCAGCTGCAAATGATTTTCAAGTGGAAGTGCAGTGCTTTTATTGTTGTAAATTTCAAGCCATTTATGAGGGAGTGTCTCAAAGCTGAAATAAATAAGAATTTTTGAGTTTGGTGCTCATTTGTGGTCTTTTACTCCACCTGGAGGTGCTACGAGGATTATGACTGTGATAAATAAAGGTGGACATTGTATGATACGTGTGCAAACTCAGACTAGTGTGACCAGCTTTGTCCTTGTAAAAATCCATCGCTTCTGACTACATGAACTGGTTTGAGTAATTGCCTACACAATATTAGACCAGCTGAGATTTTTGTCCTTCTGTTCAGCAATTTGCTTGAGGATTTTGGTTCATACCAATTTTGTGGAGACATGCTATGGCAGGTGAGAGCTAATGTGCTGAGGTCATACTGGCTTTGTGTGATCACTTGTACTTTCATGATGCTGGTCTCATGTAAATAAACTTAACCATGCTTGTCCAGTTATACTGGCCCCAGTTGTTCAGAAGTTGAACAGCACTATCCACCGGATAAATCTCTATCCAGTGGATAACACATATTGGTTTCCCTAACACTTATCCACTGGATAGTGATTTATTCGGTGGATAGCGCTATCCAACCTTTCGAACAACTGGGGCCTGGTATGAACTCCCTTTGTATACTGGTCTCATATGACAATAACTCCCTTGGGTCACTCTCAACACTGAGATGCATATGTAATTTGCTTCAGAAGTACATTTTGAAGTGCCATTTTCATTGAAACATACACCCATTCCGATTCCATGAAGTATGGCAGAAATGCCAAGTAGAAATTGGCCTCTTTGTGTGTGTAGTTTCATTATTTTTTTGTTATTTTTATTTAAGGGGGGATGGGGGATGGGGAGAGGTTAAGGTAGCTCCCTTGGATCCATAAACCCTTTAAATTACAGTACCCTCCCAGTACACTGTACACATTATGCATGTAGTAGCCTTTTTTGTTGTTAAGAGATATGCTCTTCAGTTACAAATGTCTAAGAGTCTGTGTTCGGACAAACTCGCATAAACCTTTGAATTCATCAGGCTTCTGCTATGTAACCATGCATGCCACTATTAATGTTTGAAGATATGTATTTTACTATCTTAGGTACTTATCTAGTAACAGAACCCCCTTCGTTACCAGTGTTTTTACACTGATGGGGCTATCCTATGTATATATCATTATTATTATTAAAGCAGTACAAGACATTTATATGCTATGTCCCTAAATAGCATGCATAGGGTGGGAACGTAGCCTATGCAGCTAATTTTTGGAAAAAAATTTATTATTATTATTATTATTATTATTATTATTGGGGCAACAAATTACAGGTGGAGAACGAGATCGAAAAGGCCCATTTTGAAACCTCATTATTGATTTTCTGTTGGCTAATTAGGTGGCTTGTGTGGTAGCTTTCTTGGGTACAGGGAATGAGTCAAGAAGAGACTGAGACAATTCAGTGTGTGAGGAATTTTGAATACAAAGCCTGCCACAAAATTAAATAATGGGAAATGAAGGTCACATATTTTCATTGCCCTTCAGTAATAAAAATGATTAAATAACTTCTGCCATAAATTCAAATTAAACCTACATCACCAAGACTGTGCTGCAGAAGGGTCAATTAGACGGTGTTACGTGTGGTATGTGAAATTTCATATTATGTGGTCCTCTCGAGATAACGGGAGGAGGGTCAACAAGAAGAGAGGCACAAATCTGCTTGAAATGTGTGGTGTTTAAAGAGGACCACATAAATCAAATGCAGTGGAAGCAGAGTGACTTGTAATAAAAATTATCAATGCTGAGCTGAACTGCTTTCTTTTATTTGACGAAACATGTACACGAGGGATTTATAAGTATTCCTATAGCTATCTCTGATTAACTAAGACGTCTTCTTCGTCGGTCAAGACGGTTCCGTTCATTGTTATCCCTTGGCCTTCAAACTCTATGGTGAACATCCAGTTTGAGAAACGCATTGCATGTCGTTTCCAAAAAAAACGGAAATGTAAACAAAACTTTGTAGCACAGTAATGCGTTGTAGATCTTGGATGCTTTTAGGTATAGTGGACAGATGCATATAGCAATAGTTTTGTGGACCAAATATTGAAAACCTTCTTTATCTCGATCTTTAATCTTGAATAGCGATAACTGCTACTAGTAGAACTAATCCAACAGTGGCAGAAGTTAAATATATTAACGCGACATTCAAATGCTGCGGCTTTTCCGAGAAGCAGCTCTGTAATGCGGGTCGAATCGAATTCTTACCGAGTCACAGTTCAAATGAGTCCGCTTCTCTCCTTAATTCGTTTCATTTTGAGAAACGACACACACATGCTCTCATTGTGCGAATCCTGCCCTTGTAGCTTACAATCCTGGGCCCACGAGTCACTCCAAAGCAATTTCTCTTCTGGAAACCCTCTTGTCAGCCATAACACTCTTGTCTTCTGCGCGATTTGTGACGTCACAGGCTTGTAATGCGATCGTTTTGGCCGAGCGAAAATGGAGACACATTTCGGGTGCCAAATTCGAACTTTGCGGCTGGAAAAATATCCCATGCAAAGGGTTCTACTCAACAAAACTTACATATTTAGACTGAGGGAGTCAAAAACTATCATATTAAGGCGAAAAAATTTTTAGTTCATAGGCACTTTAAGGATTTAGCTCTAATTTTGGCATTTAAGCCCAAGCACTGAAGTATTTTGGGTAAGGTACAATTTTAAACTGTTCCTCTTAGTGTAGCTGTAGGTATAGGGGCCTTGCTTATCGGCACTCGAAGTTCCATCTTTGCAAAATTGGACTAAAAATTTGTGAACTTGTAACTCAAAGTTTTAATTTGAACTAGAAATTCTAACTTGAACTCAAAATCATAACTTGTACACAGATTATTCACTCCCTAACATTAACCTCCTATCAGGTATAATCAGTGGTAATATGTGTTAAGGGTATTAGTCTTTTCTAACAGCCCTAACTCAGTGCAGGTTCTACAAAACAAGTGCCACATTTTCAATGTCTTATAATTCTACATGTAACCTACATGTACCCTGTTGCTGTTTTGCTTTGTTTGTTTTTTTTTTACATGGATGGTACTTTCGTTATGTTTCTGTATTGCTTACATGTCACTGTTTATGTTACATGATCAGAAGCAAGGTTTTAGCCAGAAGGGTGTCCAGGCGTCCTATGGACGCCCACTTTTTGGAAAAATTTAAAATTCACTTAATGTTTCAAATAATTTACAAGAAACATACTCCTTGGAAGGACAACTTTCAATTTCTGGCTAAAAGCTGGAAGAAGTGCCATCAGTGGCACATCATTCCATAACAGTCAGTCAATATCATGGAAACTTTTGCACAGAAATGATCCTGGAAAGGTCTGTCCATTGAAAGCATAGTTGTTTTGCACAGTTTGGGAAAATCATACACCTTGCAAAAGTAAAAGGTCTGTTCCCAAGATTGACGAATAAATGGCAGAGCTAATTCTTTTTTTTCCCTTTCACTCTTGAACTTTTAGTTTACCAAGGAAAGATAATGGTGAAATTCCTGTGGCCAGCAAGGATCAAGCCGAAAAACAAGAACCCAAGCCTGCGGCAGTTATTATCATTGATGATGATGATGCAGAATACGTTGATGTTGCTGATATGTCATGTCAAGCAACATTTGAGGATATTGAAAGTGAAACTCAAGCCCAACGTGAAAGAGATACAGATGATGCTTTAAATGCAGGACCTATAGACAAGACTCTTATGCAACCACAAACGTCACATTCAGACACTTCTCCAAGTCACCTTCCTGTCAAATCAACAGCTATGGTGTCAAGTCAACAATCACCTACCTCACAGACTGTCACATTATCAAAATCTCAGCCTACAGTTAGTAGACCATCAGAAATTACATTATCTTCTGCAAGTAGTACAGGAAAGACCCCACCTGTCATCTATAGAACATTGAAGTCACCGGTCACAAGTGGTGCGCCATTGTTACCGCAACGTGTGGCTCTGAAGTCTTCGCCTCCTTCCCTTCCTGTTCAGCAATCAATACCAAGTGTAAAATCCTCAACTGGAACTGTTTCTTCAATTGTGTCTCCTGGTGAAATCAGGTACTTGTAGATTTCTGTTTAATCCTTTCACTCCCAAGAGTGCCTAAAATCAAAATTCAAGACAAATCCCAAATTTCATTTTGTAAAATACTTAAATTTAAATAGTACCATGTGAAAAGTACTGCTGACGAGGTTTCATTTGAATAGTCACACCACAGGATTTCATCCATAGACACAGAAGTTAGAACTGCCTTGATGTCTCCATAACTGACTCGGAGTGAAAGGGTTAAGAAGTGACTACCCAATTCTTCTGGTGCTGTCTGTTGCACCAAATTCTTTGTCCCAAAGGTGTTTCTCTGCATGTTGAACATTTCTGATGTGGTATTGTCAGAAGGTAGAGAGTAAAACATTAACTCATGTTCTTTGATTCATTGACAGGTCAAATACTCCATCTTCTTCTTTCGCTCACCCATCCAAACCCTCTTCCCAGGCTGGGCCGTCAACCTCTGATAGTAATATTGCTCCTGAAACAGTCAAGAGGTACATCTTTTTAGCACTTTCGGCATCAAGACAGCTATAGAAAGAGTATATGAAAATTTCCTCTCAACACGTCCTAGTGTGTGATAGCTGCCATTATATCACTGTGTTGAACATTTACGTGTTATCCAGTTTTGATTGTAGTCCTTTGTGTGACTAGTTATCTGAATATACTTTATACTAAGCACTTCAGTGACAAAGCTTGCAAGTTCTTATTTACAAATACTAACTAAAATTTCTTTCAATTTTGAAAGTACATGATAAGCAAATGTTATTTCATCAATACAAAGCAAGCTGTATCAAGATTCTTGTCCACACCATTGCACGCATGTAATAAACATCATTTGATATTCCTCCTCTTTTGTATCACAGAGACACTAAACAAGGAAGCATACATTGACATTCAATACTCAACCTATGGACATTTAGTAGACCCTGCTGTCTCAAAATCTGGCTAACTTACACCCCTTGCATTTTGAACTATTTTCCTAAGATGCTCTTCTCCAGGAATTCACTAGCCCATACTTTGAACTCACTCCCCCTTTCTTGAACAATTTTTGTTTGCCTTACACTTTCAAGAAAGTACACTGTGCGAGTTTAAATACTGTATTTTACAGTGCCGTCATGTTGTCCCACTTCAACTCTCTCCTGGCAGGTACCCCGCTACTACAGACACCCCATTATTACGAGCAAGAGCTTAGGTCCTGCAAAGAAAAATTTACTGAAAATAACTCTGACTCACTATTACGGACGCTCTCTACTATGGAACCAACTCTTGATCTCAGTAGTGTCCGTTATAATGAGAGTTGACTGTACAACGTAATTCATGGAAATTCCACCTTAGGTTCAACCTGTTTCTTTACTTCTTTGTGGTGTAGCTTAAGCCCTATCTTGGCAGTATGATTGTTTCTCTTAAGTTACCAACAGTGCATTGTTTCTATCAGTCCTCCAGCTGCAGGCCCCCCTAACTTTGAGGTTGGTACCCGTGTCATAGGTCAAAGAGCTGATGAACTGTGGTATCCAGGTAAGGCAACATTTTGACTTTCAGACATGTGCTTTCACCAGCATAAATTAGTTTTCCATATGAGGAATGCAGAACCAAGAAATACACATATGTAGGTTCTAATGGCCTACTCAGTTTGGCAAGAAAAACAGGTCACTGGTGGGTCAGGCCTGTTTTACTAATAGGTGAAGGGCTACAGTTGAGAGAAAAGTGTCTTACCAAAACCAACAACACAAAGTATTATGGCTGTGTCACATGTTTCAAGCTCACCATCCTCAGTAAATATACTTATAAGCCAATAAAAATTCAGTTTTTTTTAAAATTTTAATGTGTTGTTTTCTTGGAATTTTTTTGCCTTAAGGTGTGATTGAGAAGATTTTGACAGACAAAAACGTTCAGGTAAGCTTTGTGCTACAAATTATAACTTAAAAGAAGAGTTGTTGTGAAGAATAAACAGATAGTAATCCCTACTGGCACCAAAATACACAACTTCGTATGCATTGATATTATTTTGTCTGCAGAAGGTGTCTGTTACAAGACATGAACTGTGTTCAGATGGATAGTGGAGTGAGTGTGTGAGTGGAGCAAGTTTGTGAGCACACAGCACGACAAGTCCTTCCCCTGTCACACTCTTGCTCTGAGTTACCCTTTAAGCCCTGATATGAAAATACATGTTCTCCTTACTGTTCTCCATATATTTCTAAGGAAACTAGTAAGGAGAATTTCTCTAAATATCAAGACATCTTATCCTTGGTGATCACTACCCTTATTCTCATCACTTGAATGTTTGAACAAGTAGTGATGATGTAAAGAGAAATTTTCTTTTCATCACTGTTAGGGCTTAAAGGGTTAGGGGCCTTCCAACAGGCTACATGTACTGCTTTGTACTAACAAAAAATATGTAATGAATGATTTTCAGAAGAAAACTAAGTACAAAGTCAAGTTTGACAAAGGAGCAAGAGGCCTTCTGTCATCCAATCACATCTCACTGGAGGCTAACCCACATCCTTCGGTGCTGAATGTTGGGAGTCGTGTAGTTGGTAAGGGTGTCTTTTTTACATTTTGTGCATGGCTGAGAATAGACCAAGATAAGAATCATGTCAGTTGCACATGGCATGTTTTGTCATTGCACATTTGAAGCTTGAATCTTGAAGCTCTGAAGCTTCACCCATAAATAAAAAATAAAGGTTTTTTTGCCAGAAACTTGTTTGTTTTAAAGACCAGCATTGAGTTTGACGGGAATCTCGTTTTTTGACCAAAAATGAGTACTGTATGTTTTTCAGTGGGCACATATTAATGCATTAATTTTATGTAAACACTGAAGAAATTTAAAATAAGTTGACAATATTATGCACAGCTTCACTCAATCTCTGTGACAGACAAATTATCTGCAGTGCCAAAAGGTGCATGATGGCCTGTCAAACTCCAGCTGTGTGATGACAAACCATGTATCCTATGATACCCAGTTAGGTCCCTTTTTTTTGTGATTTTGTCATGCACAGTTGAAAATGGTGATAGTTGCAAATGGTAACCTTATATCCAGACTACTTTAGCACTTGCTAAAAAGTTCAGGCAGTATTTAACCCCTTGAATGCCAAGGACATATATATACGTCCTCACAAACGTGACTCAGCCACCAGGGACATATATAAATGTCGTCAGTAGAGAGCTCTTACCAGTAGACTGGTTGTTCCTGTTCGTTTTCCGTGGCTGTTTAAAGGGGACTGGGAATGCCTGAGACACTTAGTGAATGATACATGACAGAAATTTCTATTATTTTTGTTCTCGTATCCGACATGACGGCTTGAGAGCTCTCTTGTCGAAGCACATTTTTCACGAGAGTTTGGTGGAAGAGGAATAGGATTAGCAATAGAAAGGAAATGAGTATCCACCAAAAGCAGTGGTAGTATTTGAGAAGAGTAAAAAATCACAAAATAAAGTCGGAGTGAATGAAAAAACAATGTGAGTTTCGAAGAAGAAAATGTTGAGCAGATCACGAAACAGACTTGTTTTGTTGCATGTGGGTAAAGGGAGGCTCCAAAATGTTGCTATTTCAAAGGTAAAATAAAGGTATGGAACTTTTGATACTTCAACAGTGTCTGTTTACATTTTAAACTTGTTTTGAACTCAGAATTACAACGTTTTAATTTTTTATTAAAATCCAAGATTGCAAGTGGTGCCAGCATTCAAGGGGTTAATTTGCAGTTAAAAATGATATTTCTAGCTTTGTACAAACTCTATAGTTACAAAGTATCTCTGTGTTATGATAGAGTGTGAGCAGTTCTGTTAATGACAACGAAAAAGATGAAAAAAGTTAAACTCAGTATTGAAGTGTCCAAAAGGCAGTTAGTTTCTCAAGAACATGTAAAGGGAATACAGAGTCCCCAACAAGTCAGATCCTGTAACCACTAAACCACATTCTTGTGACGAATAATGTGGTTGTGTACACGGTTGATGAGTGGAATAACGTCCTGCTTACTGCAAGGAGCAGTAATGATGGAGGTTTTTTATGGTGATTGAGTAGAAAGTTGTTAATGGTAAAGATTGGTAATCTGAGTGATTACTACACTTCACTTAGATGTCAAGCTTATGCACACACTTAAAGCTGCTAAATCCTTGCTTATTAATAAATAGTTACCAGTAACTCATGCATTTTGTTAACTATAACGTGCACGTTTGAGCTCTGCTCTCCAATACACTGTGTTCTAGGCAGGCTGAAAGAAATGATACGGCCTGAATTGCTCTTGGTGTGAATTTGGTAAAATTTTGCAAAATTTGCATGTCTTAAATTTACATATTTATTTGCGTGAAGTTGGATGAAGTTTATATTTAGTAATACGTGCATTTACAACATTTTAATAAGTCCATGTGCATGTACATGGAAATGATAAGACCTTCAGAGAAAACTACTGGGCACTCAGAAATGATTTTTCTCTCTCTCAAAAAAGGCAGGGCATATATCCCCTTGTGCCCCTGGACCCCTAGATGATAAATTCCTCAATAAATTATCAGATTAAAAAAGTAAATAAATAATTGTCTTGCATTTTCTTGGAGAAGAAGCACTTACATGGTACATTCTGGAACAATGTTATATTTGTTCTTCAAGCTCATGAAAAGTAAGACTTGGTATTGAGCAATCTTCTATTAAAATCCACGTACATTCTGTTAGGCATGCTAATGAACTCAGTCAACCTTCCTGCTAATTTTTATCACACTCTTTCTATTTCTGGTATTAATTTTTGTGAAGTTGTAGCCCATACTTGTAGTTTTAGTTGGGGATTGGTCACATGAACCCAACTACCAAAGGCCTATGTGGATGCTAAAAGTGTGCAATTGTACGTGGAGCTGATAAGAAAGGGACATACTTTTGTCTCATGCAATCTGAACACCCAAACCATAGTGTCTTATGTTCTACCATCAAATGTAAATCAAGGCCATTAATTAGATCACAGCTTTTAGAAAGTATAACAGTCATTCAAACCATGTAAGTGATCATTACCGTATCTTGTAAAGTAAAGTTGCTGTAACTTAATTTATTGCATGCAATGGAAATAACATCAATCTCATTAAATTAGAGCTCAATTGACACAAAATCCTCACTTTTCTTCCACTAGCATTAAGACCTAGGGATACAGCCGAAGAGAATGCATCTTGGCGGAAACCTTCCACAGGTTAATTTTCACATTTATCTTCTCTTCTTCTTCTTTCTTCTCCGAATTCTTGGCATGCATTTGTTTGTGTGAGCCCTTATTTGCTGTCATTGTTCTCTGTGCAAGGAAACAAAATCTATCATCACATAATTCTATGGTATTGTCTGAGTACAGGGAGAATTTTCAGGAGTAGATGAGGGTATACATAATTATAAACTTGAGATTTAACTGACCTGCAACTCCAAATAGTACTCTCTTGGCTGTGGTGTACTCTCAGAGAGTTCTACTGTGCTTGAATTTCCCTTGAATTACATGTAACCTGCCATTCTTATTCATTCTCTTACTGACTCTTTTAAGCTCTTAATAAGTTGTATCCTTTCCTTATGTTTTGTCAGTTAGGAAGACAGCATATAAATGAAAAGACATAAGCTTAAACATAAGTGTTTGTATGGCCTTTTAAGTTGACAATTTTTAGCATTAACAAAAGCGAACTCGATGAATAAACATTATAAAACATCATCATTGAGTTGTCCTTGATCCTTTCATGTTTCTTCACGCAATTAAAACCATTTTAGGACCATCTTACTGTACATAAGGGAAAGTCAAGGAAGCTGTCTTGAGCAAGCTTAACCTTTTTACTCTTATGAAACTGGCTCAAACATTTTGTCACAAAAACAGTTTTTGCATCCATTTCAACTTGGCTTCCTGTTAATAGGGTGACACAAAAGTGCCTCCCAAAATGAGTCAAACAGTGGAGCTTGCATTCAAATTGATTTTGCCAAAACATTTCAGTTTGAAATTCCATACAAACTGCTATATTGAGGCTTAAATTCAGATCATTTATATGCAAATATTGTGCTTGGTTTTGCTTTGTTAAAAAGTGGGTCAAAATGTAATCTTAGAAGTAAAAGTTACAAAACAGGTAGGTTAGTTATTATTATATTGTTAGTCAAGGATTTAGCAGCTTTTGTTTAGACTGTTCAATCTTTTACCCAAATTTGTTCAAACAAGATTTGGATTGATAACCTTTGAATAAAACTGCTTATGCTTGTAAGGCAGTTATAGCGTGCAGTGTAACATCTCTTTTATTCACAGGATGTAAAGAAGAATGTATTTAATTATTTGTGTTTGTTTTGAAGGAATTTATGGCAAGCTGGATGTGCTCTATGCTGGGATTGTTGCAGAGAATGCTTGCACTGAAAATAAGAGCCGGTTTCTTGTTTTCTTCGATGATGGATTCGCACAATATCTGCCAGTCAAAAAGCTTCATCATGTTTATCATACAGGTGAGTTCTGATAGTGTTCTGATTGTGTTCCAAGGTCGCCACGTGCACACAAGCAGGGTTGGTTTGTGAGGACGTGCCCCCTCATGTGTCCTGCAACACGTCCTGGGGCTACAGCTGTAAGTCCCATTGAGTGAACAGTGCTTTCAATAAGCACCGACAACCGACGAAAAGCGTCGGCTATTTCGCTCAGAAAAGTCGGCTACTTTTTGCCCTAAATTAAAGTAATTAAAGGAAGATTGTTTCAAACCCCCAGTTGATACAGTCGGTTACTCTATTCAAACCAGCTGCCTACTTCAAATTTTATTGAAACCCCTGAGTGAACTACCCATTTCTGGGAAAAAATCAAGTTGCAGGAACCAATGCTTGTATCAGAGTGTTCTTTTCTCTTACCATTTCTTTTTATATTTCAGGCAAGAAGGTTTGGGATGAAGTAGCAGAACATTCCAAGGAGTTTATACAGGAATATCTTGAAGAATTCCCCAATGTAAGATTGCTGTTTTGGACCCATTAATTTATTTTTCTTGTATGCTACAAAAATGCATACATTTGTTTCAATGAAGAAATTTTATGGACATTTGTTGAAGATGTTCATTACTTTTTAACAGCGTCCAATGGTGAAGCTCAAAGCTGGCCAGTGGGTGAAAACTGAATGGAGAGGACAATGGTGAGACTACTTCATATACATTTGCATGTATCCTATCACCATTGTTGTCATCTTCATTGGTGTCTAAGTACATTTACCCCCCCCCCCCCAAGCATTCATCCTGCACATGTGTATCCCCCCATCCTGCAAACCTCCACACCTTCATCTTTTGCCCGTGTGCCCTTTCATGCTGTACCCCTTCACCCCTCCATCCTGTACCCTTGCATTCCCCCATCCTATACCCCTGCACCTCCCATCCTGTACACCTCCACTGCTTCATCCTGCATCTATGCACCCTCCATCCTGAACTCCTGAACCCCTCCATCCTGTACTCCTGCAGTCCTCCATCCTGCACCCCTCCATCCCTCCATCCTGCAGCCCTCCATCCCTCCATCTTCCACCCCTCCATCATGCAGACCTTCACCCCTTCATCCTGCACCTGTTCACCCTTCCATCCTGCACACCTTCGCCCTTCCATCTTGCACCCCTCCATCATGCACACCTTCGCCCTTCGATCTTGCACCCCTCCATCATGCACACCTTCATCCTTCCATCCTGCACCCCTGCAGTCCTCCTTCCTGCACCCCTGCATCCCTTCATCCTGCAGCCCTCCACCCCTTCATCCTGCACCTGTATACCCTTCCATCCTGCACCCCTTCATCCTGCACACCTTCATCCCTCCATTCTGTACCCCTGCATCCCCCGATCCTGTACCCCTGCACCCCTTCCATTCTGAACGACTGCATCTCCCCATCCTTCCCCCTCCACCCCTCCATCCTATACCCCTGCACCCCTGCACTCCTCCCTCCTTTATCCTCTCTGCCCATCCATCCTGCACCCCTCTTCCCCTCTATCGTGCATCTCTGCTCTCTTCCATCCTGCATTCTTCCACCCTCCATCTCACATCCCTTTCGTCTGTGATTCTTAAGCTTCAGAGTCTGTTTAGTATTAAACATTGCTGCAGAGGTAGGTGAAGGGAGTATTTTTCTCTTCTTTTCAGGCTAAAAGCGAAAGTAATGCAGCTGGACTGCAGTTTGGTTAAGGTAAGTAAATTCACAATATCATGAGTTGGATATATCAAATCTGTAGAATGATTTCTATACATTAAGAGTGACCATATGACTGCTGTGACATTTCTAACTGGTGGCCAATTTTAAAGTTCTTACTGAATGGGTATAACAACAATGTTCTTGTGCTGTAGATGCTGTTCCAGATTGATAATCGTTCTGAATGGCTTTACAGAGGATCAACTCGACTGGAGCCGCTATACAGTGCCTTGGTGAGAAATTGATAACCTTAGTTTGTCTGTTCTGTTTGCTTGAAGATGCAATCTGTCAAAAAAACCTAACCAAAGGTGGGGGGGGGGGGGGGGGGTTAACCATGCAATGGACTAGAAATGCTGCTTGAGTCACCTTCATGCTATCGAAAACGGATTCAAGCACCACCCTTGAGGAGACACCTAGCTCATTGGATACGAAACTTTTTATGTTCTATTGGCCCCATGGTTATTCTGGGGTTTAGAAGTAACAAAGAGGTAAGAGGGATTTTTTGGGCTTAAACTAGTACACAATTCTGGGTGGGTGGGGGGGGGGGGGGGCTTAAAATTTTGGCCCTTTGGGAAGGGTTTTGGGGGGTTGGGTAGTGTGATTCTGGTAGGCACGATCTAGATGCATGGAGAAATTTTTATCAGTTACAAGTTAAGTGTTATTTGTTGCTCTGTAAAGTTAATGTGATTTTCAAGTTTCATTTCTATACAACACTAATTGCAGTTGTAAGGCATCCTGTCTGAGTGCTTTCTGTTTAACTTGCATCAGGTTGACGGTAAGATCTCCACTGCTAGAAAGAAGAGGTCTCGCAAGCTCACGCGAGGGGCTTCAGGGAAGACAACAGAACCTTTTATTGACTACAGTATCACCAAGCCCTGTTTTGGGATTTCACCATACAGCAAATCAGATCCTACGGGTGGGTCAACGTTGGTTGATTCTGTAGCAGTAATAATTTGATATGTTATGTTTCTTTCCTAACTCGAACAAAAAAGCATGCAGCAATGCTTCGGCGAACTCCTGTAAGACATCAAAAGGAATGACAAAGTCATATCCAAACCAAATGCTGGACACTTCAGCTACCCTGTTCCTTTTAGCCAACACTGAAGGATTTCAGTAGTATGGTACTGGAAACTTGGACTGTTGCTAACCTTGTCAGCATGATCTTAAAAGATGAAAAATAATCAGGATATTTAAAAGGGTAAACTGTGTTTTCCAGAGTTCATGTGTTGATTATTTTATTCTTTTCCAGGTGAACAGCAGCGAAGGTTGGAGGAAAAACGACAGCAAACTCAGCTTGAGCAACAACGGCAACAAGAGGTTTGTTGATTTCATGACTTTGACCAAGATGCACACAGAAATTAATTTTAAGCAAGGAGACAGTTTATAAACCAGTACAAACACTGCCCTAAGACCACTGTTTCACTGTGCTTTTATAGCTTTAACCTGGCATTGAATTAACTTTTTCGTCTTGCAGCTGTTGTAGCAGTACAGTTTAAGGTTCAACTGATATTGCATTAGCTCTCTACATGGGGCTATGTTCTTCTAACTTGAGCAATCAATAACAGAAATAGCTTTACATGAATTGTGGTTTAGTTTCTTAAAAAACAGTAGCACTGGGGAAGTGAAACATGAACATTTGGATTTATCAACTGAGTTGATAAAGTAAATTAGCTCCTGTGAAGAAATTCAAAAGCTGATGCTCTGAGCTCTAGGCCTTTACTACAGCAAATCAAAGTCAGCTTTTAAATTTCTTTAGCTTTGCATGAGCTGTTTCTAGTTAAAAGGCATTAATATTCTCAATTCTTTTTGTATATAATTTTAAATTGTTGGGTGTCTTCTCCAAACACCATCCAAGCGTCACTTGCAATATGCAGCAGCTATGTGTTGTTAAAACTGATGTCCTTGCTCTTCTCTGTACTCTTCAAAGCAACAAGAACAGATGAGGGATGAAAACAAAAAGATGTCTGCCACCATGGTTTCAACTACCACAAAGACTGCAAACAACAATCAATCAACATCTTCCACTTCTACTGCAACAACAACTTCTACTACCATAACATCTGCAGTGGGGACTCTCAGGAAATCCTCTAGCGATGCAAGCCTAACATCAAAGGGATCAGGTGACTCATCAGTATCAAGATCAGATGGTTCAAGGTCCAGTGATAAAAGTAACAAAAGTCTAGGCAGTGGAGCTGGTTCTGGAACTCAGGCATCAGGTAAAAAAAAAGCTTTAGGTTACATATGCTTATGTTACTACATGTGGTAACAGGTGGAGCCGGTGAGCGGATCTCTACCCTGGTACCAGAGGTTCTAGCAGACCTCTCATATTTTCTTTGAATAACATAACAGAAAAAGAACATCTCCATTATGCCAGCTGTGGTTGGGTGAACAGCATCTGCATAATTTATGCAAAATTTGTAGCCTAAACAACAGGATACTGAAACATGATTAGTAGTGATACTGTTACGCAGACATCCAATTTCTGTGTGAAGCAAAGGTAATAGGAGACATCTGCATACAGGCCAGTGGAGGAGTGTTGGTGTAATGGTATGGCATCAGTCATTTTATTGGAAGATCAAAGGGTTATAATTATTTGCCAATTGTTTTGCAGTTGTTCCACTACAGACCTAAAGTTATTGCACTACAAATTTTTCTACCATTTACCCATAGGAGTTTGTGTCAGGTGCTGTTGCACAACATTATTTTGATGGGACAATTCTTCTGCTTTGCACTAGACCAACACACATCCTCTGTCTGAAATGAAACCTTGTTATGTCTTCTGTGATTTTTGTGAAAGGTTCTTTGAAACAGCCCTCCATCTCTATTGGAAAGGATAGTAGCATTGGTTCTCAATCAGCTGCTAGCTGCGAAGGTGGTCACTGCTCAGCTGTAGGTAGTGGGCGTGGCATCGACTGTGACAGAACAGGATGTGATGGGTGTGGTAGCAGTAGCGGCAGCTCTATGTCCGTCATTCAGGCCAGTACACTGAGGAAAAAGACTAATGCAGGACTAGGTAATAATGTAGACAATTCTATTCTGACAGATCTTGAGTCATGAAGAAGTGAAGTTCTTGTATCTTAAATAATTACTGAACAGTGCTTTCATGTCAGTGGTGTTGTTTATTGTGCATTATAAGATAACCCTGACTTTTCAGTCCGTGGTTGAAATCCTAAAGTGTGACCATTCAAGAGAAAGGTTCCAAGCAATAATGCTTCAAACTTTTTAGTCTGTGGATGAATTCCTTACGTTTGATCTTCTGCATGAAAGCTACTGAGCAGTACTTTCTAACAGTGCTGTTTATTTTGCAATATATATTTTTAGTGTGAAAGTTGAGATTTTTTAACGTGGATTCTATTGAGTGAAGGGGGTGGGGGGTAAAAGTGACGATAAAATGTCTTTTTTTCATTGACTTGTTGTGCTTATTCAGCAGTCAATCCAAAAGATCGCTTACCAAGGCCTAATGGCATTGAAGTTATTGACCTGGATGGAGATGGTACGGCAACCATGTTTAGTGTTCCCTCGGAATCAGATCAGATTATGAGCTCATTGACGTCACACAAGAATGAGGTGAGACTTTGTGACATAACTTTCCCTTGCGCCACAAGTCAGTGTCTCTCTATGCAGATGTGCTTTAATGCCTTTTTGATTTGGAGGTTTTGACTTTTGCTTGCAACTGTCGTATGTGACTTTTGTAGCATGCGCTGCTCATGTCGTGCAAAAATAGTTAACAACTGTCATTTCTTAATATTGTCTGTGGCTACGACTGTCTCAGTTTTTTTGAAAACATGTTTCTCATTCTTTTTATCCCAAGCATTGCATTTTCCCCAGTACTGAAAGTTTTTGGCTCTTGAGAAACTAGGGCCAGTATTTTACTGATTATGGTTACCACTTGAAGACTGACTTTGCAATCGTGTCAATTATTAGTAACCTAGGATAATTTTCAATTTCCCTCCTGACATCAAAACATTGGTCAGGTGATTCTTAAGTTGAGATCGTTGGCGAAATCCTAAAGTGCAACCACGCTAATGGCTGCAGCTGAGCAGTACTTTCCTGTGGTGCTGTTTATTATCCTGTACAGTTGCAATGAGTGTGGCTCTAATGTTTGAGCTTGTAGATGAAAACGAAGGCGTGACCATTAAAATAGCTGTAACTGAGCAGTTCTATCCTTTGATACTGTTTATTATGCTGTACAATGTGGTTCTAACTTTTGAGTCTGTTGACCAAATCCTTACGTGTGATTGTCAGTAAAATAAATGATAAATTATTGAACAGTGCATTCTAGGGGTGTTTTTCATTGTGCTTTATGGTGGTCTAATTTTTGAGTCCGTGGATAAAATCCTTATTTGATCTGTCTATTCAAATAAATCTATGTACCTTTTTTCCTTCTCACGCTTCAACTTTTAACTTTCAGTACCTAGTTCCTAACATGGATGCTTCAATACTGGATGATCTTTATAATGTTAGTACTTTTCCTTCTTTAGCATGAACGCTGGGCCTCACAGTGTGCTAGTTAATATGCATGGGAACACTTTTTTGATAATATTTTTAAAATGTTACTCTGATTAAAAATTTTTGTTCGAAAATGTAAAATATAAAAGTTGAAATCCCAACTTTTATATTTTAACTTTTATTTTTTAACCAGAGTAACATTTTATAAATATTATGAATCCACCTGGTTACAGATCCATTTTTAAAACTTTTTTGATGTTATTGATGTCATTTTTGCATCATAAACATAATTTGCACTGTTGTCGTAATTCTAGGTGTAATCATCATCATCATCTTCCTCATCATCATCATGATTATGATCATCATCATCATCATCATCGTCGTCATCATCATCATCAACAATAACACTTTTGAAAATTGCATTCTTCTTAAAAAAAAAACGGCTTATTGAAATTAATTATAATGAAATTATTGTCGTAATAAAGAATTTCAGTTTTCACTCTTGAAGGGAATGTTTTCATCATAAAAGAAAAATTAACTGAAAAAAACTTATTTACCAAGCTTGGGAGAGCTCAGTTCTAAAGGCTAAAAATTAGTACATTATTGCAAAATAATGGGATGTTAGAAATTTAAAACCGAGCATGTTATTCAGGTAAGTGGAACTCGTAACTACTTTTTCCCATTGGACAATGTAAGGTTTCTATACTTTCACCATTAATTTTTTCTTTGCATCTCTCAGTCTTGGGAGGCCCCCTGGCTCCGTGCAAATCGGCGGGATGCCAGAAGCACTGGCAACAATCGAATCCCTGCCTTCCAAATCCCTGCTAACAACCGGCGAAAACAGGATGTGGCATCACTTATTCAAGAGAGACTCAAGCAAAGTGAATGGGACAAGAGTATTATGGGAGAGTTTGAAGTTCCTGGGCATCCTGTGGTTTCAAGCAAGCCTGCTCCAAAAGGTGAGTTAAAGGAGTGCAAGAAATAGTCATGAAATTTCCTGTTTGAAAAATTGCTTTCAGGTTTGGTCACACTAGTTTGATAGCATTATATGCTAATCTGAAATTTAGTTTCACTATCAATTTAAGGTAATAACAGCAAACTCAGCAGAAATATCTATTGTTATGCCTTCCTGCTCAAGTGCTGTTTTCAAGCAGATGGAAATTTGTCACATAGTAGATCCCACGCAGCCGTTTTTAGTAGCGTCTATTTGTCACATGACTTGCCTTTAAATGGGATAGTTTGCTAGAGCAGCCAAACACATTGTACATGTAGTGCCTAAGGGGAGCAACAAATTGAAATTTGACTTGCACGTGATCAGCTTGTATGTCTTGAGGCTTGCCTTGCAATAAGATCCTAAATTTGAATTTTAAAACCCTGCCACTGACTTTGTTTCTTAGTCCTGTCAATCATAATCGGGATGACAACCAATAGACATTGGAAAGCAAATTGGATCTAAATCCCACCAATCACAGTGCACAGATGTGACCTTTGGAACCAATTAAACCATAAAATTGCTTTTTTTTTGTCTTTCACTATGATGATTGATGGCAGCAAAAACCGACACGCAGCTTATTCGAGCTGGCTGTTGGCTGTGCTCCATGGTGCCTACACATGCTTTCGGTCCGACCGTGTCGAGCTGCGTCAAAAAAAAAAAATAAAAAAAAAATATCCTTTATTTACCCTCGGCAAGTGTTTGTAGCAAATTGCTAGTGGGGCCGAGCATTTTTAAACAAACAAATGGAACAAATATTGTAAATGGAACATAACATGTTAAAAATCCCAACTGGCGGGAGGCAAACCAGTTGGCTATGTACAAGCGCAGCCGAAGGATTTATAACTCGGGACAACCGAGAAACAAATCCATGAAGTGCTCAGAGTGGGATTCGAACCCGGGACCCACGGACTCGAAGTCCAACACCCTAACCACTTGGCCACCCTGCCACCCAGCGTCCTTGCTGTACTTTGCTTGGGCGATTAGCGAAACAGTTATTATTATTATTATTATTATTATTATTATTATTATTATTAGTAAAAAATGTAACCCTTAACTAGAGTAATTGAGTCTTAAATGTGGGACTTGAAAAACATGGTATTTTGATTGAAATTTGGAAACCAGAATTGCTTTAGTTTTGAAGGAGGTATTACAAAACTCTAATTCTGTTTTTTCCAATTTTTTTTAAATTTTTGTTTTACCGTTCGTCGAGAGCTTCTGGGCAATAAGAAACCTACACTATTTCCTTTGGAGCCAGTCTTTTGGTCTTAAGATTATATTTTGGTTCATTGCAGGGCCTCACAAATGCAGCACACTTTGCAATTCGTCCCTGAGTATTTCAGAAGAGGACATTGTGAAGCATAATCCCAGAGCAATTCCACTCATGCTAAATTGGAAAAGGTAGTGTTCATTGCAGCTGCACATGATGGTCCATAAATCCCCCCAAAATTCTGGATGTATTTAGTTTTTTGACAAATAATCATTGTGTTAAGCTCAAAAGGCTGTTATCCGGGGGGACCCCGTATCTAACAATTTACATTTCAAGTAAGAATTAAAAAGCCATCAATGGAAGATGCCTGTATGTATGCTATACCACTGAGCTGTGTTTCTCGTAGTTGTGACGGAGTTCTTTGAATCAATCAATTGATTTCAATCAATTGAGTTCAATCATTCAATTGATTTTGATGGCGCTACCGTGATAGACAAAGGCAATTACCATATTCAAAGAACACTAGAATCCTGGCATACTGCCAAAACTGTCGGCGCAGACAATAATTCCAAACCGCTACCAAGACAATACTCTATCTTATTGTAATTCTTATTTTGTCCGCTTTTGTCCTTTTTTACACTTCTATTGTATTCTTGTGTTTAATCTTTTCACACCCTCCCTTGCATATATTTCCAATCATGCGCTTTCATTTCTTTTTACATTCGTTAAAGGCTATAGTATAATAGCCGAAAGCTTATATTTCTCTTAAACTTTTTAAACCAGAGAACGCTTTTTACATTTTTAATAAGTGAAGTCTCGTTGTTATGTGAATTAATCTCTTGACTGAACCTTATCTAAACAAATATTGGACATAAAAGCAAAATTTTGGCATTACTGGTTTTGGAAACCTGTTGGTCCGGTCACTGATGGGCTGGATTGACAGGTTGAACCTGTTGTGGAAACCTGTTAGTCATGCCACCAATTGGCCAAAGAAATCTGACCATTTGATTGGCTTGACAAAATTAAATTGGAAGGGAATTTTTATGAAAGAAAATGAAAAGAAAATTGAAGGTAGAAAAGAACAGAAATTGCTTTTGTCCGGGCTGAAATAATTTGCCCACCATAAGGCGGTGGCCGTACTAGTGGTGATAAATGGCCATAAGGCGAAATTCCATTGTAACTATGATGTTACTTGTTTTTATTCAGAGAAATTGCACAGCGTCATCCTGGTAACAAGAAGACGGTATATTATCGTACACCTTGTAACAAAAGGCTGGTAAGTAAATTGACTACTTCATCATTACGGCACACGTTAGAGACTAGCAACGGAAACTATTTGCAGGGAGAAGTCCCCTGTTGAGTTTACGCGAGGGGAATTGCCATAGGAACAGTCTGATTTGGTTTTTGATTATGTTACTTTTTTGTTGGGTAGCAGCGACTAGTCGTAGCATAATATTATTACTCACAGGGGGATTAACCTGTGTGCTAGAAATAGGAGATAGGAGACGTCTGTATGCAGGCTAAGGGTGATAGGCACCATTTAAAGGGACACGTCCCCGCTATTTGTCACACGGATTCAAACTAGTTCAAATCTGTGGGACATGCTGCACAATTGAGTCCCGGCGACTCAATTTCTGACAAAATGGGTAGTTCACAAAAAGGGACTCGTCCCATTACGTGTGCAGACCTTTATAAACGTGCGATTGTCTGTTTTTTTAATGAGTTGAGTAAATAAGAAAACGAATGGCTGATTACAGTTGATGATGTTGTGATACGGCAAGCAATAATGATGGCAAACAATGACGTTGTAATATGGCATATACTTCAACACTCCTTTGGTGTTTCATTATCAGTGCTATCTACATGAGGACGTTTGTGTAATGAAGTTATGTTTTAAATCCCTTTCTCCCGCAGAGGTCCATGGCCGAGCTCGCAAATTACTGTAAGTAGATAGATTTTTTTATTTTTCACTGAAATTTTATTTTATGCCTGGCATAAGAAAACTGTTTAACTATAATTAACTAGACACAAAGGAAAGATGCAAAAATATTGTAATAATTACTATTAATAATTAATATTAATCTAGAAAAAAAATTCCTCAGATTTTAAGCCTTGAGGACACAGAGTAGATAGAGAACTGTCTTTCTTACAGGATAACCAGCCTGTCTACCAACGTACAGCTGTATTTGAACATTTGAATTTCAAGGCCAAGTCACCACTTACACCCTTTATCTGCCAAGCCCTTCAATTCTCTGGCAACTGATTAGACCATATTTTTTTGTTTTGATTCAGTGACGATCACAGATGCTACAAATGTGTCCATAGATCAGTTCTCATTTGACCCGGAGATATCTTGTCAAGACACTGTGTTTAGAGATGTGGTGAGAATTTTGTTAATAACTGCAATTATTGTAAAGGCATTATACTTTGGATGTATCAGAAAGCATGCGTTCTGATATGAGCAAGCATGCTCTCTGATTGGCTCCCTATTAACAGGCTATCAGCTGTTATTATCTAGACAGCCCCTGGATATGAGAAAGCATGTTCTCTGATTGGCTCCCTACTAAGAGGCTATCAGCTGTTATTATCTAGACAGCCCCTGAATATGAGCAAGCAAGCGCTCTGAGTGGCTCCTTACTAAGAGGCTATCAGCTGTTATTATCTAGACAGCCCCTGGATATGAGCAAGCACGCAAGCGCTCTGATTGGCTCCCAACTAAGAGGCTATCAGCTGTTATTATCTAGACAGCCCCTGGATATGACCAAGCATGCTCTCTGATTGGCTCCCTACTAAGAGGCTATCAGCTGTTATTATCTAGACAGCCCCTGGATATAAGCAATCCCGCATTCTGATTGACTCCCTACTAACAGGCTATCAGCTGTTATTATATAGACAGACTCTGGATATGAGCAAACACGCTCTCTGATTGGCTCCCTACTAACAGGCTATCAGTTGTTATTGTATAGGCTGCCCCTGGATATGAGCACACATGCTCTCTGATTGGCTCCCTACTGACAGGCTATCAGCCCTTATTAAATTATCAATCTCGGTTATTAAATTTCGAGCTTTCTGATTGGTTCACCACAGACAGGTTTTCATCGAATAACCCAGCTTTTTCCTTATAAGGAAACTGGTTGCCTTGTCAAATGGTGCAGAGTTCAAAGTTTTCGCCCAAATCAAAAATTTTGTCCAAAAATTTGGCAAAAATTCAGTAAAGATTCCCGAAGTTGACAATTTGTTACAGCAATTATTCACTCGCGCTTGTTGGACGTGGGATGGTGATAACCAATGAGGCACATATTTATCAACTCAAATCCGTCGAGCTTTTGGAATAGTTGACATAGAGAGGGGGGGGCACAAGAAAAGGCGGAAAATTGTTTTAAATTTCCATTCATTTACAGTATGTTTCCATATGACTGTCATCAAAATGGCATATAAGTTATAACGAATAGTGTTTTATAGCGAAGCACCTTCTGCATTGATTTTTACCAGTTTTTTAGGTAGTCAAGCTTCAATTTTAACCACAAAGATTTTCCTTGTTAGAGAGCTATGCCCTCAAACGTCCTCTCTGTATATTAGGCTAGCCTATATACTGGTTCCTAAGATGCTCTGTTGTCGTTTTATTTTCAGGAACCTATCTGTCCTGATATATCACGAGGTTTAGAAAGAGCTCCAATCTCGGTATGTACCTAAAAATGTGATTATCGCGTCGTAAAATGTTCTCCTTGTTGAATTCATTTCCATCAATACCATATTGTCAGGTCGTCAACGAAGTGGACACATGTTTTCCGCCCCCAATCGATTACGTATCCAGGAGGATTCTAGCTGAAGGAGTCAATATGGTTCTCGATCCAGGCTTCTTGGCTTGCTGTGACTGCACGGACAATTGTCAGGTAGGTTGCCTTGGTCTGCGGTATTGCTACTCCTTAGTGACTGACCAACGTGGTGTAGGCACTGTAAAAATTCCGAAAATTCTGAAAGCTGAAACTGGAATCCAATCGGACAGAAATTTCCGAGAGAAATTTTCAGAAATTCCAGAAAATTTTCTTCTCAACTGAAAAACAGGAAATTCCGAGGTGGAAATCAACTGGAACAGAAATTTTTGAGACGTTTTGGAGAATTTGCCTCGCAAAGTTATTCTCTTTTTCCAGAAATTTTAGACTAAACATTTCCGTGTGTTCATTTCGCTCCGGAAGTTTTTGCGAAATCCAACGGAACTTTCGGTTGAATTGAAAGCACCGTAATTTTCTGTTTCCCTCGAGTTTTCCACCAATCAGAGTGTGCACAGTGTCTTGTCTATTTCTTACTTACTATTATTAATTATTTATCTCTTGTCAAGGATAAATCCAAGTGCGCATGCGCACAGTTAACCATCCAAGCTTCTGCTGCAGTGGCAGGGAAAGAGGATCCATCCGCTGGTTATGAATTCCGCAGGCTCAGAGAAGGCGTGCAAACAGGGTAAGTAGACAATATGCCATGCAACTCTGTAACTGTAAGTTAGCGGTTACTGTATGAGTGTCATGTACATGGGTCGATGTTTGCTAACATTGTTAGATGCATATTCAAAACACAAATTCATCCGATTTATACCGTGGTGACGAGGTACAAAACCAAAATCATCACACCCCATTTAAGGAATAGAAACATGGCAGTGTGGCCGATAGAATCCCAGGTATATAGTCACAGGTAGACCGTGAATTCACAGACACACGTGACAGTTGCGTTAGGCACCAGAAGTATTTTGGATCACGCGCCGAAAGTTGTAAAAACCAGTAGGTAAGTATGGCGGTGTTGTCCGTAAACAGCGAGGGAAGAACGCTTCTTCGTGAAAAATCTGTAGTCCAGAGCATTACCTCACAACAGTTCTGTAGACTGTGAATTCAAAGGCACGCGTGACAGTTGTGTTGTGTGCCAAAAATGTTTCGGGTCACCTTTGACGCGCCGAGCATTGTAACAAACTAGTACATACGAATGACGGGGTTTTATTCTTGGTAAATCTATCGACCAAAGCCTAGCCTCGTAGCAGTTCTTGAAAGGTCGTGGCGACTTCGTTAGTCAAAATTGCATACACTCTAGTACAAATGTATGCGTGGCTCTGAATTCACGGTCTACGATCTGTTTCAGTAGTAAAACTTCTGACCGCTTTTAATCTTGCACTTGTAGAGTACCTTTATTTGCTCTCTTTAGTATCTACGAGTGCAATCAGAACTGCGTATGCGGAACCCAGTGTTTCAACCGAGTTGTGCAGAATGGAATTCAGCTGCGACTACAAGTGTTCAAAACAGAAAATAGGTAGGAGTGTATAGTGTAACCAGATATTGTCCTTATCTGTTCCTTTATCTAATAGAGCCCCAATAAAAACAAAAAGATTCTCCGCTCTGGACGTCCTATGTTTCTTTTGGTAGAAGTTGGGAGAAGTTGTTTAATCATCAAGACATTTTATCTTTGGTGATCATTTACTACTTGAACTCTGTCTGTCTACCTCCTAAAACGTGAATATGGGATTGCAGTTGGAGAAATGTGAAATCATGGTCAACCTTACAGTTTGTTCCTTCATTGTGTTGTATTTCAGGGGTTGGGGCCTGAGATGTTTAGATGACATCCCCTTGGGAACATTTGTCTGTACGTATGCTGGACAGATTCTCAACGAGGACATGGCTAACAAGGTTTGATTTTGTGATTGTAACTATGATCATGGTCGCCATTTGTTTGCAAGAAAAAGGACGTTTACACAAAAAACATGAAACAGCTATTAGACCAATGTTTCAAGACAGCGAGAATTTGGAGAATTTACTGGAAGGTTATTCCAATAAGAAGCAATTATTTTTTATTCACATGAAAAGTTACGTGCTATCGTGAAAAAGTGCAACGAACATCTTCAAAATGATTTCTCTGTAACCTCTGCTGTGCCTTTTTTTCATTGCTTTCTCTGTTTTCTATACGAGGATACTGTAGAGTTAGCTTTGCATTGTAAACTTTTGGTAGACTTTTGCAAGCGTCTTGGTGGAGCCATGTTTTGTAGGACACGTTCAAGGCAACACTACCTTTCGTTGAACCAAACGAAGCTGCGCTAATGACATTTTCTTGACATCAGTTTTCTTATCTTTTGCAGGAGGGAAGAGATTTTGGAGATGAGTATTTAGCGGAGTTAGATCACATCGGTGAGTATAAGTGCAGCACAGACTTCGAACTTTCTTTCTTACAAGAGCAGATTTATCATGACGTTAGAAGGACTTCTTAACCTCAGGTAGATGTTGGACGAACATCATTAGCTTTTTCGCACTGAGAGCAATGTGTGTCACATTTGCAAGCATTGCTGGGCCTGTATTGAGACTAAGATGTCTGCTCGCAAGCTAGTTTTGAAACAAATGGGTGCAGAAATACGAGTAAGTTTCCGTCTTGCTGACACCTCGCTATGACAGACTACGTAAACTGAATTCAGTTTGTCACAGTTTCGCCGCGATGAGCGAATAACATCGCCTAGTGTGTTGCTTGCTTTGCAAAAGGAATGTACTTTAATCTGCTGCATTGTTATTACAGAGGTGGTAGAGAAAGCTAAAGAGGGCTACGAGTCTAATGTATCAGACTTGGAGGAAGATGACAGTGTGATTTACCACACGTTGGGTGGAGAGAGTACGTCTACTGGAAGTGTATCTGAAAACAGCGGTGAAAGGTAAATAGGTATCAGTAACAGATATGAGTTGATAATGTGAATTGGCCACTGTTAAGAAATCCAAAGCTGACATTTCGAGCGGAAGCCTCTGATGAAGGACTAACGCTCGAAACGTCACCTTTTGGATTTCTTTACGGTTGCCAGTTTACCTTATTAAAACTGTAAATGGTTTGAACCCAGGAGTCATATCATAATTCGGTAAATTGTGATCGTCCGGGTGAGTGTAGTCCTGAGAAGGACTGTTTGAGGTGACATTGACTGACGTTTCGACAACCTGAGCGGAAGTCATCATCAGAGTCAAGTGAACTGTAAATCGTCAGTAGATGTTATAAGTCTCTGGTCGTTGTTCTGATTGGTCGACGATCTCGTGATGTTATTGGTCGTCTGTCAGTTAAGCCGTGATGTTATTGGCTGTGAAGACTGTAAACGTGATTGGTGCGTTTCGATCCGTCTTTTGTTAGTCAAATGTCCGTTGGTCTATTGTTAGTCAAATGAGTCAGTTTGTCTATTGTTTGTCTGTCTTGTTATTGTCGGCAATCAGTCGTTTGTAAGGTGCAGGTAGCTGTTGGCAACGGTTCAGTGGTGTTTGTTCTAAGACAAAGACAAAGACGAACCGAGCGACAGACGGGGAGCAGTTTATAAAATCAAATGCTGCGACTGCCAGGCCACTTATATTGGTGAGACCGGCAGAAATCTGAGCGTCCGACTGACTGAACACAAACGAGCGACTAGAAATGGTGATATCAACAATCACATTGCTGAGCACCATTTAAAAACAAACCACAAGATCGACTGGGACTCTGCTGAATGCGTTACCTACAGTACGGACTACTATCAACGAATCACTCTGGAAAGCTGGTTTACTAACTTAGAACAAACACCACTGAACCGTTGCCAACAGCTACCTGCACCTTACAAACGACTGATTGCCGACAATAACAAGACAGACAAACAATAGACAAACTGACTCATTTGACTAACAATAGACCAACGGACATTTGACTAACAAAAGACGGATCGAAACGCACCAATCACGTTTACAGTCTTCACAGCCAAT
Organism: Siderastrea siderea; assembly: GCA_964030785.1. Classification (NCBI taxonomy): domain Eukaryota; kingdom Metazoa; phylum Cnidaria; class Anthozoa; order Scleractinia; family Rhizangiidae; genus Siderastrea; species Siderastrea siderea. Next base: position 6,855,776 of record OZ034973.1, read on the forward strand.
AACATCACGGCTTAACTGACAGACGACCAATAACATCACGAGATCGTCGACCAATCAGAACAACGACCAGAGACTTATAACATCTACTGACGATTTACAGTTCACTTGACTCTGATGATGACATCCGCTCAGGTTGTCGAAACGTCAGTCAATGTCACCTCAAACAGTCCTTCTCAGGACTACACTCACCCGGACGATCACAATTTACCGAATTATGTTACCTTATTAAGTCAGTTGATAAATCCAAATTTTCATGTTTTACTTCTCCACCAACGCGCACCACAGTTTCTTTAGAAACTTACCCCTTTTTCCGTTTATGAGTTGAAGCGGGTTGAAGTGGTATGTTCGAAAATGTTCAAATTGTCCCCTAGGCGCGTAGAGGTGACTGGTATTTCAGATGCGTGATGGTCCTAGGCCTTGGGCTAATTGGTTATTGGTGGACAAACAAGGGGTAATTTCTAAAGAAACTGTGGTGCTGCGTCGGTGGGGACGTGAAACACAAAATTTTGGATTTATCAACCGAGTTGATTAAGTAAATTGGCCACCGTAAAGAGATTGATAGCTGACGTTTCGAGCGTTAGCCATTCGTCAGAGCGAATCGTCAGAGCCCCACTGACGAAAGGCTAACGCTCGAAACGTCAGCTTTCAATCTTTTTACGGTGGCCAATTTACCTTATCAACTCAGTTGATAAATCCAAAATTTTTTGGTGTGGTCAACTGCATGTCATATTAAATATCTCTATGCTTTGGCCATCCACTCATCCACTATAAAAGGTTAGGACACCGAGCGACAAAGGCGACAAACTGTCTTTAATCTGGCCACGACACACCAAGAGACAACACAGTAAAAGTAAAACGGCTTTATTTTGTACGATTTCCGATTTTCAGTGTGTTTTAGTGGATCCGTTACAAATCGTATCATTACACCCCTTGTAAACAATTGCAATCAGCTTAACATGCAAATTGTGAGTGAAAATATTGCGAAGTTGCTGAAGTGAGCAGGACAAATGACCAGGCAATAAAGTGAAGAGAAGTGTGGGTTTTTTTTTACTGTTGTTGACATTTTATCGCTTAGAACTCCAACGTTAAATCTTGCAAATAAACTTGTCTCACATTTTCATCGGCGCCCTGTGGTCATTCCACAGCCGTTCAATTTGGTGTTGTGTATGACAGGTACGACCTTTTAAACTGAGCTGCGAACTTATCACTTCACTCCAGTTTACCCTTTTATCACTTTCGCCGCTGACATTGTTGTCGTTTCCACAGTTCTTTATCAGAGGATGAATCGTCGGAAGCTGACTCTCTGTTTAGTGAGGATAGTTTCAGCTCTGGAAGAAACTCGAGGCACGGAGACGGCGAAAATACCAACCACAAACCATCGAGAAGGAAGAAAAGAAAGGTAAGTTAAATATTATCACCTATTAAGAGAACGGGAAGGGAAACTAAATGTAGTTATTACTAAAGTTGTAAAAGAGAAATAGGTGTTGCAGTTGGTGTTTCGTAGATGGACTGGCCAAAATCAAAACGTGTCCCGGGCTTGATCAGACACCATTATCGACCTCTAAGCGGCAGTTCTCTCGATTACCGTTGCATGTTCAATGGTCTGGTATCCTTAATGCTGTACTCGCCTATAACTTTTAAAGAAAAAAGAAGGACCGAAAATCCTGAACTTTACCAGTGCACTCCACATTCAAACCATGCAAGCTGGTACTAGCTTTTGAGTCTGGACGAAATCCTACAGTGTGATAATTCACATAAAAGCTACTGAGCAGTACTTTCCTGTGGTGCTGTTTACTATGCTGTACAAGGTGGTTCTTACTTTTGAGTCTGTGGATGAAGTCCTTATTTGTGAACTTTCAAATAAAAGACGTTGAGGAGTACTTTCCAGTGGTGCTGTTTATTGTGATACACAAAGTGGTTTGAGTCTTTGGATGAAATCCTAAAGTGTGAGCATTCAAATGAAAGCTACAGAGCCGTACTTTCCTTTGGTGCTGTTTGTTATGTTGTACAAGATGGTTCTAAGGTTTGTGTCTGTGGTGAAATTCCTCAAGTGTGACCATTCAAATAAAATAAAGTCAACAGAACCCTCGTATATGGTGCGGTTTGTTTTTAGTGGTCTACAAAATGAACCAAATACAATTTAAAAAAAAAGCAAGGCTGGTTCCACGGTAGGGAAACTACATATATTCAAAATTCCAATATTTCGTGGAATCAGCCCTGCTATTTTTATCGTATTTGGTTCTTTATTTTTTGCTGATTAGATTCTTTACTACAGGATCCGGTACTTTTATTTTGTTACGGTGGCCCATGCAAAGTTAATTGTTTCCTACAAAATGAAACTGAAATTCTGTTTCAACTTATTGTTATCCTCCACAGAGGTCATCAAGGAAGAGTGAAAAGAAAAGACGGTAAACAAATTTTGTTTTGCCCTTCTATTTCTAAGAAAAGTTTTTAACTTCGGAGTTTTCGTTCGAAAGATAGCTGCCCGTGTCTTAATGTTCGTCGAAAGTTTGTCGTACTGTTTCGCTTGTTTTAAAATGTTTTTAACTTTGTTGTAGGGGTGTACAAGGTGAAGAAACGCTGATGGTTGAACGTGAGTCGAAAGCTCACTGTTTGTCGAATCTTGCAGATGAAAAGTGGTAAGTCTTTTTCTCTCAGTGGTTTTAGTTGTCCTGATGATTAGAGACTCGTCAGAGACGGTCAGTCGGGGCGGGACGGGGTAAACCGGGAAACATCGACGCCACAGAAGTGTCGAAGTCCGGGCGAGCCGTACATTTATGTGGCGCCGAGTTTTGCCCGGTTGCTTTATCCTGCCCCCAACAAACTGCCAAGTCTCCAAGGATGTGTGATCATTTCCAGCATGTGTTTCTTGGAGATGGAGTAATAAATTTACTCTCGTGTTCGTTTTTTCAGTGGGTAGCGTGTTGGAAACCTGGAGGTCGGTTACTGCAATCAAGTCACTTCCTTCTACAAAGAACTTAACTCCACTTTGCCCCTCCATCGGGAGGGGGAGGGGGCGGAGTAGGGTCCAAGGGGTGGGGGTGGGGAGTAGTAGTGTTCTGAGTTGCTTCATAGACCTTTAGTCGTAATAATAGTAATTGATAAATAAATAATAGTAATTGATAAAGCACTCCCTTGTTTTTGTGCATCTCTAGGTGTTACATAGCTTTAAAGCGCAACCGTGACAACCAGAAGGAAGCGGCCGCCTTTTTGAAAAAGATGATGAAAGGCGAAGTGTCTGCAAGGAGTGGTTTCCAGGCTGCCGCTGACAGTGTCACCAAGATTGCTGAACAAAAAACCGATGAACAAGTTCTGAAAGATGCAGAGAAAGCTAAACAAGAGGAAGGTAAGCGTATTTCATTGCGATTGTTATGTATGCTTTGTCAGTTTAGGTTGCTTTTGAATGATAAATGTCATCCTCGCAGATATGTGATCGACTTAAGCAGTTGAAAAAGATCCTGAAAAAAATTATGCTTGTCTGGTATAAGAGTCCTGACCTTTGCGATGACCGAACGCATCGCTTTATCCACTTGAGGTAGTCAAGCCAACTGGAGAGCAGGCCAATTGTGAGATCCGATGGTAGTGAAGAAATAATAAACAAACCAAACCACGGGTGAATTTTTGTGGATAGATCTCCAAATCGCTCAGCATTTTCAGTTTGTGACGGTATTTTTAATTCCTTCCTTCCTTCCTTTTTGTTTTTTCGCACAGATGAGGAGGAGAAGAATGTGAGTCAAAGCAGTGAATTCGATTTTGATGAAGTGGATGAATCATTCTGGCAAAAAATGCAAGATAACACCTTGAAAAACAGGACAGGGAATGATAACGCAACTACGGCAAGTCTAACAAAAGAACAGGTTGAAACGAAAAAACAAAGCTCTGATAACAACGATGAGGAAAACATGAATATCATTGACTTAACAAGCGATCATGAAGCGGACAGTGCCGAAGGTTGTTCAACTTTCAATGATACTGACTTACAATCTGCAACTGAAACGCTGGAAAAAACGTCGAGTAAACCCGAATCTGGATCTGCTCAACCGGATGAAATCCAGAAAAAACCTGTACAACTGGCTGAAGATCCAAACTCAGACTCTGCTCCTTCACTGATATCTGCGGAAGATCTTTTAAAACTCGCGGCGCAAAATCCCACCGTGGCGGACGAACCGCCGATTTTAACAAAAATGAGTCCTACTCGCCGCGTTTCAAACTCTCTGGAAGACATGATTTCGCGCTTAAAGACGCGCGTACTGACGACTCAGCCGTCTTCTTCAGATTCCAGTTTAAACGGGGCGGACGGGCCAGGCCAAATGGACTTTGATCAATCAGTTGGAGACGTCTTGGATAAGCGTTCCACCGATAAATCTCCTGCTAGCGTGGAACATCCTTTGGGAATGACGGTAGAACCCATTTCTGACCCGTCCTCCCCAGAAACAGAGAACATAGAATCCTACCCCGCTTCACCGGCTAGTTTGCGTTCAGATGTTTCGAAGTCCGAGTCGATAGACCGGAAGTCGGAGATTTCAACCGGAAGTTCCAGACGCAGCGCTGGAGGATCGACGAAGCCGCCGGCGAAAAAGTTAAAAAGTAAGTTCCGGTAAAGATAGAATATTGCCCTACCATTATTGTAAATTACTACGTAAACAGTGACTGGTTGTAAGTAATAACGTGCTCTGGGATTTAAAAGGAAGGGTTCACGGTTTAGCGCATGCTCATGAATCTGAATGCTGTTTTCTCGCCTGCGCACGCTGTAGCGAGTACGCAAGCAATATTATCTCATAACTTTGTTAAAGAACCAATCAGAAGCGAGTAGATTGTTCGGGTGTGAAATCTTCTTGCCAAAGTTTCGCGTTTAAAGGCGCAGACACACGAAGCATCATTGCGCGCAGCACTGCGTCACGAAATTGCACGCAATGTTGCAGATGATGGACGCACGGTGAAACAGTTGCGCGTGTTGTTGCAGAAGTAGGAGCCGATTCTACTTCTGCAACAGTTGCACGCAACGTTGCGCGAAACAGTTTTAAGGGTGGACACACGATGCAACTTTCAAGTTGCGCGCAATGTTGCACGTAATGTTACACCGAGGGACCGAGCCTTAATGATTTCTCAACTATCTGCACGCGCCCCTGGCAGTCATTTGACCAAAGCGCGTGCAAATAGCGGTAAATTCATCAACCATGGAATCAAACCTTCGGTTCAACAATAATTTCAACGTTAGCAGTGTTGGTGCAATCCACTAATATTTCCTTTCGAGCTTAGTCCTCCGCCTTTCTTCTTGGGCTTACTATAGTACGTGATCGCTCAGATCCATGTGAGTGGGATCTTTCGCCGATAGAATTACTAATAAATCACAAAAAATAGTTCGATTAATACACACGCGCCGAGCCATGAACCTGTCCCTTTGACGAACTGCTCAACATTCAGTCAAGTCCTGTAGCTGCCCGATTAAGCATTTCTTTTGACGACATAGTTTACCCTGGTTAGGCCTGTTTCTAACTTCGTGCTACTACCGTGCCAAGCTGTCTCGACTGTAGCACGGCTGCAGCACAACTTGATTTCAGACGCCGAGCTTAATTCAAAAGAAAACACTTCCCGAAATGTACTAAAAAATCAGCCTTTAAATGTGTTTTTTTAATAGCTGAGCAGTAGCCAGGCGTTTGAAACCAAGTCTGCTACTGGCGTTGAAATTCCATGTTTATGTGTAAACTCTAACACAAAGTGCACTGTATTTAGTTTTTCTTCATCTTGTCAGCTAACAAGCCCAAGATTCACTACTCACGTTCTCACCCCAAGCCCTCCTCGAGCAGCCCTTCAATCAAAGCCTCACCCAACACACCCTCGCCCTCACGCCCCTCTCTGTCGCGTCAGTCCTCTACCAGCAGCAAGAGAATAAGCACGAGATTGATGTTTGGAGAAGAGCACTGCTACGTCATCGACGCTAAGGCTTATGGGAACTGTGGTCGGTATTTAAATGTAAGTGCCTTTGTATTCCAAGGTTGGAAGTAGATAACTTATGGTGAGATATCAGGACTTTGTCTCTTTAATTTGCCAGTGCGAATATGCGATAATCTCATTCATCATTTCACTTGAAGAAAACTGAAAAATGGTCAGTGCCACATTGAGAATACTTCTTAGTAGCTTTCATGAATTCAAATGGTTACGCCCGACGGTATCATGTACAGAGTAAAAAGTCAGAGCATAATAAACAGCACCACAGTAAAATACGGCTCAGTAACTTTGATTGAATGGTCACACTTAGGATTTCATCCACGGAGTCAAGAGTTAGGGGCACCTCCTTTAGCATGATAATTACCGCCACAGTAAAGTACTCTTCAACACCTTTTACGTGAATTTTACAGCTACCTGGTTGAGCAACACAAAAGCGCCACAGAAAAGTGCTTTTATTCAGCAGCTTCCATTTCAATGATAACATTTAAAGATTTCTCCCACGTGCCATTTTCAGGCGTGCTGAGTAGCTTTTCAAAGACTAAGAGTCGAGTTACCTTGAGTTGAATAGTAGGAAATGAATGGTATATCTGCGCTTTTTCCCCTGTAGTGAAAAAAATGCTATTACATGTATTTAAGTCGGTAAGTTGTGATCGTCCGGGTGAGTGTAGTCCTGAGAAGGACTGTTTGTGAAGACATTGACTGACGTTTCGACAACCTGAGCGGAAGTCATCATCAGAGTCAAGTGAGCTTTGAATCGTCAGTAGATGTTATTAGTCTCTGGTCGTTGTCCTGATTGGTCGACGATCTCGTGATGTTATTGGTCGTCTGTCAGTTAAGCCGTGATGTTATTGGCTGTGAAGACTGTTAAACGTGATTGGTGCGTTTAACAGTCTTCAGGACCACACTCACCCGGACGATCATAATTTACCGACTTATGATATAACTCCTGGGTTCAAACCATTTACAGTTTTACACGTATTTAAGACGCTGAACCATTTCCTACGTTTTCTTTCAACAGCATAGCTGCTCACCAAACCTGTTTGTCCAGAATGTGTTTGTGGATACTCATGATCTCCGATTTCCTTGGGTGGCTTTCTTTACTCAACAGTAAGTTAACTTAAAGCCTGGTTTACATTACTTTACTCAGCAGTAAGTTAACTTAAAGCCTGGTTTACATTACTTTACTCAGCAGTAAGTTAACTTAAAGCCTGGTTTACATTACTTTACCCAACAGTAAGTTAACTTAAAGCCTGGTTTACATTACTTTACTCAGCAGTAAGTTAACTTAAAGCCTGGTTTACATTACGAGTGCAAGTGTGAGCATTAGCACAAGAACAACCACGAGGATGTCTACACGTGCGATAAGCACGAGCAGCAGGCATAATATTCCAAGTTATATTGGACGATGTGATGTTACATTGCGTAACAGAAGTCCAATATTGCGCACGCTGTTTGCTCGTACATGTTGTTTTTGCTCGTGCTTACGCTATCCCGTTTTACATCGATGACGTAACGGATAGGCATATTCGCAAAAGGACGTTGTCTTTCCGAAAGAGGACATTTCTTACTCTTTCGCTTGTCTTTGTGTTTGAGCTTATGCTTGCAGTTGTTATCCCTTTCTGTCAAGTGACCTGCTTGTTTAAGATAAATTCCTGTAAAGAAACCGTTAGGTATCGACTGGGACATCACATTTTGTTAACTTTTCCCGTCTTCAACCTCTAGGAATGTATCAGCTGGAACGGAGTTGACGTGGGACTATGCTTACGAAGTAGACAGCGTCAAAGGCAAAGTTCTGCACTGTTACTGCGGGTCAGCGGAGTGCCGTGGAAGACTGCTATGAGTTCACTGTCTGCTTGGTCAGCGGAGAAACGCTATGAAATCGTGTCGTCAGGTTCAGGTTGGGAGTGTCAGAGACATTAGAAACAGCGAGAACTTTGGCCATATATGAGGGGCCACATAACTCCGCTGGACTGTTAATTACATTGTGGTGTCAGCTTTCGATCGAGTACTTGTTTACGTTTTTGTACGCTGCATGGCACGTTGAAAATGAACGTTCTTTAAACGATTAAATTCATTGGCCACTTCACAAGTGAGAAGGGACGTGGAAAAAGACCTTAGAATCAGTCGATTGAAAAAAGAAACCAAGGCCTAGGTCAGACGTCGATCTTCACATGTGGCGAACCCGATGCAATTTAACAAAAACAATAGCTTTTGCTCATTTGCGCATGTAAAGTTCGACGTTTGACTTAGGCCTAAGCACAGAGCCTATCAATTGTGGGAACTTAAAAGAGGTTTGTTTTATAGGTCGTGTAAGTACGAGTTAAAAAAGAAAAACTATACATGAATACTGAAACTTTTTATGCTTGGACACATTTCACCTAAAGATGGGCGAAGTTTCTTAAAGCAAGATTGTTGAGTGTCCTGTCTTTTTACCAGTTTCTTAAGTGGTCAATACTGTTATGGTCGTTTCTTGGCCTGGTTTAAGTGCCATTTGATTGGCAGATGGTTTGTCCAATCGCAGTCGTCTGTAAGCCAACTGACACGTGACGACCTGCTTCGGCATCAGTCTTTGGAACCTAGCAACCTGCGACCAGTCCCCTTTCTTTCATGTCTTTTCTTCGAGAGGGTCTGGGCGTCGATGGCGTCGACGGCGTCGACGCGTTGCTTTCAATCCTGTGTCTTTTGAACAATTTTTACTTTTCAGCACGCAAATTATTCTTACTCTTACTGTGGAAAATTGCAAACTAGTTACTGTTCTACTGATCCATGCGTCTTATTAGAGCGCTCGTCAATTTATTTTCGAAGTTAATTTGTTCTCCTTGTTTGGTTTTGTTCGAAAATTGGTTCACAAAGCCTGTGCAATTTTTTGGTAGAATCGCTCACACTATCAACCTAGGACGCGTTGCGCAGTTCCCGCCATAATTGAGCAAAGGAAAATCGTCAAAGTTAGACAATTTTAACGCAAAACTTAAGATTTTAGGTTGAGGATGACTTCAAAATCGAGTAACTCGTCGTCGACAAGTATAATCGGCGCGTAATTCGGTTTGTTGGGACATTTTATGCATCGTTTTCGTGCGAACTTGATGTTTGAACGGATCAGTTCAAACTTTAAGGCTCCAAAAAATCGAAATTGACGTACCTTTTGCGTTTGACCGCGGTGAAGTCGAATCGCGTCTTGCAATGCATGTCCTAACTTAACTTTCATGTTTTGTTTTTGTTCGCTTAGTACAGTAGTATATTGGTTAATCATAACCTTTTCCGATTTTCTTACAGCGTAATCCTTTTAGAGTAACAATTTCAATGTTTTTAAATTCCGTGCTAGTATTATATTCTTGAAATTCACAAGTTTGATTTTTCATACAGTGCGCTTTGTGAATAGGCAATAAGTTGTCATTATATTATCGAGTGGTGTGTTTTATTCCTGAGGATGTGGAAGACACTCGAAGGATTGTTAGATATTTAAATTTTCATATATCACTTGTTTGTACAATACAAATTATATGGATTTGATAAGTACTATCTAGTTGAGGATATTGTGATGTATTTTTTGATTAAATTATGGGGAAAGTTGTAATTCTGAGACTACCCTAACTTTATAAAACCAGTAAAGATGGATGTTAATTTATTCTAGATGTACTTTGAGCAGTTTTATTTGAGCTGAATTGGTATAGCGTTCTTCTATTGACTACTATATAATATGAAAATTTTGGGGAGAGTTCTGGCCATTTTTATGGGCGGGTGGGACTAACCCGGCCTGTGCGTTTTAGAAAGATTACTGTGTTCTTGTAGCCTGAGACAACAGCCGACGTTCACGAGGTCGCCACTTGAGAAGTTTTGCGAGGGCTCAGGTGGCGACCTCGTGAAACGTCGGCTGTTTTCTCAGGCTAGTGTTCTTGGGGAAAGTTGTTTTTTTTTTCCATTTCTGTGTAAGTTGCTTAGCTGTGCACGAAATACTGAACTGTAACGGCGTGAATGCTTTTGTACCTGGAGTCTCCCGCATACGGCATGAATATCCCGGCCTCCCGTCACTAAATCTCCCGAATAGAAGCGACTACGTATCTTTTCTCTACAATGGGCTAAGATTTTAACCCAAATTTCTCCCGAATCTAAAAACTTTCGGCTTTTCAATTTCATATGTTACGATTTTGGCTACATTTTCATACATCTTTCACCCAGTCTGTTCAGAAGTTTACTGAAACAAGGAAATATCTTTTCGTTATTACGGCCAATTGAAGGCCACGACAAAAATGCCCAAACTTCCAGGTCTGGCTTGTGTGCTGGGGTAGGTCGATTTTTGGGGAAAGGGGGGGTCGAATTTGGAGGGATGGGTTGATGATGGGAGTGGGAAGGGGGGGATTGCCTCAAAGGAAATAATTCTCTTGATTTCAGATCTCCAGAGGTTGGCATCTCTGTTAAATACTGGTTATAGCCAGTCACATGGTTTCCTATTAAATGGATTTGATAGTTCAGTGCAAAATCGGTATCAAGGGCCAATTGGTGCTAGGCTTGCCAAATTTATTTGTCTCTACTAAAAGCATGATAAAATTACCCTACTGACAATGGTAACGTCACTGAAGGTTAAATTGATGTCGGTTTTCAGTGGTTACAAATGGGCTTTGAAGTAGTTTTTAGTGTTCAAGTGCTTACACGTTCGCCAAAACTTAAATTTGGTTGAGTCAATTTTTATCCACGATCCATAACATCTGACTTTACCAAATTTAAGATTGGCAAACATGTACGCACTTGAAAACCAAACACTGCTCCAAAGCCCATTTGTAACCACTGAAAACCAACATCAATTTAACCTTACTGATGTCAGGGCTCCTGACTGACGTAGTATCGTGTTTTTGACAGGCAGGGCGATAGTGCTTTAAAAGATTGATGAACTTTGACAAAATTTCGTAAGAATTTTAAACGGCGTAGGGACTTGTAAAGTGAAATTTTTAAGCGAAAGGATCTGCAAAGTAAATAAAAATTTGAAGTGCGAGTGGAAAATCGACCCCTAGCGGATTGTACTAACTTTTGAGTCAGTGTATGAAATCCTAAAACGAAACAGTTCAAATGAGAGCTATCGAGTACTTCTTTCCGTGATGTTGATTGTTTGTCAAAAGTTAGATAAGTGACATCTCGGTTTTTTTTTCAACTTAAGACTTGGCTATTTCATAGAAGCAAAAAGAGTTACTCTTAAGATTCTCATCACGACCACATATGCACCCTACTACCAATGATGAATTCATTTAGATCGTTATCATAGCACCGGATCCGCCAGTAGGCGAATTGCCAAAGAACCCAGCGTGTACACTAATTACACATTTGTAGTCACTACGAATAAGGTTCGAACCTTTCGAAAGCGTTTGGGTCCCATGAGGGTCCGGAGATGGGCTCCTGTTCGAGTCTACGACGATCAGGGAGGACTCCCGTATAAAAGAGAGGGGTGATCTTCAGATATTTGAATGAATCCCCCGTTAAGGCACCTGGAACTCGTTTTAGGGGCGCGGTTCCATTTCATTGTCACCCCTATAATATCTACAATAAGAGTATTTTCTGGAATATTTTTACAGCCTAACTATCCTCTCATCCTCGGAGAACTAGGGGCAGGTAGTCCAGGCAAGGGAAAAATCGTTTTCCCCGCCTTTTCTTCGCCACATACTGTACCTGGTGACATTCATGTTTTTCTGGAGCTTTTAAGGGTCTTTTAAGGAGCTTGTTCCTTAAAAACAAAATCCACAATCTGTTCATCCCCGATATCCATGTTCATAAGTTATTCATGTCATTCACGGAGTGTTGACGAACACTGTTGAAGAGTTGGAACCAACCCTGAAACCTCAAAACAAAAGGGATTGAGACACCCGGAAATATCTTACCGTAAGATCTTTATCAAAGTGGCATATTTTTCAGTGCATCTCATGCTAGTACCGATAGTACCATTCCAATGTCATTTAATATCATCTACGGATAAATTCTTACAGTAGGGCGATCATTTGTGACCACAGCGATTTCTTAACAACCGTTTTATTTGCTAGAAAATTATACAAAAAATAGATGTAAGTCCTTTAAAATTCAAACATGTCGTATTGCGTGTGAGGTATGAATCGTATGCTTTTCGGTAATCGGACCTCCCTCCAACAATCATGATAATCCTCCTTAAGAATTATCGTTTCCTATTATAAAGTTGCAATATTATACGCGCTATGCAGTCCGATAACAACCGCAATTTGCTATAAATAGCCTTTGAACTATAGTAGCTCTGTGGCAAATTGACGCCGTGTTCACTTTCTTCAAGGTGGACGGAAAACTCGTTTCCGTGTGGTTACAGTTGTGAGTCTTCAAATCATTTATGGTTTGTGACTGTCACATCCTCGTTTCATTTATATTGTTATCAGCAGGCGCTAGTTTGGAGAAAACTAATAACCTCGTTCCAGGCAACATGTGAGGAAAGCGGTACGGGATCTTTCATGTGTTGGTGGCGAGGGGGGGGGGGGGAATATAAAGTGGTACGGCTACGGATGAACGGCCGCATTGTGTCGAGCCATGGGAGTTCCCACCCCCTCCCCACACACACAGCCACACACACACAAAAGAACAACAACGAGGACAGAAACAAAAAGAAAAACAAGAATCAAAAAAATTAACTCACTGACCACAGGCTAGACACGAGTGACGAGTGTAAGCGATACATATGCTGTCAAGCAAAATGATCTTGGAAGCAAACAGCTTTTTTTGTTTACTTTCGGGCTCCTGCCTCAACTCTTATTCCTTTTCCAACCTCGCTTCCAGTTTCAAGTTAGTCACAGAAATGAGGCTATTCCTCCCCTATTCCTCCCCCAACCCTCCTCCTGTAGTCTCGCGCTCCAATGCGCTCTCCACTCCATCAAGAATAATTTACAGTGATCGGCTGTTGGGTCAGGCCACCGTATGGGCATCGTACGTCATCTCGGGTGCGTGAAGAGTTTTTATTACGAACGCACCCAGAACGATTACGTGTTCACTGTCGTTTAGCGGGTTTAATTTTGTTATTGTCTGCAGTACAACAATTGAGGATATTCGCTAGCACAAGTAATATAAGCTCAAGGTTGTTTCAGTTTACACACAGTAAACACTGCAAGGATTTTCCTCGATAGAATGTTATCTGGTCGTTTGAAATGTCTTCTTCGCTGTTTTTCTTTTTTTTCCCCTACATTTCCTGACAGTTAATTTTATTAATTTGCCATTGTTGTTATTGTCTGTTTTTAATTGGTCCTGGCTCTAAATTTGTGGGCTTTTAAGTCTTGTGATTTTTGTGAATTTCTTCGTTATAGCAATAAGCAGTCGCTTCGATTTTTTCAGCTGAAATCAAATTTTGTTCAGAAAATATCGATCTTTCCAAGCCATGAAAATCAGATCCCCAAAATCAGAATTTCTTCCGAACGAATGTAAGCCTGGCAACAGCTTACGTATCTCTTTGACGTCATCAAGCAAAGCCTCTGATATCAAGCTCTGATTGGTCAGCACCAGTCTCCAAACTACGTCACAACGGCAAACATGGCGCGCGGTTTACTGAGTTTACAAAATCAACACCATGCATTCAGCGCTTTGACGATGTAGTTTACTTAGCTGGAAGCAGACGAATTATTTTGCGATCGGAAAAAAAAAATTTCTGCCCATCGATCTGTTGCTGAAAGGATGCACGTAAAAGCTGTTTGTTCTAGACATTTTGGGAAACTATAGCTTCGCTAAGTATCGCCTTTGTCGTGGTATTTTCCTGGCCTTATCGAAATCGTCGCTTTCAAGATCTCGTCGAGTTCTTCACATCTCCCCAGCAGGAAGGCTTTAGAATATTGTTGAATTTCGACTGAACAGAGAACACGACAGTTTTCATGCACTGGTAGAGGTGTTTTTATTTCTTGGTGCTTGAAGAGCAAGGGTTTGTGACGCGGAAAGCGAACGGCGTTTGTTGGTTTGAAACCTTGCTTCTCCGCGACCATTCGATTTTGTTCGCGGATTAAAATCTTTTGTCGATTTCTTTCACCGCGAGGAAGCAACGTTTTAGGGACATTGAGAGTGTCCTAAGTCGTTTTGTGGCCCAGCGAGAAAACTGAACTGACGATGAAAATAAGCTATCAAGTATTCATGAAGATTGCTTAAATATTACATATGGTAAACCGGTAGACCATTTGTGAAGACTTCACGATTCAAGGAAAGTGGACACTGGTGGCATTAGTTTACAAAAACAACGAGTTGAAAGCTTCAACAGAAGAAGTTTACATCGCCTCATTGAAAAAATATTTTTACAGATTTTTCTTCCGTTCTCGTTCAGTTTACAAATCAATGTAAATTGGCCAAGAAAATTCAATTCGAGTAGCCGGTTTCTTCCTTTGATCATCAGTCTTCGGACAATATCGTCCCAGTGTATTGGATTCACACAGTGGTCTTTTAAATCCCTGTTTATTCATATACTTTCTTTTATTCCAATTCGTAAAGCAAGGATGGATTTCGCGACGATCTCTCCAGTCTGGGCAAGAATTACAGTGTTGTGTCTTCGCTGGATGTGTAATCCACACGAAGGAAATCATTGACAAGCGACGGCCGAGTTTCATTAGGACAAACACAAACAACGTCCAAAAGAATCAGTTCTTCTCTTTACTGTTCTCTACCTGGTTAGCTTTCAAAAGATTTGGTTGAAAGAGAAAATCAGGAATCTTGTGGCATATGGAAAGGGATGAAGATCGCAGCAGTTTATTAACAAGAAGGGATCTTGGCGAAAGTAACTTCGTCAATTTCGTTTATTTACTTTGAATGAACCAGGCACATTTGATATATTTTAATGGCTTCGAAGACAAAGCCCTACCATAGAATCGAACAAAACCTTTTCTAATGTATATTGAGAACAGAATGGCTCAAGCAGAATTGATAACACATTCTTCGAGCGCGTTCACTTCCTTTCATAAACCCAATGGAACAATTTTCGCTGCTGGTCTTTGTGCAAGCAAAGTCCGTATTGATGTGGGAGGAAACGCACTTCGAAGTCTTACCCAGAACTTAGTGAACACATATAAAAAATGTGGCTTGAAGATTCCCGAGACCACTATAAATGGGAAAAAATCCCGGCAGAATTCCAAAACTGCTGGGAACAGCAATAGTGAAGGGGATTACAAGGTTGTGCTTCATGAAGAGTTGTGTTCCGCGACTTCGCGTTATGAGGTACTCGAATTTCTCGGCCGGGGGACTTTTGGACAAGTGGTGAAATGTTGGAAAAAAGGAACAAACGAGCTGTGCGCCATCAAAATATTAAAAGACCATCCTTCTTATGCCCGCCAGGGACAAATCGAAATCGGTATTTTGGCGAAGTTGAGTGCGGAGAATTCAGAGGCTTTTAATTTCGTGCGCGCTATAGAGTGCTTTCAGCACAAGAATCACACATGCCTTGTTTTCGAAATGTTGCAGCAGAATCTATACGATTACCTCAAACAATCGAAGTTTAATCCGCTACCTTTAAGGCACATTCGACCTATCGTTCAACAAGTCCTAGTGGCCCTGTCGAAGTTAAAGTCTTTGGGTTTAATTCACGCTGATTTAAAACCCGAAAACATTATGTTGGTTGATCCAGAGAAGCAGCCATTTCGTGTAAAGGTGATTGACTTTGGGTCCGCTACTCAAGTTTCCAAAGCAGTTTGTTCTTCATATCTGCAAAGTCGATATTACAGGTAACCAAGTTAGTTAAGAGTCGTAAAAATTTTACCTAGATTGCCCAACACTCGAGGTCGAATATTTATTAAGACTTGTTATTACGCTTATATATTTTTTACAATTTGAATCTCGAAAATAAATTATATTTTACCCCAGAAGAACATTAACAAAAAAAAATGTTTTTGTTCAACTCCTCGCCACAAAATTACTTCGAATACTTTCATTTTGTCTGCGGTCTGCTTTTGATGATAAATTTCTTTTGTTGTAAACAAAGTTCTGGACGTGACAAATGGTAATTTGTATTCGACCTCGTATGTATCTGCTCATATCTTTTTTCCTTGTTGACTAAGGGGCAGAAAAAATTCCAAGAATATATGGAAAGATAATCCTGTAAAAAAGTGCAGCTGACTGTTATTATTGTTATTTTATTTTCATGCTTTTGGTTGCTTACTTCACTGTGTGTCTGCTCATTGAATCTTGTTGGATGGCTTTTGTGAAAATCACACTTTTTTAACAGATTGAAAAGTTGGTAGTAAGCTTAATTTTCCTGAAGGATCTGTTTTAGTTTTGCATTTCGCGACGTAATTAATCATAGAAAAGGCTTCAATTATGGGACTGGCAGCTGAACTGAATTTGGCACTCAACAGATGTCATTCACACTTAGCTGATAAAATAGCTCCTGGAGTAACAAATTTGTATTTGCTGAAAACAAAATTAATGAGAATAACTTAAAAGCTAAAAATTCAAATTCTGAGACCAGCAAAATAAAAACCTTCCATTTCAATTAGATGTTTTTTTGCTTCTTGACAAAATATTTTTGTATGCACTTAAGGGATTTAAAGTAGGAGGCAATTTTCTTTTGAGAACAAAATTGCTGACTTGAAAGCATGACGGGAATTTGTAAAACTTAAAAGCAAGCTTAAATTGTCAATCCCTAAAATCCATTTGTTTTTTAACATTTTTTTAGAAATATTTAAAACTTTTTCTGACAATGCTATGCTTCAAGGCAATTTTGTAAGTTGATAAATTTCTCTTATATTCTCATCACCTGTCTGTGTGGCCTTGCATTGGTATTGTAAGGGGAAATTATATGTTGATCACTGTAGATTAACTATAACATCTATCAGATAAAAGCAACAGCATGGCAGTAAGGTTTTCTCTCCCAAATGTCTTGAAACACTTGGATGACCATAATTTGTTTGAAAGCAGAAATAATTTGCATGCATAATTGTCACCATTATTTTTAAATGTATATGTATTTTTTGTGGGCCAGGGTTTACCACAAAGCCCATTTCCTTAATATTTAGTTTTCATCTTTCTAAATGGTAAGCAAAATTTAAAAATCAAGCAAGGTTGTAATAAGCCGTATGTGACAATTATTTTTCTGCCTGCAGCAATACATTTTTTGATATTTATACTGAGATAGTAAAGGATACAGTGTGGTACTCAGCAACAAAAGGTGCTCATTAACACAAATGCCACTCATTTATTTCCGAAGGTAGACACTTAATGAGCCGACAAATCTACATTGGTAAGAAAACCTGTCTTCAATTGTCACGACTGTGATCCCTAATGTTATACTGTTGATAGCAATCATTGTTGATTCTCCTTGTGTGATGAGCACATGCACAAGAAAAATTGTGTTTTTTAAACTGGCATGACATAAGTGTAAGCAAAAGGAAAAGAAGCTTTTCCCTTTTCTTTTGCTTATTTTAGGAGTGATCTCTTAAAATATAGGCTTATTTTTGTTCTTTAGATTGTTTACAGTCCTCTGTTTTCCTGTGAGATTGCCTAGTTGAATTGCTTCATTCCTCTGGCCGCCATCTCAAAACATGCAACGCGCCAAATCTGGGGAGAGTACAAAACTGCTCTCGGTGGGGGCGGGTATGGGTAGTGTTAGCATGGAACAAATTTAAGCTAATATGGGGGTGCCAGATCAGTGTATAGCCCTGCAATTGGCAAAATATGTGTTATGTAACAAGGTACAGCTACAGATAGAAATATGAAAAACTGTGCATTAGTTATTGACATAGGATGTAATCTCCCATGTTTAAGGATTGATGTGCGTCTCATTTTATCATGAAGATTGCAATATCTTGATTGGGATTGCATTTGTATTATGAGTAGGAATTTCGCAATTTAGATCATATTGTCCAGTGTGATAGTGGTCGAGGTTCAGTCAGGATAATAATAATAATAATATTTATTACTTATATTGTGCTTTTTCTATAAAAATAATCAAAAGTGCATTACACTTAATAAATACATTATAATTTTAGATAGGTAATAAAATCCAGTTTTATGATTAAAAGAAATAATAAACAGCAATTATAATGACGCTGAAACAATTATAGGAATGATGCTGAAACAAAAGTTACTGTTCTGGGAATGGGGTAGAATATGTTGTATTATTGAGAAAAGAAAAACTGTTTCCAGTGAAACTAAGAATGTGTTGAATGTAGCAGTTGGCATCTACATGAAAGATACAAACCAAGTTTTACAATTGTTGATACAAATTGAAAGTTTGATCTTACAGGAACAGAAGATTATCACAAAAAGGAACACTTTTGTGTTGTGGGTTTATAGACTAAGCAGATTATGTCATTCTTTGAGAGCTAAACCTTATAGTAATGTTGGAGGACCTTTTCAGTGCAGAGGGCTTTTTGGGGTGGGTGTGTATGGGGGAGGAGCGGAGATTGACTTGATGCTTATTTTATTAAGAAAAAAATCCAAAAAATTATTTTGGAAAGGTATTCAGTGCATAATTATGTATTTCATCCCCATTAAGCAAAATTGAAAATTGTAATCTGGTTTAAATCCAAGACTTGCCAAGATGGCATGCTGAGACCCGTCCTTACGGGATTGAAGCCACAAAGGAGTGACAAAAAACAAAACAAAAAGGACTCAGAAGGTTTCACCAAACACCAAGACTACCTATTATACCACTCTGCTTCCCATTGCCTAAGATCAAGTGGCAAGACTCCTAGACCAAAATTTAAGAGCTCATGATTCCAAAATGTTCCCTAATTCTGTTATGCCTGATTGAAACTTCAAGACTCCAATACTAAATGCTAGATGCAGCATTTCAAAATGGTGATTCCTACAAAAAAATGAAATTTTTCACATTCCTGAGCCCTGACCAATAATTATACTTGAAATTTGAGTAATATGCCTAGTTATATATATCTTTGGAATGTTAAATCAGTCGTTTTGTGGGTGATAGGTGAAAACATCCAAATCCTCTTTAAGAGGATTTTGTAGATGTTTACAAAAACCTCTTGGAAGATAAATATTCGTGATAACTCCTACATTTTTTGGCAAATCTATAGACTAATTCCTATCTATGAAAAAATTTTCGTATTAGGATGTGATGAACAATGAAGTGTGCACATGTTCAGTTGTTCTCATTCGGGAAGTTAAACACCTGAAGAAAGCAGTGAATTGTAGTCAAGCTTTGAAATCAACTGATTTATGTTTCTCCTATTAAGTTATTTTGTTTTGTCTAGAGTTTTGGTTCTATTTTAGGGTGTTGGCAGAAATTTTCTTAAGGGTAACCCAGGGTTTTATTCATTCAAGGGTATAACTTGAGGCAGCTCAAAGTATTATATTTTAGGGATTATTCAACACTTTGAGAGCAAATAAATAAATGTAACAGCCTCCAGACTGCAACAAACACATTTCAGCCAAATGTTACATCTGTTGCAGTAAGGTCGTCAGAATGAAAGATAATTCTGTCAATCATCTGAACAAACAAGGCATAATAGTGTTTGACAACTTCTGTGCATGTGCAATTGATGACCTTGTTGTATCAAAATTATTTGAAGAATTTTGCAACTTCAGCTATTTGTTAATTTTTGCTTCATGGAAACAAATGACAAAAATGTTGTCAAGCCAAGTTGTGGAAGATTATAAATTTACCACTTCTTATTAAAGTTTTTTTTTTCGTTTTAAAATGATTTTTGGACAGGAAAACTTACATAGTAGTAGCTCTTCAGAGATAAAGTGTTAAATATAAAGGACCCTCCTTACCTCTGAATCACAAAGATTATTTCAGTGTCTCTGTGATACAAAAGAGGAGGAACATAAAACTGGGTGCAGCAGTACATGACCACTTGAGTATGAATCCTGAAATAGATTGTTTTGTACTGATGTATGCACATTTTTTCAGTTGTTTTTAAATACACAACCAAATAACGCATTATTGTAATTTCTGTAGTTTTGAGAAGGTTTGAATGATAACAAAATATCCAGAAGCAAGTCTTTCTACAAATAGAAAGTGGTGACTTTAATTTCTTCACTTGGATACAGGAACAGTGTTAACGAGACAGACATAATGGGAGTAATTTTAGTAGTGTTATTGGTGTAAAGTAAAGGGCTTTTGTTGAACCTTTTATCATTAAGCATTTTTCACTATTAATGTATGCTGTTTGAGGGTGTTACCGTCGGCTATCCTTTGCACATTTTCTTATCTTTACACCATGAATGTGGTATAATGACCATATTACAGTAGCTGGAAAAAATTGATGACTTACCACTTTTCAGAAGTGTTATTAGTGTAATTTAATAGTGGGAATTAATGCAGGGCTCAAAGTTTATTTTTGGCTTTCGGGGCAATTGTGCTGCCAGGTGTAAATTTCTAGGTGCTCTGCCAAAATTTTAGGTGCACAGCTAAAAATGTTAGGAGCACAGCTTAAAATACTGGTGGCACCAAAAAGAAAAATCAGAAAGCTTCGGACCTTGGTTAAGTATTCATTTATCAGTATGTTATCTTTTATTTCAATCCTGTGTTTGTTTCTTTCAGGCTCTTACTATATGTTGAAGGTAACACTAATACCGTTACGTTTTTTAAATCAACCTTACTTCTTAATCTCAAGAAGTATTACACTTTATGGTATATTCAAGATAACAGAAAAATTCCACATTCATTCCTTTGAAATTAACATGAATAACTAAGAAAATATACACTGTCAGTTTACTGCTCACAACTTTCATCTCATTTTAGTTTAAAGCTGATACAGACTTGAAAGTAGATCCACGTCATTTGTTTAATACAACATTAACTCGGTCAGTCGAAATCCGGTGATTCCCATGAATCAACAACTGAAATTAATTCATCTGGTCACATTCTGTAAGCAAAGTTAGGATGCCTTGATCTCCGACCACTGTTGAACCGCTTGACAACTGCTGGAGTTGGGTCAAATGCCTCTAATTCTGGCCCTTCGATGCTGGTGTGGATTAGGTCTTCTGTCTTAACATGTTTAGCCATTCTTGACTTCTTGACTCTGGATTGACCTTTCACATCGGCAACGCAAACTCAATTGCGCAACAAGCACGTGTTTTAAAGGTAGCCTTCACTCACACCAGGGCTTGAAATAACGGCCGGTCAACGGACAATGTCTGGTCAAAAATAGGTTTTGTCCGGTCAAATCCTTGGATGGCCGGACAATTTGTCCGGTCGTTTACCCTTGTAAAGAAAATTTTAAATTTTTAAAGCTTCAACATTATTGGCGTTCGTGAATGAAAAGGAGAAAGACAGAACGAGATACTACCAGACCAAAAACTTATAACAAATGATTCATAATAGTGGTTGTAAAATTTCCGGTGGTTGCAAATTTTCGCTTTGTCATTCATCAAGCCGTCACCGCAAATTAGCGGGTGTTCCGGAGAAAGCGTGTGTAGCGGTGTGAATTAACAGTGCCTCTCAGTGTCGGTACAAAGGTCCGGTCCAATAAAAAGAAAGCAAGTTTACATTTATTTGTCGACTTGTCGACATTTTGTGTGAATCACTCTAGGTCTAAATTCCGAGATTGACGAAACATCCCTGAGAGGTGATTTTCAAGGGAAACAAACCATTTAAACAGAAAGTTCACATATTCCATCAACTTCACGACTTAAGTAGGTATTAAAATTTAACCGTATAGAAGACAAAGAACTGAAGCGATAGTTGTATGCACAAATGTAATATTGATTCTGACGAACTTTGCGGCTGTACCGTGCGTTCCAGCATTGAGTTCGAGGCTGCATGTACAATAAAGGCGTAGAAAATGTACTTGCTTGATATGTAAACATTATGCGGGGGGAGGGGGGATTTTATAGAGATATGACGTAATGGATATTTGTCCGGCCAAAAATGGGTTGTGTCCGAGCAAAAATAAGTTTGACCGGACAACTTGACCGGCGCCAGCCGGGAAATTATTTCAAGCTCTGCACACGTGTCAGCGGAGTCTTTACAAAACCGAAAAGAGTCTGGGATGGAATGGAAACGTCGAGAAGAAATGGACCTCGGGATTCAGGGAAACCACAGGGGGAAAACGACCAATAAAACACACACTGATGCAAGAAAAATGATGAAAGTTTATTATTTGGAGCCTGATTGTGTTATATCTACCTTTGAATTTATTATTTCAAGCTTCCGTTTCGTGTCTAACCAGTCGGAGTACTTAAGGTCGATCAGGTTAGAAAGCAGAGTCGAGTAGCGATTCAGTCACACTGAACTCGGGCTTTTTAGGTGCGCCAGTGCAATCACACATGATTTTTTAGGCGCACAATAAAAAATCTAGTCACATGTGCAACCAGCTGGTCGTTAACTTTGAGCCCTGTAATGCATATTGGATCCCACTGATGTGAACTCTGATTGCCTAAAACACCTTGGTGTATTAGTGTAAGAAATCTTAAAGACAGAGGACTGAATTGTTTGTTTTCAGAGGCCTTCTTAATTTGAATACAAAGTTAGAAGGCAAAAGACGGACAAAATTTTTTTAAATTTGGGCTTCAAGTTAAGTAAGTCTTAAAATCCCATCATGTGAGATGTTTGAATGTTTTTGTTTTTGCATAAAGATATGTAATATCTAGTAATAAAATCCTTTTTGAGGATCTGAGAGTCTAAATAATAACTATTTTGTTTACACCTGATGAATGATAAAAAAAGCATGCTATTTTTGGTTTTAAAATAGGAAAAGGTAGCTTTTGACATTCTTTTGAATATAACAAAATAATTGTATTTTATTTAAATTTAAGAAAACATCTTATGTTTGGAGCAGTTGTTGAATTTATGGATGTATATTTTTTTCAAACTTATTGCTTAGAGTTCTGATGGTTAGATGTTTGGTTTCATATAGGACTTCATGTCTTTGCCTCAAAATGATAAACCCTAATTAAGGACAGAGCCTCCTTTTGTTACTGTGCATATGTTCTGTGCTTCCAGGGATATTCCGGGTTCTTAAGGAATTTGCCTACTAATATAACACTATTTTTGCGTGGATTATGACTATGTGGAAAAAGCAGATCTTAGCAAGGGCTATGAGAGTTGAAATGGGGGTAACCAAGCATTTTTCCAAGATAATTGAGCTTAAATTTGGAAAGAAAATGCCATACATTCTTTGTATTTTAACGCTTTTTTTAGAATTATGTTTGCTTAATTACTCTGAAAAATGCATGGTTACCCACATTTTTGTTTTTGGATTCCAATAACCCTTGCCAAGATCTACTTTTTCCCCGGACTGATAACCTTTGCAAAAATACATCCCTATTAGGAGGCACCGTCCTTAACTCAAACAAGAAATTACTTCCCCAAATTTGTGTCTGACCACCTGCTACAAAAATGTAGGCTTGTTACTTGGTAGTTTTGAGTTCGTAAACTTGGTCACTCTAACATACACCAGTAAGATAATATTGTAAAGTTTTAAAAGTACAGTAATGACTAGACTGTTAGCAGTCCTTTCTGGATAGTCGAGAGGGTGCGCGAAATAGCCAAGCGAAAAACTGGAGCGAGGAGAAAAAAACGAGAAGAGACTGGGGGAGAGGCGCCTCTCCCCCAGCCCCCCGCTGCTTGTTCGCTCCAGTTTTTTCGCTTGGCTATTTCGCGCGCCTTCTCGACTATCCAGAAAGGACTGCTAGCAGTCTAAGTAATGACCCTTGTTTAGCCAGGGGTTTCAATAAAATTTGAAGTAGGCATCTGGTTTGAATAGAGTAGCCGACTATATCAACAAAGTTTGAAAGAAATCTTTCTTTAATTACTTCAATTTAGGGGAAATAGTAGCCAACTTCTTTGAGCAAATTTGCAGATGCTTTTTGTCGGTCATCGGTGCTAATTGAAAGCACTGTTTAGCCTTTGGATCTAGTAGCCTCATTACTTTCAGGTAACAAAAATGTATACTGGATGTGCCAAAGAATACAGAGAAAAAGACCAAACAGTGTTGGTGAATCTACCTTAGCAGAGGAAATCACCTCCTGTGTTTCTGATAATGAACTCTCCTATTGTTAGTAATGGCAACGTTAGAAGCCAAGTGAGACTAGCAGGTGTTGAAATTGACTTGCTAATTAACAATTTATAGGTGCTCTGCTGGTTGATACTTAGTTTACAGAGAAAGGTTGATTACTAATACTAGTACTTTTAAGTTACTGTCTTTAATTTAGAGGTGAAAAAGATGCAACTGTTGAATGAATTTATAGGTTATGTAATATATCCTTGATAAACAGGTTCTTTACTGCACACCATGTGGCATGTCCAATCGCTCCTCTGGGGGAGGGGGGGGGGTTGCTACTTCTGGAGAGTCAAATTTTGTTGCTGACCATGTACTTTTGGCACCTCACAACTGTCCCCAGCTAACACTGCAGTGCCAAAATACTCTGACACACCAAGTTATTTTTAAGGACAGAAATTGCCAGTATCATGATTATATTGTGTGTTTCTCGTGTATTCAACAGAGCCCCTGAAGTGATTCTTGGTCTGCCGTTTTGTGAAGCAATTGACACATGGTCCCTTGGATGCGTAATAGCAGAGTTGTTTTTAGGATGGCCACTGTACCCAGGGTCTTCGGAATATGACCAGGTATGGTTTACAATGCAACATCTCGCACAAAAGCCTTACAATCTGTTGGACACTTAAAATGGATTCCGCTCAACATTTGAGCAACAAGTGCAAAAAATATTTACTAAAAAACTACAAAGCACAGTAACAGTTTGAATACTATCTGAAACACCTCACTTTAATTTGCTTCTCCAAGCGACCCCGCAATTAAATTCTGTGGCATTCTCGAGAAACTTAACCTCAAATCTCATAAAAAATATGCTTAAAACGGGCGCCATTTTGTTTTGAACCGACATGAAGCATCTTTTCAATTAAAACAAGGTAATTTAATCTCGCGGGGTTAGCTTGGGAGCTTAAGTGTTGATAATTTCTTCTTTTTTTATTTGAATTGTTGCCATGCTAAGAGTGTGGTGTTTTTGGTAACTTAATTTTTTTGTTTGTTGCTCACACATTCAGCGGAAATTGACTTAATCTGCTGCCAGTTCAGGGCAAAAAACTTTTTTTCTAATTCCATTGGACAACTGCCCTCAGATTTTGGTTGTCTGAAATTGAAATAATTTCAGTCACCAAAAAAAATTATTCAAAGTAAATAAATTTATCTAATAAAAATGCAGAGGTTATATAGCTTAGATTGTACTAGGCGTTAAGTGTCATAAGTGCATGTTTTAAGACAACACTATATGTCATACACACACGGCCTACTTTCACTTACATTAATATGCTCCAGAGATGCTTGGGACACTCAGAACTTAGTAAAGAACAAAAAAAATTTCATGATAAATTCTGCTTGTCCCATTGAACGAGTGCTTTCAGAAATCCCCTGAAAATAAGTCTGTCTTAAGTTTTACTTGTTTTGGGGTACTTTCTTATTTGCTCATGGTCTATATATTGGTTCAGTTTTTGTTTCCTTTGGAAGACAGTTTGTCTGACAGGAAGGTTAACATAAGATGTCACTTGCCTAGTGCTCAGCAAAAACTATTTGCCTCAGAACTTCTTGTGACTAAGATTCTTTGTTGTTTGTCTTTCAGATTCGTTACATTTCACAGACTCAGGGTTTGCCTAATGACCATATGTTAATAAATGGCTCCAAGAGTTTAAAATTTTTCAAAAAGGCTGTAAGCACCACAACAGGATTATTGGACTGGAAGATGAAGGTGAGACCCTCATGTATTGTTGTCAAAATTTAAATAGTCCTCATTGGTCTCTTAACATTCCTTAAATATAAGTAGTTATGAGAATTGGTTTTTTTTCCAAGTATTTCCCCTTTGTGGTCAACCTCTTTTCTTATGCAGGATCCTAAAAGATTGTACAGGATCCTGAGAAGGATCTAATAAAACACGATTGGTATCACTTGCAATTTAGTATCCTAGATAGATATCCTGTGTGATCTAACAGGATCCTTCTTTTAGTAACTGGAGCAAATATGAAAAGAATAATTTATTTTGCTGTCTAAAATTGAGTGAGATATTTCCTTTTAAAAAACATCATTAAGTGCTGCAACTATTTCATGCATCATTTGAAGCAAGTTTCTACTCGTTAGCTTTCAAACTTGACACAATAACTAAAATTGTGTGTTCTTTCTAGTTGAGAAATCTGTTTCTTTGTTGGACCCATTTCTTACTGCAAGGTGTATATATATATACCTGTATATTAATGTCAGCAAAGGTCACCCAACAGTAAGGTGTGCTTGTCACCTCTGGTCCATGGGCTGTGGGCTACCTTGGCTCCTTTTGGGCAAGAGCCTTGTTTGCGTTATCTTTTTTCTGAAACTAGAGCACTGGAGTTTCAGTGGTTACACACCCGACTTTCAATCGGACTTCAATCACACTTTTGGTCAGAGAGATAAGAGGTCATTGGTTGAGTTCAAGGTCTGGTCTCTGCCTCGTCATGTCCCACTGTTTTCTTAGATAAGAAAGTTTACTCCACGTTGTCTCCTTCTACAGAGATGTGTAATGGGTACCAGCTAACCATTAGAAAAACATGGCAAAATAATGGGATTACTACTCCTTGATACTACAGAAAGCAGAGTGCCAGCTGCTTGGGCCACTTGTGCCTCACGTGTGACTGTAATTTTGCCAAGAGCCCTGGGATTGTATTGGTTTTAAGCTCATTATGACAGCAAATTTGTTTGTTAGAAGTACATTCTCAACAGGTTCAATCTGTTTTCTTTCCATTTACAGACGGCAAATGAGCATGAACGAGAAACAAAAATCAAGTCGCAGGAAGCAAGAAAGTACATCTTCAACTGTCTGGATGAAATGGCGCAGGTTAACTTGCCCAGCAACCTTGTTGGTAATGAACGTGTAGCAGAAAAGATTGACAGGTTTGTCAATTATTTTCAGTGCTGTTAAATGAATTGTAGTCCTAGTTAGACCCGCTGTACTGGACAGAAACTAGTTGGGAAACTTAAAGCGAATGCTTTTTTTTCCTTCTCATGCTCCCCTTCTCCCTTTCAATGTTGTTTATCACTATTCAACCATCAAATCTTGAACACCAACATTGAGAGGGCAGGGCGACACAGTGTGTCCCAACTTAATTGACTGGTACTGTGGTTTAGGGTTCAATTGTGGGTAATACTGGACTTTCAGAAACCATGTGTAAGCAGGTTTAAAATTGGGCTAGCTGCAGACTACAGCCTGTGTCATGCATGTCTAAAAGGGGTATAATATGTGAATGCACATGGCTAACCATGCTTGTCCTGCAAAAAAGAGGGTTGTGACTAGAATGCATAGCTCAGAATGGGGTCATCTCTTTCACTTGAAATTACACGAGTAAATCTTACTTCAGAGTTTAAAGAAAGGATGGCAAAAACAAGCATAGTGCGGAACTGAACCTGAGTCATTCGCTTCGTAACCGATGTCTATATCCACTACACCAGCAAGAGCTAGCTGCCAAAAACCGTAACCCTTCACATATTTATGTAGAGCATTGCCATAACCATAACAAAAAGCTAACCATTCAAATCAGTGCTTAACCCTAACCATGAGAAATCAGTGCTAAACCCCAAATCAGTGTTCTCCCTAGTTTTCAGGGTAACAGGTAGGCGAGTTTTTTAGACCGGTAAAGCAGTTCTGTTGAAAATCCTTTTCTATCCTGGAGTTTTATAAGTGTCACCATGAGACCCAGAATGTTTCCCGCACAACACTAGGCTCGCACACGCCTCGAAAACCCTTCAAAACGCTTCATGTTTGCGCTTACTGTTACTGTATTAATGTACAGACAAATGTGAAGAAAAAGCTTACAGAAACCTAAAAAACGTATGGAGAAATGCCTAGAAGATGAGACAAATTCCTTACAAAGGCACAAACGAAGAGCTTCAAGGAGAAGGCAATACTAACAACACGTTACGAACAAACCTGAAAAACCAGCGTACGGTTTAACATCGAGAAGACAGATAACACTAGTATCTTACAACAGTGCTAACAACATCTTAATTAATTAACGAATATATTAACACATGGACAAACGTCGAGAAGATAACAATAGCATTTTTCGAATGTTCTAAAATATGGAGAAATGTCGACAGTCGGGAAGATGCATGAAGGAAACGTTGAGAAGACGAGACCATCATCTAACAAACTTAGAAACATCGAGATAGTAAGACTGTCTAATATTGTACGCACGCATGGACAATGAGAAGACGTGGTATGTAGTACAACTGACATAAATCTTTTCATAATTCAATCCGATAAAAAATCCTTTCACAATCCAAAACTGTTGGATGTTTCTAATCCAGGCCTTAGAATGTGGTTCTAACCAGTAACAAGCAGTGCTGCAAGCGGTAAATTTTACCGGTTACCGCCTGATAAGGAGAACACTGCAAATAGTATTTTCTGCCCAACTAGAGCTCTGTTCTCTCAGCTCTCTGCCTAATACATGTAAATTGGGATCTGTTCAGGTTCCAAGTGATGAGGAATACTACATAATGTTAACTTCACAAGATGTCTCACCTTATTTTGGCCTATCCATTTGCATTCTAGTTGCAACCCATAAAATACATGTACATTTCAACAGTGGGAAGAAGTGGGAAGTTTATACCCTCCTGTCCCTCCCCCCACCCCTCCCTCCCTCCCTCCCTTTCTCTTGACCATAGTGTTCTGGAATGATCTGCTGTGTAATACTACCAACTTGAGGTTTGTGGCTTTGAAAAACATCTAGCTGAAGATTCAACTTTCCACATCATTGCCATTTTTATTTTTGTGCATTTGCTCTATGGAAAAGTAAAACCTTGATACTTCTGTTATTCTAAAGGTATGAGTTCACTGATCTGTTGAAAAGAACTCTTGTCATTGATCCGGACAAAAGAATCACGCCAGATGAAGCGCTCAGACATCCATTCATCACCCTTGCACGTTTGGTGGATTTTGCGCACTGCAACACGTAAGTACACTTGCAAAAATCTGAGAACCCCGAATACTGTCATTAATAAGTATGAAGAAATTAGTTGCACACAAAAAATAAATTAAAAAAAATAACAAAGTAGCTCTGTCACTGTCCATTTGTCTACAGTGCCCTCAATTTGAGCTCTCTTTTAAACCTTTAAGGCCCAATATCAGCATGCACATTCTCTGCCCCATTCCCCATATATTTCTTATGTTACTAGTTGGGAGAATTTGCTGAAACATCAAGATGTTTCATCTTTGGTGATCATTTCCTTTATTCTTGTGACCTGTATGTTTGATCAAGTAGTGATGTTGTAAGGAGAAATTAGATGCTTGTCACTATTGGGGCTTAAAGAATTAATGGGCAGCTTTGAAAGTTGACTCCTGTTTTCACAAGTTTTTTTCTTTTTATTCATGCAAGTGAAATAAAACTGAAAAATAAACCTTCAGACTAAAAACTTTTGGACATTTTGTGAGATTTTGAGATGTTCCTTGCCAGTTTTGCACAAGAGCCGTCTCCTTCTTGCCCAGCTGTATAAAATTATTAATGGCTACCACAAATCGTGGATGAACCTTACAACTAATTCAAGGGATGGCACTGTGATGGACTAGCATTCAGTGTCTTAACAGTTCATCTGTCTACTTCTGTAAAGCAATATCTTGGGGTAGTAAGCTGTTACAAGAAAGTCCATTAATTTAACCTTTTCTTTTGTTATTGTAGGTTTAATTTAGCTGTAAAAAGCATGCAAGTTTGCCGGTTTAACAGAGGTGTCCCTGAACAAACCTCACCCCTTCCATCTGGTTCATTGTTTGGTCTTCCACAAGCTTCAGCAAGCTCTTATGTTCATCTACCAATGGTACGAGGTGAAGCCATGACAAGCCAGGATCTTACAGGAGGCTTGCCACAGCCCTCAGCAGAACAGTTTGCTCCTCACACTGGTCTGCCTGTGGCATCTCTTCAAGCAGTGGTAGGTTTGACATTACTTTGGAATTACTACAAGAACATGATAACGAAGTTACGACTGGAGAAATGTGTTAAAAGAAGAAATGTTGACACAGTCATGATAACTCAGAAAAAATCTGAGTCCTCCCAACGGGAGTCGAACCCATGACCTTCCAGGTGCCGGTTGGATGCTCTAACCACTGAGCTATGGGGGACTCGTGGTGAGCGAGGCCATATAACTAGGTTCATATGTGACACAGGCCTGCTTTTACTACAGGCTCGTAGCGTCAAGTGATAAATGTAAACATGATAATGAAGTTACAACTGGAGAAATGTGTTAAAAGAATAATACTACAAGAACATACTGAATACAATTTTATAATTTGTAGCCATACCAGTCTACCGTAGTGGCAGACAACCTAACAATAGTTTTAACTGAGCTTTTTTTTGTTGTTGTTTGTTTCCTTAGCAGCCCACTTTGCAGCCTTCTACTTCAGATTTCCTTGGAGCTCATTATCTTCCTCAGCATGCAGTGCTCTGTCAGCGGGACAACTCGTCACCACAGAAACATCTGTTTGCTCCTCAAGCTGCACCTCAGCAGGTATGTTAGGCTTATTACAGGTTCAATATTTGAAGTAGCCTAAGAAAACAGCCAACGTTTCGCGAGGTCACCACTTGAGCCCTCGCAAAACGGCGTCTGATTTACAAGCACAGAAATTCCATACTGATGACGTGCACTACCCAGTTCTTGGTAGTGCTTCTGATTGGTTGAAAGAAAATTCCCTCGCGGCACAACGAAATGTCGGCTGTTTTCTCACACTATAATTGAAGTGGACTTAACAAAATTGTACAGAATAATAAAAAAGGTACTGCAGAAAAGTACTACTTGATAGCTTTCATTTGAGTGGTCATACTTTAGGATTCTGTCCAGAGACTAAAAAGCTAGAACCTCCATGACCTTGTACACACAAACTTAAGGATTTCATCAAAATACTCAAAAGTTAGAACTGCCTTCTTCAGCACAACATGCAATACCACAGGAAAGCATTGCTGGGAAACTTTCACTTGAATATTCACACTTCAGGATGAAATCTGCAGCCTCAATATTTTATATATATATGTATGTTTTTTGTTGTTGTTGTTTTTTTCTGTGACCTGAAGATTTTCCAATGTATATTTCGCTACAAGGCAACTCTGAATCTGATGAGAAAATCAGTATAGATGGGATCTTGACAGACAAAAGTGATAGGTGCTTCATATTTAGGTTTTGTTGTAGTTCAGTTTTATCCTTGGTTCAATTTTTATTTTCCTTTGTTCTTCTTCATGTTAATATATGATAAGGAATCCGAAACAAAAGAAAGTAAAAATTGAACCAAGGATAAAATTGAACTACAACAGTTATATTGTGCAATATATACTCTGTTTTTAATTCTGTAACTCTCAATTTTTACTGTGCTGATTGTTTGGGCTTTTTATTATCATTATTGTAGCCCAGGCCGGTTGTAGTGTCCATGGCTATTCCTCAGGCAACTCTTACTCTACCAGCATCATCAGGTCTCTATGCTAAGGTCAGTCCTGATTATCATTATTTTTCTGTTTTAACCCTTTAAGCCCCAACAGTGATCAGCATGAAATTTCTCTTCATTATATCAGTGCATTATAGTACACAAAGGTCATGAGAATTCACAAACTCGTCACCAAAGATGAATCGTCTTGATGTTTAAGGATGGTGCCTCCTAATAGCAATGTATTTTTGCAAAGGTTATGACTACGGCGAAAAAGTAGATCTTAGCAAGGGTTATTGGAATCCCAAAAGAAAAATGTGGGTAACCACGCATTTTTCAGAGATAATTAAGCAACCATAATACTAAAAAAGCGTTAAAATACAAAGAATGTATGGCAATTTCTTTCCAAATTTAAGCTCAATTATCTCTGAAAAATGCGTGGTTACCCCCAATTTTCTTTTTGGATTCTGGTAGCCCTTGCTACGATCTGCTTTTTCCACTTAGTCATAAACCACGCAAAAATATTGTTGTATTAGGGGGCAAATTCCTTAAGAAACCCGAATATCCCGAGATGCGCAGAACGTATGCGCAGTAACAAAAGGAGGCACCGTCCTTAAATGAGTTCTTCCAACTAGTACTCACCAAATTGTATGGAAACCAGTAGGGAGAATTTGTAGTAGACGCTGAGGCTTAGAGGGTAAACAAGGAGAAGGTGAACCTTGTTTGCATTGAAAGAGCTGTTTAGTAATTCCATTCAACCCTTATTGTAGTCATGTTTTCCCTTCAATGTTAAGCTTTTACCTTTCATTTTTTTTGTTAATTTTACTCATTTATTTTGTCAATCACAGCTGATGTATTTTTTTATAACATCACGTGTGTCAGATTCAGTTTTGCTCCTGAGGGTTATTACAGCACTTTGCCAAAATCATTAAGTAGCACTTCACCTAAGACGGAAAGTGAAAACAATTGGCCCACAGCAGCGGGAACCATTACAACGTTGCCATTGGTCAAAGGAACATAAGTGCAAAATTCAAACAGACTTTCTCAGAAAAATAATCTTTATAGTGCAATTGCTGAGCCTAATTTAACACATGATATATGTTTTGAGGTAACAAGTAATATAGCGTAATTTCAGCGAAAAATAAATTCAATTACTTTCACGATTTCTGATTACCAGAATCCTTGTATAACTCCCAGAAAACCAAGTCAGGTTCACTTTGTTCTTATACTGGCTCCTTTGAAGCTATCCTCCTACTCTGCCGCTTTTAGAACACGAAGAGAATTATGCTGATGTTCATACCTTAACTCAAAAAATACCAAGCTTTTGTTTTCGATCGCTACCTACTAATTCAATTGTATTAAAAATGTATAGACTTATTCCCATCGTTTAGACATGTATCTTTATTTCTTTGTAATTTCTCTATTCACATATGTATATATTTTGTATGTTACTTGACTTCTTTGATTACTGTGAAACACTACCCGCCCAGACTAGCTATTACTATTTGTGGGATAGTGTAGCCCTTTTATTGTAATTGTGACAAAATTACAACCAATAAACTTTGAAACTTTGATGACCATTCTAACTTAAGAAAATATGTGAATTAATGAGGACTAAAAAGCGGAGTGGTCACACTTGTGTGCAATTGCACTGTAATGCAGCCTAAGGTCATGAGGTAATTTTTAAAAAGCTGTTCAGAAAAGCTCATTCCAGTTCTTTTGTGTTGTTGTCAGAGTGTCCCACTTCAAACGTGGACCCCAAAGCGGTTTGGATCAGATCCTGCTTTACAGGTAAGAGTACCTTTTGGTTTGTTTACTTCTTCATCTTGTTTTTTCTACAGTCAAACCTCAATGCATCTTTTTGGTTCTAATTTTGAGTCCATGGGTGAAACCCCAAAGTGTAATAATTCCAATAAAAGCTACTGAGAAGTGCTATTTATTGTGAGGAAAAAGGTTGCTGTAACTTTTGATTTCGTACATGGAATCCAGTGAAAGATACTCGTGAGCAGTACTTTCCTGTGGTACTGTTTATTATGCTGTACAAGGTGGTTTTAACTTTCTGAGTCAGTGGATGAACTCCTAAATTGTGATTATTGAAGTCTTTTGAGTAGTACGTCTTTGTGGTGCTATTTATTGGTTGGGCATTCCAACATTGAATCTGTAGATGACATCCGAAAGTGTAACCAATGGTTCTAATGAAAGCTACTGAGCAGTGTTTTTCCTGTGGTGCTGTTTGTGAGTACAAGGGGGTTCTAACTTTGAGTCTAGGGACGAAATCCTAAAGTGTGAGCATTCAAATGAAAGCCATTGAGGAGTGTATTCCTGTGGCATTGTTTATTGTGCTGTACATGTGTACATGTGGTTCTTAAATGTGACCATTTAACCATTCTACTGAGTAGTGCGTTCCTAAGGTACTGTTTATTATGTTGTACAAGTTAGATATAACTTTTGAGTTTGTAACTCGGAAATCCCAAAGTTTGATAATTTTGATTATTTAAATGAAAGCCACCGCGTTAGGCGTAATAGCGTTTTGTGGTGCCTTTTTTATGTTGCACAAGGTGGTTTAAACTTTTGAGTATGCAAATAAAATCTCAACTTCCTATGAGTACAATATCTACTTTCGTGCTTCTTATTTTTTGTTTGTTCGTTTGTTTGTAAATGGAAAACTCTCTTGTTTTTGTTTCGAAGTAGAATATTCTTGGGAGTGATTTTTTTTGGTAAATAACGATTGTAAAACCACTCGCGGTCTTTGTAAAGCTGTTGTTAGCACCATTTTCCGTTTCATTGACAGTGACATTTTGCAGACCATGAAGATAAAGTGACTTGATGAAATCCTAAATTCTCAAAGTGCCATTAAAAAATGCTGTGTGTTTTTAGTAGGGAGAATTTATTTTCAGAGCTACCCTTCTGTTTTACGTGACCTAAGAATATCGATGATGCATGTTTTGTTATCATGCCAAGTTGCTGAGGTGGCATACCGCGTGATACATATAAGACTCGTGATGATTGCAATAATAATCCAAAAATGCTCAACGTTTATCATTGTGAGATCTTTCAGCTAACTTAAATTGTCCATGAGCACATCAGTTAAGTCCACATTTTAATTAAAAGTTGTCACTGCATCGTGATGTTTAGATAAATTGCAACTGCAAACTTAATGAAGTGTACGTACGGATGCAACCGAAGAGGGTGTTCTGCGTCGTCTTTATGTTATTTTTAGCTCGAATCATGCAACCGTTGCATGGCTCGGATTTCATCTCTAATTATATAAAAGGGTGTACTTGAGTGATGCTTTTTTAGTTGTCATCAGTAAAGATTTTATCCCTGATCCGAAGAAGAGGCATTCATTTCCGATTCAAGGTTTTCCAAACTCCACCTGCACTGCTTAACAAAACATTCCTTAAGTTTGTATACTGATTTTTTTGTTTTTGTTTTTCACTTTTTCTCAGCTTCTACCTCATTGGACAAGTGCAGTTGGCTTGCAGACCGTTCAGCCAATTATTCCGGAGAACTTACAAGGAATGGATAATCCCAGGTAAAGTGAAATTATGTGCTAATTCATGGGCCTATATAGCTTGACTTGGAAGCTTTCCATTTAAACTATGTGTAGTTGCTTTTGTCGGCATTATTCTTTCATGAAATGTTTTGACAGTGACGGCCTAGACGTTTTTTCTTTTATTATTTATTACCGTCCGGTGTCAAGTGTTTGCGGGTCCACGTCTTTGAGATTTTTTCCTGTCAATTTCTTTACGATCAGCCAAAACTAGATTTCCAAAGATTTGTTTTATGGCTGAGCCATTTAATATTAAGTCATTTGTGTTTTTACGATTTTGTTTGTGGTGCCTGATCCAGCAGTAAATTTTCGATATCTAAGCCAACTATAAGTTAACCAGAATTGTTAAGCTAGAAACCAGTCATTAAAATTGAACCACTCTAGAAAAATATCTGTACTTCTAAATCGAAAAAGTTTGATCCTGCTATCAGCAATTAGCAGGTAAAAAAATCCTGTGAAAATATCGTATATGAGAGGTGTGGGTAATAACAACACTCATTGAACTCCCTGTACGGAACAGTTTGTGAGATGCCAGACTTTAGAATAGGGGAATTGTTTCGTTTTTCTTCAGAGTAATCGAACGAAAACCAACTCGCCTCCGAACGGTTCTTCAAAGCGGGTTAGGGAATTGGGAATTAGGGAATTAGCGTTAGTGACTTAAGAGTCATGCCGTATCCCGCATGAAGGCGTCTATTATCACTTCATGTCTAAAACGTTTTCTCCTAAAATCGATGTCCCAACGCTTTAAGCATCTTTTTAGTTCAAAGCTGTAGCAGCCATTTGGTTGAGAATCGATTAAAGATAAACTTAAGGTCGCGAGAGAGTGTTTAGCAAGAACTTACACCCTTCTACGTCGTGAAAATGAAATTATTCTGTAGGGCCGTCGCTTTCCTTCGAAACAACGTCGTCTTTGTCAGCGAAATATCGTCGTTAAGTTTTCATGTCCAAGTCTTGAACAAGCTGTTGCCAAAATTCCTCAAGTTTCTCATCTACCTGAGATTTAAACAGCGAAGAGCAAGAGTTGATAGAAGTCCTTTGTTTCGGACTTATGTTTCGCAAAGAAGTAAGAAGTTAATGAAATCGAGACGAGGGGTTTATCATTATTGAGAGAGTTTTCAAAAAGAAACATTTTTTTGTTGATGTAAGTTCTCGGGAAACTCTCTCTTTTGCGTACATTTCTGAGCCAAACTTTGTGGAGAGTTGTATATGTCAGAATTTTGGGAGCCGGTTCTGCAGTCACTTAATAGACTTATTGCCAAAAGCTGAAAGTGTACGAAAGTTTGGTTTTCTAAGGTGACGATCAGGCTTTACGACAATGCTTGAAGCTGTTAGAATTAAAATTTAAATGGTTTAATTTTGCTTTGAATTTGGCTTTTTGGGTCGAGAAGTAAACAGCGTTTGCATGGCCCTCGCAAAGGTCATGGGTTCGATACCCGTTGAAGCCTGAATTGTTCATCCTATGGCTGCGAAGATCTCTTTGTCTTTGATTCTTTCTCCCACAGTTCACGTGTGATATATTTCATATGTTCACTATCTCACGACATTTCTTGTTTCTGCTATAGCTACACAGTTGTCCTTCTAAACTGCTTGTGTGCGCCAGAGGTAGACTCACTGAAGGTTTTCTCTGGGATTCAAATTATCGGTTTCAGAAATTCAAACCCCCAAGGGCGTTTTACTTAAAATGAAAAGATGATTTAGCGCACTAAAAGAGTTAATAAATTAATAACTTGCGTTCCTTTCAGTCGGCCAGTGAACCCACCTCCAGTCGGTGCATGGCGAGGGTCGGATGATAATGGTTATATCTCAGCAGAACCCAGCCCTGGCGTGTATCACATGGTAAGACGATACCCGAAGTTATTATATCCTTACATTTTGTAACTTTAAGGGGCAAATGAATTTAAGTTTCTCTCTTTGTTTCAACAGGAAAGCGATGGATTTGAACGAGCCCGTGAGGTATACCATCCTGCTTTTTGTGATTTTACTTTAAAAACTTTTCAGCCCTTTAATTCCCCGCTCTTTCGGTGAAGCTCTAACTTTTGAGTCTGTGGGTGAAATCCTAGAGTGAGCATTCAACGAAAGCTATCGAGCAGTACTTTCCTGTGGTGCTGTTTATTATGCCGTACAGTGTTGTACAACTGTGTAGATGACCATTCACATGAAAGTGACATGTATTGAGCATAATGCCTGTGAAAGCCATTCTAATCGGTTCTTCTCCGTTCTCTTTCCAACAGCCAAGGCATTTGATCAGCCACGAGTGGTCCCGTCCCGCGGGTTCAGTGCTGTTTTCAGTTATGCCAGTCATGCAGCAGCCCGTCGCGCCACCACCAGTCTGGAGTGGGCCTCACATTCCTGCCGGCTTATTACCATGGCAACTGGCTACCAATGCGCTTCAAAATGCCCCCAGCGCGCATGTGCCAATAGGGCTGTCGGGCGGCCATAGGCCTTTGCGGCGAACCGTGTCTTCTCCTGCCCCGGGGAGACGGAGATACGGCGAGAGGACATTTTTATTCGGGGAAGTGAATCAGATCCCGAGCCCCCTGGGGTTTATTCACCATGGCAGTGATTCGTCAAACGGCCCAGCGAAGCAGACCTCGTCTCCAATCGAAATCCCCGACTCACCCTCCTCCCCCAGCGTCATCACAGTCTCCAGCTCCAGCGATGAAATGGAACCAAATTCGTTAGAAACGAACAAAACGGATCGCAACTTGAACGATGACATTGAAGATGATGATGACGTAGACAACGATGACCTCGAGCACTGTGACGTCACGGAGCATGACGAGCACTGTGATGGGTTCGGTGATGACGAAGACGAAGAGGACGATGACTGCATTGTTACGTCATCTTTTTCTATCGGAAGCGCAAGTCCCGGATTGAACGAGTCGATGGAGCACGCCCACAGTGCTAAGGGCTTCACTAGCAGTATTTCCAATGACGAAATGGTGACGTCAACAACATACGGGAATCCTGTGAATGACGTTGTTCCGAATGAGCGTGTGGGGAATTTTAATGAGGTCGGAAAAGACAATGCGATGATTTATTGTTCTGATACTGAGAGTGCCGACGAGAAGGGAGAAATAACGGACGCCAGAGACAGTTATGGCCACATGCCAAGCAGTGCAGCACACCAAAACCCAAACTCGTTTTCTTCTTCTCTGTCTCATAGTCATTACAATACCGATCAAATACAAAACGCTCGCTTTGCGGCGCATCCCTGTGAGCCTGCAGGACCGCACCGCAGTCCAATCAAAGTGTCTCGCCCCAGCTCCCTGGGCGTCATTCCTCAGTACGGTCAGCCTGTCGGGCCAGCTTACATCTCACCGACTCTACCCTACCCGCCGTCACAAACTCTACTTGTGTCTGGCAATGAGCCTCGCTGTTGCGTTGGAAACGATTCTTTTCCTGATAGCAACCCTTTGGTTATCCTACCACCAACGCATGCACAGTTTGTGTCACAACCACTGTACACTGGCGTGGCGAGAATTTCCACTGCAGGCCCAGTGTCCGGTCACGTGCCTTACTCTTACGTAACGTCAGCAGCGGGTGCGGGCCCGTCTTACGTGAACCCAGGCCTCCCACAAAGGCAGGTTCTTTCACGTGGAAGCTGTCAAGCACCCATGCAACCGGGTCTTGCTGTAGCAGGCGTTGGTTACCAAGGCCCTCCTACTCTTGTAAACCAAAGATACCAGAATTCTGTGATGGGCGCTGTGAAGACTTTTAACGTTGTGCCCAGTACGTATAACGGTTACGGCAGGTTCATTTTAAATTCAAGCCCGACAAAACAACGGGTATTTTATCCATAATCATAGAGTTAGCATTTTCATGTTTTAGCGAGTCTTTGTGTGTGTTGCGCGCTTAAGAGATCTTTGAATAAGCAACGTAAAATAAGTTTTAATGTAGATTGAGTTTGTAGAGGGTGAAATGTTGTCTTGGATGTTATATAATAACCGCGTGTGTTAAGATTGTGAACTTTTAATTGTATACTAGTGTTTTAAATATTAAACGGATTATTTAGCTGTTGAGATATTTATGCTATGCCCAAGACGGCTTGTTTTAAATCAAATGTAGTGCTGGGTGGGCTATTAAAATATGTATTTACACTTCAAAAGTGTGAATCGCGCATGGTTTGATGAAGTCCAAAGATAGCCTTTTATTTCCTTTATGTTATTTCCATTAATGTTATTTGAAAAAAAAAATGGTTGTGCATCAACATATTATCGCCAAGTTGATGGTCGTCTTTATTCTCCTTATTTGACTGGTTGATAATGCACTAATATTGTTAGGAGAAATAAGATTTTGATAAGTAGACACTAGAAGCTTATACTGAGATCCATTGCAGTGCGACCTGCTAAATGTAAAATGAGCACTGTAAGTGGGAAACATTGAATATAAATTATACTAAGTACTTAAATAGTGACAAATTGTACGTGCGGTCTTTTTCGCGTGAGAGAAATCTGTTCTTGAGTCCTCTAGCCTTAACAAATAGGAAGACTTTTACGTACATTTAACTGAAGACAAAGTAGTAAATAATTAGAGCCATTTTGTCTTAAACTGTACTGAATTAAAATTTTCTTTGTAGATGGAAAATAATGTAGTTTTACGAATTCATCATAAGTTGATTTTTTAGTGTAGTGGCGATTATTTTAACAGAAGAATTCTTTGCGATTTATTAATCGATTTCCTGAATTATGTATCAGTTAAGAGTTTCACAGGTTTCAACTACGGAAACTGATATTGGAGCGATTTTTTTTTTTGTTCTTCGTAAGAATTGAACATAATTTGAAAAACCGGTAGCAACTCGGGTCTTGTTAATAGGCGTGGTGTTGTGAAATGCGTGTGGTGTAATCATTACAGTTTTAAAATTGCAGTGAGATGTTAGCTTTCAAGCGGTTTTCGAGTGATTGTAGTGAATGACCAATTTGCTAAGGTTTGTCGTTTTCTTTGCCTTGTGATTGGTTAAAAAAAATCGTGTAATGCAGTTTAACCAGTCAAAGCAAACATGCTTTTAGATTGCCAGTGTGAAAATAAATTTAATATAATATTACCATAACAACAAAGTTTTTTCCTCTTACCCCCAAATAAGGCACTTTAACTTATATATGCAACGAATAAAAACTAGATATTTTAAGACCGTTATTAGATTGTATCCTTTCCTAAGTTTCCTAGTCGGTATTTTGAAAAAGTCAACTTATGCACTCTTTCAGCCAAATTTGTTTCACCGAGTGATAGCATTAATAATGGGGAATGTAAATAGTGGATTGTCCACTGTGGGTATTAATACTAAAAGTTTATCTAAATATATTATTTATAGCCCAGTGTAACTTAATTATTCCTACGCATTTGTAAACTTGAAGACTTTTTCTAGGGGCCAGGCAGTACTTGTTGTTAATCAGTATCGTAACTGTTCGAGCATCTTCGCTTTTGTCCGGTTATCTTCGGCTATCTTCGCCCCTCAGAGAGGTCTTAAAGTTGCGAATTGTGTATAGCAGGTCGGATTGTACAAAAGTCTATTTTATTCTATATTATGAAGCATGAAGTCACTCGGAGTTTTAGAACAGCCGTTTTATTGATGACGGTTCACTGTATATAGAGGACATTGATTTTGAAGCCCAATAATGGCTTGAAATACACAATAAACTTATTTTTGTTGGTGGGACTCAATTTTAGTGTCCGCTTTCTTTTTGCCGTGGAGGAAGGGTGATGGCGAAATGGAAATAAATCGAAGAAGCAATTGCATAACACCCCGCAACTCCAGCTACA
Organism: Siderastrea siderea; assembly: GCA_964030785.1. Taxonomy (NCBI): domain Eukaryota; kingdom Metazoa; phylum Cnidaria; class Anthozoa; order Scleractinia; family Rhizangiidae; genus Siderastrea; species Siderastrea siderea. The sequence goes on from OZ034973.1 coordinate 6,896,343, forward strand.
CTCTGTATCGGTCTACGTATACGTAGTGATAGCTTGCAAAGTTCTCTTTGAACGTGGCTAGGCGTCTGTGTCATGCTCTCACGTCGCTACGCGTAAAACATTTAGACCGGGCCCCTTAAAGAGGCAACGTGACGAGGATTTTGCTATTTTAGGTCACTTGCTGCGCCAAAATCATTACTTAGTGCCTTTACTCATACACAAAATGCTCCTGTAAGACTATGATAAAGATATCAAATGAATTTCGTGAGGGAAAGCTAACCATAATACTTTTTTTGGAGAGTTTTGAAGCCGTAGCATCAAAACTTGAAAACATTTGCCCAATTTTTCAAGTTTCAAGCCATTTCCATCCTTGCCATCGGTAGCAACAGACGACAGGAAACAGTTTCAGCGCCGTAAGGTAGTCTTTAATAACAAAACTGGGCCATTTTTTGGAACTAAATGAATGCTAAGACACAGCTTTTTAAAAAGATACTAAAATAGCCTGTCATAGCCCCTTTAAGAAGAGTTAACAATAGTTCAAACTCCGAGGGAGTACATGAGAGGAGCCAAACAAGCGCAAGAGTGTGAACTTCGATTCCAATGCCAGACCCTCCTCCTATTCTAGCCCATGTTCCTTAATTTCGGATTTCGCCCACGTTTAAGTCTCCCTGAACAGATCATTTTCACACGCATCTACTGAGTAGTATTCACGGGTCACGACAGGTAGGGCAGTGGGGTACGATTCGATGATTTTTGAGGGAGCAAACTAAAAAGTTCGGAGTTAGCAGCCTAAACAAATCCTTCTCGTCGCGCTTATAACGGAGCGACTGGCAGCGAGTCTGTTCCAACTAGCTACGAATCATTGTAATCCAAAAGTCGGTTCAGCTTACCAGTCTTGCGAACTTCGCAATTTATTTTTTTAATGATAGTAATCTTTGATGATGGAGACTTTGAGTCCAGAGGAAGCTCGCCTGGCTCCGGCGCTCCTCGTTCTCTAGTCTCCGTGCGGCCGATGATTTTCGCACACGTGCGTTTCATATTATCGTGGTGTAAGTAAAATCTAATGATAAAAAAGAAGACCTGTATGGGACTATATTAGATCCCAACCCCCCCACCTTACCCCCCCCCCCACCCCCGCTACTAATACCAAGTTCTGAGATGCGGATTCTGGTTCGTTCCCAGAGCCCATGCGCGATCCTTTGATCTGTGCGGGATCTGGGGAATAAGATTGATTTCGCCGACGTTCAAGACAGTCGTAATTTAACAATCCTGGTCGGGTTTTTATTGGCAACCATGGCAACAAGCTTTCTATTTGCCTATTTATTACAGACGATGCATAAGGGATATCCATGTCATTGTGTTTTGTTTACATAATAAGCAAATGTCCGAGACAGTCGGAGAACAATGAAATCACCGACCCTGAAATAAATTAAAACCAGACATTGACTGGCGTGCATTTGAGACATGCATAAATAAAGCGAGGTTATCTTGAAAAGTCTTTTTCTTATTTTTCTTTTTATCTGCAAACACCAGCTGCAGCCAGTGCCGGTATCCGATTACAATTCGAAAACCAGTTCTGAGGCGTTAGAGACGCAAAAGATCACAGCATCGAGTGTGAGTATGGTTTCTCGATGCACATAGTCAGTGAAAATTCGAGAAGCCTTCTGAAAATCCCGTTTTCATTTCGTGGAAGAAAATAACTTATAAAGTGTGGACTCACTTGTTTATGGTAAGGTGTTTTTCAACTTCCTAATGGTTACATTACAGACATTATTGTTCTTGGGATTGAAACCTAGTTAACATCATATCCTTAGAAACTAAAAGTGTTATAAAACGAAACTCAAGCCCGCGCTCACTTGTGACTTTGAGTCCGTGAATAAAATCCTTAAGTTACTAATAAGGTTGTGACCACAGCCAAACGGAAGATTTCTTATCTGGCAGTACTTTCTTTTCTTATCTAGCTGTACTTTCCCTTTGTTTTTTAGATTTTGGCAATTAAAGCTTGAAATATTTCGTCAATTCTAACTAGGGAACTCGGGCAAAAATGAGAGATTAAATTATTTTGCTGTTCGCTCGCAGGGCGACTTTTGTAACACTGGACAAAAACGAAATTTTAAAACTGCTCAAATGCATTATTGGATTCCTATTTTACTGTGTGAATTTTAACGTTTCGCTAGCTGTATTTTTTATCTATAGCATAAGCTTTCGTTTCTCTTTTGTGTAATTCTGAATATGAGGCTAATATGTTAATTCTGATAGCTGACACCATGACATGGATAATATCAGCTGTATCACAGGCCGGGATTTGATTTTTGTCACTTGGTAACCAAAGTTGTGACGATCTCCTTTTATCGTTCAAGATGAGTTAAATTTCATTTTACTCCTATTCTGTTGTACCTGAAAACGGAAAAGTAAAAACGTATCTAACTGAACAATAGATACCACCGGGAGTCAAATCGTTTTAAAGCTCGCCTTAAAATTGTTAAAAACTTTGACATCTGTCTTTCAGTTAAAGTTGGCATCTCTTGTGATGATAGTTTTTTCAACGCCAACGTGTCGTGACGGCAGAGTAATAAAGCTTGGTTTTGTGTGGAATATAGTGTGATACATAGTCTAATCTCATACACACGAATTTATTGTAACAGTTACCTTTTTAACATTCTAAAATTAAACGTTACCATTTTCCTCTCCGCAACAGAAAACGTTTGCAGCAGCTGTATTATCATGCTGATTTGCAGCACCAGTTGTTTACAATTACCGAATAAATTGTTCTCGGGACACTTTCATCCTTTCAGAAACGGTCACACTCAGTTCAGCTAAAATCGGGGACGAGGAAGAGATCACGGAAATCGAGCCTGCTTGCAACAACCAACAACTCGCCACAGCCAACATCCATCGTTCCAGGATCGTTGTTGCCCGTGGCGATGGATGCACAATTTTGTACAGTCGCAGACCTTTTCACTTCACTATTGTTTTTTACAGCGACTGTTAGTTTCTCAGGTAAGTGAGGGGTTTCTCTCTCACTTCTAAATTCACAAATAAATCTCTACTCGGAACAATGGAGGAAACCCACTTTAATGGCTCTCATAGGAACGCCAGCAATAACCAAGAAAAAAAGAAACAAACGAGAAAGGTGAACAGAGCCACACACAACAAACAAACAAGCAGCAATTCCCTGAGAACCATTTTATACGGACTGCCCTTTAATATGGACATTTTCTGGGGTGGCTACGTAGCCGCCCGAGGAAAGGGTGCCTCTAATGATGAGTTTCGCACTGCTTTCGCACTGGCTGTAGGCTCGATTATCATCCGCTGCTCGGGAAATGAGCCCACACTCCTCCCCCGAAAAGACTCTTCTCGGGGAGGAACAAAGATCAGGCTCGAGAGAGCGGCGGAAATCGAGCCTATACTGGCTGCCGAATCGTCAATGACACTGTCAGTCTTTTTCAAGACTACACTCACCGAAACGATCATACACACCCTACTTACGACATGACTCCTGGGTTCAAACCATTCACTAACTTACGACAACAAATATTTATCAGGCGCCATTGACAGTCTAGTTCTGTATTTTCTCATAGGAGCCGAGGTGAAACTTCCATTTCAAAGAAGAACTGCCCAGCAATTACGAAACATCAAAATAAGGTGCAATGTAACGGGAGAAGATTTTGTTGCCTGGGAAACGCCTTACAGAGAAGCCAGTTTGGGACAGCCCGCAATACACGGGGTAAATATTACGGCGGAGACCTCTGGGAGATTGCGCCTGGAGGTCAGTGGAAACTACTATGCCTTGAGAATAGAGGATGTGAAGGTCATTGACGGTGGAAACTATACTTGTAGAGGATCAAACCAATCCAGGAGTTTTACACTTGAAGTTGATTGTAAGCTACATTTAATAGTGTTTTACTCTTTCGCTTCCTTTCAAGACTAACAAAACTTTGCCCTCAAATGTTCCCGAGGGATTGAAATACAGAACTGCTAGTTTTTTTTTTTTTTGCGATCTGGATCACATCGGCAGAAGGAAAGTGTAAACTTTGTAAAGAAACTCGTGTTAATCTCCCTTTTGTGCGTTTTTTGAAAGCGATTATTTGTACTGAGATTAAAGAATCAACCCAACTTGTTATTGGTTCACTACAATAGTACGTTGCACTCTTGTAATTGATCAAATGTTGTTTATTTTTGGCTTGCATGGTTACACTAAAATCGTAAGAAAATTGCTCTATCTGGCATTGTAATTACTCCTTAAGGTACATATTGAAGAATACTTTTCACGTACAGTTATCAGCCACGGAGTCAAGACACCCCAGCAACTCAAATATGGCGAAAATGGAACAATTGAGCTGGGAATATCAGCCTACCCTCCTCTGCAATACGAATGGCACAAGGACAGCGGGCTCCTGGAATTCCCTATGGAAGGAAAATATATCGATCCCTACACTGGCACACTCAGTATCGCTAAGGTGAGCAGAAGCGACGAGGGAAACTATACTTGTAGGGTGGTGTGGAAGGCGGACAGACCACATGAAGAAACAGAAGATATTGTTGAAATTGAAGTCCTTGTTGTCGGTGAGTTTTACTTAATAGAATGTTGATTGATTTGCCTTCCGCCCGAGAAAGCAGACCAAAACGCTTCCTATGTAAGAAACAGAAAACGTTTTTCATATTTACAAAGGTCTGTAATGTAAGTTATCAGTAATATTTGTCTTGTAAAATGCTCAGAGAAATGCGCGCTATAACAGGTCAGATCACGTTCGTTATATCGTCATACTGCACTTGTCCTTTGTCACACCTATATGCTTTATCGATTTATAATGAACGTATTGTAGCTATGTCTCTTGAGTGCGCGCAAATCTTGAAACATTAGTTCAGTGAAATAGTAAATTGCTCCTCGTGCATTCTTTGGTCATTTACGCTCTTGGGAACTTTAAAGAACACCCAAGAAGCACTTCTCTCGTGTTCTTTAAACTTCCCCTCCGCCCGTGCTTTTAAAACTCAACAACGCACTCGCTTGCATTTACTATTCCCTCAATCAGTACTTTCGCACGCCACTGAAACGCTCGCAGAACATTTCTAAGCTACAAATTAAAGGACACACTTTCCTTATCTCCCCAGTCCCCGCAAAATTGATACCCTCTTCAACTACATAGCCATTTATACCAGTAAACATCACTCACACGACGCACTTTGTTAGTTCGTTGACCCTTTATTTAGCATTCCCGGTCAGCGGTTTCGAACTCAAGCAATGATTCAACAGTTATTTATAGGTTCTAGTATTTAGCATAGTTATTATTTCTTTACGTATTGTACTGCGCTTTCGATCATTTTATGTAAAAAGCGCATTAGAAGTAAATAAATTATTATTATTATTATTATTATTATTATTATTATTACTTATCCTTTGAAACATTTTCGGTGTGTTTTCGCACGATATTTTGATATCTTATCCTTTACACAGCGCGGAATCCTCTTTTTGAGGGAATATTTTGTAAAAGGCTGTCACAACTTTTCTTATAACTTGTACCATGGAAATAAACCTTGAGCTTAAACGTTTCTTAGTTGTAGTATGTATGGTTCGCACTTGTAATCGATTAAAGTAGCTTTCTAATTAATCTGGTGGAACGCTTAAGTTAAGAGCCACTGAGCGTAACTAATTGGCTTATCAGTCCTAGCTACAAACAACGATATGTAGCCCATGAACGATCCACTTCTAGCTAGACTCTCCGCGTAAACCCTATCTGGCACTCCTTTCTAGGACACGCTGTGGCTTTTGTCCTACGTGTTATATTTAACTTGTCTACTTTCAAGTACAGAAAAACGGCTGTACCTTCAGTAATATTAATTCAGTAAAAACCGGCTTTATCATCAGTAAAATTAATTAGCAGTGAAAATGCTTTTGAACTGAACGAAAAGGGAACCTCGGTTAACCGGTTAAGTTAATCCGAGACTAATGTTAATCACTGTGCGAACATACGATTGGGCCTGGGGGCTTGATTCATGAAGCCCTGCTATGTTTCTTTGCTTTTAGTATTTCTGTTGGTAAAATTCTTAGGATTCGTCTTAACTTAATTAAGCTGTATGAATCGAGCCCCTTGGTGTCAGAAATTGTCTTTTTTTATGTACCCTGAGAAATTCTTGGGTTTTGTGTCACCGAAGAGGTAGCCCTGTTTGTAATATCCACGTGACTAATCTGTACAGAATTATCTTTTTATAGTTCCATCAAGACGCAGCTGCAATTAACGTTCTTCATTTAGAAAGCATTGACGTATCGCACTTGTAGCTTAGAAGCCTTCGTCGTAGTCACCTGTGCTCGACCGAGGCTTATACAAAGCCTGTGCAAGTTACAGCTCGAATTCCTCAAGGCATTGGCCAACATCTTCACTCCAACATCGGTTATTGGGTTGTTGGCCAGGGACAAAACTTTGAGGTTGAACTGGTGATTGGGCAAGGCTTGCAGCAAACTCTTGACTCCTTTGTCCGTCACTTGATTGTAGCCGAGGTACAGCTCCTGCAAGCCACAAGACTTGTGTGCAAGCGCCTTTTCCACGAACCTAATACCATCGTCGGTAATCTCGTTAGAACTAGCAAAGAGAACTCTGAGATTACATTCCCCCGTGCATAGGGATTCGCATAGGTCTTGTAAACCAAAATCCAGCATTTTATTCTTCTGAAGGTAGAGACTTTTGACACTGCAAAATGGATTGCTAAGAGCTTTGCTCACATAAAAAACTCCATTGTGTGTGATTCCATTGGAGCTCAAGTCCAAAGTTTGAATTTTGCTGTTTCCGCTGCACAGAGCTTCGCTGATATACTCGACACCTAAATCACCGATTTTGTTGTTGCCTAGGTGGAGTTCCTCAAGCTGGCACCAGTCACTGAAGAGGACACACGCAAGATACTTTGCACCATCACTGGATATCTCATTCCCTCTCAGCCCTAGGATCTTGATTCCAAGGAACGAGTGTCTTGCCGTTATTTCCAGGAAGGACAGCATTCCATCATCGGTGACACTTGAGTTTGTCAGATTGACTTGCTCCAACCTGGAGGACGGATCGCAAATAGATGAAGCTACCTGACGGAATCCGCCGTCTCCCATGGCATTGCTTTCAAAGATAACTTTCTTTACATTGTCACCCATAGCTTCTTTCAAGCAGTGCAAAATCGCTTGTGTCTCTTGAGGGTTTGCGCCTATCTCAGTGAAGGCGATGGGTTTGGTCTTCGATATCGTAGATGTCGCTTCCCTTGCGAATGGATGTCCTAGTTGAGTCCCATTTTCAAGAACGCATCTACAGAGGAAAGCAATTGCTTGATTATCTATCACTGGTTCGTCAACAAAACTGTTTAGCTTGATGGCGTCTGTCAGGTGCTGCATCAAGCACACGAAAAGACCCTTGCCTTTCTTGCCGTCTTTGCTCAACCCAGCCACAAACTGTAATGTATGGCAGTGCGTCTCGTTGGCTTTCTCCAGGAAGTCTCGGAATTCCCCAATGGTGGTCGACTGGACAATTCTGGTAGCAGCAAGATACTCTTGAATGCTGAGGGAACTGAAGCTGTAGATGTTCGATTGTTTCTGTGAACTGCCCTTTAAACGACGTAAAAAACCAGCCTCCACAAGAATTTCAACCTCAGAGGCACTGAGTTCAACTAATGAAAGGTCTTCCTTTGTGAAGGAATAGCGTTGCTGGGTTATTCCTTGAAATGCAAGGTACGAGAGCTTTTCTAAGACTTCTTGAGAATTCTTTGGAAAATCAAAGTGATCGGATGGGAATGTTTTGTGGTCATTTTGATCCGATTCTAAAGTTCCGGTGTTGATCAATTTCTCAAAAAGTTCTGTGGTTGTAGAGGGTAGCTGGAGAGCTTGGAATTCCTCAGACGTTCGCCTTGAAACCACGAAATCCACGTACGAGCAAAGCAAAAGACAGTTTTGAGGTACACGACAGACAATCTCAAGATTTTCGTCGCTGGAAATACGATTAGTTAATGTGATACTTAGAGATTTGTTGTCGCAGAAAAATTCTTGAACGCATGTCTTGGCCTCCTCTGGCTTAAAAGAACCAATTTCTGCGTATCTGTCAAATGTAACGATTTCTCTAATCTCTGATAAAAGAGGTGATGAACGCGATGTTACAACGATGGTACACCCCGGTAAAAGATCACCAGAAAGAAGCTTAAGAACGAGAGAAACAACTGACATTTTCTCCTTAGCTGATTGCGTGATATTTGCGTGGTCTGGTAAAGAGTTCACAGTCCACTCGTTCAGGCCATCAAAAACTAGAAGTACATCGTCAGGGTTTGCTACAATCTGGCGGTGGACAACATCCGCAGGTTTCAACGAAAAGGCTGATTGATTAAGAAACTCTTGTAAGCTTATATGATCATCTATAAGATCCAGCTCTTTGAAATCAAAAGAGAAAATAAATTTAAGACTGTGTAATTCACTTTCGTTGGGAAATAAGCTAGAATTAATTTCTTGAATAAGCTTAGACACGAACTCAGTTTTGCCAATTCCTGGGTCCCCCGTCACTAGAATTCTCTTTGGATTCGGTGCGTCTTTACCCGGCTTGAACAAATCCTCTAAACAGGAAACTGAAAGTTTTTTAGTCCTGCTGTACGTCCTGAACAATTCCTGTTTGTGCTTCTGTTTCTTTACTCCCTTGTATTTCAGTTTTTGCTGAGAAACGAAAATATTACTGGGGATAGAGGGCACGCTTGAACGGCTCCTGGAATTGACAAGCGGAAGTCGAAGAACAGGTTTCTTTGCCACGAGTGCTAGTATTGTTTCTCTTTGTTCTTCCAAGAACAATTCCTTTTCTATCAACATCTTTGTGGTCTCGGTCACGCTATTATGGCGCAACAAAAACATGCAAAAATAATAATCGGAAATTCGCTCGAAGGCTTTCGTTTCTTGCCAAGTATAGACAAGTTCTGCCAAACTTAGAGCACCAGAAAATGTCGCAGAGGTCAGCAAAGCAATATTAAACATTGATGATAGGAAAGCGCGATCGGCATAGCAATGAACTGCAATGTCGAACGAGTTTTCACTGAAAACAAAAGATGGTGGCGTCCATTGTTTTCTATATTCCCTTTCCGATGGTAAAACGACGGAAGAAGTAAGACAGTTGTATAAAACATACGCCACTGCAGTCACTAGCCTCACGCAGAGTTGAAGTGAATAAGCTTTAAACACAGCTGTCGAGGCCTTCAACTCTGACAGTATTTTGCCACGATGTTTTGTAGTCTTGAGCTTGAACCACGAATTAAATCGCTCCCACACGTATGACATGTACAAGTAGACGATAAAAAGATTCACTGCAACGAAGATAAGGAACAATCCCTGGGAAACTGGAACGTATTTCTCCCTGTACTCGGCAAAGTATTTAGTTGTTAATTCTTGTCGTTCGTTCTTCTCGACGACTCCATCCCTAACTGAACATCGAAATTCCATATTATAATCTTGTTTCCTCAACTGCCACTGGATCGCTTGCAATATAGGCAATATGACGAGAACGGATGTCAAAATACCCCGCTGGAATCTTCCCACCCGAGTCAGGCTAGGCGATTCGAACAATTGGGGAATGGGGATCCGTAAATCCTTGAAAACGTCCATTTTGCCTTTCAAAACCACGAGCTTTGGCGTCCTCCTACGGTTCGATCACTCCTGAAATGAATACATTTCGTTACCAGTTCAAAGCATCGTACAATGTTGTCTGTGTTGACCATACTCAGTGTATATAGGATACCTGTATTATGTTATGTCCACTTGGAACAGGTGAAAACGGTCTTTGGGTTTTGTCACGCCACCTGTACAATGGGGGAGTTTGTCAGAGAAACACGACAACTTGTGCTATAAAATTATGCAAAATAACCTTTGAAAGAGGTCGTGTCGTCCACTTGACTGGCGTGACTGATGACGTACACCCTAAAACTCTTCTTGTTGAGAGAATGTTTAGTGAACTTGACTCCGACGCCCTAAAGAATATGCCCTCTGTGATTGGCCAAAAGCCGTGTTTGTCGAGAAACTGAAATCTCGTTCCCTGTGTACAGGTTATTTTTAATTTGTTTCTAGAAACACTCGCAATGTTTAAATTACTGAATTTGAAAGGCTCCAGCTTCTACCAAATTTCTTGTTCTCCCAAACTTTGAACATTGTCGGATTACCTTGAAAGTGGAAAAATTACGAGTAGAGACAAAAATTACATTAATGCCGTTAAGAAGATTAAGAAATACGAAATTGTGAGAGTATTCGCAAACAATCGCTAGGCATTTTGCCTGAGGCGAAAAATATCTTTTATAAATGAAAACAGAAGGATTTTTTAGCACTGAAGTCATTTTGTCACGCAACTTAAGCCTGAAAAAATTAGATTTTTTAAGAAAGAGGATTATTTAATAAAGTGGTGATGACTAAAAACTAAACAACAGCTCACTATAGGCTCAATAGTCGGTTCTTAGGTATTTTTAGTCAGTCTTTCAGGACTGCTAAAATATTAATTCTTCCGTTTGGTGCTGCAGAAAATCGCGAGTGAAAACAAGAAAGGAAGACTGCGGATAGCCGATTTCACATTTTTTCCCCTCGCTTGTTAAATTCTGTTCGTTTCTCTTTTCGGTGTATTTTTTGGACTACGAGTACAGGAGTAAATACGAGAATACGGTAAATCTCTCTAGCTATCTCACAGTACTCCCACGCCATATATCTTGATTTGAAACACGTCTCCCTCAGTTAATGTTGCTCAGTCACTTGCTATTGACTGTCTCGAACTCCCGTTATCTCGAACAAATTCAGGTTTTCCTTGCGTGTTCGAGAAAGCGGGACTCTACTTTCTTCCTTAACTCGAAATACACGCGTGAATGAGCACATCACGTGCGTGGAACTCAATGTAGCCAAGCGCGCGGGCGAGTATTAATTCATGTAAATTGACTGGTCGCTCAAAGACCCGTCACAGATTAGAACTGTTTTTCGTCCAATGTCCAGTACAATATCAGTGCATTTTTTCTAGCCACAGGATACTGTACTGAACCTTGTTGTTTGTCAGCCTTTTCTGGCACTAGTAGCGCTCTTCAAGAAGTATAAATAGTACTTCACGAATTAATTATTTAGTTTTGGTATAAATTACTCAATGTCTAAAGTGTTTTGCGTTTTTAAATAACTTCGATCGAATTATATATTTTTTTCCTCAAAATTAGGCTTGGATAAATTCTGCTCGTAAAATGGCTTATTCTGCCATCCGGCAGTGCTCATAGAAATCGCTTATTCTGCTCGAAATTCTGCTCGGAGGCCCTTATTCTGCTCGAATTCTGCTCGGTACCCGAAAAATTTTCGGTCCTTCGGGCCTTATGTATTTTCACAAATATGGAGCCTGGGCCTAACCCCTAAATACTAATTAGATTTTCATTATGGATAGCAAAATTGTAATTCATCTCACTTTAGTCACTAATATTAGACAAAGTAGTGATTTTTTTTTATTAGCATCTTACAAAAAGGAACATCAAACAAATGCATACAGGCTGTCTAATTATTTCTGTACTTTTTGTATTTATTTAGTTCTCATTTTTTTTCTTACAACTGTTATGCATATCATTAGTGTGACTGATTTTCCGTTATTCTGCTCAAATTCTGCTCGAAAATGCCTTATTCTGCTGGCAGAATGCTCGCCTCAAAAATCGCTTATTCTGCTCGAAATTCTGCCGGCAGAATTTATCCAAGAGTACAGTCACCCTACAGCTAACCGACTTTTTCTGGGATCGAGGATCTGTCGGACAGATCACATGACATTGTCGGTTTATTTTCGGGAGCGCGTCGTTGAAGGCGATAAACACAGCACGGTCGCCATGGAATTATGATAATGGCGGTCTACAAACACCTTGTAAATGCAACGATCATATCTAATTTTCCGTGAACGAATAACTGTACTGCCAATCGAGATGAACCAAACGAGAAGTCAAACGTAATATGGCACTTTTAAGGATGAAGAAAGAATCCGTTTGACAGCGATGTGGAAGATTTTTGTTGTGATCATTTTCGGTTTCTTGGTGCCACAATTGCATGCTACAAGTTCAGTCTCTAATTTGAGAACAGCTTCGTCGAGCGTGTTGCCAAGCATATCAACGAATCCTTTATCCTCTAGCATTCAGGATGGTACAGCCAGTACAAATGGTGCAATTTCGACAACAGATTTACTGTCGACATTCGGTAAGTTTGATTTTAATTTGAAGGGATATCAGCTAATAATTGCTGCTGCAAGAACTTCAGGAAATGTATTTGGGAAAATTCGTCAGAATAACATAAAGACCGCCCCAGTTTGTTACATTTCCTTTTTTATATTGATTGATTTATGTAAGTTATTTCAGTTCTCTGTTTATTAGAAACCTAAAGTTGTGAATTTGAGTCGTGCGAGCTTATTTCATTTGAAGTGCTGCTGATACAAATTTCTATTGAAAATTAGGTTTAGCATTTGCTGCTGACTGATTTCCATAAAAATCTTTGCCAGAAAGCTATGATCTCCCACGTCGAAATTCATAATTAGATGTCCACAAGAACCTCTTGTTTGATCACTATCTAACTTAAGATTTAAGCCCTTTATCGTTCCATACACGCTGCATTGTTGAAACAGATATTTCTTCGAAAACAGTGACCGATTGCAGACTTGTGAAATGAAAACTCGTTAGCGTTACAAATCGAAATTCTAAGATTTTATGTTATTTATTTACTTTTACGCTAAATCGTCTTCATCGCTGATCATAAAAGGTACTTCGTGATATTGAAAGCAGTTATTTGACAAGGAAAACATTGCCGCGAATTAGTCTGAATGTGTGACTTTAAGATGTCTAATTTCTCTATGTTTTGAACAAGTGTTTGCCTCTTTCTATTCTAGATTGTTCCTCCCACATGTGATAGTTAATTTAAAAATAATATTTTCAAATGCTCTATAGTAAAATAAACATCCCAGCCAGTTATTCATTTCTGTTAAATGGAGTCATGGGATATTAACATATTGCTAAGCTTAAAGAATATTTGATTTTTAATTGTCTATGCTGTCACTATTGTCTTGATGCATTTAGAAAATAATCCAAGAACTTGTTGGAAATTGTTTGTCTTTTGTCCTGTATTTGCCTGTCAAAAGGTTTTGATCAATGTTCTTAATTAATAGCACTGTTTCTTAGCTGCAATACTCAGGCAACCTATCATCGCAGAATCTTGGCGTTCCCTGTCACTATCAACTGATATCAATCAGCCCGCTGTCATTTTGAAATAATTGAAATCACTAGCATGCCTGGAGACAAGTGAACTGTTACTACATTACTTGCAAAAAATTACGGACGATTTTAATTTCAGACAAAAATAGTGCCCGAAAATAAAACCGCCATCACATTATTCAAGGCCAATATACATGATATAGCTAAAATTCGGATGAGGCTTTGCTCAGATGTCGTGATTTTGTGAAAGACAAAAACATAGATGAATTCCATTTTGCAGTTGCTATTTCAATCTTCGATCCAAGCCCAGTTTTATGATAACTGCATTGCCAGTGCCAGTGGTGCTAGTCCTCTTTTGTGTCATCATCAATCAACACGACTGAAAGGTCCTTTTCATTGACACTAGCTTGTGGTTCTCCTTCATCTTAAGCTGTTGGTGACTGAGTGATCGATCAAGAGGCTCATAGTTCTTTTGAATATATATTAAGCTCTTTGAGAAGAGGAAGAAGAAACCGCTTGCTGTCCTCAATTTTAAACGTAGCTTGGAGGGCTATCTGAAGCCCTCCCGTTGCAATTGCGGAGGGTCTATGCTTTTCATCCTCAGTTGTTGCATCGATACTGCCGAACTCTACCAAACTGTTGTTGAGACACTGCTTGAGAGTGACATAAGCTTGATTGGTGTATCTGTAAATCCTTGAGGGTGCAGTAAAACTATCATTTTCACAGATTTTACTTCAGTCTAATTCATGCTTTGTAGGCATAAATTTACTTTAGGCATGTTTCAGCAAACTGTCCGAAATTTTTGTCTGAAATTTGACCGACTTGAGAGGAAAAGTGTCTGAAAATTAAACGTCTGAATTTTTAACATCCAAATTTTTTTTGCAAGTTATGTAAATTGCCAGGGTCTTGTCTTCCTGCTGTTTTGAATACCAAAAGAAGACCCTTGGAACAAGGGTGATGTTAGGGGTGTTAAGAATAGTAAGACATGGGAGCCAGGACTTTCCTGTTAGGAAAATGGGAGCTTTTGGTGTTGCCATGGGTATTTTGGCTTGACTGCATCTTGCTGAAATACATGTGTGAGCCATGGCTCAACCAAACGTGCCTTATATTTTTGCCTAAGGTTTCTTCACCGTCACTATTAAATTCTGGTGAGTTGAACTGCAGTTTTTATCTGTATAGTAGATTTGACTGCCTGTCCACATAAGTTTCAGACAAGGAGAAAGAGGACCAATCCATTTCCTATAACTGTGTGTGCATATTATGTGTAAAATTGCATAAAATGGTACCCAAGGTACCCAAGTCTGCTTGCTGGTCAACATACACTCGATTGAAAAAACGTTCACATGAAAAGTACAAACCCTAAACAATAAGACCTGATGGATTTATGGGTAAATGTATAATAGCTTTGCATATTCAAAATAAAAGACTGGTCTCTTGTGACTGATGTTGATTGCAATGAGTTGCACGTCGGTGATGGAAATGGCACAAGCCTTTCTAGAAGTGGCCAAATTAACAAATAAGGGCAAATTTCATTGCTATACGTAGCAAAATTTTCATCTGTTCACGAACTAAAACAATTTTATTGGCCGGCAAAACTATTCAGATCTTTTCCTTCCGGAAAAGATCCCGGAAAAACAGTGAAAATTTTAATTTCTTATAGTTCCAGTACTGTACGTGTGAAAACAATCATTCACAATTGATTATGCAAATGCAATCTTTGTACAAACATTTCCCAGGAAGCCCTTGGGTCTCGCATTAATGTTATACTTATCATACAACAACGTTTTTGATCTATGTTGAAAACATAGGGTCTTAGCCAGCGTGAAGTTTTTCGCTTTCTATGTTTGTTTGTTTGTTTGTATGTTTGTATGTTTGTATGTATGTATGTATTTCTGATCCAGGGGGGAGTCCCATGTGAGACTGGGCGGGGATGTTCTTCATTCGACCTGTAAAAGATGCCATTCTAAAACAGACGGAGAATGCGAGACAACGAGCTTCCATGCACCTTTCGCATGGGAGTGCACCCCCCAGGGAATTTTTGTGGCACTATGTGGCATTCAGATTGAGCCTACTAAGCTAAGAGTACATTTCTACCAATGAAAGAGCTGGTTAGAATCCGCTTACTGAAGCTGAAGGTCAGACAAGGTCAAGCTTACCGGCCATGTTGAATGCACATATGGGGACGGAAAGGATCAGCACAATTGTGCTTTTCTACTTTTTCCTCTCGAATATTATATTTTCAGTAAAGGCTTGGTGTGGTGGAATTGATGGTAATTTCCTAAAGCTATTGTAAGGACAGGTAAAATTGAACTTTGTTGTGGCCAATGGTGGAACGTGAGTATGTGACAAAAACAATTAACCTTGTTCCAAAAATAGACTTGTTGACGAGAAACTGTAATTTAATTTGTTCTTTTATGATTTGTGTTATGAAACAGCTGTTTTGGTTATGTATCTTTGAGCAAGATGTTGGTTGAAAAGATTGTATCTGTGCTTGATATGGATACTTTTGACTGTACTTTGCAAGGTTTTTGAAATGGCTTTGTTTGATAATTTGAAATTTATAGCGATGTGTTTATAAGATTACAATTTGAATAAATTAACTTTTAATTCAAGCGTGTCAGTAGGTTTTTAAACCTGTTTTCTCTTCCCATAATGCAGTTTAGTTTTAGTTTACGATGTTGTGTCCATGATTTATATCAGTCATATCCACAGATTTTCCAGCCGACATAGAAATGATTTCTTTCTTGGTTTTATCATATAAGGGAACATATGGTTTTTGAATTTTTTTAGCGAAGTGTTTAAAATTAGCTTGTTCAAGTGTGTCTGTAGGTTTTTAAACCTGTAATGTATATGGTAACATAGTGAGTTCATGGTACTTTCAAGCTCGGAAACTTCGTTAACTGCAAAACCAAAATGTACTTTTGAATCGTCTGGCAAAGGAATATGAAATTCTCCCAGAAGGTGCGAATCTTTCCGTCGATATTGTTTGAGAATTCCTTACTGCGGGGCATTTTTTGGAGAACTCGGTGCCAAGCTGCTGGCCGATGTCATCTTAATGCGACAAAAAGTGAAAAGTCCTAAAAAGTACAGCAAATCACAGTTTACTTAAAGGAAACAAAATACCAGTCTGCATAGTCTGAGTAGTCTGCATGGTCTGCAGTCTGCACAGTCTGCAGTCTGCAGTCTGCATTTTAACATGACCGCAATGACTGTCCTCTCCTCAAATTGTTATCTAATGTACTTGTTTCTTTCACATCTTGTTGTGACCTCGATTTATATTCTTCAGTAATATGCAGACAATCATTAGTTGACCTTAACTGAGGTTTCAGTTTTAGATTTAATTTGAAATTCTTATGCAGTCGTTTTGTTCTAGTGTCAGTTTGACTTTTTAGCCTGTAGGCCCACTAGGCCGATGGTTGCTCTATCTTCAATTTTGGTCCAACTGGGTTTTTAGTGGGATTTTGTTTTACATTCCAAGGGTATTGCTTGAGTAAACAAAAAAGCTGTTTTAGGCCCAGTTCAGACACGGTACCTCTCATCAGTCTCATGTGCCGTACCAAATACATTTTTGCTCCTAGGTTGTATTTAGGTGGCAAACTTTGCCGTACCCTGAGATTTTGGCTTGCCTAATTGAAATCTGTCAAAAAAACTCATTTGGACACCGTACAACTGCCAAAAACTACGTACTACTTGGTACTGCACCTGGGAGGTACTGCGTCTAAACTGGGCCTTATGTACTCAGGTGCTATAGTGGAGGGGGAAGTATTTGCAAGAGTAATCGCGTGTGTTGTTTTGTCCTCAGAGTATGTCTTAAAAATTGCAAATAAGACTTGTCATTTCAACATAAGTCAAGCACGCAATGCGTGCCTATGTTTTCAATTGAGTGTATGCCTTATTTTAATTACAATTACCACCAAAAGTATCAATAAAATTTGCTGACATATCTTACAAATTTTATTTCCACAGCATCTAATGCAACGTCATCAGCTCAACTTCTGAGCAGTACAATACTGTTAGTTTCACCATCTGTTGGCAGCAGCTTGAAGACAGAGACTTCAGTTTTATCTATTTCAACAACAACGACGTTGAAACAGTCATTAGCAGTTACTTTAGAAAATTCTCAAATTGTCAATGCTAGTCAAAGTAGCATTGAAGGTGTTAAAAGTACCAGTAGTTCAATTAATTCTCTAAATGCCTCTGCTGAAGCATCGTCAATATCTTCTATGTTGCTAGATTTAAATGGTTCAAGCAGTGCAGTAAGCGAAAAAAGGACAACAAATGCTGTGTCTTCATCTGTCAATGAAGGAAGTCAATCAATGTCATCATCATCGTTGATGTCGGCTAGTATTGTGTCAGTAAACACAAGTCTGTTCTCTGTTGTTTCTTTAACAGTAAGCACGCCAGGCTCTGTTTCTGCTACAAGAACTTTACCATTGCTTTGGTCATCAACTGTTACTCCAGAAGCAATATCCAGCCAAAGTCGGTCATCTCATTCTATGACTACTAATGACACAGCCAGTCATGGTTCCTCAACTGGATGGCTTAGTCAATCAATGGCTGCAACATCAGTGCTGCAACGAGAGACCTCTCACACAGATTTGTCAAGTTCAGTTGCTGTGGCAGCAAATGGTACTTCATCAACAAGTTTTTCTACTAGCATTATCAAAACTGTGTCTACCAATGTATCAAAATCTGTAGTGGAAAGCCCTTCAACCCTTGAAGTGTCTGCCACAATCTCAGCAAGTGCAACTGTAAAATCGAATGACACTCTTTCAATTATGCAAACCATGGCAACAGTGAATTCCACTGTGGATGCCCCTGCAACAACTGTTTCGTTTAGCCTGCAACCATCTGCAGTTTTAAGTTCAGTTGGACTTGGTGTCAACCAAACAACTGCTATTACTGTCACCTCAGTCTCACACTCTCGTCAAATTCTAAGTCATAACCAATCCATTCTTGCAGCTACATCATCTCCTGTATTGTTATCAAGTAATGCCACCATACATGCTTCACCCTTTACCGCAACATCAAGTTCTATGAGCATAGGAGTTGGGTCTTCCATTGCAAATGTTACAAGTGACAGATCAATTTCATTGTCAAAATCGGATGCAGCCTTGCCAAGTTCAGAGGTATCAGAAAATGCCACGAGCCATTCATCAAGGAGTGTCCCTTCAAGCATTGCATCCATAGCAACTAAAACTTCAAGTCCATTTACGGCAACACCAAGTTTACTGAAGTCCCAAAGTGATGCAACCCAATCAATGAGAACACTGCACACCTCAGCAATAACTGCTTCTTCAAGTGCAGGAGTTGTATCTTCCATGGTAACAGTCTCAGTTAAAAAATCAAGTTCAAGACCTTTGGCATCTTCAGATTTGATGGTTTCACCAAATGTAACAGGCCAATCAAGACTTTTGTCCAAGACAGCATCACCATCCATGGTGATATCTCCATCATCACCTGTCTCTCCAAATAAGACATCCACCAAAGACGGCTTCATTGTCACATCCTATTCTACTCCTTGTTACATCTACTATGTTGTAGAAAAGACTGTCCTTCCTGTGACAACAGCCAATCACAGTGTAATCCCAGCAACGACCCCAAAGGTAACACTGGACATCGGCAGTGCGACAAGTATGCATTCAGAATTGCCGACAGTTACGCTGACACATCCTGCTACTGTGACAACTCAAAGCAGTGATGGAGCAACAGTGATACCTTCTCAACCACCTAGTTTGACACCTGAAACGGTCACTAAAGTGCTGAGTACAGACACTCATAAAGTCACACAGCCTCCCATGATGTCCAGTGTCATCACTGACTCAAGAAGTGCTGCTTCCAGCGCTTCACAAGCAGCCACGATTTCAACTCAACAGCAAGTTGAATCATCTCAGCAAAAGTCTGGTACAGTAGCTATTCCCTTTGTGACTCCTTCTGTGAGCTTGTCACAGGGTTCCAGTCCAGTGACCTTAACAAGTAGTTTTACCCCAATTGTGGCCACGCCCAGTATGTCAGATAAGCAGAACCTGTCTGTAGCTACAGCTTCCTCTACCGCTACCTTGCTGTCAAGTGCCCAATTGACAACCAGGCAAGAGAGTGTCCAGTCTATGCGAGGAGGAGCCTCTGTGACGTCTACAAGTTCAGTTCAGTCAAGAGCTTTTGTTACCACTGTTGCTCCATCAGTTCCTACCCAAAGTCTCAGCCATGGTACCACTTCAAGCAGAGCCTCTCAAGTGATGTCAAATGGTAGCACAACTGTTGTACAAGCCTCTGAAGGGTCTGTTTTGCCAGCCAGAAGTTTTTCATCTGACACACCAAAAACAAGCATTCTATCAAATACAACCTCTTTGAGCACACAGGCTGGAACACCAACTGAAAGCCAAGTTCTGGACCCCACAACATCAAGTGCATCTACAAGCCAATTAAGAAATACAACTGTTACAAGTTCTTCTCTTGTGCTGGTGTCAGATACCACAAACTTGTCACAAGCGCCATCTCTTTCTGTTGCAGCTAGTCAAACTGTCTCAAACATTTCTTCCAGCTTAGTTGCCACTGTAAGTCAAGTTCAAACATCCTCAATTGCCAGTGAAACCATTCAAGCTAGTGTTACGGCAGGGTCCAGTAAGAATTCAACAGCTGAATCCACTAGTACAGTGATAACACCTGGTGTGGAAGCTACAAAGTCGACTTCATCCAGCATCCATTCATCACCAAATTCTACTGCCAGCATTGGTGGACAGCCTCCATCCGTTATGTCGTCTTCATCCCAAACTGTTTCCCAAGTGGCTGCTACCAGCTCACCCCATGCAGCTGCTTCAAGTTCACAGTTACATGTAGTCAGTCAGTCTTTTGCTTCCAGCATTGCAGGCCAACAATCCGTAATGTCATCTTCATCTGCAACAGTATCTCAAATGGGTGATCTGAGCACTTCAGTTATGAAGAGCTCTCAAGTGGTTTCTGCAAGCTCATTGTCACGTACAAACAATCAGTCTTCTACTATAGCTGCGGTCCCATCATCATCAGGCATTCAAGTAATACTAAGTACTGGTTCCAGCATTGGGGGACAACTTCCATCAGTATCGCCATCTTCATCTGGAACTGCGTCGCAAAATGGTGCTTCAAGTCCTGAAGTATCTTCAACAAGCTCATTATCACGTGCAGCCAACACATCGTCTGCTGTTAACAGTGCATCATCGTCAGCGGTGCTTATGTCATCCCCAGAACCACTGTTCGCTCCTCCTGCTAAAAGGCGCAGAAAGAAAAGAGCAGTTGGAGATAATAATAGCACGTCTGTGATGTCTACACACAGTGTATCTTCAGTTGATCAGTTGTCATCTGCTTCAGTAGCCGGGGTGGTGGCTTCCACAAGTCTGTTGAGTTCCAGGGAAGTAGCTTCAATCGTACTAACGTCATCTGTGGTCAGTCAAAGTAACAATGTGATGCAGACGGCTGTTGGAGGAAGTAGCCACGGCCTTGCAATGACATCATCAGTGAGTACTTCAGGACAGCCCCTCCCCTCCCAATCTGCAACAAGAACTTTCAGTTCATCTCAACAGGCTGCAACTCCCTCACAGCTGCACAGAAACCTCACTCAAACTGCCGTGCTTCTTTCAAGTTCAGCAAGCACCAGTTCTGCCCCGGGAGAAGGCCTCACTGTTAATGCTACGATTGGCTCGTCAGTTGCTGCGACAACTGGTAGTGCTCATTTATCATCTCCATCCACAACTGTGCAAACCCCGCCATCAGTTCCCATGTCTGTCAGTGTAACTCCAAGTGGAGCTATAACCCAGTCTCTTGGCGTGATTTCATCTCTGAGCAGTGACAGTTCAACACCGTCAGTACCTATAACAGAGAGTTTAGGTACCATGGCATTGCCATCAACTTCTACCCTGCAGAATTCATTGCCAGCTGCAAGTGGGTCATTGGGTCAACAAACGTCTTCAGATGGTGTTATATTTCCATTTACATTTTCTGGCAATGTGACTTCGTCTTCAACTCTGTCTTCGAATTTGTTGACTTCATCTGGGAATTTGGGTAACGGTTCGTCAACTTCAGTGTCAGTCTTGTCAAGGGAACAAACTTCATCGGTGGGTGTGCCAATTTCATCCACGGCTGTTGACAATGGAACGTCGGCTTCGAAGTCTTCACAGAATTTGATGACATCATCTGTATTATTGGGTAACGTTTCTTCAGCAGTCACTGAGTCAGCTACAAGTGTTTCGGGAAGCAAACAAACCTCCTCTGCGGGTATGGCCATCTTCTCAACAGCTGTTGATAATGGAACTGTGCCTTCAACAGCATTAGTAAATTTGAGGACGTCATCCGCTGTGTTAGGGAACAGTACTTCAACTTCAGCTTCATCTAGGTCGTCAATCCAACGAACAGCAGTTGCCGTAGAAACTTCTACGCCTTCAGTGGTTGTGATGGGTAACAGTACTGTAACTTCATCCTTAGCTATAAAGCAACCATCTTCATTGTTTGGAAATGCCAGTGTCGCTGCATCAAGCTCACCTCCGTCACCAGTCTCAAGTTCCTCTTTTGAAGTCGTCGTTCCTACTGCATCCTCATCTTCTCTGGCAAGAGATTCACCTAGCCTCACTTGGCGAGCTTCTGAATCAAGTGTGATGATCTCTGTTTCTCCACTGCCAACTCAAATAGGAAATTTGACTTCTTCGTTAGTAACGGATAGTTCTACGTTAGCAAACACATCTATGGTATCTACTACACGTCAGATTTCCATTGCAGCAACCTCAGAAATGTTGTCACGTCCAACAGCTGATCATTCCAGCCAAACACTTAAACAGACATTTTCAAGTTCCGCTGCGGTTCAACCCTCATCAGCAGTGATGCAGAGTAGGATAAAACGGACTACAGTCAGCTCATCCTTGACTACTGCCTCAAGCTCTCCTGTCTACAGACCTCCGTTGGTGACCATTTCAAGTCTTGGTATTTGTTACGTTGTTTACACGACCAGAATAGTTCAGCCTAGTTTGGTTCCAACGCCACAGATCAATATGTCGTCTACGGTCTCAGTTAATGTGAGCTCTACACTTGCAGTGTTACCAACTGTATCAGCCAATACCAGTTCTGTCGTTTTGCTACCTCAGTCTACAGTGAATGCTTCAGCTGTTAATGCCACAGTGAAATCAACCGTGAGCCTCTCGCCTGTATCTACCATCAACTCCAGTACTTTGGTTACTCCTTCTTCCATACCTGTAACACAGTCAAGAAAAGTGAACCAAAGCGCTTCTCAAACCAGTGTACTTAGCCGCGTCGTGTCTTCAACGTTGTCCAGCAAAGCATCGCCTCTTGAGACCTCCACATCAGTGTTTTCAAGAACAGCCATATCCACGACAGAAGTGTCTTCATCTCTTCAAGTTCAGACAAGTCAAGTTGTTTCGCCAACAAGTACAGTTACCCAAGCAGTGTCCAGTTCTGTGTCTGTTCCCACAACACAGCCCCCAGATCAGTCCGTGTTGATGGAGACCACCCTAACTGTGGGTCCAAACACAATTATCGAATCAGCGCAGTTTAGGAACGACCTGGAAGCAAATCTTGCAGAGGCGTATGAATTTGCCGAGGTTTCGTTAAAAGGGCGACATAGGGCAGCTGGAACAAATGCAACTGTAAGTATGGCTAATCGAAAGTCATTTTTTTCAATGTAGAGAATTTTCTGCAAATCGAAGCAATCCTCAAAAATTAGTTTACTAATAAAGAATTTATTTCCTATCCGCCAACTTTTTCTGACCCAAAGGCGTGAGATTTTTATTCTAGGAGTATCAGAACGTTTCCAAAGATGACAAATGAGTTCCTAAAACGTGCAAAGATTGCCAAAGATGTTGCGAAGACCTCCAAAAATACCCTAGTCTAGTTAATGCTAGTTAATAGTCTAGTTAATAGTCTAGTTAATGCTTTTCGAGAATCAATACATCCAGTGCGATTTTAATGTACCGTTTTCTTTGACTTCTTTCCCGGATTGAATCAACTATAGTGCATATATGGAGTAGTAGTTAACCTGGTATGCTGGGGAATCGGTCGGTATGGGTGAGAGTGATGTTTTAGCCATACAGGCATCAGGCATACGCAAAATAAATGTCATTTGGCGGATATAAGAATATGCAATACCAAGACTAAGGTCGTATTGACGCATAAAATAACAAGAATGGTTTAGAGCAGACAAGACTAAAGTGGGTTATGAACCAAAGTTAAAATTTTTTGCCGAAGAGATTTTTATATTGTCCTTAAAAACCTTTGCGTTTTTCAGAGGCCTCAGGATTTTAGTTGTTTCCGTTTACTTTCACAGATACAAAGCATACAGCGTTTGAACAACGGGAACAACGTGAGTGTGATATTCTTCGTCACGAGAAATGGCCAGCGCATTCCTGCTGCACAGGCTGCCGAAAACTACAACAGGCTAAGCAAGGGCCAGTTTGCACACTTAGTCAAGTTAGATGTAAGTTTTTGATATATTTCTTTGTTATTAAGTGCCGATAGTTTTCCTTACCTCATAAAAATTGCTTGTTTTGTGGGTTCATGTCGGTTATCGAGGGGGGGGGGGGGCACAAGGCGAGGGTGCTATTGCTCCACTCCCCTCTCGCCAAAAACTCCCACCTTTCGTTCGGTAAATTTTGTTTTTCCTTCTTGATATCTCTTACACGAGAAAGTTCAAGACACCTTTGGGGGCGACAACTTGCTTTTGATGTCAGACTATCTCTTTGAAGAGGTGAAGACAATGTTTGCTTGTCCTACCTTCTTTTAGATTGATCCTACGTGCAGCTAGCTTTAGGTTAATCATTGACATAGCTAGCTTTTAAATATTGCTTAGGTTGTCTCCATGCCACGACCCTTGGTGAATCCAACCACTCAACCAGTTCCACAGGACTATTTGGTGTCACTTATCATTCGAGATTCTGCTGGTGGCAACATCTCTATTCCAGCAAACAAAGCGAAGCTCGAAAGCAGTCTGGCATCGTATTACAAGGACAAGAAAAATCTGCCTTCATCAACCACTGTAACGGCCATGGTAAGTGTTGTATTATTGCACCACTGTTGCGAAGCGCGTTCACATAGTAATGAAGCGTATCATGTATTGACCTTGCGATGTGAGGATCGTTGGTTCAAATAAACTTCTAGCCTTCCTCGGAAATCATCAGTGATATTCGGAAATTTAGGGCAATCATTGAATGTGTTATGAAAATGATCGGAGGAGATCATTTTCGGACAATCTGCGGGAAACTTTCGAAAATCTTCTTAAAATGGTTGGAAATCTTTCGAAACTTGACCTATCTGC
This sequence comes from Siderastrea siderea, assembly GCA_964030785.1. Lineage (NCBI taxonomy): Eukaryota > Metazoa > Cnidaria > Anthozoa > Scleractinia > Rhizangiidae > Siderastrea > Siderastrea siderea. The sequence goes on from OZ034973.1 coordinate 6,920,800, forward strand.
TGCTGTGAACGGTATAACAGTATAAAGCGATCTGGCGATCAATCATTCCAGAATTAGTAGCACCCCTCATTTTACCTTCCGTGACAGGAGACTGCTTCAAGATTCTCTCTCCACTCAGTTGTTTAAGTGCGTACCCGTAAAAACTTCGGAAAGCCCTGGAAAAATACTTGAGTTTGGCTGTAATCGACGAAAGAGTAGCTTCCTATCCAAGAGGACAAGAGAAGCTCGCTGTCGCACAGAAACCGGAGTTAAAGGGGTGGTCTTCCTGATCGGCCTCACGGCTCGTGGACAACTTTGCCTTGCCTTGCCAAGGCTGAATCACTTTGCACGGCAAAGACAAGAAAACACGAATAATACACTGTATGTACTTATCACGGTTCTTTGTTATTTTTAGATTCAAACCATCCTGCACGAACCAAACGAACAAGCCTATCTTGAATTTTACGTCACCGTTGACAGCAAGGAAGTGAATAGAACTGATGTTGTGGAAACTTTCAGAGTTTCTAATGTCAATCTGCTCACCGCGCAACTGGGTGTTCAGGTAATAACTACTAACTTTTACCTTCTGAAACTTTCACTCACAGAAAGCAAAGAGACACCAAAACCATAGTAGTAACTACTGCGCAATGGTTTTCCTTTTAATAGCCACAACGCCCACGGACTCTTAAGTTAAAACCACCTTGCACAGCTTAACAAACAGCACCACAGGAAAGTACTGCTCAGTAGCTTTCATTTGAATGGCAATACTTTTGGATTTCATCCACAGACTCAAAAGTAAGAACCACCTTGTACAGCATAATAAACAGCACCACGGGAAAGAACTGCTCAGTAGCTTTCATTTGAGTGGTGGCACTTCAGAATTTAATCTACAGACGCGAAAGTTAGAACCACCTTGTACATCATAATCAACAGCACCACAGGAAAGTACTGTTTGTTCAACAGTTTTCATTTGAGTGGTGGCACTTCAGAATTTAATCTACAGAGTCAAATTAGAACTAACTTGTGCAGTATAACAAACATTATCACAGTAAAGTACTTCTCACCAGCTTTCATCTGAATGGTCACACTCTCCTCTCAGGTATTGCTTCTCAAGATAGGCAAACTGTAACATGTATCTTTGCTTGTCTTTGTACGTGACGGCTGAATGTGTTTTGTAAACATCTCCTTTCTTTCGCAGGTCTTGGTTCCAGTTTATATTCCAGACTCCCTCACGGCTACGGAAACGGACCACGTGATCATAGGCATCCATATCGATCAAAACCAGGATTTAAACAACGCCGAGTTCAGAAATGACCTGGCCAACAAACTTGTCACATTGTATGTGGATGCCAAAGGAAGAAAGAATGCACGAAGGAAGAGGAGAAGTGGCAGTACAAGTGCAACTGTATGTAATTAAATTTATCGACTGATCGAAAAGTTAGAGCCACCTTGTCCAGCATAATAAATAGCACCACTGGAAAGTACTGGTCAGTAGCTTTCATTTGAATGGTCACACTTGAGGATTTCATCCACAGACTCAAAAGTAAGAACCACCTTGTACAGTGTAGTTAACAACACCACAGGAAAGTACTGCTCAGTAGCTTTCGTTTGAATGGTCATACTTTAGGATTTGATCCACAGACTTGTACAGCTTAAAAAACACCACCGCAGGAAAGTGCTGCTCAGTAGCTTGACGTGAAAACGTTTGCTAGTGTAATAAACCTGAGGAATTCCTTCTCAGGCCCTAAGTAAAGACCAAGTTGTCGAAACTTAAGGTTTAAGTCCTGTCATGAATCAGGTAACGTGTTATTCACTATCTTGCAGATTGTAGACATTGTCAGGAAAACGGACTCAGCAGCTTCAGAAGCAGATGTGACGTTTTTCGTGTTTGACTCCGGTGCTGTGGTAAACGGTACTTATGTAGCGTCTGTTATGAATCGACTCTCTACAGGGGAGATGACAACATTGACAATGCCATACGCGGTAAGGTTTTCTCCATAACCATTTACTAGGCCTTATAAGACTTTCTTTATCTCTCAGAGAATTATAGTCTGTTCAGTTTTCGTGAAAAACTACGAAAGTTGAAAGTTAAAGTTCTCGCTCTTTTAACCACGTGCCCTTATAGAATTCGAACCTACTCAAAGAAACTCCTGTTTGCGTTTATTCGCCTACTATTATGATTCCTCGCGATTCATATGCACTCCCATTAAATCAGACTCCGAGATTGAACTCTAGCCAACTTTCATCTGCTTTTTATTACTGCACTAGTGTAGTATCTTTGAACACAACTGGTCCTTTATTTTTTTGTTTTTCATTAACCCATTAAGCCCTAACAGTGACAAAAATGAAGTTTCTCTTTTCATCGTCACTACTTGTTCAAACATTCAAATGATGATAAAATAGGAAGTGATCACCAAGGATAAGATGTCTTGATATTAATACAAATTCTCCTTACTAGTTCCGTAAGAAATGTATGGAGAACAGTAAAGAGAATATGCATTTTCATATCAGGGCTGAAAAGGTTAATGTTAATGTGACTTTTGGTTTTTAGTGTTCCTAAAAATAGCTGACATAGTTCTTTTAAGCGCCATGTTTATTCACGTCTTTCTGTTTGTAGGTTCTTTCAGCACCAAGGGCAGCGTTTGTACCGACAAGGCCAACCGAAGTACCTCCTACAGTGGCCGCAACCCCGATCAAGTGGTGGATTATTCCAGCGGTTATATGCCCTATTTTACTGATCATCGTGATTATATTACTTATTTACTGGCGCTGGAAGAAAGGCGCGCCAAAGACCAAGGTGGAGCCGGACACGATAAGGATGTTGGAGACCAATACAAGAGGGGTAATGAAAGGAATATGTCAGAACAAACCTTACAGACACCTCCATACTACAGACACATGCATATATAGCTTATTACGAAAATAATGTTTCTTGCTCAGCAGGAAGTGCGTCCATCGACAGTTTTATTTCAAAATTGGTCAGAGATCTACCATCTTGCCTTTTTCTCACGCGATACTGAATCTACCGACATACATGACATATTAGGTGGTTCACAATCCGTTACAGGGACTTTTCAAATATTACTTCCACTCTTGATTATTTTCCACGGTAAGGGGCCGTTTACATGAGAGAGGGTGTCCCTAGGTAGTAGGGTTACCCTAGGTAGTAGAGTTTCCCTTCTCCTTTGTATTACGCAGTTCGTTTTACATGCGAGGGAGGGTGCCCCTACCTTGAAGGTAGGGAAACCCTACATGGTAGGGACAAGTTTTGTTTACATAAGCCCATGTAAAACCAAAAAGTAGGGCTAGCCCTAGGGGGCAGGGCTATGTTTCGTTGTTTTCAGATTACCGCTGGCCACGCCTAGAGGCGCCAAATTCGAGCATGGCTTCGAACTCTTCAAGCTCAAGCTACAAACCTGGAGAATATTTTCGGAGATTTCAACTCCAAATAATGACTGAAAGTCAACCTGAAGGTTCAGAAACGACGTGGGATGTAATGGAGGAAGATCTGATCGAGGAAAGCGCTTTCGAGGTCGAAGAAACCGACCAATACACCCAGAGAGCGAACGCGAAATCATTTATAAACGTCAACAAACGAAAAGCACCGGCAAGCCAAAGTAAAAGCAACAAGAAGGCGAAGAAGTTTTCTTGATCAATGGAGAAAGTGGAAGTGTTGTTAACTTTTTTAAAACAATTTTTTAAAACTTTTTTTTTTTTAAATAAACACGTTTTACAACTTAAGTTAGCACAGTGCAGCTCTCTAGTTTAGCTTTAAATTGTTTAAAAAATTTTTTTTAAAAGATAGTTTTTTTTTAATTTTTTCTTTTTAATTGCCCTTAGTTTAGCCCCCCGAGATAGGGACAATTCAGCTCATGTAAAATGGCGCTATCTCTTGACCCTGCTAGGGAGGGTGCCCCTACCATGTTCGAACTTCTTCTTCTTCTTCTTCTTCCTCGGATAACCCACCTCCTTCTTAATGAAGATTCTCGTGAGCATCAGTGCAGGTGCTATCAGGTGCTATCAGTTGCATGTAGAACGACGGTATCCTCAACTCTAGTAGGCAGAGTGCCCCTAGGGGATAGGGGCACCCTCTTTCCATGTAAACGGGCCCTAAGTCAAGTCAGAAGAGTCTCGGGCCCTAAGTCAAGTCAGAAGAGTCAAGTCAAAAGAGTCTGCTGGAAGCCGATTTCACTGCTGTAACTTTTGCTCGCTACTTACAGCCCGTTTCATTGCTGTATGAAGACCCAGGTTTTTTAAACATGATTCGCCTGTTGTGATTTGTTCGTCACAAAACGGTGAAGAAAGTTTGCAGATCTTCTTCTTCTTCTTTATGACTGTTTATATTCTAAGAAGTTAGTATTTATTCTGGTGACTCGTTCAGTGGGGAAATTCTCGTCACCGTTACCATTAGTAAATCGTGTTTGAAAAATCTTGGTCTGCATAGTGGAATGAAGACGGCTGTTAGATTGCGCACTATTTTAAGGATTCTAACTAACAAGTTAACTAACAATATAACTAACAAGTTCTTAACTGTTATATTAATTTTTCAGACCCCTCCTGTGCGTGGTTCTGACGTAGTTCGGTACACGGAGCCGGGAGTGACAGCCATGAAGACAACAGCATTCACCTCTGGTCCCGTCTCCCTAGTGCACGAAGATGAGGACGAAAGCGAGAAACCAGCGAGACGCGGACGCGAGACGTCCCTCCGAAGGAAAGTCGGAAAACCTCCAGTACAGAAATTACCCACCAGAGAACAGAGACTGTAAGTATGATTGGAAAATTGTCGGGTACATTATTCTCATTACGGACGCGCTTTTTGCAAAGGTTTATTTTCGCGATTTTAAAAAAAGATGAGAGCTCAAGCAAGAGTAAGCAAGAGTAAGGGAAAAATACTTCTATTATCTTGAGTCTTGGCACAATAAAATTATTCGTCTCTCTCCTGATTATTCCGCGGTTGAAAAAGGTCAAATAAATTACGTTTCGGGCTGTTTCACTCTCTTTGCTCAGGTTGTAAAAAAAAAAAAAAAAAACAAACAATGTGGCAGACCAATGTATGAGCGATAAAAGATTCAGAGACACTATTTGAGTCTTGGTATTAGGAATCCTTCCAAACCACTAGCGGAAGAAATTTTTAACATGAATCTTCTATCTCCTTACCATCGTTTGTAAATTTGTGGCGTAATATTACAGATGGTATAGGTGATCGATTGTCAACTCTTTACACTAAAGACTCCCCCATAGCTAAATGGTAGAGCATACAACAGGCACCTGGAAGTTCATGTGTTTGACTCCTGTTGGGAGGACTCCGAGGAAGCTGACTTGAGAAGGCCTCTTCATTTGTTTGATATCATAGAACTTAGAATTTCACTTATCGTAAATCGTAGGATCGTTGGAAGTAACCCTTGCCCCGTCTGTATTCCTTGCCAGGACGAATCCTGCCTACGAAGAAGAGGAGGAAGGGGAGGAGGAGGAAGAAGACGAAAGCGTGGTATCCGTGACGCCTACAGGAAGTACGGTGGGTTTAATACAATCAAAATCTACACCGAAACCTCCATCAACGACTAAGAGAACTCCCGCCGCGCCACAGAGGGCCCAAGAGCCACAGAGACACCGGGAACTTTCGGACGAGGAAACTGAGGAAGAAAGCGAGATTTCCGGTGAAGAAACTGAGACTGAACCTGACAGTGTAGCACCACCATCACAGGTAGCGATAAAGAACCTTAAACAGTTACAAATTCCAACTCGAACTGGGTTTAGTTGACCTACGTTAAAACTTTTCCTCTTAAGAAGTAGAATTTAAAAAAGAACGCCGCCCCTCCCCTCCCCTCCCCTCCCCGCCCCGCCAACCGAAAAAAACCCCTTCCCGAAAGAAGCTTCAAGTTGGAGAGGGACCTTTTCTGTTTTCCAGAAAGTATCGTCCCCTCTCCTTTCCCCCGAATGGAACGGTCCCTTTTGAGTAACGGAATCTGCTCAATGTTCCAACCGAAAATACCTGTTAAGGCTACCGCTTTGTGACAACAACAATTTTTTCTCCTGCCTACACTTAGCTCTTTCTTCTGGTTTTGACCCAGAAAGAAACTTTCGTATTGAGTATTTTACCTTATTGCCTTTCTTACCCATGGGAATCATTGAAGTCTCCCGTTGAAGTGTTTCTTATCTTCAGTCACTCACAGCATTTTTAGTAGCTGACTGAAAGTATATCACGAAAAGTTGCGGTTCCTTAGTTCTGCTAATTCCGATATATATCGTATGTACATAAACTGATACTTGAGTTTTCTGCCGGTTTCTTTTCAGATCAAACATTCAGCGGCTCAGTTGCCTACTGTAGCAGTTATGGGCGAGGCAACTGGTCCCCCGCGGTACCCCCCTGTGCGGTTCCGTTCGTCGGTGCATCCAGCCCCGAGCCTACCCCCGATACATTCCAAGCAGACCTCTCTTGTTGGAGTGAGAGTTGAGGTAAAGTCAGGAGTCCTTCGACTTCTGTGCACTGAATATCAATTTCTTTTTACAACTGCTAATACATGTAGTAGCTGTAATGTTTAGATCACACGCCAAAACGATACCTTAGAGGTTGCTTTAAGCCCCTTCCCTTTTGAGTGAAATTTTGCAATAACCTTCCTTTCCAGGTATTAATTGTCTTTCCCGCGTGTACATGTATCTGTTTTACGCTACAGCCAATTATCGTAGCGAACTTCTCGGAAAACATATTAAAAAGGTCGTGTCTGCAGGTTGTGATTGGCCAATTTTCAACTGTTTTTTAAAGATCCGTTGGTCGCCGTTGTAATTATGACTGATGGCAGTATAAACCCCGAGAATGTCATAACGAAAGTCGTACCTGTATTGACTTGCTATTTATTATGTCACAGCCACCAGCTGAAGACGATGCACCGCGAGGCCGCAAGAAGGGTAAAGTTACAAAACGAGAACTGGAACAGAGAGCAGAACTTGAACGGCAAAAGAATAAACAGCGGTTGCGCGACAGAAAGCGTGACAGCACCAGGGCTGCTATTCCAACCGAGAGGAGGGCCTGGGACAGAGCTCAGCAGGATTTTGACGATGTACTTGCAGAGGAGGATGCCGCTCAGCGAGTTATCACGTGAGTCTCTTTGATTTTTTTTTCATCTCTATTGTAGTGGTCCTTGGGGTTGACAGTTGCCTATTTTCTCGTGAGTTCGTTTCCTGAACCTTGAAACGCCGAAATCTTAAAGAGAGTACAACACTACGAAAGTGGGGGCGTAGGGGGGGGGGGGGGGGGAGAGTGGAGTAGGAGGCAGGGAGAACGGGAAGGCTAGTTTTACTTACCAACTTTTTCTTTTTGCGTTTCTGGTTCCTTTGTTCGCCGTTTCTTCAGCTATTACTCTTCCTAATTGTTCACCTTATTTTGCAGCGGGAAACCCGGAAAGCGCCGAAGGAAAAGGCCCCCGAGCAGCTCCGTGGCAACAGATGAAGAAGGAGTGCCGCATCTAAAGAGCTACAGGAAACTCAAGAGCCCGAGAACTGCATCTTCAACTACCAGTACACGGGTATGTGACTAACGATAAACAGAATAGTTTAGAAACAAATTACTTCAGAAGAACTACAGCAAACATGTGCAGCAAATAGAAGAGTGTCACTTCTTATCTAAACCGCTAAGAGTGCTTCAATCTATGATGGAAAAAAAAATAACCTACTTGCTCAAACGTTTGGGTTCCATCGCAAACGCTTTACTTGAAAAAACGTTTGCCCCTGGGAATTAAAGGAATCTGTAATTGATTCAAACATACCCCGCTTTCTCAACCTCGCAAGTGGTCCTGACCCTTGTGATATAGTGTTTTGTTTTGATTTTGTTTGTCAACCATCCCACTCCTTTAATCCCCTTAGGTTAAAGAATGAGGGAGCGAGGGATGGGTAGTCGGGTTAGGGGTTGCAGACGGCTGACAAATCGTTCTCGGGTTCGAAATAAACGCGTTTTTTTTTTTCGGGCTTGTAATGTGTTAGATCATTCTGTTTACCGTTTTTTAGCATCTCGAGGTTGTTCGTTATCTGACAAAATGTTCTGTTTCATGTCAGGACCGTGGAAAGAAACACGGAAAATCAGCAGACTCGGTGTCCAACGCGTCCAGCGATGAGTCGGAAATTGACATGAATGAAACTCGCCGACGCATGCACGCCATGTTAGATGACGCGTTTGCCTTATTTGGACCTCAGTTCTCAAAGAAACCAGATATAGAACCCCAGGCACAGACATCTCAACCCGAAGGACAGTCCCCACAACCCGTGGGACAATCCCCTCATCCCGACGGTTATCCAACTCCTCCCACGCGACCGCCCGTCTTTCCGAGGTGAGTGTTGTTTTTCTTGCTTTTGGGACAATTTTGTAAGATTATGAAGCCAAGCAAAACTAAGTAGGTAGCTAGGTAAAGCCGTACATGAGCCAAGGAGGCCCACGGCCGGAGCTTATCCCGGTTTCTGTAGCATGAAGTAACTGAGAGTATTGCTACTCCCCCCTGGATGGGATGCTAGTCCATTGCAGGGTTACCCCCAGCAGTGTGTCGCCGGTACCCACTTATACACCTGGGTGGAGAGAGGTCATGTGGGGTAAAGTATCTTGTCTAAGGAAACAACACGATGGCAGGGACTGGGCGTCGAACCACCGACCTTCAGATCTGAAGTCTAACCATAGTTACTGGAGGGACTGGTTATGAAACTTCGCAAGTTTCAAAGGCCTGAACAAAGGTGCTGCAATTTATGTTGAAAGTACTACGACAGTGCACAATCTTTTGTTTTACGTTCGCACACTATGGCTGAATAACTTAACAGTGACATTCTTATTGGTTATTTGCTCATGCAAAATTCAAAACCTATTGTTGTTTGTGCACCGTCAAGGCTAAAAACGGTAACAAAAACATAAAACAAAGGACTTAGCTGAGCTTCAAAACCAGATTGTTTTATTAACTATGGTCTAACGCGCTTACCGGCACTACACCGCCGCGCCCCCACTCAATACTAAGTAGGGTGTTCCGAAATTTCTTTTTACGGCTCAGGTCAAAAAACTCCAGAGAGGTGAAATAAACACGAGGGAACAGTAAAACTCGACACTTCCGTCATTTGAAATTGCCTGTTAATATCATTTCCTTTGTCAAAATATTTCTCACTAGATACATTGGAGGTCAGCCTGCCTTACCAGAACCACCTCCTGCGCATGGGCGAGCTACTGAACCAACACCTGGACAGCGCAGGCGCGTCCAGCCTACTCTGCCAGGTTACCCAGTATCAATGCCTCAAACTCCTATTGGCGTGCCAGGTTACCCAGTCCGCCCTCCTGTGAGACCTGTTGTAACACGTGATCCGATAGTGGTCTGGGACCCAGCGGACAGGCAACGGTGAGCATTTCATGTCTCTTAGTTTTATTTTATTTTATTCAGACTTCACGATACTGCAAGGGATGGATCACATTTTCTAAAGGAGAACGAAAAACAAATGCCCACAACTGTAGATTTACTTGAATCAAACAAGTTTCAAGTGCATTGTCCTGTATTTTTTCTCTTGAATCCTCAGAATTTTGAACCAGCGGGCGCCACCTCCAACGTATGCGTACAGGGATCCCAGCGGTCAAAACTTGTACATTACACCAGTTCAACAACAGAGAGATGACATGGTAGGCGGCACTGAATGTTCTTATTTGTCTCTCGATATAAGAACTGTCTTATAACTGATTGCCTGAAAATTCAACGGCAGAAATACGAAAAACCAAAACATTGCTTAACTACGTGTGCTACTAATACTGGTAATACTCCTTTTCGTTTCATGCTACAGAAACCGATGAGCCACTAAGATTCTGTTTCATGCAGTTGTTTTCCACTTCTTGATGGTTCCATTACATAATTGGATATTGCTTTTATGTCCGTTAGTTGATTTGTTATTTTACTGACAAGTTTTTGAGAAGATGTAATAATATTCGGGAAGTGATATTCATATTTCGTTCGTTGGGCGAAGAGCTACACGGTCATATACACTAGCTTCATTGTGACATATGCACTGCAAACTGCTAGGTGTAGTAACGTTGAAAAGCGGCCTGTGTGTTGATAAGTTTTGTTTTTTTGTTGTTGTTGTGGTTTTATTTTAGGGCGGCCTTGTATGGAGTCCTTATGCCGCAGAAGATACTATGGATGCGCTCTATCCTGATTTAGCTCAGGTAAGTTGAAAACTCCATATTCTTCCAACGTGTTCTGTATCATATGTGTGAAGACCAGAAGGGAGAATTTATATGCTGTCATATGATAAACTGCCAATCGATCAATCAATTATCAGTTAATGTAAAGAACTCCTGAACTTGTCTAACCCCCCCCCCCCCCCCAAAAAAAAACAAAATGCAAAAGTTAGATGTATGTTTTAGGAGCAAGGTTTCTCTTGAGTAGCAGTCTCTTAGCTGAGCGTGGTACCCTGGTGAAATTAAGTTATCATTTCATTCCATTTCGGTTTAGTTGCACGAAGGCCATGTAATTCAAAGTGAAAAGCGAAACTAAAAAAATAATAATAATAATAATCAAAAGTCCAAAGTTTTTAACAAATTCATACACGCTGACCACTCACGCCATCATGCACTGTGAACACCCCTTACACTAATTTCCTGTTTTTCGTTTAGGCCAGCTATCCGGGAGCTCTAGGCACCAGTCCTCCAAAGGACGCAAGTTTTCTCTCGCAACTTCAAGCTGCGCAACCTCACGATACAATGCTAAACATGTCACCCAGCAGTACTCTTGACCAGCGGGCAACAACACTAGGACAGTCGCCACAACCTCTTATAAAATCGATAAAGGACGAGTTGTTTAGATTGTCACAAGGAGGGACTAGAAAAACGCCTATTACAGAGCTATAGCATCCGGCTTAGAAATAGAACGTGTTCATGTATTTATATTGTGATACAAGGGACGCTTAAGCAATCACGGTGGCATCGCCAATAATGTTAATTCGATTATTTGTCGCGATTATTTCAAGTCACTCGATTTGTCTATTGTGGCTAGACTATCCAGTAACTGAATTCGTACGGACGGCGGAGAAAGGAAATTTACCGCCCTGTGGTTCTTACTAACGCTTTCAGGGCCTTCTGTTTTTTATTGGAACCTTTTGTTTTGCCGCGTTCTTTTTGCCGTCGCGGGTGCTTAACGTCCCTATTTTTATAAACAAAAAAGAAAAATAATTCAGAAAAGGCAATTACAGTTGAGTCTTTCACAGAGAACCTGGAATCAAGAATGCTGAACAGCTTTTTACAAGAGTGCGCCGACGAGAGATTCTAGGTACAGTTAAAACTGATTCAAACTGGATTTCTTGAAAATGGTCGGTTCTGAGGGTGCTATTTCAGAGAGATTCAGTGGTGGTTGCGTTAACCCTATTCAGACCGGGGGGGCGGGGAGGCGGATTCTGCCCGCACGGACTTTGGACATTTATAACTTTTTTAATAAGGAAGCTAAAGCCACAAATTTATCTGGGAACAATTTGGTGTAGTAAGTCTTTGTCTATTAAGCTTCACGTTATTATGGCAACCACTTTTTGACAAGCGGTTTTTTCAGAATTTTGAATTTCCCTCTTTTTAATTAAAAAAAATCATTACTTTTTTGAAGTAAATTTTACATTTTTGGATCATTTCCGTGTTAATTTGTTGATTTTGATCACTTCTTGATCAATTTTGGCGGTTTTTGAAGGTTTTTGGAAAATTTAAGAAATCCAAGATGGCGGATTCAAGATGGCCGCCGTTTGAGAAGGAAACGTTATTGTGACGTCACATGACGTCATCAGCTGAGGTTGCGGGCCTCAATGGAAACATTTTTGGAGGTAATTTCTGTCCTTTAAGTTTCGTTGTCATAGCTTTAATATTCTCGGAGTTAAGAGGTGGGGGCGGAATCTCCCCCCCCCCCCCCCTTCCCGGTCCCACAAGACCAAAAAAAGCCCGGTCTGAATAGGGTTAAAGATAATAGTTCAGCTTTTTTTATCATCAGAAAAATAAAATTAGGGCCCAGTTGCTTGAAGCATGGTTAAGGTTACCCAGTTTCAGCCATAAGTTGGAGTACGGTTCGCTTTACATTGATTTTGCTGTCTTTTTGACTTGCCAAAACGGAAGCTGTGTCTAGAAATTGGTTATGATTGTCGTTTTCGAACATAAGAAAATATAATGTGAGTAAAGTTTTTAATCCTGGATAACCTTTACTTGGCTTTTAAACAACAAGGTATGCAAACACTTTTTTGTGAAAATTCAGTCGTTAGGTATTCAGTAACGCTTATAGCATAAGGTTTTTGGAACCGTAATTTTATCCACAATTCAAAGAAAATGTTTATATATGTATATTTAATAATAAGACGTTTTTATTGAAGTCCTAGGAAACATTTTAAATTAAAATAGGCGATAAAAGTAGAGAACAACCAACGTTTCTGTATCTATATCTTTAAGTCTTGAGACGTGGAAAGGTTGTTCTCTTCTTTTGTCGCTTATTTTAATTTTTAAATACGTTTTAGCCGGCTATTGTGAAATGATGTACATAGTTACTGAGGTAGCGCTCAATTAAGAGTTTGTCTGTACCATAAATAAATTTTAACGGCGTTGAGTACAAAAAGGGTCATCTCTTGGGGAGGCAGTTTTTTTTGTCATAATGATAGACTAAAAACGAAATAAAATCTCAGGACGTTTTCATCTAAAACTCCTTGAGAAAGGTGCGAATCGACGGAAGCACGGATACCCGCCAGCTGGAAGTGTGGCAATCGTGAATTCTCTCCCCAGTCTCACTCCGTATTTACTTGTCGCTCTAGGGTCGACCTTTAGACCGCGCCAGTCGTACCAAACACACCGACACAGTTTACTAACGCAATACTAACGTTCGTTACCTCATTGTAAAACTCGTTAGAGGATTTGCGCTTAGCCTACTTCCCTTGGAAACTCTGGGTTTTTAATTTCTGAAAGATTGGCAACAATTTGGGCTTCCGGAAGAGGCTCAGAAATTGGGAGGGGCCGTATCTTGAGCGCCTTTTCCGTTGCTTTTCTCTTCTTTCCTCCCGGTCCCCCGTTCTTAGTACTTAACTGTGCAGTGGCCGAGAAGACTGTCTCGCGCTTTAGTTTAGAACCAAATTTCCCGTTTTACCGCCTGAAAGAAAATTTGCTCCAAATAATTTTCCAAAAAAAAAAAAAAAAGACGGAACGTGGCCGTCAAAACTAAAATATCCCTTGGAAATGGCCTTCATTTTGAAAAGCTCATGCTCGACAAGCATTTGAGAGAATTCAGAAGAACTCCTCTGAGGCCCGTGTTTCCTTAAACTTGGTCATGAATTCTCTCGAAGTCCCTCTCGTGTTTGCATCATTCTCAGGTTGTTAGCGCACAAGCCGTTTTCTTTGGTGGTTTCCTATGCCTCTAAGACTTGAGAAACGGTGGGCTCTTTGGTCGACAGGAATAGCTGTTCAAAGACCGCTGATTAGCTAAAGCAGACCACCGGTTTGGAGTGACTTCTGCATTCGATGTAGTGATACCTCTAAAGTTAAATGGGGTCGAAAAGAGCGATGGAGCAAGAGTTGAACTCGGGTCAACGGCTTTTTGAGCAGAATTCTTGTTACTACATCCACGAATGCCAGCTGAAGGAAGAAAAGTAGTATGGGTAGCTGTAAATCGTTTGTGATTCGGCTGTTATTTCACAGTTGTCACTGCCATAGGGTGGCGATGCTGGTGATGGGTGAAAGTGCCATATTTTCTGTAGGGGTGAGCCATTGCCAAGTTTGGTAAACTTACTAATCAATTACCCATGTCACCTAGAGGTCTTATAGCGTGGGCTCTCCGATAATGTTAATTGAAATAGCTGTATAAACCGTATCTCTATTTAGGCCCTAAAACCAATATAGTTTAGCTTCCAATGCAGACATTCTTGGGCTCGTCAAAAACAAATTGCTAACCTTTCAAACTTGGTATAAGATGTCCTGAAGTGTCTCAAGACATAATGGACAGTTTCTGACTCCAGTTTTGACGTTGGTATAAGATGTCATAAAGTGTCTCAACACAGAATAGTCAGTTCTCACTCCGGTTAACGTTGCTGTTACGACACAATATCAACAGGTTACAAAGCGTGGCTATATGTGCACGTGGTTATCACATGATTAACCACACTCATCAAATTCACCACCCGACTTTCAGTGAGCCAAATTAGCATTGTTCCGTGATCTTTGCCCAACATTTACTTGTAACGGACAATTTGAGTTACGGTATTCGACGAGTTGTTTTTTAACGTTTTCGTTTCTGAGAAAAATATTGCTTTTCGTGCATAGACTGCGTCCTTCGTTCTTCTTAATATTTTTTAGTCCCGCAGCCAATATGAGAGAGAGAATCCAAGGACAGCTATTAGTCATTTCTGTATGCGGCTACAACTGATTACCGACATACGGTCTATTGACTTCTTCTGAAATTGAAAGTGCTTTTTGTTGATATTCAATTTGTTCATGCAAACTGCTTCTATCATTTTTTTATTTACTTCTCCGTCAGGATCGTTTGATGACTGCTGTTCTTTAACCGGGCGATTTTCTGAAGTATTGGCAAAAGTTTCAACTACAAAACCAAAGCTCTGAAAGGAAGCGTCGAAATGAAAAACACGTTAATCAGAGCTAGCGACAATAGCAATTATGACACCCCGAGGCTAACATGTGCTGTTATACAGTAGTTAATTACGAAAAAGGCAAGAGAATAAAACTGAGAATGGTAGCAAAACTAGCTGAAATCGTTCTCTTATATTGGATGGGTTTCAAGGGATCTTAATTCTTGGTAAATCACTTTATAAGTTCATTGCCATATCAAACTATCAAACAATCAAGTGGAATTAGTTGCGTCATGCTGACAGGTAATAAGCTATTAAAAACACGCTACCGCTGTTGTTGAATTTTTACGTTTCATTAATCCTGACACTTTAAGCGTCAAGTCTTAAATGAAGTTTCTCACTAAAACTTGTTCTGACTCTTTAGGTTTAAGGATGCAATTTTCGTTCCTAGTGCTTAACTCTTCAGTCGTGGAGAAGACTGTCTCGCGCCGGCTTTAATTTAGAACAAATCTTCCCCTTTTACCGCCTGAAAGAAAAGTTGCTCCAAATAAATTTCAAAAGAAAAGAAACGTGGCCGTCAAAACTAAAAAATCCCTGGGAAATGGCCGCCATCAGTTTTGAAAAGCGCCTGCTCAACTAACATTTGAGAGAATTCAAAAGAATTCCTCTGAGGCCTGTGTTTACTTAAACTTGGCCATGAATTCTTTTGAAATCCCTCTTGTGTTTTCATCATTCTCAGGTTGTTAGCGCACAAGCCGTTTTCTTTGGTGGTTTCCTATGCCTCTAAGACTTTAGAAACTGTGGGCTCTTTGGTCGGCAGAAATAGCTGTTGAAAGACCGCTGATTAGCTAAAGCAGACCATTCTGCATTCGATGTAGTAAAACCTCTTAAGTTAAATGAGGTCGAAAAGAGCGATGGAGCAAGAGTTGAACTCGGGTCAACGGCTTTTTGAACAGAATTCTTATTACTACATCCTAATGCCAGGTGACGGAAGAAAAGTAGTATGGGTAGCTGTAAGTCGTTTGTGATTCGGCTGTAATTTCACAGCTGTCACTGCCATAGGATGGTGATGAGTAAAAGTAGCATATTTTCTGTAGGGGTGAGCCATTGCCAAGTTTGGTAAACTTGTTAATCATTTGGCAAAAGGTCTTGGTAGCAGGAGAGAAAATGCTACAACAAAGCTATTTATATGCAATGGTGATTTTCCTTGAACTGAGGATGGCATCAGGGATGCCGAGACATGTATTCTTTTAAACTTAAAAGTGTTGTGCTTTATCTTAAAATCATAACTTGTTAATCGATTACCCATATCACCTAAAGGTCTTTTTGCGGCGCATTCCAACAACGTTAATTGAAATATATATAGCTGTATAAACCCTATCTCCATTTAGGCCCTTGAACCAATATAGTGTAGCTTCCAACGGAGGCATTCCTTGGGCTCGTCAAAAACAATTTGCTAACCTTTCAAACGTGGTATAAGATGTCATAAAGTGTCTCAACACGGAATAGTCAGTTCTCACTCCGGTTAACGTTGCCGGCTGTTACGACACTGTATCAACAGGTTACAAAGCCTGGCTATATGTGCACGTGGTTCTCACGTGATTAACCCACTAATCAAATTCACCACTCGACTTTAAGTGAACCAAATTAGCATTGTTCGGTGATCTTTGCCCAACATTTACTTGTAACGGACAATTTGAGTTAAGGCATTCGACGAGTTATTTTTTAACGTTTTCGTTTCTGGGAAAAAAACTGCTTTTCGTGCATAGACTGAGTCCTTCGTTCTTCTTAATACTTTTTAGTTCCGCAGCCACTATGAGAGAGAGAATTAAGGACAGCTATTAGTCATTTCTATATGTGGCTACAAATTACTGACATACCGTCCACTGACTTCTGAAATTGAAAGTGCTTTTTGTTGATATTCAATTTGTTCATGCAAACTGCCTCTATCATTTTTTGATTTACTTCCCCATCAGCATCGTTTGATGACTGCTGTTCTTTAACCGGGCGATTTTCTGAAGTATTAGCAAAAGTTTCAACCACAAAAACAAAGCTCTGAAAGGAAGCGTACAAATGAAAAACACGTTAATAGCTAGCTACAGGCAAAATAGGAATCAACACACCCCGAGGCCAAGATGTGCTGTTATACAGTAGTATTATGAAAAGGCAAGAGAATGGTAGCAAAACTAGTCTTAATGAGTGCTACAAGAAACACTGAAGTCGCTCTCTTATATTGGATGGGTTTCAAGGGATCTTAATTCTTGGTAAACCACTTTATTTCCGTTTCCGAGAAAAATATTGCTTTCGTGCATAGACTGCGTCCTTGGTTCTTCTTAATATTTTTTAGTTCCGCAGCCACTATATATATGAGAGAGAGAATTTAAGGACGGCTATTAGTCATTTCTGTATGTGGCTACAAATTACAGACATACGGTCTACTGACTTCTTCTGAAAGTGCTTTTTGTTGATATTCAATTCGTTTATGCTAACTGCTTCTATCATTCTTTTTTTTATTTACTTCTCCGTGAGAATCCTTTAGTGACTGCCGTTCTTTAACCAGGCGATTTTCTGAAGTATTAGCAAAAGTTTCAATTACAAAACCAAAGCTCTGAAAGGAAGCGTCGAAATGAAAACACTTTTATTAATAGCTAGCCACAATAGCAATTATGACACCCTGAGGCTAAGATGTGCTGTTATACAGCGGTATTATGAAAAGGCAAGAGAATGGTAGCAAAACTAGTCTCAGTTAATGAGTACTAAAAGAAATACTGAAGTCTCTCTCTTATATTGGATGGGTTTCAAGGGATCTTAATTCTTGGTAAACCATTTTATAAGTTCATTGCCATATCAAACGATCAAGTGCAATTAGTTGTGTCATGCGACAGGTAATGAGCTATTAATTTACGCTACCGCTTAATGTTGAATCTTTACGTCTCCTTAATCCTTTCACTTTAAGCGTCAAGTCTTTAATGTAGTTTATTATTAAAACTGGTTCTGACTCGTTAGGTCTATGGATGCAATTTTCAAGGTGACCATGGTGGATGCCGCCTCCCCCCTCCCCCGTAAAGTTTTTCGTCACTTTTTCCAAGATGATTTTTTTAATAGCAACTGCCGCTTTCAGTAACTTTACGATTATTCCTTAGACACATTTTGGCAAAGATTAGGGGAGAATTGGATACTATGGTTACGAGATGACCTAGTCTCACTAGGTCAAGCCATTTTATGGATACAAATGTTTCTTTTTAATGGAAAGAAGGTATAAAATGCCGAAAAGAAAAAACAACAAGTGTTAAATGTAACATATTCTAATAAACAATTCATATAAAAGTTTTCAATTTCAGCCGTTTTCAGATGGCTTTTATCTTGGATGAAGCAAGAGGCCCCTAGCAGCGGCTCAATCCTTAATATTTGCCTCGACTTGTTGAGCACATCACAGGCTATCTAACAACCCAAGAGGGGAGGGGAGTGGGTTCCATCAACCCCCCCTTTTTTGTACCACGGCGAGGTAATGAGTTTATTTTGTTATTATGTATACCATGCAAGATGGTTCAAGCTTTCATTGGAGTGTGCGCATGCTTAAATCCTTATGCTTGACAACTTAAATGAAATTTAATGAGTTGCACTGTTCCCGATATATTAATGCTTGGCCATTCAAATTGAAGCTGTATATGTTGAAATTTGTTTCTCAATTTTTTTTTCCGATTTTTTGATTTAACTTTGAACTCTTCACAGTTTCAGGGTTTGACCCAAGTTTACAATCATCAGATATGACTTGTGCAAAATAACTCCCTTCTCGGAAATTAAAGCTTTCGTTCTGAATGCAAAATCTTGCTAACTATCGCACGGCAGACCCTTGACTTGACTGATCTGTATCAAGTTTCTCTTTACTACAATTTTGGCAATTTTTTGTGGACCAAGCGAACAGGTGTGGGGGGAAACAGCTGGGGAGGGAGGGAGACGGGATGCGTGTGTGCGCGTGAGGGTGTGTGCGTGTGTGTGTGTGTGTGTAAGTGAGTGCCTCATATGCGGTGATTAAGGGACTGGGGGGGGGGGGGGTAGGGAGGGAGAGGAGGAGCATGGTGTGGGGTATCTTAAAACCGGGCCGTCTTCATCATCCTTTCTTCTTTCAAACTTACTTCCCCAATTATAAGGTGCGAAGAAGACATACTAGTGAACTAATACATAAAAACATTAACCAAAGAATTTTCCTTAATTCATCACCAAATTTGCTGAACGAACATCGACGACATTTTGGGTTCTTTTCATCTCGAAGTTCTAAACTTTGATCTCTCTTCGTTATTTCACGTACGTTCGTGAGATCGAGTACCCTTTCATAATTTAAGTATCACTAAAAAAATTCTAATTGAAGCCCTGATCAGCAATAAAGGCTGTGGATTGATGAAAGTGACCACACTCAGTTTCGAGTTAATGGAACGGGGGAGGGGAGATAAAGTAAACAGTGTCCAGATCACTTTTCACCGAAATCGAGTCATATCACGCAAATTCCATTTCATCAGCTTTCCCGACATTATGATTGTTGGCTACAAAAAATCACATTTCACGAAAAATCAGAAGCTCCGTTCTCACTTCTTAGATCGGGTGATGTCAGTGCAAAAGTCACAGCTCATGGCTTTTTCGTTTCATGTCAACAAATTATGACAAATCCTCTAAAATGGCGTTAAACGAATTGAATACTCCTGAAAACTAGGGAAGTAAAGGAAGAAGGAAACGGCTTTTATCCCCTCCAGTGCAGTTTATGGTTGTGCCTTTAAAAATGTTATTTATGACAATTTGATGTCAGGAAAATTAAAAGAAAAAAAAATAATTTTACGATATACCCTGTGAACTTAGATCTAGATGTAACAATACAAGGCTCGCAAAAAAAATTTTGTATCACCCTTCAAATTTAGCTGAAACTTCGACAATAAATTCCCAACAGAGTTCAGCTTAGATCAATGTTGAAAGAAGTTTATTTTATTGACTCCGGTCGTAATACAACTGTTGTCAGTATGTTTGTTTCTAAGACTTGCATCAAACGAACTAGGTACAGTAGAGGAACAAGTTCCCTCTTAGTCTTTCGTTCCCTTCGAGAATTTCGAGAATGGTCTAATTCGGGATTCGACCGAAAAGGGTTCTTTTTCCCTCAACAGTCCCACTTATACACAATGAGAGAAAAAAACAGATTAAAAAAAAGCAAAAAAAAAAAAATTAAAAACCTTCTTTTGATTACTTTTTATGCTGTTAACGTAAGCGTTTGCTAACATTTAATGTTAAACACTAATTTCAGACTAAGAATATGCAGCCAGCAAATAAAGCGCTTTACATTGCTCCACCCGAAAGAGCTTCGGCGATGTATAATGTAACTTTATTCCTCAGGCCAAAGCACACACAGAAAAAGCGTTTCAAAAATTAAAGCGAAGACACTGGCCGTCGGCTGAAGCAAAGGTTATTGCAGCTCAGTAGAAGAACTTCAGACCAAGGCAAACAGTGTGATAAACAGTAAACCAAAAGCAGGATAAAGCTTGCTGCCGGCGTCGGCCGGTTTGGTCGTAGCAGGGTTGACGGCGGCGGTAGATGACATTTCCATCGAGGAAGCCGTGGTCGGCATGATGAAGCTCTTGCAGTTGTCGGTCATGCAACACTCCGTGTTACACATGTTGAGGGTGCCGTTAAGGCCCACCACGGTAATATTAACCGCTCCACAGTCGGCAGTGTTTTGGTCAGGACATGTATCCTGTAAATTGAGCAAGAAAAATCATGTTTATTACATACAGTATAAAGAAAGGATATTAGTGTGGTGCAGCGGTGAGTAGAATTGATAAATAGCCGTGAAGTGATATGATATTACTTTGCAGGTTGCACTGCCGAAGATTCCACCAAATCGGTTGAAGATACAGAAGATCACTTGAGGCCTCGCCAAGCATGATGAAAACCATCGCAAGTCTCTCGAAGATTAAGGAAGAACGGCAAACTGTACCTTTCATCTGAATGGTCACTCTTTGAATTTCACCCACCTACTCAAAAGTTCAAATCATCGTGTACAGCATAACAAACAGCACCACAGGAAAGTACTGCTCAGTAGCTTCCAGCTGAAAGGTCACACTTCAGGATTTCATACACAGACTATATATATAGTTGAAAGCACCTTTTACTTCACAATAAATGGGGCCACAAGAAAGTATTGCTAGATAGCTCTTTGTTTGTCGAGTTGTGTGACATTTGAGCATTTCCTGGTGCAAAGACTCAAACTGAAGCGCTTTAGAAAGAATTTTAAGCGTTTTCGTGTGAGAATGGACTGCACTTGGGTTTTCACTCTGGCATATAACTGTAGATATCTGTGCTGTTGTTCCTACGAATACCTTTTTTACTAGATTAAAAACATTTCAACTCCCTTAGCCATATATGATATTGATACCATTGAACGTTTTGGTCAGTGCATTTCATTAAGTACACCTACCAAAACTGAGGGGAGTTTCATTTTTGGTAGAGAAAGTTCAAAGGAACTATTATCTTCTTATGTGTTGAAACTATAGCTTATTTTGCAGCCCTTTCTTTACAGCTCAGAGATTAATGTGTTAAACGTTGGAGGGGTGGACAACCGATATCAGGTATGGAGGGGATCACGGTTTTATCCTTTTCACACCATTTTGGTATTCCAGGTTATGACATCACGTACCGTATTGCAGGAGCAAGAACGTTGAAACTACAATTAAATACAATGGACAGGTTTTACTTACATTGCTGCAACCGAATTTGTAAGCCTCAGCCGCGTTGGACAACGATGTCATTATCTTGGTCATGTAACACGATGCATTTGGATGGGAACAGGAATCACTCGTAAGATTGTTCTGAAAGTTGCAAAGTTTGCCCATTGCCAGGTCTGGTTCGCAGTGGTAACATGAAATCCCCAGAGCTAAAAAAAAGTTGAAGATTGAAATCAGAACTGCAACAATTTCGGAAATGATCTCCTTACACATTTTGTAATTCTCCATGTTCTCAACTTCCTTGACCCTTGTTAGTCTTGTCAGTCTGAATTCTAGTAGCCGAATTTCCTTCGGACAAAATTATTACCTTATTTAAATCCAGAAGGCCGTCAAAAATTAAATTCTCAAAAGCTATTTCATGCTTTCTATCAAAGGAAAGCAAAAATCTATATTCATCTAGGCTATAAAATGTGATGAAAAAGCTATAGTAGCGTAATTGATATATTTTTTAGGATTGGAATGGAGTTAGGTTAAACTTAAAGCAAAATGCAGCTATAATTTTAGCTATAAGGGGGGCTTTTTTCTTACACATAACATGGAATTTCACGATGCAATTTTTATTCAGAGTTAAATCTAATTTGCATTGCCAATTTGCATCGGGATTTTGCAGCTTTTATTGAAAAGATTTGTTTTCCTAGTATACAAAGGAGACTCTTCCCATGTTAAAAACTGAAACCCAATCGAAAACTCTCGTTGAAATTTCAGATTGATCCAAAGTGAACATTCACTCATCTAGGTGAAAAGTCATAATATAACGATTCCCAAAATCCAAAATCCAAAATCCACAAAGCTAATAAAATGTACGGAAAAAATTCACGACACACTTTTGAAAAGAAGAAAAAATATTGTGTTTTCGAGACGATTTTGTGAAATGTTTGTTTTTGACCCTTTCTCCAATCTATTGAGACCAGTTTAAGCTTCTGGAAACTCAGACAGGGGCTCCTGCTCAGATCAACACTATAAATAAAGTTTCTCTTGCTTTTTGTGGAGGTCAGATTTTCTCCAAGCAACGTGAACGTCAGGAGGCAGTGTGCTTCAAAAGCGGTCTGTGGTTTTCATAATCGAATTACTCAACTGGTTTATATGCCCTCCTCTTCAAGATTTTTCTATTTACTGTCACTTGCCAAAATAGGACTGTTGCTATGACTACCGGGCCAGCAGATTTCCTTACGTTACGCTACGCTCAAGTTTACTCTATTTTAAGACGTCAATACCAACGAGACACTAATGCTAAGGAAGTTAAGGATTAATGAAACAGCACAATGGCTGTTTGGCAGCATTTCTTTTTACCCTAAAGCTATTCCCATAGGAGGGCGAATATTTTCGAATATACATATTAAGAAAGTACTGAACCGATATATATTTCTTAACCATTACTTCGCGGCGCCAAATTTCTGCTTTTAAAAATCAACCTTTCCAAGGGTTGTTGCTGTGTCAATGTTTTGAGGAGACACTATTAGTAATTTAATGTAAGTGCAAATATTAAGGTTCAGGTAAACTGAGTTTTTCGTGGCTGCTTTACCACGATTTAAGTCAAGTGAATCGAGACGAACCGCTGTGAAAGGGCGCATTCTTCTCGTACAAAAAGAAAAAATAGCAGGTTTGACGGTCGAAAAAACATGTCAAAAATTCAAACGTAGATAAAGGACAAAGAAGCAAACACCGTGTCAACAATCTCTGGAAACGGTTTTCTCGACGTCTATTCCCTCCCACTCAACTAGTTCCCACTTTAGCCGATGTCGAATATTGAAGGACAATGTCGACCGAGTTTTGTCTGAATGATTTACCAAGAAAAATTCGATTTGTAAAACCGTTCTAGTTCATATAATAGCTTTTTTAAAATAAGATTTTCCCCTGGGACAACTGCGAAGAGCTCATTGTCCATTATTCTTTGAACTCAGTTTTCTGCGCTATTCTTTCGTTCACGCCATGATGTCAATTAAGGCGCGACAAGACCGCGTAGAAAATATGGGTGAATTTTCAACAAATCTAGAAAGAATCTGGAGGAACGAGTTCTTGTCTTGCAGTGAGATTTTTAGACTCGACTTTTCATCCTTAACCCGAGGTACGAATTTACGAGCGATGAAGTTGCGAGAATTTTGTCTCTGTTCAAGTGCGACCTGCGAGCAAAGCGGTCAAAACTTCATCGACGAAACCAATATATAACCGGCGAAAATGATTTTGAAAGGACCATCAGACCATTGACGATATTCGGAAGGTTTTTTATAAAGTTCATAAGATTTTAAATGGATAGCTGATGAAATAAAGACTGGTAGTTAACGAGTTTAAACAAATGAAGGTCGGTTTGAATGTAAATGCTAACGAAGGCATCCCTTCGCTTCTATGCGGAATATTCACGAACTCGTGCAGGAAAAACGAAAGAAAATATGATTTTAATGGCAATGTTTAGGGTAATATATATAACTGACAATGAAACAGCGAACTTGCAGAAGTGTAAAAGAGGTATAAGGAATGACTACTTGGCAGTATTTGTACTAACACCACCTTAACATTTAAAACTAGGGCACCTCTTTGACCAGGCCATGCTTGATCACGCTAGCAGTTTGGGCGGGCGAGGCGAGTAGAGATCAATTCTAGATTTACTAACAGCGCATGTTAGTTTCAAATAAACGCGGAAACGAAAAGACTTTCTTCTAAATATAAATTTAATCGAAAATGCGATAATTTTAGACAAGTAGATGAGGTAACAAGATTCTAAAAATTTTGAAAACGGCACTAGCAACATGGCTACGTTGATCACTCTGCATGAAATAACTTCCCTCTGTGCGTTTTTCTAGATTTCTCGTTCTTCAACTGAATTGGTCGCACAAAATAGAGTTAGGAACTCAAAAACGATTTTAGCTGCAATACTTACCGCATGGTAGGGCGCAC
This sequence comes from Siderastrea siderea, assembly GCA_964030785.1. NCBI lineage: Eukaryota > Metazoa > Cnidaria > Anthozoa > Scleractinia > Rhizangiidae > Siderastrea > Siderastrea siderea. The sequence continues at coordinate 6,944,976 of OZ034973.1, forward strand.
AGGGCCAAAGCAACAGCGAGAAACATGGGCTGATTCATGGTGGATTTCTTGCAACTCCAAAGTCAACCGCTTCGTTCGTGAGCCAGCGCCTAGTTGTAAAAAATTACACTTTGCGGCGTGGTATACATCGGTTAATATATGGATGCTTAAGTGATGATTACATCAAACACGCCTATTCCATATAAGGAATAATGAAATAAGAAATAATGGACTTTGACTGAAAGGAAGAAGGTTGAGTGCGCACCTATTAAATGCTGCATACAAACTCCACTTTGACTCTTCAAAGCGTGAAGTTCAAAAATGCAAAACAACCCCAGAAAATATTTCAGTTTTATTAAACAAAAATGAAAATTCCTCTACGTGAAGATACTACTCACTATGTTTTAAATGAATAGCCACACTTACGCATTTACCCACCAAACGTTAGGGCCGCATCATATCATCGAAGTTTTGGCGCCAGAATGAAGAGGGTTGACCAATTTTTGGTTCAATGACGCTGCAACGTGATAATTAATTTGTATTCAGTATAGGTTTGAATGCATTTTATAATCAATTTCTACTTAATTGCTCTCCCACGCTATCCACCCTTTCGAGAAATTTACTCAAAAAAGTTTGCAGAAATATTGACTTCGTACCTTCTAGACCTTGTTTCTTCAAATTATACATATTGAACCTAGTTGTTAATAAGTGCGTAAGCATCTCAAAATGGGTAGTCAAGAATTTTTCGGTAAAATCTCTTCTGCGCGACCTTCTCAAACTCATTTTACCGTTCGCTTGTGGTCTTGGTCAAACAATCAAGGGAATAGTTAGCTCCAATTCTAAACATTGTTAGTGGTCATTTTTTCTCAGAGATTTAAGCCGGCTCCTAGGTACCAATGGAATAATCATTGAATTTGTTGATGACTTCTGACAAATCATAATGCCAGAACGGTGTTTAATGTGTGAACGCAAAGTATTTTTTTAACGCAACCTTTATTTCGTTGGACTTTGAATTTGTACCGTCTGCCCAGACTTGTCGCCATTTGATTGGACTATTTCATAAACAGACTGCGCGAGCAATTCTATCACATCGAAAATTATAAGGCCCCTTATCATGAGTATTTCGGTTATGGTTTCCTCTCGATTAAGCTATTATAGTGGGGTATCGAAAATGCCATTACAAACTATTTCCTATTTTACTATAACAACCGTGGATAGCACGTGAACAGCACGAATAGTTATTATACAAAAGACTAGGATCCAGCCTCTTTAAGGAATGCTGGTTAGATCAGTGGGCATCTCGAGCTCACAGCAAGATTACTCGACGACAAACTAGGAGCATTTCAATGGGAGTTTATTATTGGCACCTATAGTGAAAATAACTGTAAACAGCTACTAAAGTCTACACGGCAACTTCAAAGTGGAACGTTCTAGAAACTTCGTACAACATTTCATGAAGGCAACTTGAGGAAACAAAACTCGCAAAAATCCGTTTTAGGAGATTTCACTTAAGAACTTCGCTGGAATGGACATTATTTTCTGTGCTATGCCCTTTTCATTCCCGTTTCATTATTTCTGTGGTGTGGTGAAGCGTCCTGTGGTTAGGTCGTATTATTATGTATTGAAAACTTTGTTATCTGCCTCAGGGTGTATTATTCAAAGAACACAACTTTGATATAAACTACTTCATAACAAAGTTGAAAGAAAGGAGTCAACCAACGAAAACCGTTGAACTGCGGTATTTCAAGATTAAAGGGATCTGGCTTATTTATCTAGAATTTAAGTTTAAGTTAAGGGGGCAAAGTTAGTATACCGCGTTCGGTTCGAGCCGGAGGGGTGTTTTTGCTGTAATGCGTATAAATAAAGTCATTGTGTATGCAAAGTGCAGGCCATTTTGTTATGTTAATTTTTTGCGTGGTGTAATTAAAGAATAGAATATAATAGAGGTTTAGTTTCTCAAGAGACGCTGTCTTTCTTTCAAATAGAGTCATTTGCATAAGAAATTAACAGATGTCCGGTTTAATTACAACTGCTAATGGTAAAATGAGTTTTACTACAGCTGCGGCGAACGTTTTTGATGGGAATTGATGTTAACCTCTTTACGTTCACAGTCAAAAATCCATTTCAGTTGTTTAAGTTGACCGTTTATTTATGTGAAAGTTATTGTTTAGCTTAAGTTAACAGTACTTTCCTGTTGTGCAGTTACGTTTGTTTTGCATTACAAGGTAGTTCTACCTTTTAAGCCTGTGGATGATGACAATACGAACAAAAGTTTCCTGTTATTAAGCAATACTTTGCATTGGTGCTGTCAGTTGTTATGCTGTGCAAAATGGTTCTAACTTTTGAGTCTGTGAATGAAATCCTAAAGGGTGACCATTCAAATGAAAGCTACTGAGCAGTTCTTTCCTGTGGTGCTGTTTATTTTGTTGTACAAGGTGGTTCCAACTTTTGAGTCTGTGGATGAAATCCTGAAGTGTGACCATTCAAGTGAAAGCTACTGAGCAGTATTTTCCTGTGGTGCTGTTTATTATGCTGTACAAGGTGGTTCTAACTTTTGAGTCTGTGGATGAAATCCTAAAGTGTGACCATTCAAATGAAAGCTACTAAGCTGTACTTTCCTGTGGTGCTGTTTACTATGCTGTACAAGGTGGTTCTAACTTTTGAGTCTGTGGATGAAATCCTAAAGTATGACCATTCAAATGAAAGCTTTTGAGCAGTACTTTCCCGTGGTGCTGTTTATTATGCTGCGCAAGGTGGTTCTAACTTTTGAGTCTGTGGACGAAATCCTAAAGTGTGACTATTCAAATGAAAGCTACTGAGCAGTACTCAGTTTCCTGTGGTGCTGTTTATTATGCTGTACAAGGTGGTCCTAACTTTTGAGTCTGTAAATGAAATCCTAAAGTGTGACCAATCAAATGAAAAGTGTTGAGCAGTACTTTCCTGTGGTGCTATTTATTATGGGTGTGGGAAGAATGCGAGTTGTGGAGTTGCGAGTTGCGAGTTGCGAGTTGCGAATTGCGAGTTGCCAAATGCCAGTTGCGATGGAAAATAGTGTACTAGATTCCTCATCAGGAATCTACACTGCTTTTAGTAATGTTGGTCAAGTTATTGTTGTTTTTTACAGGCTTCTCAACTGAACTTATCGCCTGGATCACAAAGTAAATGGAAACAGTGACATATTTTCCAATTTTCTACATACACACGGACTCTTAATTCAATCGAAACTTGTATCTTCGACTTGACCTCAAAGCTAATTTTTCTGTAAATTAGTGACAGAGTAACCCAGTTAATCAATCGGAGACGCACTCCACTAAAAAGACGATAGTCAAGTACAAATAAAATAAACAGATCTGCTAAAGGCAAAACCACAGCGACAAACCAGTGAGGAGTGCCGGATCTTGTGTAGACCTGGATTAGTAAAAATCTTGAAAACGAAAGCAAACAACAGTAGACTGATCCTTAAGGCGAAAAGATTGAGAAATTAAAACGGAAACAGAAATGAAATTAAATATAGTGATATATTTGCCCGATATTTTGGTTTGCAAAACAAACCTTTTTCGGGGCTAAAAAAGAAAAGTGAATCCAACTACAAGACGACCGTTACATATATGGGTTTGAAATACAGCATAACAGAAAATGACAGGCTAGGAAAAGTTGAAAAGTAACTAATTAAGTAATTAAGGTCAGAAAATGTTTTGCAAAAACCGTGTACGACCATACTTGCGTCACGTCGGATCATAATAGATCGTGATCAGTCAAAAATGTAAATAAACTGTAACCTGCAAGGACTGATCAAACGACGTAAAAAAGCATTGCCCGAAGGCAGCGCAGTTCTTAACACAACACCACAGTCAACAAGACCCGGCATGATAAGCGCTCATGACTAGTAGGCAGATACGGACAACGTTGTTTCGCTCTTATTGGAGCTCATCAGCGTATCGTAGCCACCAGCACAATGAGAGTTAGTGAGAAATCACCTATCTCATAAATGCTGTAACTAGATCCATTCCAGAAAGAGCTAGAAATCAAATGATTTCCGGTTACAAACACGTACTGCGCGTTTGTGGCCTAAAAATGATATGATCTCAACTTAAACATGCCGAAAAATTTTCTGTCATTGTTCATTTTAAACCGTTGATCTGGATTGATCCGACCATCTTGCACTTTGTTTTATTGTACGTAGAGGATGGTAGTGGCCATCCCTCGTTCGTTCCACCACAGCATTCGGCATGTTTAAGTTGAGATCATATCATTTTTAGGCCACAAACGCGCAGTACGTGTTTGTGACCGGAAATCATTTGATTTCTAGCTCTTTCTGGAATGGATCTAGTTACAGCATTTATGAGATAGGTGATTTCTCACTAACTCTCATTGTGCTGGTGGCCACGATACGCTGATGAGCTCCAATAAGAGCGAAACAACGTTGTCCGTATCTGCCTTCTAGTCATGAGCGCCTATCATGCCGGGTCTTGTTGGCTGTGGTGTTGTGTTAAGAACTGCGCTGCCTTCGGGCAATGCTTTTTTTACGTCGTTTGATCAGTCCTTGCAGGTTACAGTTTAATTAAGATCGCTTACACTATAATATGAATGTTATCGACATAACACACTGAAATGAAGACTTTCGTCCATAAGTGCCGTGGCTTTTACTTTTCATACAAACGCAACCAAGCCATATGGCTGCTCTCCATCGGATTCGTTTTTTTAATTCACTCACCCATTTGTTACTACGAGTAGCGCCAACATATAGATACATTCGAAAGTGCAACCCCTAATGTAATATAGAGCGGAGTCAGTAAGAATTAAAAAAAGTAGGGATAAGGGAAAACAACCGGGAGTAAATTCAAATGGTTAAATTTAGCTTTAAAATGAGACAAAATAGAATACGATGCTTTCCCAGCACCAATTTACAATCTTGAGAACGCAGTCAAATAATACTGTTGAGGGACCGAATCTGCAACTTGCAACTCGCGACTCGCAACTCGCAACTCGCAACTCGCAGATTACCCAGTCCCATTTATTATACTGTACAAGGTGGTTCTGTCTTTTGAGTCTGTGGATAAAGTCCTAAAGTATGACCATTCAAATTAAAAGCTATTGATTTTGTTGTTGATAATACTGTGCACATTATTTGTGCGTCTGTGTACGAAATTCGTTTGACTATTTAAATGAAACATATGGGAAGTATGGTAGTGATACCTGTTCCCAATATTTTACCAAATAAAACATGATTTTCTTAAATTATTTATCACAGACTTCTGAAGTCCTTTTTCTTTTTCTTTTTTAACGTTGTGTTGTTTGTATTTACATTGCTAGAATAACTGCAGAGTATGTTTCCCTATTCTTATGTGAAATTCAATGTTTAGAAGGCTTTGGGTCTGCTCTAAGTGACTGTTGCTTCCTACCAAACAATATAAAATACTCACGGAATTTTGATTAACATCTGATTCTGTGGATTTTGTTTTCTGTTTTATGGCTGGCCCATCGATCATTATTAACCTGTAGATGGAGAATACACTGCTTCACGGAGTGCGGGAGGGGATAAGGGAGGGTAACGAATAGGTGACGGTGCCTGGACCTTTTTTATATAAAAGTGCAGGTTATGAATGGTCAATCTAACCTCTTCCCACCGATGTTTGATTCAAAAGTGATTTTACGGAACCAGGAAATTCGTAGCCAAACATTTCAAAGTCATGACGGTATATCTCGCCAAGACGAGCGATGAACTGCGACGGAACCTGGGAATAGTAACGCAACACGTCACTGCGGCTGGTCGCGTTGTGAATTTGCGGGAAAGTTACACGGTCGTCAATTCCCGCCATTTTCAAAAACAGTGAGGCATCCTTCTGTATTGTTTCTAAGTGGCCAATGAAATCGTAGTTAACGACGCATGGATGACAAAGGTCTTCATATTGGCGCCAATGTGGATTGCGATTGATATGAGCTCGGGAATAAAATTGGGCGAATTCAGAAAAACTGACATTATTCTCTCCGTTTGGATCAAAATCGTTAGGTCGATAACGCTTTACAATATTTCTTAGGATGTTTTTGCTGAACACCCGATTTTTTCCAATAAACTTGTCTTTAAATGCAAAAAGGAAGTGATGAAATGGCTCCCTAACAAAAATAAATTTAAAATAGTTTTTAAGCCGAAATGACCTCTCTTCTTCGTTGTATTCCCTAAGGCGTCGCCATAATTTCGGGCGATGCACGAATACTCCTTGTTTAAGCCCACGAAGATCCGCTAACATCTTTTTCCACGTGGTGGATGCCACCTTTGGGATGGAACAGTAAATGAGTTTGTGTTTGTCATCAACAATAATAAACTACAACTCTGCATCTTTTGGGTCTTTGTTGAAGCTGTGTGTGAGGCAGTATTCTTCAAGATGGCGTTTTCTAGCTGTCTGTGTTTCGTTTTCCGGAGGTAGATTTGATTTAGTTGGTTTCCCCTTGTTTTTCTGAAATCATACAAGTTTCACACAAGTATCAAGAGGAAAGCGCAATAAATACGGATTACTCCTTTGTTTTTGATGCTTTGGTTTTTAGAATTTAGAACGTTCATCATTGCTGCCTGAGCGTAGTGGTTTGTTACCCAAACTCGACTAAGTGAGCACTTATTTTGTTTATTTTTTTTGTCAGCTATCGTTCTTTAGCGTATACATGTATACATCCACGATGATCTATTGCCAATACGAGAATCTGATTGTCTTTACTTTGTCTACTTGCAGATAGACAGCGATTGCGCTCTTTTTCCTAGTAAAGTTCAAAATTCTTTTGAAACAAACTGTCGCTGTTTCCGTTAAAATCATTTACATTTCAACTTAAATAAGACAGCTTAAGCCTGTGAACAGGCTTCTTGGTGGGAAATACTGGATTGCAAGAAGGATCGTCGAACGGAGCCGGCGAGCGGTGCGAGGCTTGGGGAGGGCTCGTTGCCCCTTTCTCCTCCCCTGTCCGCTCTTGGCTTGCTTCTGCATAGCGCCCTAAGTAAGGAGGCTGTTCACAGGCTAAACCAGCATTACATAACTCTTTCGGGTTTTTTTATGGGCGATAATAGGGAGTTTAAGCAAGCCCGACGGAGACAGCAACGACAACGTGAAAAAAACAAGAGGCTTTAATGAGGAGAACAATGGCTCTGAATGTGCCTTCTACATTTTAGTACGTTTTTTGCCGTCCTCTGCAAAACAGCAACGTGAAATGTCCAGTTTTAAGGCTTTAGGTAGAACGAGTGGACACTACGGTAAATTTTTCTTTCTCTAACTAACCTTGAGCGCCATCCCTACAAATTCAACTCCGGGATAGTTCGGCCACACCACTACGGCAATAAAAGAACCGAACATTTAAATGAAGTTCTCCATTGCATTACCATCGTCGTTCAGTTTTAAAGTTCCAAATCAACTCGGCAACGCCTCGTTGAATAATAGCTGATAAAAAACTCAGTTTCGCAATTAAACATTAAATCCTTCAAATTCTCAACGGTCGACAATGTTAGGGTCATTATTAGGGCTAGGGTTAGGATCAGGGTTCGGACTACAGTTAGGATTAGGGTTTTAGGATTTTTTGGGTTTTTGGTTTTCAGAGTTAGGGTTAACATTAGCGTTAGAGTTAGGGCCAGGGTCAGTGTTATGGTTAGGGGTAGAGTTAGGGTCAGGGTTGGGGTTAGGGTTAGGGTGAGGGTGAGGGTCAGGATAAGGATTACGTAAGGTAATATGGCTGATGGTGGTGCCTATACCAGTGTAGCGTATGTTGTTTAAGGCATTGGGTTGTAACTAAACGTAAATATTAGCAATGAAATTAGGTTTAAAGCAGTATAGAATCCCCGGGCTGTTAGGGCCAATTAGTAAGTCCTCTCCCCTCAGGCACAGTACTTCCAGCAATAGTTCAAATGTTTTTAGCTTTGGCAAACTACTCTAATTTTTGATACAGGGGAGTAGTGGACAAAAAAAAAAAGAAATTAGGTATCACACTTATTTCACCTCTGATCCTTTGACAAACGATACTATCCGCGATAAATAAGCTGAAAATAAAAGAATCATTTAAATACGTTGACAATTTTGTTACCTTCGAAAATTTATTTTTACCTATCTCATAAGTATATGAGCTCTTTCAATCAAAAGGATGTCTTGCCTTTCCTTAAGCAATCTGTAATCCACACTTTTGAAAGAATTTAGGGCTCCACTTACGAGGGAAATAATTGTTATCGATAACTAACAAAGTTGTGGACCAAAACATCTAAAGGCCAGTGCATGAAACAAGTTATCGACTACCAAAAATAAAGACGTTAAAGGTGTTTGCCGAGCAAGGAAAAGCTGTTTGTAACATCTAAAGCTATCGATTACTTTTGGTAGTCGACAGCACTGAGCTATTGCAAACTCCTTTTTTTCGTCCGTAAGGCCCTTACGTCGTTCGCAACACTGCTCTCATCTTATAGTTAACCGGTTCAATTTTGTCTGACAAAACGTTTAAAAAAACTTTGAAGGCCTCGACAAACCAGAGATATAGTTGTCGACAAGTATGTGTACTCTACAACTAAAATCTCTCAACGGCTACCAGTGCTCGACAGAGCTTTTTCACTTATTAGAGGTCGATTGCAAGGTTATTGTTAACTCTGCATTTTTATGTGGGAGCCCGGTGATTCAAGAATTCCTGCGTATTCCAGGAACCGCTGAAAGGCGCAGAAGCGCTCAAGACGTAGGCAAAGAACATTGATAATGGTGTAGTTATTGACGAATGTCTCACAAACTAAGAAACAAGAGTTGTTGACGATAAAACTGCTGGGGTTGTTAGCAATAACATAGGTATTTTTCCTTTTGAAAAGAAAACTGTTTGGTTTCGTTAACTATTTTTCAATTTTAAAGTTTGTTATCATGATAACCTGCTTCACAAGCTGGATTTTTTGTTGTTGTCGAGAATTCTTTATGATCGACAAATAAACAGTCATCGATATCAATTGTTCTAGTCTGTATACTGGGAACTGCTCTCGCTCTGAAAGTGTATAACGCATGGTTTTCCTTTCTTTATTTGTTAATTACAACTTGGGTCATGACATAGTCCTGAAACGCGGATGAAGTTCAAAGATGAGGAAATTAAAGCCATAGATTTAAAAAGACGTTCTAAGTTACGTTCGACTTCGATTTTTTCAAGGGATGAGTCCGAGTTGACATGGAATTAACCCTTTAAGCCCCGATATCAACATGCATATTCTCCTAACTGCCTCATATCTTTTTATGATGGCACGTTTGGAGAGGTTTTTTTCACATCAAGACGTTTCCTGTTTGGTGATCACTTCCTTAATCCTCATGACCTGTATGTTTGATCAAGTAGTGATAATGTAAGGAGAATTTAGATGGCTGGGGCTTAAAGGATTAAGTTCAATTGGACTTCAAATTAACTTCCACCACGCTATAAGCAGTGCCCGTACTCCCCATGTGTTGCAAAGGCGTAAGAAAATTGCACGATGTTTTTTTTAAATAAAGAGTTTATATGATCAACAAAAGTGATTTTTTTTAAATTGAAGTGACACGAGACTTCAGGGAACGGAATCTCGTTAACGTTTCTTGCAAGTTTGTGAGATCGACGGTTCCTTTTGTGGAAACGTTTGAAAAGCCGGCTTGGTGGCCATTCGACATAAAAAAAGACAAAACAAACAACAATTTCGATTCCCCTGAAAACAAAGGGCAGCAATTATTCCCATAAAAGTATTAATTTCTGTTTTCCTAAACAGTTCGTTGGGTGCCCTTTCGTAAATTATAAACTATCGAGCAGTTACTTCATGCGGTGCTGTTTATTCTGATCTCCAAGGTGGTCCACAACTTTTGAGTTAACCCACAACACTGCCGACTTATAAATAATGGAATAAAACCGCTGACCCAAGAAATGATGACGGCCATGATACCATAAATTCTCTCTCAAACCTGATCCAGTAGTTTTGACAAAACAGACTCTAGTCTGGTAAAATATGTTAATCGTAAAGCAGTTTTTCTGTATTTTTTTGTTCAGTATGAAATAAAGCGCGTTTAGAGCGCTGTTTAATAAAAACGCTTCTTGTGACATAGAAGTGTGGTATGACATTGACAGTTTTGTACTAGAGTTAAAGTCAGCTAGTTCCAGATCATTTGAAGAGCGCTAATTTGAATCCATCTCAAATAACTTAAAAATCTTCGATTTCACCTGCATAATGAATTTTTCAAGAGCTATCATGTGGTTTTTCTGTTTAACAGTGCCTGAGAACAATAGTCTTGATTCAAACGGTTAAAATTTAGCGTAGCATATGTTTAACTTATGACAGCTAAGTAAATTGAAGGAAAAAGTAGGTATTTTTGTATGCAAATCTGCCCCGTCAAAATTGCTTTAGTTTACTGTCTCTTTATTTGAATACAGGAGACCTCCCAAACAATTCGTTGGGTGCCCTGTCGTAAATTATAAACTATCGAGCAGTTACTTCATGCGTTGCTGTTTATTCTGTTGTTCAAGGTGGCCTATAACGTTTGAGTTGCCGATAAAATCATCAAATGGATGTGACCATTTAGATGAAAGCCATTTAGGAATACTCTCCTGTCGATTTCCTGTGATACCGTTTATTATGCTGCACAAGGTGGTTCTAACTTTTGAGTAAGTGGACGGGATCCTTAAATATCACCGGCATCCAAATGAAACGTATGTCGAGCAGTGCTTTTATCAGTGGCAGTGTTTCTCCCCCAATATTTTGGAAAACAATATTTGGGATTTTTAAACTCTATCTTAAGAGCTATTGTTATTGGTAGAGGTCAAACAGCTAAAACTGAATAAATTTCCACTGCATAGCAATATTATTTCAGATCAACATGCCAGTTTCTCTCTAACCTGCGATCAGGCCGAATTTTAGTATCGCTCTCATATTCTCTTACGTGGTCGCTTGCTAAAATAGGGCCTGATACAATCTCTCACAGGAGTTCGGGTCGGCGGCCAAATTTTGGCCGCGGGAATCTCGCAATCGGATTGGCCCTTTAACAATAGAGCTGTCAACGGAAGTAAATTGTCCGCGAGTGCGCCATCGCGAAGGAACAACCAAGGAACAAGTCTGTCGAAGTAAAATGTGTTGCTCTAATAAGTTCTTGTCGGTCTAGTAGAATTGTCACCATTTCTTTCTCTCCTGAGAATGGCGTTCGGTTTGACGCAAGCTGTCTCTCACCTGGAGCAGAGAAGTACAGCAACAGTGAAGTATGAGTGAAGTAAGCTCATGTATTCCGTTTTATCGCATCGTGTCTCGGAATTTTCATTTGACGGCTTTCAGCTGGTATTGATAACACGAACAGAGTAGTGGTTGTTTCCGCGTTTTATGAAACAAAACGAACAGCAGACGAACAAGTATCTTTCGCTAAGAATGATCAACAAGTCAATCGATAATTCGGTAAACTAAACGGCAAACTGATGTTTGGCGAGAACTGCAATCAAGTCGCAATACAATTTTCAGTTTATTCATTCATTGTTTAATACTTATGTCGTTTTATTGATCTCTGACATTGACATCAAAGGATCTGACTTGTTTTATAATAAATGTTCTTCGTTTTAAAATTCGCTGCTAATCTCAAATATTTATCACTTCTGGAACTAAATTAAATTACAAAATACGGCTTTTGTTTATAAACGGTTTTATTTATATCTTCATTCTAAAGAATGAAACTGAAGGTATTTCTCTTAATTGCCCAAGGTTTTTTTACGTAGAAAATCGGTGACAAATGCGAAGAGAATATTTCCGGATACCACCTGAAATGCCGGGGAAAGGATTCAAGCATGCAGCATATTTTGGTACATGACAACCTCGTCGTGTTTTAAATGTTCATTCAGTTTCAGCTCAGACAGAGCAACCATGTACAATACTGGAACCTTCAAGTTAGAAATCGTGTAAATTTGAGTGCTTGTGTCTAGAAGATATATCGTAGCCTATGATTTTCTTATTTTGCCGACATTTGCGGGACTTTTTGCGAATTGCCGTTATGGGAAATTTGCATACCGCGGATCGTGCAAGCAGAAGAAATTTTGATTGGCTATTTTGTTGAATGTCAATCAATCAAAAAAGTGGGCGGTAGACGTTCCGTAGAAGAATTGTTTCGCCCGTCGCGCCTGAATGTTTCACCGAGCGAAACGAAAATAGAGCCTGATCGCAGGTTAGTTTCTCTCTCACCTGTTTGTTCACCGTTTTCCGAATTTATCTCTGAGCTCCAATACAGTACTAAAATGAATGAAGCCAAGGAAAGCCCAAGTGAAAACACCTTCGAGTTCATATTAAATAAATACAGCAACACCTATAAAGAACAGGAATAAAAACTTGTTTTGACAAAACTGAGACTAGTTCGTGGACAAAATCTTCATTATGCACTCGGCAAAGTGGAGTTTTGTTTTGTATAAACTTTGCATTGTTCAATGTCTTGAATACGGAATTACTTCAGTTTCAAATATTGTCACAGATGTATATCGGGTTAGTAAACCTATTTTGTCGCCTTTATCTGTGCGAATTTATTTCGAGTTACGGAGCAGTTATAGCTATAAGGTGCCAGCTCTGAAGAAGGAGGAAGGTAGAAAAAGCTTTGATCGAGTTCATAACACTCCCGACTAATAAATAATGGAATAAAACTGACCCATGAAATGAGAACGGCCGTGATTCCATAACTTCTCTCTCAGATCTGATCCAGTAGTTTTGATAAAGCAGAGTCCAGTTTGGTAGAATATGTTAATCGTAAAGCGGCTTTTCTGTATGATTTTTGTTCAATTTGAAATAAAGCGCGTTTTGCACGCGTGCAAAACGCTTCTCGTGACATAGAAGTGTGCCATGACATTGACAGTTTTGTACTAGAGTTAAAGTCAGTTCCAGATTATTTGAAGAGCACTTTTGAATCCATCTCAAATAACTAAACTCTTCGATTTCACCTGCATAATGAATTTTTCAAGAGCTATCATGTGTTTTTTTCTGTTTAACAGTGCCTGAGAACAATAGTCTTGATTCAAACTGTTTAATTTAGTGTAGCATATGCTTAACTTATGACAGCTAAGTAAATTGAAGGAAAAAGTAGGTATTTTTGTATGCAAATCTGCCCTTCAAAATTGCTTTAGTTTACTTCTTTAGTTTACTTCTATTTGCGGGTAGAGCAGTATGTATATAAATTTCGTTAAATATGTTGAATAAACTTGAAGTTTTGAAGTTTCACTTCTCTGTATTTGAATACTTGAGACTTCTTCAGTATTCTATCGAACGAATTACGATAGCTTGTGCTGTAGTGTTTGTAGCATGAAGCGACAAATAGTATAATGCGCCGATCAATTTGAAACTTCAACATCCCCCCCCCGGGCATTTGACTGTGCATCGTGCCCGGGGAGGGGGGAATTTGAACGTTGCGTTGGAAGGGTGGGGAATTTGAACCGGATTTATCTCGTTCTGACGTAATACGCCCCTGAGTTTGTTTTCGATATTTGCAGGGTTTGACGGATTTACAAGATAGAATTTCGCCTTTGTTAGTGAATGACCCTTTCAAAAGGGTCTTTAAAAGAAGTTTGAAGTTGTCATTACGGCATATCTCTCTCTAAAAGGCGTGTAAAGTGTTTGATTGAAGACGAAATTTGTCTTGAGGAGAGGTAGTTCAGTAATAATTGGTGGGGCATTTGAACAGCTTTTTTGCGCCGAGGGGAGGGAATTTGAACAAGCCAATCTTCAAAAGTTCAAATGCCCGGGGGGGGGGATGTTGAACTTTCGAATTGATCGGCGCATAACAACTCACCCTGAATGGGATGCTAGTCCATTGCAAGGTTTAATACTCGGACATTCTGTTAGGGGTTTCTCCAGCGGCTCAATCGTACCCATTTATAAACCTAGAATAAACTGGAATAGATCTGGAGTTAACTCACTCATGTCAAAAAAGATACATCCTCTATATCTTCGAACTGCTGTGTCCTGCTTGTGGTCTTGGTCGAACATATAGGGTAATAGTTTGCTCCAATTCTAAAAATTGTAGTCATTTTTTTTTCAAAAGATAGATGCTTCATTCGCTTAAAATTTGCAAGCCAAAGGCTGAATTACGTTAAGAGTTACAAAAGCTAAAAAAGTGGAAAAGTCTAAAATTATAAAACTATGTATTGTGACTGTATTAACAATAAAAACTACTCTAAATCGAAATACAAATGACATAATAAAACTGTTCTTACATCTTTCCGTTTTGCATCTCGGTGCGATAAAGGTCCTCTGGTTTCTTAGTGGATACGTGGATGTACATATATCAAGGAGTAATTTGTGGAGGCTGTGTGCTGGGTTCGCGCAGATCTCATCGAACAGGTTGTTAGCTTCCCTGCGGTTGAATAAGTTTGGGACACCTGTCAACTCCAGAGCATCGCTGTATGATAGTGCGGGGTATATAATGCGCATAGCACGTTTTTGAAGTCTTTCTAAATCTTCACTGAAATAACTAGGTAGGGCAGGATGAAAGACTGGACTGGCATATTCCAGTATTGAACGAACACAAGTAATATAGGCAGGGTAAGCTCTATAGGCGCTACTAAAGATCTCTTAAGCTGCTTTAAAAAGTATAGCCTAGAGGAGGCTTTCTTTACTAATTCAGAAACGTGCGCGTTCCATTTTAGATCACTGCTAATATTAAGTCCTAAAATTTTAAAGCTGGTCACTGACTCAAGAGGCTTGCTATTAACAACCACTAAATCAAAATTCGGTTTGTTTTTGGCAAAACTGATCCTTAGCTCCTTGCATTTAGTTTTAGTTAGCTGGAATCCGTCTCTGCGGGACTGTCTAGAGAGATCATCTACCACATTTAGGACAGTAATTGCTCGGCCCATCTTTATTACCTATGAAATTGTGGATTGTCAACATATTTCCACAGGTCCACCCCGGATGTCTTAAGGTCGTTGATCATAATCAAAAAGAGCCAGAGGCCCAGCTTAGTTCCTTGAGGCACCCCAGCAGGGATAGAAAGCCATTCAGAACAGCAGTCTTGCGCTAATTTGACTCGTTGTTTTCTCAGAGATTTAAGTTAGCTCCCACGTACCAATGGTATAATCATTTAATTTGTTGATGACTTCTGACTCAAGAATGCTAGAAGGTTTTTAATGTGTGTTAACGCAAAGCATTTTTTTTTAATGCAACCCTAATTTCGTTGGACTGTTGTTGAATTTGTACCATCTGCCCTAGACTTGTAGCAATTGGACTGGACTATTTCAAAAACGGACTTCGAGAGCAGTTCTATCATCTGCAGAATTCTAAGGCCGCTTATTTGTATTTCGTTTATGGTTTCCTCTCGACTAAGCCATTATGACAAAACTATTTCGTATTTTACAAAAACTAACGTGAATAGCACTTGAACAGCACGAATAGTTGTTATGCAAAACTACCGTGAATAACACTTGGGACCCAGCCTCTTCAAGGGATGATAAAAGGTAGATAAAAGGGCGCTCGAGCTCACAAGAAGACTACTCGACAACAAACCACGAGGATTTGAATGGGAGTTTATCATTGGTACCTATAGTGAAAATAACTGTAAACAGCTACTAAAGTATACACGGGAACTTCAAAGTGGAATGTTCTAGAAACTTCATACAACATTTCATGAAGGCAACTTGAGGAAAAAAAACTCGAAAAAAGTGCATTTTCGAAGATTTCACTTAAAAAAAATTGCTGGGATGGAGGTCATTGTCTGTGCTATGCCCCTTTCATTTTCTTTTCATTATTCCTGTGGTGTGGCGAAGCCTCCTGTGGTTAGATCATATTGTTGTGTATTGAGAACTTTGTGCTATTTGGCTCAGGGTGTATTATTCAAAGAACACAACTTTAACATAAACTAACAAAATTGAAAGAAAGCACTCAACCAACGAAAACCTTTGAACTGTGGTATTTCAAGAGCAAAGGGAATGTCGACCGATCTGGCTTATTTATCTATAGTTAAGGTAAAGTTAAGTAAGTCTAAGTTAAGGGGGCAAAGTTAGTATAAATATACCGCGTTTGGCTCGAGTCGGAGGGGTGTTTTTGCTGTAATGCGTATAAATAAAGTCATTGTGTATGCAAAGTGCAGGCCATTTTCTTATGTTAATTTTTTGCGTGGTGTAGTTAAAGAATAGAATGAAGGTTTAGTTTCTCAAGAAACGCTGTCTTTCTTTCAAATAGAGTCATTTACATAAGAAATTAACAGATGTCCGGTTTAATTACAACCGCTAATGGTAAAATGAGTTTCACTACAGCTGCGCCGAACGTTTTTGATGGGAACTGACGTTAACCTCTTTACATTCACAGTCAAAAATCCATTTCAGTTGGTTAAGTTGACCGTTTGTATGAAAGTTATTGTCTAGCTTAAGTTAATAGTACTTTCCTGTTGAGCAGTTACGTTTGTTTTACATTACAAGGTAGTTCTACCTTTCAAGTCTGTGGAAGATGACAATACGAACAAAAGTTTCATGTTATTAAAGGGGCAGTCTCATCAATTTTTAGTATCACTGTGAAAAGCCAAAAGACACTTTTTTGTCTACAGAAGCCTAAAACTAATGGTCCAGTAGTATTAAAATGGGTATTCCAGTACATTGAAACTATAATAAGCATGTCTGGATAGGGATAGCCAGGATGGAAATGGCGTCCGACTTGAAAACCTCTGGCAGAATTTTTCAAGTTTCTGCCCTTGTGTCTCAGATAAACTCTCTAAAAACTAATTTTGGCTTGTTTTCGTTTTGAAAATTCATTTAATATTGTCCCCTTGGTGGTCTAAAAGCAATTCATGTGTGAGCAAGGTACTTTGATATAAATTGATCAAAATTGTGACAAAGAAGATAGGAAAATCGCGATGAGACTGGCCCTTTAAGCAATACTTTGTATTGGTGCTGTCAGTTATTATGCTACGCAAGGTGGTTCTACCTTTTGAGTCTGTGGACGAAATCCTAAAGTGTGACCATTCCGAAATGAAAGCTACTGAGCAGTACTTTCCTGTGGTGCTGTTTATTATGCTGTACAAGGTGGTTCTAACTTTTGAGTTTGTGAATGAAATCCAAAACTGTGACTATTCAAATGAAAGCTACTGAGCAGTACTTTCTTGTGGTGCTGTTTATTATACTGTATAAGGTGGTTCTGACTTTTGAGTCTGTGGATAAAGTCCTAAAGTGTGACCATTCAAATTAAAAGCTATTGATTTTGTTGTTGATAATACTGTGCACATTATTTGTGCGTCTGTGTACAAAATTCGTTTGACTATTTAAATGAAACATATGGGAAGTATAGTAGTGATACCTGTTCTCAATATTTTACCAAATAAAACATGATTTTGTTAAATTTCAATCTAACTTTGTGCCGGCCTGAGTGAAAGGTCAAGGGACAGCGCTAATGTTTATGCCATTTGCAGAGAAGCAGTAGGGTGCATTCTTTGCAGACCGGCTACTTCTGAATCCGGAGGCAATGAATGGGCATTTAATTTGTTCTTAATCTAAGGAATGATACCCTTTTCTTTAATTATTTATTACAGACTTCTAAAGTCCTTTTTCTTTTTTAACGTTGTGTTGTTTGTATTTACATTGCTAGAATAACTACAGAGTATGTTCCCCTATTGCAATAAGACGTTAAATGTTTAGAAGGCTTTGGGTCTGCTTTAAGTGACTGTTGCTTCCTACCAAACAATATAAAATACTCAGGGAATTTTGATTAACATCTGATTCTGTGGATTTTGTTTTCTGTTTTATGGCTTGCCCATGGATCATTATTAACCTGTAGATCGAGAACACTCTGCTTCACGGAGTGCGGGAGGGGATAAGGGAGGGTAACGAATAGGTGACGGTGCCTGGTCCTTTTTTATATAAAAGTGCAGGTTATGAATGGTCAATCTAACCTCTTCCCACCGATGTTTGATTCAAAAGTGATTTTACGGAGCCAGGAAATTCGTAGCTAAACATTTCAAAGTCATGACGATATATCTCGCCAAGACGAGCGATGTACTCCGACGGAACCTGGGAATAGTAACGCAACACGTCGCTGCGGCTGGTCGCGTTGTGAATTGGCGGGAAAGTTACACGGTCGTCAATTCCCGCCATTTTCAAAAGCAGTGAGGCATCCTTCTGCATTGTTTCTAAGTGGCCAATGAAATCATAGTTAACGACGCATGGATGACAAAGGTCTTCATATTGGCGCCAATGTGGATTGCGATTGATATGAGCTCGGGAATAAAATTGGGCGAATTCAGAAAAACTGACATTATTCTCTCCGTTTGGGTCAAAATCGTTAGGCCGATAACGTTTTACAATAGTTCTTCGGATGTTTTTGCTGAACACCCGATTTTTTCCAATAAACTTGTCTTTAAATGCAGAAAGGAAGCGATGAAACGGCTCCCGAACAAAAATAAATTTAAAATAGTTTTTAAGCCGAAATGACCTCTCTTCTTCGTTGTATTCTCTAAGGCGTCGCCATAATTTCGGGCGATGCACGAATACTCCTTGTTTAAGTCCACGAAGATCCGCTAACACCCTTTTCCACGTGGTGGATGCCACCTTTGGGATGGAACAATAAATGAGTTTGTGTTCGTCATCAACAATAATAAACTGTAACTCCGCATCTTTTGGGTCTTTGTTGAAGCTGTGTGTGAGGCAGTATTCTTCAAGATGGCGTTTTCTAGCTGTCTGTGTTTCTTTTCCCGGAGGTAGATTTGATTTAGTTGGTTTCCCCATGTTTTTCTGAAATCATACAATTTTTACACAAGTATAAAGAAAAATGCACAATAGACAGAGATTACTGCTTTGCTTTGGTGTCAGTTAAGAATTTAAAACGTTCGTGATTGCTTTTACCTGATGGAAGTGGTTTGTTACGCAAACTCGACTAAGTTAGCACTGATTTTGTTAATTTGTTTCTGCCATGCTAACATTCTTTAGTGTATATACATCCACGGTGATCTATTGCTAATACGAGAATCTGATTGTCTTAGCTTTGTCTACTTGCTGATAGACAGCGTTTACACTGTGTTTCTTAGGAAAGTTCAAAATTCTTTTGAAACAAACTATCGCTGTCTCCGTTAAAATCACTAGAATTTCAACTTAAATAAGACAAAATAAGCCTGTAAACAGGCTTCTTGGTGGGAAATAATAGGTCGCACGAAAAATCGGCGAACGGAGCCGGCGAGCGGTGCGAGGCTTGGGGAGGGCTCGTCGCCCCACTCTTTCGCCAATTTTTCTGCATGACGCCCTGAGTAAGGAACCTGTTCACAGGCTAAATCAACATTAGACAACTCTTTCGCAGTTTTTATGGCCGATAACCAACTCGGCTACGCCTCGTTGAATATTTGCTCATAAAAAAGCTCAGTTTCGCAGTTAAACATTAAAATGGGACATAAAAAAATAATAATTAAATAAATAAATAAATAAATTAACTAAGCATCACACTTATTTCACCTCTGATCCTTTGACAAACGATACTATCCGCGATAAATAAGCTGAAAATAAAAGAATCATTTCAATACGTTGACAATTTTGTTACCTTTGAAAATTTATTTTCACTTATCACATAATCAATCAAAGAGATGCCTTGCCTTTCCTTAAGCAGTCTGTAATCCACACTTTTGAAACAATTTAGGGTTCCACATACGAGGGAAATAATTGTTATCGATTGCCATTTAGTTTTTAATTATAATACAAAGTTATCGACCAAAAAATTTAAAAGCCGGTGCATGAAACAAGTTATCGACTATTAAAAAAAAAAAAAAAAAGACGTTAAAGGTGTTTGCCAAGCATGTAAAAGTTGTTTGAAAGACCTAAGGTTATCGAGTAATTTTGGTTGTCGACAGCACTGAGCTATTGCAAACAGCGTTTTTTCGTCCGTAGGGCCCTTATGTCGTTCCCAACATTCTCATCTTATACTTAACCAGTTCAATTTTGTCTGACGAAATGTTTGAAGAAGTTATATCACTCTGAAGGCCTCGACAGGGCACAGATACAGTTGTGGACAGCTTTGTGTACTCTACATGCAAATAAAATCACTCGACAACTGCTAGTGCTCGACAGAGCTTTTTCACTTACTAGAGGTAAAACTGAAATATTGTTAAGTTTGTATTTTTATGTGGGAGCTTGGTAATTTAAGCGTTCCTGCGTACGTCAGGAACCATTGAAAGGCGCAGAAACGCTGAAAATGTAGGTAAAGAACATTTAGAACGGTGTGGTTATTGACGCCTGTCTTACAGACTAAGAAAATGAACAAGAGTTGTTAACGATAAAACTGCTGGGGTTGTTAGACAAACTGGATTTTTTTTTGGTCGAGAATTCTTTATGATCGACAAATAAAGAGTCATCGATAACAATTGGTCTAGTCTGTAGACTGGAAACTGCCCTCGTCCTGAAAGAGTATAACGCACGGTTTTCCCTTCCTTATCTTTAAATAATAATTTGGGTCATGAAACGCGGATGGACTTCAAAAATGAGGAAATCAAAGCCACAGATTTAGAAAGACGTTCTAAGTTACGTTCGGCATCAAGGTTTTCAAGTGATGAGTCCGAGTTGATATGGACTTAATCCTTTAAGCCCCGATATCAACATAAATATTCTCCTAACTGCCTCATATCTTTTTATGATGGCACGTTAGGAGAGGTTTTTTTCACATCAAGACGCGGTACGTTTCGTGTTTGGTGATGATTTCCTTAATTATCATGGTCTGTATGTTTGATCAAGTAGTGATAACGTAAGGAGAAATTAGATGGCAGTGGCTTAAAGGATTAAATTCAATTTGACTTCAAATTAACTTCCGCTACGCTTTGATTAGCAGTGCCCGTACTCCTCATGTGTTGCAAAGGCATAAGAAAATTGCACGATGTTTTTTAAATAAAGAGTTTATAAGATCAACAAAAGTGATTTTTTTTTCTAGATGAAGCGACATAAGGCTTCAGGAAAAGGAACCTTGTTAATGTTTCTCGCAAGTTTGTGAGTTAGACGGTTACTTTCATGGAAGCTTTTAAAACGAAAAACAAAGGGTAACATTTTTTCCATGAAGTAAACTTTCTTTTTTCCTAAACAATTCGTTGGGTGCCCTGTCGTAAATTGTAAAAAAAACTATCGAGCAGTTACTTCCCGCAATGCTGTTTATTCTGATGTTCAAGGTGGCCCATAACTTTTGAGTTGACCCATAACACTGCTGACTGATATAAATAATGGAATAAAACTGACCAAAGAAATGATGACGGCCATGATTCGATAAATTCTCTCTCAAACCTGATCCAGTAGTTTTGACAAAACAGACTCCAGTCTGGTAAATTATGTTAATCGCAAAGCGGCTTTTCTGTATTTTTTGTTCAGTATGAAATAAAGCGCGTTTTGAGCGGTGTTTAATAAAAACGCTTCTTATGACATAGAAGTGTGGTATGACATTGACAGTTTTGTACTAGAGTTAAAGTCAGCTAGTTCCAGATCATTTGAAGAGCGCTAATTTGAATCCATCTCAAATAACTTAAAAATCTTCGATTTCACCTGCATAATGAATTTTTCAAGAGCTATCATGTGGTTTTTCTGTTTAACAGTGCCTGAGAACAATAGTCTTGATTCAAACGGTTAAAATTTAGTGTAGCATATGCTTAACTTATGACAGCTAAGTAAATTGAAGGAAAAAGTAGGTATTTTTGTATGCAAATCTGCCCCGTCAAAATTGCTTTAGTTTACTGTCTCTTTATTTGAATACAGGAGATCTCCCAAACAATTCGTTGGGTGCCCTGTCGTAAATTATAAACTATCGAGCAGTTACTTCACCTCTAAGGTTTGAGTTGAGGATAAAATCATCAAGTGGATGTGACCATTTAGATGAAAGCCATTTAGGAAGACTTTCCTGTCGATTTCCTGTGATACCGTTTATTATGCTGCACAAGGTGGTTCTAACTTTTGAGTAAGTGGACGGGATCCTTAAATATCACCATCCAAATGAAACGTATGTCAAGCAGTGCTTTTATCAGTGGCAGTGTTTCTCCCCCAATATTTTGGAAAACAATATTTGGGATTTTTAAACTTCTATCTTAAGAGCTATATTGCTATTGGTAGAGGTCAAACAGGTAAAACTGAATACATTTTCACTGCATAGCGATATTATTTCAGATCAACGTACCAGTTTCTCTCTTACCTGTTTGTTCACCGTTTTCCGAATTTATCTCCGAGCTCCAATACAGTACTAAAATGAATGAAGCCAAGGAAAGCCCAAGTAAAAATACCTTCGAGTTCATATTAAATAAATACAGCAACAACCTATAAAGAACAGGAATAAAAACTTGTTTTGACAAAACTGAGACTAGTTGGTGGACAAAATCTTCATTATGCACTCGGCAAAGTGGAGTTTTGTTTTGTATAAACTTTGCATTGTTCAATGTCTTGAATACGGAATTACTTCAGTTTCTAATATTGTCACAGATGTATATTGGGTTAGTAAACCTATTTTGTCACCTTTAAATCTGTGCGAATTTATTTTGAGTTACGGCGCAGTTATAGCTATAAGGTGCGAGCTCTGAAGAAGGAGAATGCTAGAGAAAACTTTGATCGACTCTATAACACTGCCGACTTATAAATAATGGAATAAAACTTACCCAGGAAACGATGACGGCCATGATTCCATACATTCTCTCTCAGTCCTGACCCAGTAGTTTTGGCAAAGCAGAGTCCAGTTTGGTAAAATATGTTAATCGTAAAGTGGCTTTTCTGTATGATTTTTGTTCAATGCGCGTTTTGCACGGTGTTTAATAAAAACGCTTCTCTTGACAAAGAAGTGTGCCATGACACTGACAGTTTTGAACTAGAGCTAAAGTTTCCAGATCATTTGAAGAGCACTTTTGAATCCATCTCAAATAACTAAAATCTTCGATTTCACCTGCATAATGAATTTTTCAAGAAGCTATCATGTGGTTTTCTTATTTAACTTGCCTGAGAACAATAGTCTTGATTCAAACTGTTAAAATTTAGTGTAGCATATGCTTAACTTATGACAGCTAAGTAAATTGAAGGAAAAAGTAGGTATTTTTGTTTGCAAATCTCCTCCTCTAAAATTGCTTTAGTTTACTTCAATTTGCGGGTAGAGCAGTATGTATGTAAATTTCGTTAAATATAGTTGAATAAACTTGAAGTTTTGGAGTTTCACTTGAAGTTTCACTTCTCTTTATTTAAATACATGAGACGTCTTCAGTATTCTATCGAACGAATTACGTCAGCTTGTGCTGTAGTTTTTGTAGCATGAAGCGACAAACAGTATAAAAACTCACCCTGAATGGGATGCTAGTCCACTGCAAGGTTACTCGGACATTCTGTTAAGCGTTTCTCCAGCGGCTCAATCGTACCCAGTTAAAAACCTAGAATAAACTGGAATAGACTAGAGCTAACTAAATCGTGTCAAAAAAGATACATCTTCTATATCTTCGAACTTCTGTGGCCTAAAACGAAAAATAGAACTGTCGGTTTATTTCTGCTTGTTTTTTTAATGTCCAACTGGGCGGGCGCCTTTGTTTTAACTTTCATGAATTGCTATGAATGATTTAAGTCAACTGAAGGCTGAAGACAAAAAATACCTACGAAAAAAGACATAAACTTATCTGTGAAAAAAAGATCGTTTTTAAAGACTATTTTCTTTCTGTTAAGAAGACAGTTAAAACATTTATTCACACAGCCCCAATAGGAAGAGTTAAACTGAAACATGAAATGTGAAATTAAAATTTATATTAGAAAATATGGGTTGAAGACGTTTGCACCTGTTTTTAGGTCTTTTATCGCCACAAACTAGACGGCAATATTCAGTCCGTTAAACACTGGGCAGGTCTCATCAGGACATTATTCTATAGATGATAATTTTCTTTTGCATCGCCACCAAAGTATTGACAACATAAGGCGAATACGTTATGATTGTCCAGTGGTGTTATATAAAATTGGTACGTGTAATCGTGTGAGGCCGAGTAGAATCAATGCCGGACAAATTTTCACGCTTAGTGACAAAAACGTTTAGCGACGAGGGCGATTCGCAAAAAACTCTCTTAAAAGTAAATCCTTAATTCTACGAGTACTTATCGCGATTACTTGTTTCTATCATCGAGGGCACAATTCTCTAAAACCTTTTAGGCATCTGAAAAAAAAAACACTACATGACCAAATCAAACTTTTCAACTGAATTTCGCGTAGAAAGTATACCGATTGTCTCTCTCAACTTTTGTTAAGCTTGCAAGAATCGTTAACGAAGTGGAGGAACTTGACAACAGAAAATCCGCCAGGCGCCTAGCTGATCCAAAGTTACTTATAATAAGCTTTTTAAACACAAACAATCGCTCGAATAACGTTTGGAATTTTCTTTTTAATTTTAATGCTCGGTCACCCGATAGTCGCAGGTTTTTTTGCCAAACAACACAGGTTACTGAAATGAATCTACTTAGTAATTACTGTGTTTAAGAACCCTGTTCAAAAAGGAGGAGTGAAAGGCTTAAGCACCCTCAGTCACAGACGAAATGCCCTCGACAGCACCAAGAGGAAGATATCAAGTGAACGTTTGCAAGGAGAACAAGCAGTACACAGCAGTAAGCAGCCGCGAACTACATCAAAGTACAGTGAAAATATCGTGAGACAAACGATGAACAAAGCTGTCATTCTAAACCACGATGCCAACCACATCTTTCATAACGATCTAATGATTTAACAATATTTCGAAGACACGAGCGCATAACAAAAATTGTCGAACTAACGTTTTCAAGTTATAATCCATTTTCCATCCTGGCCATCTGTGGCCAAAGACACTTTGGTGATAGTTTGACTGCACTAGTATAGCGTGTTTGAACAAAACTGTGCCATTATTTTTTCGGTTTTTGTTAATTTCACACTATTCAGATTGTAGGGGGTGGGAACGGGGGAATCTGCCCACACGGACTTTGGGCGTTTATAACTTTTTTAAGATGCAAGCTAAACTTACTAAACTTGAAGACTTTCCCTAAAATTTCTCATGAAATAATTTGATGTAGCAAGTTTTTGTTTCAAATTTTATGTTACCACGGCAACCAATTTAGACAGGTACTTTTTCAGAATTTATAAATGTTTCTCTTTTTAATGAAAAATTAAAACATTATTCCGGTACCTCCACATTTTAAAATTATTCTAGTGTTATTTATTGATTTTGATTACTTTTTGATGAGTTTTGGCGTTTTTTAGAGGTTTTGGGAAAAAAAATCAAGAAATCCAAGATGCCAGATTTAAGATGGCCACCGTTTGAGAACATGACACAATTCTTACGTCATGTGACGTCATCAGCTTATGTTGCAGACTTCAAAGGAAACATTTTTGACTATCTGCCCTCCAAGGGCGGGATTTTTGGGGGACCATTCTGGAATGAGAATACTTGGAATGAGTTTTTGCCGCCCTGTTCTCATTCCGGAATCTTCAGAATGGTAGCTTATGCCACTCCATGTATTCTGCTATTTGGAATCCGCGCCTTCCTTATCCAGAAGACCAAAGAAAGCCCGGTCTGCATAGAGTTCAAATGAGACTTTTGGCTTGCAAAGTATTGCAAAGGCAAAGTCCTTTTAATACCAGCATATTTTTGTGATTCATTAATGGCTTCAATCCCACTATATTTTTTAGTTAAGAGAAAATTTGCATGACTCAACATGTGTCTTTCATTCCTTTAGTTAAAGGATTACACTGCATGCCGCGTGCCCTACTATTGATATATTCACTAAAAATAAATTTTAAATCTCTTGACAACGTTTTGACAACTATCTCATGGCTTCCGTCTCAACTGGCCAATGAAATCCATGAACTGTGAAAGGCGGAGTCACAAGACAGGGTCTCACAGGTATGTGGCGGGGGGGGGGGGGGGGGAGGTACGGTGGTTGAACCCCTGGAGCCCCGACATTTTTGCCCTGAAGCTCGGAGCCTGAAGCCTTTTTCTACTTGTAGCCCGGGCAAAAATGATGATTCTGGCTAAACGGGGGAGTCGCCCCGCAGCTCTTAACAACCTCTAATTTCATTGGACCTTGGTGTCACTCAGCTCTATTGTTTTCGGGGCTAGGGTCCATTGTTTTGTTGTTTGGTGTATTGTTTTCTCAGCAAATCAGAGAAGACCTTGTAAGAGCTGCGACATCGCCCAAACGGGGCCCTAGAGTAGAGCCATGGAGCCTAGAGCTCCAATGTTTCTGTGTTGGAGCCCTGTATTTTTTAACCCGGAGCTCTGGAGCCCCAAACCCCTTTAGGAAAGACCCTGACAAGAGCAAACCGTGGAAACTTTACAACTCCGTCCCCGGCCTACTTTTCTTGCATTGAATTTGGCCAATTCACATGAAAGCCTTGTTGTCGAGCACAGTGTGCAAGCGGTGCAACCCTGAACTGTAACGTGGTCGCCAAAGAATAGAGATGTGTGCGCAGCCCTTGTTAAAAGTTAGGGAAAGTCCGTCTCTAACTTATCTCCCATAAGTGAAAAAATCCTAACCTACGTCCTTTCCTCCGTGTTGTAGAGATTTCCCTTTATAATGCACTGTTGGGGATGGCACTAGCCACGCACGTGCAATGTCGTTTAAATTTCAGTTGCTCATATGCATCTTCATGCATTTCACCAATCTAGCGGCACAAACCGCTGCAAAAAAGCGTATAGCAAAATGCCACCTTTAAAAATCCCTTAGCAACGACGAGGTTACTCGTTCAAAGTAGAGATATGTCCGTGTTGTTGGCTGTGTACTTTTCCAGAATATCCAGATAACTAAACCATCCTTGAGTTAATCCAGCCATGGGATCAATAACTTCTTATACGGCATATAGTAAATAATTTTGTTATCCCTTGATGGGTAGGGGTTTATTTGCTGGAAAAAGTTTTCAGCTTCTTGAATTTGAATAATGGTACCCCTGGGACAATCCCAAAGGGGAGTGTATGTCTGTGTGTATTTTGTTGTGTGTGGATGGGACAGAGTGGGGTGGGTACCTAATTCGCCATAACGAAGTGACGGTATTGCCAGTTTCACTTTTCAGGGAGTAACTAAAAGGTTACTTTACTTTTAGGGTATTCATATCAGTCAAAATGCCACACTTGTGCCTCTGTGGTACCTTTACTGGCTCAAATTAATTAAACAATTATGGATGTGCTTTCTAAATCCCAGGAACTCTAGGCTCGGTCCCTCAGGACTACTCTACGAGATTCAATACAATACAATACAATACAATACAATACAATACAATACAATACAATACAATACAATACAATACAATACAATACAATACAATACAATACAATACAATACAATACAATACAATACAATACAATTCAATAATATTTACATAGCGCTTATCCGTTTATGTGCTAAGCGCTTTACAATGCTTTAAAAAGATAAAAGATACATTGTACATTGCTTCAAGGCTACATTGCTTTCAGACTTGTATGGGATTTTATCGTTACCACATCAAATGTTGTCCTCTGTGGTTTAGTGATAGTTGAAACGTACCAAGATTTGGAAAGCCAGACAACCAATTCGGTTTTAACTGCCAGAAAAAAAATGGACAGCATTTGATGTGGCATGGAAACGTAAATGATTGTTTGGTGTTATTACATTTGTTATTCTTTTATCACCAGTAACGATAAAAAGTCCCGCACAGATTTTTTTTCCGTCGTTCGTCGAGCCCCTAGTCTGTTGTGAACCTGGGATCCCTGTGGTAAATCGGGCCTCGATGTGTAGAACGAGTTTGGTATAATGTACTTCATCGCCAAAAACGTTTTTCAGTTTGTCATGGAAAAACGGTACTTATATGTAGCCACAATTGCTACTTTCTTTAGTTTTTCATTTGGGCATGGATATAACACAAAGTTCGCCTTGTGTGGTAAAACTGATTGGCGTCAAACTAAGTTATTCTGAGTAACTTTTACCTAGTAACTTTTTTTTAGTCTAATGATGTTGAAAACGTAGTATTTAAGGTAATATAGTGCCGTTGTTTTCAAACACTCCAAACCCTTTTTTAATCCTCGCTTCGCAGTTCTAGGGTTAATGTTTAGTGTTGGTGCTGTTATTGGTAAAAACCATATTCAGCCAACTCTCACAAAAACGCTATGGCCAGGAAAATCAGAAGAAAGCCAAGAAGAGGTGGCTGCACTTTGGTTACACTGCTTTTAGGCGTAGTTGCTGCAGTAGTGCTTCCTGTTGGTTCTGCGGTGTCAATCAGGGCCATATTGTTACACCTGGCTGAGTTGCAGCATTTAGCGTTGCAGGAGATGATTTGAATGGAAGGCTGGTTCTTAACTCTATCTCTAGCCAGTGCGCAGATGTACGCCTCGGCTGAGGTGCAGTTGATCATGGAAGGATCAGAACTGTTATCCTAAAAACGAAATAACACTTTTGGTCAGCGATACGAGGGAGGAGGTGGGAGAGTGGGAGAGGGAGGAAGCATCTGGTCGGAAATAAACACAGCAAAACGGTGTAAGTTTTCATTTTAACGCACCCAAAATGTCAGCCTGAGAAAACAGCCGACGTTTAGCGAAATCTCCACTTGAGCCCTCGCAAAACGACGTCTGAGTAACAAGCGCAGAAATTCCATACTGATGACCTGTCACTACCCAGATTTAGGTAGTGCCTCTGATTGGTTGAGACGAAATTCCGTCGCGTTTCAACCAACCAGAAGTACTACCTAGATCTGGGTAGCGGCACGTTATCAGTATAGAATTTCTGCGCTCGTTACTCAGACGTCGTTTTGCGAGGGCTCAAGTGACGACCTCGCGAAACGTCGGCTGTTTTCTTAGGCTACCAAAACGTCTGTGTTAAAAAACGTGAAACGTCTGTGTTAAAAGTAACAGTTTTTGACACTTTATGAATATTGTTATATACAGTATCAGTCCTACATTAACTTTCAAGTGTCACGCATCGCCAGAGACGTTTTCGTCCACTGATATGTACCAAAATGTCAGATAACAAAGATAAGTCGGGAACCTAAATTGAGACCAAACCCTGACTACGCTGCTAGCCAGGGTTTCAATCCCAGACTTAAAATTAGAACCATGTAACGAAGTGAGGATTCTTCGTATTCTTTGCTTTGATCTAGGCTGTAAATTATGACGCATTTAAGATTTTTCAGAGCTGATATCCGCTGATTATCGTAAAACCAAAACCAAAGTAATTATTTGAACCAATCACAACAGACGCAAAGCAAGATAATGAACCAATCGGAACTCGAAGTATTACATGTAACTCGCGTCATGCGCGGAAAAAGCAAGTGTGACCAAACCACGATTGCTACTTGCTTTACTTCTGATTAGTTGAGAAGAGAGAGTGTGTTAAAGCAAAACCAAAGCAAAGGTCAATTAGTTTCGAAACTTGATTGAAAACCGCTCTAAGATTTAGCCTGTAAATAGAAAGAATTCATTCTTACCTTGGCTGCACATTCCATCGCATATGTCGGAATTTGAATTCCACTTAAAGTTGCCACAATCTTTGCCGTAATACAGGTGTCGTACTCTATGGTGATGTTAGTACCTGGGATGGTCCCATTTTCGTTATCACAGTTTACCTCTGTCAATTGGGCTGCCGTGTTGCAAGTTTTTGGGGGGGACGTGCTATCGTCTGGGGTACACTTGTTGCAGTTTATTCCTAGAGCTGAGAAAAGAGAACAGTTGTCAAAAAGACAAACAGTGGAGGGCTTAATTCTCCAAAAGGGGAAACTATCGTTTTAATAAAAGGTATTGTCAGCTATTTTATCCAAGCAATTTCAGGAGAAGTGAGAAGACACAATTGCACCAACCAAAAAACAAGCAATAAGTGTCCCAGTTTCGATAAGGAAAATCGTTCACAGACATCGTTTGAATTAAGAATACTAGAGTACACATCTTATTCAAACTTTGTTACCATAATCCACACAAACACCTCATTTCGCGCCGATTGACTAAGTGTGGAGGGATAGAAAGTTGGGCGGAGGGGGGGGGGGGTGGGTGGAGGATGGGTGGGTTCTGGGGTCGTAAACTTCACGCTTCTCGGAGTATGTGTTTGTTCCCGGATCCTTCCATCTTCCTTGGCGGCTCCCGTCACTGTTTTCTTCGGATACTGCCTCTTCTTACCCGGCGCCCTTCCATTTTCTCACGAACCTCCACTCCCCCAAATCCCCCATACCCCGCCATACATGAGTGTTCCCTCTGTTACCGAATAAATAGCCTGCAAATGTTATACTGAGCCTTTTGAGACGTTTCAGTGTAAGAATGGAATGCTACATAGTTTGTGTGTTTTGACGGTTTCGACTGCATTAAAAAACACTCAATAGAGTGTTTTCACAGCGGCCATGTCAGAGATATAAAAAATTGAAACTATTTGCATAAAAACAGAATCTATTTCCCAAAGGAGAAACATTTATTGTTTTGTACCACCAATATGGCCGCGGCGACGTCACGAGAAAAACCTCTATAAAAATGGTAGCTAAAATCTGGAGTTCTATGTTCACGACTGATAATTCGATATCTACAATTTGAGTGTTCAAGATGTTTAGTTTCGTATCATAGAGACTTTCTCGTGGCCCAGGACGCAAGACAAAACAAAAAATATCCGCGTGAGTTTCGAGTAAAATGCATGTATGTCGCGCGTTTCCATTCAAGCGAATTAGAGCTTTAGCATTATAGCACATATTGAAAACAATTAAAAAGGCGCTGCTTTCAAACGTCAGTGGTTTTTAGGAGCGACGCAAACAACAAGCGAAGATGAACGAACGCAAACATCTACACCTGTTTGATTTGGCGATGAATTGAAGTTCTGCTCCCTTTTGAGCAAAAGAATATTTAAGTTCATATTTATGTGCAGTTTTATACTGTCGTAGAGCTTGAAAATATTTTACGTGAGCAAGCATAAAAGCGCGGCACGACCAAGAGAAAAACAATTAAAGTTTTAAAAGTTTTAAAAGTTTTGAAGGGGGTACAAAGTCTACTCGATGAATGCGATTACTTCAAGCATAGGAAATTAAAATTGCCTGTCGTAAGTTTTCGCCGATACAAAGATAATGCTGTAGTAAGATCGAAATTCTGCGTTTTTCGCTTCATAATCCCGTCTCTTTCTCTTATGTGTAGTTATAATTACAAAAGCATAGCTGTAGGTCTTGAATAATATGTTGTGTGTGTAGCAAGGCAATGAACGTAACAGTTGAAAACAAAGACACGCATTTGTTAGATCGAAGCTTATTTCTTTGAAAGGAAAAATAACTAGTACTTGGAAAAGCATGGAATTGTTTTTAACTTGTACCGTGATCTCATAAATACATGGCTGTACAAGGCTTAGGTCTGCATCAAACTACAGAACTGAAAGCTCCATGTTTCCCATATGTATAAAGGGTGTGTAGAATTATTTGCACGTCGGTAGAACATTTAAATTTTAAATTTGCGCTTAACGATGCTAAAAAATTCGAGTAAATCTACTCACCACTAGGCGAGAAGCAAACCATCAAAGTGGCTAAGATCAGAACGGTGTAATTCATGGTGAATCTTCTTTGCAAAATCTTCCCTTCAGAAATGATGTTGGCGCTGAACTGTGGGACTAAAGATCGATGTGACAGCGCCTTCATTGAAATGATAATGAGCTCACGATGAAACTACTCAATATTAAAATGCAGTGCACAATAATGAACAAACAGTATCCCGGATGCTTGTTTCATGAGCTTTTCAAATTTTCTGTGGAGATAGAAGAATGGTGTTTATCGCGGAGAGTTGGTTCGGGGAGGAAAACAACACGAAATAATGCTGGATGTTTATGTGCATTGTCGTGTGGTTGTCATGGGACTAAAAATTGAAGATATAAAGGGAAAAAATATTATCTGTAGGGCAAAACAGCGTAAATAAGTGGAACAATGCAAAAATGTGACTTCAAGAAAACTGGATAAATTAAGTCCGCCGCTCTTGACCGCCTCGCCCGTCTCATATCACCAGCAAAGTAAATTTTTTGCTTTTGTTTTCGTTTCTAAGGCGGCGAATTCACTCGGTGCTGACCGATCAGTTTAGCAGACGATGAACTCACTCTGAAACTCCAGTCTAGATTTTTCAAATTCCACTTTATTTACAATCTGGGTTTACCTCGGTGTAAGAACCTGAGAAGATTTTCTTTGTTTGTTAACTTTTGTTTTGCTGTACGGTATTGTTTAAAATGTTTTTGTTTCCTTTGTTTTACGTCATCCGTGAGTTTCACAGGTTCTTACACCGAGGTAAAGCCTACAATCTGCTGGCTACATTTCCAAGCCTAATTATAGTAACAACTCTCAGTTCCACGATATCAAGTCGTTCATGAGGTCATGGAGAAGGCGCGCAGCGTTGCGTTTGCTATGAGTCGTCAGTTCTGGATTGAGTGGAATAAATGTTGAATTATTGAATAATTATAATGGAAATTTCTTGCAAGCAGCAACGAAATGACGCCGATTAGAAAGTAGACAACACGTTTTCGTTTTGTGGAACACATGTTTCGGATATTCAATGATTATATTAATAACTGAATCATGAAAAATGTTCTACCTGGCATTCTGGCCCTTGTTCGGAAGGCTATTAGTAGACAGTCTGAACTACGCCTTTGAGTTTGGAGAGCTTTCGAATTCACAGAAACAAGCCATAATAACCTTAATAGAAAAGAAAGGAAAGGATAAAAGGATGATTAGAAACTGGCGCCCCATATCCTTGATTAATGTTGATGCGAAGATAACTTCTAAAACGCTGGCAAAACGTTTGGAAAAGGTTTTACCCGAAATAATACACTCTAACCAAAACGCGTTTGTTAAAGGAAGATCTATTTTTGACGCAATCAGAACAATTGATGATTTGATGGAGTATACTCAAGAGAAGGATCTACTCGGAATTTTAGTAGCTATTGATTTTGAAAAGGCTTTTGACACGCTTAATCTCAATTTTTTAATAAGAACACTACACAAGTTTAATTTTGGCCCTTCTTTTATTCAGTGGATTCGAACATTGTACAAAAACGTAAAAAGTTGTGTAATGAACAATGGTTTTACAACAGGCCCCTTCACGTTAAGCAGGGGAGTCCGCCAAGGCGATCCACTTTCACCGTATCTCTTCATCATTGCGTTAGAAACTCTAACTATCAAGATTAGAAATGACGATTCAATCAAAGGATTTAAAATAGGAGGAGAAACTACTAAACTTTCTTTATTTGCGGATGATATGACCTGTTTTGTACGAGACAAGGAATCTTATGCTTCCCTCTTCTATTCTGGAATCCTTTGGATCATGCTCTGGTTTGCGTGTGAATCACGAAAAAACGGAGATTTTAGCACTTGGTAATAGTATTCTACACGAGAAGGATTTTAATAACCATAAGGTTTGTGAAATTATTAAGATCTTGGGAGTTTATTTTGGTTATGACGAAAAACAGAGGAACGACTTAAATTTCCGACAAACATTAAAATCTATTAAAAAATCAACCAACATGTGGAAATGGAGGAACTTATCTCTTTTGGGCAAAATCCAAATTATTAAAACTTTCGCAATTCCCAAGTTAATGTTCAGAGCATCAGTTATTCCGATATCCAATGACCTTGCTAAAGAAGCTAATTCGATCTTCTACAACTTTATTTGGAATGGAAAAGATAAAATTAAGCGCTGTGCGCTCATTTCAGATATCGATAAAGGTGGGCTGAAGATGCTAGATATCAAGTCTATGGTCAGTGCTAGACGTGTCATTTGTTTAAAGAAATTCTTAGAAGACTACCCAAGTACTTGGAAATCGATTTTAAACAGTTTTATTTTACCTGTTGGTGGGAGTCTAGTTCTGCATTGCAACTTTGACACCGTCAAATTAAAAACTCAGCTCCCGAAATATTACAAAGAATGTTTCGACGCATGGTCAGCTTTAAATAGTAGTACGCCTGTCACCTTTAATGATATTATGAACGAGATCATTTGGAATAATAAGTTTATCTGCATTGATAACAAGTCTGTCTATAGAAATGATCTAGTTAACTTAGGAATCGTAAAGGTGGGCGACCTTATTACGGATAACAATCTTTTCTTGCACGAAGACCCCTATGTGCCGATCTCTCCTGAACAACGTTTCTTTATTATGGGCGTCGTTCACTCTCTTCCATCGGATTGGAAAACGATTATTAGATCTTCTGTCTGTACAAATGCAATAAAACCCATCCCTTGCACACCATATATTAAACTAAACTGTGGCTCTGTCCCTATCTCTGATGTCACCTCTAAACAGATATACGACTCTTTTTGGCGCAAAAAACAAACTCCTCCGACAGCACAACAAAAATTAACAGACAAGTACTCAGAGACATCCATTAACTGGGAAAAGGTTTACTCTCTCCCTTTCCGTACTACACTTGATTCCAAACTGAGAGAATTTCAATACAAAATTCTAAATAACATTGTCTTTACAAATGATAAATTATTTCGCT
The DNA here is from genome assembly GCA_964030785.1 of Siderastrea siderea. Lineage (NCBI taxonomy): Eukaryota > Metazoa > Cnidaria > Anthozoa > Scleractinia > Rhizangiidae > Siderastrea > Siderastrea siderea. The sequence goes on from OZ034973.1 coordinate 6,979,287, forward strand.
TTGGCCTTTCGCAATCCCCTAATTGTACGTTTTGCAATGAAGAACCAGAATCCATCGAACATTTACTCTCCCGTTGTAAAGTGTCTTCTGAATTTTGGAAAGAAGTCTTGTCCTGGCTGAAAGATAATAACATCATTATAGAATCCTTAAATGAGATAGGTTTGTTTTTAGGGAATTTTGAAAAAACGGAAGATTTCTTTATAATTAATCACATTCTGTTATTAGGCAAATATTACATTTATGTAAGGAAATGTCATGGAAGCTTACCCTCATTGAGAGGTTTTATTGCCAGGATAAGACGTGTTTATAACATCGAACTCCATATTGCGAGGGAGAGGAATAAACTCACTACTCATTTTAAAAAATGGGAAAAGTTGGTAGCTGTCATGAACACTCAGTAGAAAATAACCTTGTTATATCTAGTTGGTCTTCTTCACTTTTAGCTAACAATTATTTGCTTTGTATTTAATTTTTTCGTAACGTGTACAGTAATCAAGCTATTGTAAGTAATATATTGTAAGTACTGTAATGTGTATTGTAAGTAAGTTACTGTAAGTAATGTATTGTAAGTACTGTAACGCTTTTTGTAAGTTAAGTGGCTGTACGTAATGTATCCTAAGTACTGTATTGTGTTGTTGCAAAAAAAATAAACAAATTACAAAAAAAAAAATTGAAAAATGTCGTTTTCTGACCAACACAATAGAGCTACTCTTGACTTCTCGTAGTATATGAGCTGATAGCCTATTCAATACTTTAAGCCTCATTATCATTATACAAATTCTCCTTATTGATCTCCATATTTTCTGTTGAATACTAGTTGGGAGAACTTGTTTGAACATCAAGATGGTGATCATTTCCTTAATTCTCCTGACCTGTTTGTGTTACAATGCACTGATATAAAAAGGAGAAATACGGTGCTGATCACTATCAGGAATGAAAGGATTAATTTGCTTATACTCAGATGTTGTCGATATAAATAAATGTTAAACTTTACCCTGTCGGGTTTATTTTTCACTTGGAGTTTTTATTCGTGAAGGTGAGCTGTATTATTTGGTACTTTTCTTCAGCTTCAACAAAATTTTTTTAACAACAAACTATATATGACTCACAGTCCGTTAAGGATATATATGTTCTGAGAATAACTTTTTGACACTTATGTTAATCGGCCACAGACACGAGATGTCAAGTAGATGCATCGCCTATAAGATCAGAGTTAGCTGTGAGTATAATCTTCGTTATAATGCTGAGGTAGGTTTGATCTCCATACGAAAGCGTTGTATCAACGTAAAAATAGTATATCGCAATTTCGTTGTTTTTTAATGTTTAATTGTCGATGAGAATCAGCAGCATAAAGGTTCAGTTTCAAATAAAATTTGGCCGTGTGACCGCGGCGTTTATTCGAGGCCCGGCGTTTAATCTAGAAAAATACGGTATTTGAATATAATATCATATTCGATATGGTTCCAGTGTTCCTTTAAAATTTGTCTGAAGGTCAACACTGGCAACACAATATTAGTCACATGGTTAATCTTAACCAGGCGGTCGTTTTACAGATACAATAATTCCATTTTTTTCAGGTCTTCTCCCCTGAAATACGTCATTTAAAAGAAATAGACATGGCCAACCTTATAGTACGTTTCGTTTTTAAATAAAACTTCCGTGATTTGTCTGAAGGGCACTTGTAGGCGCATTTCAAGGAATCGAAAGAACTGGTCAATCAACTGAACTCTACCGACTAAATCAAGTTTTCTTTTATCCAACATTTTGGACTTTGAACTGCCTTTTATAAAAGTACAATTTAACAGTGAGAAAAGTTTATACCAGTGCATAAGTGTCAGAAAGAAAATAAATAGTAATAAAAAGCCAACGACAACAAACAACAGCTTTAACAACAGGCATAAGGAGTCGTCTCTAAGCCATGCGAGCACGCCCACTAATTCCAGTTACACGTCGTTTATGAATTCATTGTTTCCTCTGTTTTAATTTACCAAAACCGCGCAAAAACAACAAACAACTAGTTTGTGACTCACCTGACAGCTTAACGGACGAAAACAAGTACTTAGACAACGTTTTCAACAAGAACAATTACAACCGGGACTTTATTAGACACAACACTTACAGAAACTCCGAACCAAACGCTACGAACACTAACGCGACACCTGTCACTACTGCAACCATACCTTACATCAAAGGGACTTCTGAAACTATCGCACGAATCCTACAACCCTACAACATCCGCGTTGCTCACAATCCTATCACTACTTTACGACAGCTACTGACGAACGTTAAAGACAAAGACGAACCGAGCGACAGACGGGGAGCAGTTTATAAAATCAAATGCTGCGACTGCCAGGCCACTTATATTGGTGAGACCGGCAGAAATCTGAACGTCCGACTGACTGAACACAAACGAGCGACTAGAAATGGTGATATCAACAATCACATTGCTGAGCACCATTTAAAAACAAACCACAGAATCGACTGGGACTCTGCTGAATGCGTTACCTACAGTACGGACTACTATCAACGAATCACTCTGGAAAGCTGGTTTACTAACTTAGAACAAACACCACTGAACCGTTGCCAACAGCTACCTGCACCTTACAAACGACTGATTGCCGACAATAACAAGACAGACAAACAATAGACAAACTGACTCATTTGACTAACAATAGACCAACGGACATTTGACTAACAAAAGACGGATCGAAACGCACCAGTCACGTTTACAGTCTTCACAGCCAATAACATCACGGCTTAACTGACAGACGACCAATAACATCACGAGATCGTCGACCAATCAGGACAACGACCAGAGACTTATAGCATCTACTGACGATTTACAGTTCACTTGACTCTGATGATGACTTCCGCTCAGGTTGTCGAAACGTCAGTCAATGTCACCTCAAACAGTCCTTCTCAGGACTACACTCACCCGGACGATCACAATTTACCGAATTATGATATGACTCCTGGGTTCAAACCATTTACAGTATTAATAGACCTAACACAAAATGGGTGTTTGAAGCTCATTATAATGTTGATGTAAAGGTTGTTCTTGGTCGTAAGCCTCTTTTAGGAACGGGACCATTACCAGATTGGCTGCGTAACCTTGCACATAGTCGTAATATGCTGGCTTTAGACACTTACGAGACAATTTATGTCTTTGGCGATGTATTGCGGTACATCGAGGTTCAAGACCAGATCGAAGTACAACGGCAGCACGGGAACTTGCAAAGGGTTTCTTCAACCTCAAAGCTATTCCACAAAACTGCCGAAGAACATCTTTAGATGAACTTCATAAGGTTGAACAACACCTTAATGAAAAACAAATTTTAAAAAATTGGATTGGTATTAGTGTATATGAGCCTGAACGTTTGGGGGATGGTGAAGTGGTATGGTATCTTAGAAGAACACCATCAGCTAAACTAACAAATATTTTGACAATTGGAATTTATGAAGGGCATGCTTTCATTATAAAAGATATTTCAAAGCTTGAAAAAATTTATGCATGTGTTCATTGCCGTTCAAGATTTACAAAAGCTAACCACCTTCAAAGGCATGCCGAAAGGTGCTCCCAAGGGAAGACGGTGATTGAATGTCCGGCTGAAAAAGTTGAATTACCACAAACAGCTTTTGAGAAAGCTTTTTATCCAAAACATTCATCTTCTCCAGAATCTCTTCGTTGGCTTGAAAAAGAAGCAGCACTTCGTAAAATACACATTCACCACGCTGCTTGCGGACATGGAGGTGAAAGATGGGTTCCAATTAACCACGCTGCTTACGAGTATGGATGTGAAAGAGGTGTTGTGCAATTTCCTGTAGACGGTTATAACCATGAAACGAAGACTGTTTTTCAATATCATGGATGTTATTGGCATGGATGTCGAAAATGTTTTCCTTATGATCGAAATAAAATTATTACTCATCATGGTCAAACACGAGAAGATAGATTTAAAGCAACTGTTGCACGTACACAAAAGCTTCGAGCTGCTGGCTACCATGTAATCGAAGCATGGTCTTGTGAAGTTGGAAAAATAAATATAAAGCTACAAAAACCTCAAACACAAAGTTATCCATACGCAATATTGTATGACTTCGAAGCATACGGAGATAAAAATCAAAGAAAAGAACCAACAAAAACGTTAATTATCGAAAATAAACATGTACCAGCTTCTGTTAGCCTTGTCGACTCTTTAGAAAGAGAACCAACTCATATTTGTGAAAGAGACCCTGCGGTTTTGGTTAAAAAGTTTATGGAAGAACTTGAAAGGCGTGAAGAAAACATAAGGGAACAAGTAAGAGCAGCCTTCAAACCTGACGATATAAATATGCTTACAAAAACGCAGCGTTTTAAAATAGAAGAATGGTGTAATCAGGTGCCAGTTCTTGGGTTTAACTCTGGGAAATATGATTTGAATCTTATCAGAAAACATTTTGCAGAACTTGTAGCTGATACAACAGATAAAGTAAAAGTTGCATAAAATGGAAACAAAATTATGTACATTTTGACTAAAAACTCTCGTTTTCTCGATATCATAAACTATTTAGGACCGGGCACAAGTTATGAAAAATGGGTGAAAGCCTACGAATGTGAAAGTGAAAAATCTTGGTTTCCATACGAATGGTTTGACAGTATTGAAAAGCTTGATTTCAAAGGGCTTCCTGACTACCAACATTGGTATTCAAAGTTGAAAGGGTGTTATCTTCTCACAAAAACAGAATTGGAGGGTTGTAAAAAGTTGTTTGAAGAAAAAGGGATGAAAACTTTCGAAGATTGGCTGCGTTACTACAATAATCACGATGTAGTGCCTGGTCTCGAGGCGTTGGAAAAGATGCGTGCATTCTACAGCGATAAAGGAATCGATATTTTAAAAGATGCTGTAAGTATCCCAGGTGTTAGTTTACATTACTTGCTCCGTGGATGTGTTGAGAGGGGTGCAGATCTTTACAGCCCGTGTAAAGAAGCGTATGAGATGTTGAAAGCAGCTGTTGTTGGAGGACCGAGCCTTGTTTTCACAAGAGAACATGAAGTTGGAGTTACGAAAATAAGGTCTCATCGAATAGCGGAACCTCGTTTTTGCAAAAATATAGTGGGTTACGACGCCAACGCTTTGTATTTGTCAACTATGTTAAGAGACATGCCTTGTGGAAAAGGAAGGGTCGTGCATTACAATAACGAAGCCGCCGCTCCCATAATGACACAAAGGCTCAAAGAAGAAAAATGGTTTGGATTTGCAGAAGTTGATATAGAGATCCCTAAGCACTTATACCCAAAGTTTGAGGAAATGTGTCCGTTCTTCTACAACAAAGAGGTCCCTGTTGAAGCTGTGCCGCAACATATGCTTGACTATCTTAAACGCACAAAAAGGAACCGCGGAGACGGAAAGAAGTTAGTGGGGGCATTGTCTGCAAAAAAGATATTATTATACGCACCTCTTCTTAGATGGTATCTTGAACATGGAGCAGTGATTACAAATGTTTATCGGACTATTGATTACCAACCAACAAAAATATTTACTTGGTTTGTGGATCAAGTGACTGAAGCTCGTAGAACTGGAGATAAAGAAAAAAGCAAGGCGCTGCTGGCTGAGGTATTCAAACTGTTAGGAAATAGTGGGTGTGGAAAGCTCATCGAAGCCTTGGAGAGGCAAACAAACACAATTTACACAAAAAAAGAAAAGATTGTCGACCAAGCTTTACGAAGCGCATTTTTTAGTGATCTTGATGAGATCGGGCAGGCGTATGAGCTGGAAAGCCGAAAGCCTCGGATCACAATCAGAAGACCATTTCAGGTTGGAATTGCTGTATATCAATTGGCAAAACTTCGAATGCTTGAATTCTATTATGATTTTCTTGACAGATATTTTGACAGAAAAGATTTCGAATTGATTCAGATGGACACAGACAGCAATTATATGGCAATAAGCGCAGAAAAGTTGGAAGACATCGTCAAACCAGAGCTGCAAAAAGAATTTGAGGAAAAAAAGAAAGAGTGGTTAGCTTGGGATAAGTGGAGCAGTCGAACCCCTGGGCTCTTTAAACTCGAGTGTAAAGGCAGCAAAATGATTGCCCTCTGTTCAAAATGTTATTTTATCGAAGACTCTGAGGGTAAAAAGAAGTTCAGCACGAAAGGGGTGTCAAAGAAACAAAACGAGATCACGGCGCAGCGTTTCAAGAAAGCTTTGGAAGGCAGCAAGGACATAGCAACTAATAGAGGTTTTAGAATGCGGGATGGACAAATAGTCACTTACGAACAGCAGAAGCTGGGGTTGAGCGCTTACTACGACAAACGATGGGTATTGGAAGACGGTATTCACACAGAACCGATCGAGTTTCATTGTTAGCTTGCTGGTGGTAGTTGTGTATCTGGAGGGACAATCAAAAGCTCTTCGCGGACAAACCAGCGTTTTGGTCCGTCAAATAAATAATAGATAAACGGCGCGTCTGGTTTTATCATAATTTTTTCAATCTTGTAAACATTCAAAGACCAGATTGGGTCGGTAGCTCTTCGCCGACCACCTTCAAGTTCACCGGGTTGATAGAGATAGCGAACACTTAAACCGGAGGGGAGCTTTTTTTCGTTCACACCAACGGGTCTCAAATAAGGTGTCGAGGGTTTGGATGGAACAGTTTTCTATTTGATGGCATCAACAGGTTTTTGACCAATCAGTCGAGTGACTTCTTTATTCAAAGCTGAAATAACAGCTGGCAGTCGGGTCACCCACGCAGTGAACCGCTGACCCTCAGGGAGGCTTATTTCAACCCCATACTGGTGTCCAAACAGCCCTTCAGCAAGGGTGCGGTTGAATCTTTCAACAATTGCTTGATCACGGTGAATATCCACACGACCACGTCTAACCTCGACATTATGTTTTGAAAGCAGTTGATTCACAGCACCCATAAACTCACGACCAGGATCGACCTGAAGCAGTTTCGGCCACTTCAAAGGACCACGATTATAAATCCGTTCCAGAGCAGCTGCAACTTCTTTTGCCTCTTTTGTGGTCAACGGTTCGGCCTCTTTGTATCGAGAGGCCACATCTACAACTGTGAGAGCATATTTAAAAGTTTTACGGAAGCGTGGTGGGCGATCGTGTGGGAGATACAGAAGATCGGCTTGGTGAACTTTATTTGGAACAGGAACGTCAAATTTCGGTCTTGGAATATAGCGTGGGGCTGGTAAATAAACTTGCCAAAGAGCTTGCTTCGTCAACCAGTTTTGAGCCACATCTTCCGAAACTTTTGCTGCCTGGGCTAATTTCTTAATTGCTGCAAAACCTTTCCAATACCCTTGCGGGCTGTAATAAATTTTTGACAATTTATTGAAAATACGGGAGCTCATTGTATACTATACAAAATAAAAAATGGACGACCCATTTGGTTTGTTGCAAGGTGAGAAAATTTCGGCGAAAAAAATTCAAGAAACATTGCAATAAAAATTAAATTCATACCCATTGACAAAAAAGATTGATCGTTGTCCTTCATGCGATGAGCAATTAATTTATGTGGTGAATGAGTTCTGTCATGCATGCCAAAAATGTGGTAGAGTGATTGAATGTGATGATTATGAATATTTTGAAGAAGAAAATTGGAGAAGAAGTTCCACTGCTCTTCCAAAGAATAATGATTATTTAAAAAATATTTTACGGAAATGTAACATTCACCAAATGTTTTCTTCCAAAGAGGTAGATTTTCTTGGTAATGTTATTACTCAATTTAAGGATGTAACCAGCAAATCAGTGAACTACACCTGTTTTCTGTACAATTATTTTGAAAGGGTGCCTTCTGAGTGCTGGCCCAACAAAAAAGAAATCTTGAAATCTATTTATTGTCACCACCTTCCAAAAGACTTAGAAAGAATTTGGATCGCAAAACAGGAGTTTGATAAATGGTGGTTGAAAACCAATCAAGGTTCTTCATAAACATTTTCATATTTGCCTGTTTTTGGATTTTTTACCAAACGCATGACAGTACCCTTTTTCGGATGAGTCCAAAATTTCTTGCTTGTGACACCAGTTGGACCTGTGAAAGCATTTTTCGCAATATCACCTGACCAATACCGATCGAATACATGTTCTGTGGAAGGAATCATTTTTTTGTTAAAGTTTCAGCAAATTTTATTGCATCCAACGGTTTGTCCAAAACACCAGTCCCTTTTTGTTTTTTCAAACCCAACCCTAACTTTTGTTTAGCATTGATTGCATTTCTTGCAGCCGCATGACCCCACTGCCTTTGTTTGTAAGGAACTCAGCGTCAAGAGACCTCACCATTTTTTTATCCGCTTTGTTTTTGCATTTTTTCAGGTTTTCACCATACTTTTTTTCACGGTTGGAACAAACATCATAATCAACATCATGTTGCATTGCAATTGCATCTGTAGCACCTGTGGGTTGTTGATATATGTCAAGAATTTCACCCGTTTCTGGATTGAATTTAACCTGCTTTTCAAGAGGATTGTATGGCCCTGTGAAATTATGTCCCGGCAATGTCCAACCTTTTTTTGGTTTCGGAAATTTTCCAATTGCAGCATGTATATCAAACCCAGCTCCATCCAAATCAGGTCTGTCAGTTTTATAACGTTGGTTTGGTCGAACTTTAGTTGAAAGTTGATCAAACATTTCATTTCCAACTTTTTGAATAACTGGGCGGGCTTTGTCAAGAGTGTAATTTATTGCTTTCTTTTGCAATTTAGGGTCTCTCATTGCTTCAGAAGCGTAATATCTTCCAGCTTCAACACTTTTTTTCGCAAGATATGGGATTCCTTTTGTAATTGCAAGATCACCAACTGCCATAGCAACGTCACCGAATATTCCACTGCCCTCCGCAAGGGAGGGCTCACTCAGTTTCCCGGCAAGAAACCAGCGGATTTCATTTTTCCACAACTTGCGCATTTTACTAACAAGGCTCTTCTATTTCTTTTTTTTGTTGCAACAACTTTTTCACTCCCAGGTACATTTGGTGTGTGCCTTTTTTCTTTCACACAGTACACTTTTTCCATTTTTATATAGTTATGAAAAATAATTTTTCACAATTTCCTCATTTTGAAGTAAATCGTTGGAGAATATTTTCAAAATATCGGTAAAACTTGTTCCTTTATTTCTTTCGTTTAAAAAGAGAAGGCAGTAATAACCACATCTCACACTTTGTTCCCATTGAATTTGGTTGCCATTTCTGAAAAAATGTGTCATCCCATGCATTGACATTTCTTTTTCCCATTCCAAAGGCGGTGGAAGCCCAAATGAATCGAAATACTCGTAAAGACCTTTTCCTTTTGGCCAACAACATACCCAGTGAGTTCCCAAACTTCCAAAATCATCCAAGTTTATAATGCATGGGGAATGAAAAAAGGTTTTTTTTTCGTTTCTGCTAAAAATGCCTTTTATTGGAATTCGTAAAAAGTTGCACCATTTTCTCAGGTCAATGTTGGAAAGAGGTTTATCTTCAAATTTCAGTTTTTTTTAAACGATAATAATCCTCCCAAGTTCCATAAAAAGGTGGAGGTTGAATTTGCATCCCACCTCTTGTTCGTGGTGGTGGCGGTGGTGGTTGCGTTTGCATACCTTTTCCAATTATTTTTCTGACCAAATCAAGGGCCAAAGGTACTCCGATAGACGCCAACATACCAAGGAAACCGCCGTATTGTGCGCCGCCTCCTTTCACCAAACCTTTTCCAACAAGATATTGTTTTGCCACCTTTTTTCTGAGCAGGAGTCATTCGCTGAACAAGTTTATAAAGCTCAATTTCTCTTGGTCCAAAACCATTACCAAATATCTTTTTCAGCACCTTTTCAGCGCCAAAACTCAAACCTGCACTTGCTAATGCTCCAAGAGCTGGCTTTATCAAAGGTTTTGCCAAACCTAACATAGCAGAAAACAAATTTCCACCACGCTGCGCAGTGTTCTGAAGCTGTGTCTGGCTAAATTTTATTACCATTCCTTTCCCTGCCGCCGATCTTTTTTTCAATCGCTTGATTTGAGTTTCAGTGAGAAAAAGTTCGTCACCACGCCCAATTTGGTCTGGTTTGACTTTCAGACCAACAGGGGTCTTTGTTAAATAAGCTTTTTGAAGTTTTTTTTTCTGACCATCAGTCAGTGCGATTTTGAATGGATGATAAGTTGTGCTCATTGTTTGTATATTATATTCAGAATTTTTTTTTGAATTTTTCATTTTGTTTAGACGGCGACAAGCTCATTACCAATTTGCTTCAGCACGAATTCTTCTTCATTCAAAACCAAAGCGAAGATAATATAATCTTGAGCGTTAGCGGCTTCATTAAGTCTGCAATGGAATTCGAGCTTTTTCGGGTCGCCTGTCACACTTTCTTCAGTGTTTCGTAGATCAAAATAGATAATTGGGTATAACTTCTCAAAATTAGCAATCTGCAGCTGAACGCCGGTGTTGTAGTCGTTTTTTCTGTATCGGAAATTGATCAAATCATTCAAAATTCTTATTTTAAAATCATGGTCGTAATCAAGCTCAGGGTAAAATTTTGTGCCATAGTGAAGGCGGCAAGTGTCCAATCTTGCTGAGTCATCACCATCGATATCAAATGTGTCAAAGATGTAAGGGTTGTACCTGTAATCATTTTGTTTCCGACTTTGTTGAATGAAGACAAAAACATGCTGGGGGTTTTTTACCCCCGGTGTAATTAACCACGTACCATTCGCATCCCTTCGGGCGCTGCTGTTATGCAAAGTTTCATTCAGGTATTTCCATTGGGTTGGTTTCAAAAAATTTTCATTTACCAAAGTCTGTCCTTTACCAGTAAAATGTAATTGGGGGGCCCACAGCTCAAATTTACGAACAACAATTCTTCTTAGATCTGTGTTATTGTTTTGGAAAATCATTTCTTGGTCGCCTTGAAGTTGAATTTCAAAAGTAAGTTGCATTGGTGGCAGCAATTTATCGGAAAGACCTTCGAAGAAAGAGTATCTGTTTAAGGGGATAATAGTCTGAACCATTAAACCTCCATGTGATAGAAGTGCCCTTGCACGTATTCCTCCTTTGTTCGTTGCATTGCCATCAGTTTCTGTGGTGGCATCTTCATCAAGATACCAAAATTGGTTTTTTGCCACGCTTCTTGAATAATCGTCTGAAAAATCAAGCAGATTTTTGATGAAAATACCTTTGTGAATATCACTTGCCTCGTACAATTTTTTCCCTGATGAAATTACTTTCAAACTTTTGATAAATGAGAAAGAACCGTTGATTGGAGCTGATTGGGTGTCAGCAGCAACGTTACCTCCGTTTGCTTTTGCTTCAAACTTGAAATCAACTCGAAAATAAGCGTTGTACTAGTCATAAAAATTGTCTCGGTCTCTTACAGTAAATTCGTAGCCCGTCTTTGTTTGAAATTGGTTATTTCCAGGGAAGGTGAGTGGGGTGTTTAAATTAATTTGAACGTATTTTGTCTCTTCGAGGTATGGTTTACTTCTGAACATGTTGCAAGTGCTTATTATATTTATAGAAAAAAATTTTTTTTATTAATTTTCATTTGCCAAAATTTAATTTCACAAGAGCGTCTGATTTTTTTGGTGTTGGGTTTTGCAAAATATTTGCAAGTTTCTTTTTTGCGCCTTGTGACAACGGTTTTTGTTTTTTTCTCTTTTGCAGTAATTTTCGTATTAATTTTGAACCTTTTTCATCAGCAAATTCACCAACTTTCTGACCCGCTTTTTCAGCGATTGTTTTTGTGGCTTTTTCAGCAGTTTTTTTTGCAACATTCTTTACATTGTTTTTGAGTACTTTACCAATTGTCATGAAGGTGTCACGGATCACACCCGACCCTTTGTGTTTACATCGATAACTCCCGGTTTTTTCATCAAAGTATCTTGCCCACTCGCTTGGATGATACATGATTGTATATTATACCGACAAAAAAACTTTCATTTTTTTCAATCATTAAGCTTAATGCAATGTCTGTTCCGTTGAGATCCAGAATATTGTTTCTCCCGTCTGTCACCCAAACTCTTATTGCATTTATATTACTTTTATTAACAGGCTACCACTCAAGTCGACGTGGCTCTTTTCGAAATGGATAGCTAACCTGAAGATCTGATGTTGAGAAACTGTATAACACATCGCTTGGAACATTGTTTGTTCGGCGTGAGATAAGATCGCAGTGTAAATATACCCAATCAACACCTCTTGTGATATTTGGAACTTTCCTTCCGACAACATCCCCCCTCAAGGTACTTTTTCCATAACCAAGCAATTCACCAAAATTTCCTTAAGACAAGTCAAGCTCATAATCGTTATGTATCAAAGTCACAACCCTATAAATTGACATATCGAAGTATATTGTGAAAATGTAATCACTGTTTTTGTTTGCTGGATCTACTCTACCGGTGTGTTGTTGAACAAAAGTGTTGATTCTTTTGTAATCATACATTCCATTCGGAAAAGTTAAAGTTTTCCACGCTTGTTCTGTTTTTTTCTTCCATCTAATTTTGTTGTTATCATAACGAGAATCGATATTATTCCATGAGTAACTCATTGTAATAAGTCTGTTCAACGCTGCTTTATAGTTTCCTTTACCCAATTCGATCGGTGGATAAAAATTTACTGTGAAATCATGTGAAACATTCCGTTCTCCCCCTCTTTCTAGTTTTGCGAGGCTTGAGTCAAGCAATATGTCAAAAACCATTGTTTTATGAAAACGAAATAATTTTTTTCTTTTGATTTTCATTTATTCTTCCAAGTTCCACAAGCGTATCAAGCAGATAAAATATCTGTTTTTTAAGTTTTATCGAGCTGTTTCCGGCTTTTATTGATGCAAAACTCAAATTAAGTTGGTCAATCAATTTTTCAGCTTCATCATCATAGAAGCCACTTCCTTCGGTTTCCCACTCCTGTTCATAAGAGTCATCTTCATCGTTAGAAAGTTCAAAAGCAGGTCTTCGGCTCATGACAGCTTTTTCAAGAGGAGTTCGAGCAGTTTCTCTTTTTTCTTGTGGGGGAGTGGACTTCAGTCTATACTTCCCCACCTGTAACTGTTTCTCAAAAACTGTTTTTGGTACCCCTCTTTTCGCTAAAATTCCATCTCTTACTTCTTTGAGTTGCTCTATTGATAAACCAAATAATGAGGATTTTTTACTTTTTACTTTGTAATTGGGGTCATTTCCGTATTTCGTGATCAGTTGATTGACTGTTTGCAATAGGGATGATTCATGGGGAAATTCTTTTTTAACCGGTTTCGGTTCCCCCGACTCTTTACGTGTAGATTTTTTTTCTTCCATCAGCGATTGGGGTGGTGGTGGTGGAAAATCATCATCATCATCAACAACTTCTTGATATGATGGTGGTGGTGGTGATGGTGGTGGTGTTGGTGATGATGCCGGTGTTGGTGCATCCGGTCTGAATTCATCACCAAACGGGTTGATGTCGTCAAATTCATCCCTTGTGTAATCAGGACCTTCCTGCTCCTCTTCTTCTTCCTCTTCTTCCACAGTGGTGCTCTTTTCATCAAGCCTTTTTGTAATTGGTTTAAAAAACTCTTCTCCTGAAAGCTGACCAAACTCTTTTTTTATTTTATCCATTTTGAATTTTTGGTGAATTTCTTCTGTTTGTTCATCAAGCTTCAACTTTTCTTCAGCCCGCTGACGCCATTTTTTCATTGACATATTTCTTGCGTTAATATATAGAATCGAAAAAAAATATGAAGATTCCAAATTATGACCCAGATTCTTCGGAGAGTGACTACATGCAAGGTCACCCTTGTATGCCAGCAGATGTTTTTCGGATGTTAATTTGTGGGCCCAGTAATTCTGGTAAAACAAACACATTACTGCATATGCTTTATGAGTTGTTAGAGTATGATAAAATTTACCTCTTCTCAAAAAACCTGCACCAGAACAAATATCAGAATCTTTTGCAGGAATTTGCTGAAAAATACAACCCCAAGGTTGGTTATGATATTATCGAGGCTTACGGTGATGAAATCATTCCGCTCGAAGAACTTCGGGCGGACAACCAAAAAATAGTTGTTTTTGATGACCTTGTTTGCGAAAAAAACCAAAACGATATCATTAATTATTTTATCAACGGGCGGCACAAAAACTGCTGCGTTATTTACCTCACTCAAACTTTTTACAAGGTACCGAAAAACATCCGTGATAACTGCAGTCATTTTTGTATTTTCAGATTTCTTCCAAGAGAAAACAAACGGATTGCAGACGAGATAGGTGTGGATCATAACGCTTTAGATCGCGCCACCGATAAAAAATATTCTTTCTTTTACTATGACAAACCCCAGAAATTAATGAAAAAAAATTTTGATGAAGATATATGATGGGGTATATTAACAGCCAAATAGGTGGAACTAGCCAAACTACGACGAGTGAAAGTGGTGGAAAAGTGGGTCCTCCTGGCCCAGGTGGTCCTCCTGGCCCTGAGGGTCCTCCTGGACCGAAGGGTGATAAAGGCCCTGGAGGACCACAGGGTCCTAATGGTCCAAGAAGAGAAAAAGGGCCCGCTGGACCACAAGGTCAGGAGGGGGCACAAGGACCACGTGGTTTAAAAGGTGACAAGGGCGATAAGCGCGACAAGGGCGACAAGGGTGATAAAGGCGATAAAGGTGATCCTGGGTCTCAAGGTAGTGTCAGCGGTTCTGCTGATATTGACATGCAAAACAAGTAGGATATTTTGCGATTAAAAAGCAACCCTTATCCTGTCCACGGTGATCTGACAAAGGTAATAAACTATCAGGACACGAGAAATATCTTTCTTTCGAAAAAGGAAGGCGGAAAGATGGAAGCAAGCATTGATATGAACAATAATTCAATTTACAACGTAAAAGACCCAGTACAAGCAGATCAAGCCACAAACAAAAAATATGTCGATAATCAACTTGAAAAAAAACTGGATAAAGGAGCTGATATTGATATGAAAAATAAATCAATTATCAATCTTGATCTTCCATCAAACCAAAGAGACGCCGCATGTGTCGAGTTTGTTAACTACAGAATTGATGACTTGACACAAAAAAAGTTTCTCAAAGTTGATGGCACTAACAATATGACTGGAAACTTGAATTTAAATAACAATAAAATTTTTAACTTACAAACCGATTACAGAGATTCTAAATCCGCAGTTAATGTTGATTTTATGCAAGATGAAATAACAAATATGAGAGATCTTGTCACTCAAAAAATTTATGAATCTCAGATTATTAATTCAGGGCAAAAACGAGACGCCTTCAGATACTTGATGGAAGACACTGATGAATCTTCGAGTGAAAACAATATCGAGGTTTTGGGTATTGTTGATTTCCCCAATTCTCCACATCAAATTAATAAAAAAGCTTACCAACTTAAACTCTTGTTTGAAAAAAGCTCACCCTTCCAGTACCGCTCACGTCTTGGTTTTAACTTATATAAACTTCCAGTCGGGTATTACACAATGGTCGTTGAATGGTTTCCGCCGGAAATGAATGAGATAAGTGTAACAGCTCAAGGAACAACGATTTCAATTTCTGATGAAACAACCAAAACATTCGAGAAGTACACCAAAACAGTTATCCATTTTCACAGATGGGGTAGCTCACCCCCACAATTTATATATCTCGATCTGCACGGTACAGTCAGTAAGCAATCGTTTTTAACAATTGGGCATTTAATTGTCTATGGTGTTAAAGAAACAATTTCAAATGTTGACCCAAGTGTCTATGACACCGCTTTTGTTATTGAAAACGGAAAAATGGTTATGCAAACAGATCTTTCTTTAAACGGACACCAACTACGCTCTTCCATTCACCACATAAACGGGCATTTAATTGTCTATGGTGTTAAAGAAACAATTTCAAATGTTGACCCAAGTGTCTATGACACCGCTTTTGTTATTGAAAACGGAAAAATGGTTATGCAAACAGATCTTTCTTTAAACGGACACCAACTACGCTCTTCCATTCACCACATAAACGGTTTTTTAAATTCGACAAAAGGGAACAAAAATTTTGTTTTAAATGGCGCCGAAATAATTTCATTGGCGGGTGAAGCGATTTTGAAAAATATTGATATATATTGTACGCGTCCAATCACTTCTTCGGATTCTCATGTCACTGTACATAGACACAAAAAAATATCTTTGAAACTCAAAACTTCTTTACGGAATTTTTTTACTGGAACTCTAAGCTCTTCAAGAAATTTTACCTCAGAAAAAAGTGGGTGGTATCAGACAATAAACCTAAATTCTTTCCAAATGCCTTCGTCCGGGATTTTGGCTTTTGAACTAAATATGAATGATGATATTTGGAAAAGTTACAACGCAATTATACTTCGTATCGAGTATCAAACAAGTGCGTGATAACTTTCCACAAAAAATTTTCATTTATTATATAACACAATGCGGGACATTTTCAAATTCAACCATATCGACCAAACACTTTCTAAAGAGAAGGTTAAATTTCTGAAAGATTTATACGCTTTTTACCATAAAAAACATTATGGATATGAAAAGTTGAATTACATAAAGCTATAATAGAATTCAGAAACGAGCAAATTCGTGGACGAATCGGTTGGAAGGCTCTCACAATACCTCACTATTCCAAAAACAATAAATACATGGTTGAAATTGTTTGACAATACGGACATTGGTGATGGTGTTGTTGATTTGAATAATGTAATTGTGCTTAATGTATGGATAAAGAGATGGGATCGATATCATCATGCGAAAAGTGCTTTATTAGAGAAGGATTTTAACAATAGCATCGAATTTGTTTACAACAGCGATATGACCGGTTATTACACATATTTCAGTACAGTTCCAAGTAATTGGGATATGAGTTGTATCATTGAATGGTTACGTATCCCTCAACCAATCTCAGTTGAGAGTGAAAATATTCCCTCAAAGCCTGAGAGTAATGAATAATCTAAACAATATAATATGAAAACATCAACTTTAATCAACGAAATTATTGAGAATATAGAAAAAATAGTTCGAAACATCAGAAAATTGTACTATAGTATTAAATTATCATTCAAGAAGAAAAAAAATGTAACCGTATAATATATGACAAAAAATATTTTCAATTGGAATCATATATCAAGTGATTTGACTGAAGATCAGATAGAAGAACTAAAACCTTTTTGGTTCTGAAAATGGTTGTTGACTTAAAAGTCAGGTCTGAAAATGGTAATTGATTCGGGAGTGACAGATATGTTTTGTCAGTTCTGAAAATGGGTGGGAAAAATTACACATCTGGTTCTCAAGATGGGTAAGGAAAATTACATGTTTGGTCTGGGCACACTGAGAGCTGCTTTGTGGTTGAATTTTGTTTGGGAAAAGAGAAAGAAAAACCTCTGGGAGCAGGGGAGGAACCAGGGGACCAGTGGGGAGGGAAAATTACATATTTTGGTCCGAAAATGAATACCCTATAAATTGTGTTCATGAGAAAAGATCCTTCAGTAATCCATGATGAGATGTTGCAATGCTTATGAGGTTGTGTGCTAAATACTAAGATATTTGACAAAAGGTGACATAAAAGTAGTAAAAGATCAAGGAACAATATAGGCAATACACTTACTGGATACGTATGAAGCTGGGACGACAAATCCCAGTAGCCATTCCATCTTGTCTGGTTTTAAAAATTAGAGAGAGCTTCCCAAGTAAAAGGAATTATATTAAGTGATACACCTGTCATAAACTTGATAGGGGCAGGTTCATCTTGATATGATGTCATTTCTGCCTCCCCTAAAAATCATGAACATGGAACAGCCTGGAACACCTACTTCCCAGCGGGGTACTCCGGATTTCAAGTCACGGGGATGATCAAATGGGGGCAAAAATCAAAACCCCAAAAAAATCCCTAAGGCCTCCAAGGAACCCAAAAAATCCCTGGACCAAAAATTAACCCCCCAAATCCCATGCCGAATTTTCGAGCCTCAAAAATTTCCAGAAAGGATTAACCCACAAGTCACATGCGAAAGATATCAAGAATTCACCGCAGCAAAAGGGAATTCCAGTGAGGATAAAGCCAGGTGATAAACACGATGGATGAGAAATCAGTTGAATGAATTGAAGCCTTGTGAAATACACCCGGGACACTTTGCGGACTATTGTATAGCCGGTTTTATGAAACAGATGCAATCTAATGTGACACCATCGTTAAATATAATTAAAACAACCGCAAAACAAGTTTGGTTGTCAGTACTTAATATTCGCAGAACTACGCGACCAGGATACACAGGCACTACCACAATTCTTCAGATTGTTTTGAATACCCAAAAAATCTCTACTTAAATCAAGCCACCCAAAAAAATACTTGCCAAATTTTCCTACCCAAAAACACCCCGGGATGGAAAATTTCAACCCCCCCCCCAAAAAAAAAATCCTTCGATTATCCCCGTGACTTGAAATCCGGAGTACCCCCCCCCCCCGTGGTGGGACCTGCTTGCCAGTGGAAAGCCACAACACTTAGAAACTAGGCCAGTTTATTGAATCTGGGTTTATGTTGTTGCTTGTCTTGAGTGTTGGCTTGTGAGAGGCTTAGGAAGGGCCTGCAGCCGCTGTATGAAAGCGATAAAACTCAAATATTTTAGTGTGTGAAAAATATTACATTCAGAGCTCGAATTCAACGTTTGTTTATAATTATTGAAGCCTAATTTATGCGCCAAAAATCCGAAGTTATTGTTAATGCTTAGTAACTGCTATGACTTATAATTCTCAAATAAACCTAGCTGAAAGAGCTAACAACCAACAGAAGATACAAGCTAGTCATAGTTATGTTGAACAAAATGCAAACTTCTTACCTCTAAATTTCTACGTTGTGCAAATGCTGAACACGCAATTGGAATTCCCGTGTGAAGTTGCTCCGTTCTTGGGCGGACATGGATGGTTTATACCACTGTAACTTACCGCTCAAAACAACCTCCACAAGCTCGGAAAACCGGCAAAAACACAGCAAACAAATAACAGGTAGGGTTATTCAAACTTTATTTGGATTTTTAGGTATTTTCCATGGAAAACTGCCGATTATTTTCGATCGAATCGCTTTGGTTACCTGTGGTGTAAACTGGTCTGCACAGACACGTGAATCAGTGTTTTGTGGGTTGAAACGATCCTCCTTTCATTTTTTGAGCCATTCTTGAGGCCGTTCTGGATCTTCTGGAAACTTAAAATTACTTACTTTACTCTCATAGCAGCACAAAAACACCATGATTTTCCGCTCAAGTCCTCACACTTCGAATCCCCGCAATTTTCCAGCTCGCCAACAGTGACGTCACTAGTGTTATTTCCGACAATTTACCGACCACTTTCCCGACCACTCTACCATTATGAAGGCCAAAAAGTAGCACTTTTCACGCGCCATTATCTCTGCGATCCTAAGTCCAATTGACTTGAAACTTCGGAATATGTTTATTTGATAGCAAATCAACACATAACAAGTAAATTGGATTGAAAGAAAAAAGTCGAAATTTTGGGTTTATTTGACCTTTAAACAGTTCCTAGAACATCACAAATTGGGTAGTTTTCTTCAGTATTATAATTAATTTATAGCTTTTTGGTGGAGTACTGATCACTTAAGTTTAAATTTCTCATTCCACGTGCTTTTATTGATAACAGCTGCAGCTCTTGTCCTTGTTTCTTTCATCTCACGGAACTTATTTTAATGTTCTTGTAGCCTCACTTTCCCCGTTCCTTTCCGCACGCCTTGCCACTTTTAAGTTAACACTGTTTAGCCTAACTTATTCTTACCTTATTATTCTATTCTCGATTGAAAGCGATCGCTGTACCAAGCCCTATTGTAGGGTATTTTGCCCAAACAACACCCATCTATATCTGGCGACAAGATTCGAGTTATTTTTTTAACAATTTTCTGCTGGCGCGTCATCTTATTGGTTTTCCTTTTTACAAATCGTGGCAATACAATTAAAAAAAACCCGAAAAGAATCGATATTTCATACTGTTTCATGGCTGGAGTTTTTAGAAATCAAAAACAAAACAAAACAAAACAAAACAAAACAAGGTAACAAGGTAGACTGAGGTGCGACTGTAGCGCAATTTTAATCATATGTCGTTGACAGTGATACACACCTCGACGACTCTCTGTTGAGCCCTGCCACTTTTATCAATATTTTTTCTTGAAAAGTCGCTTCCTTAATTAATAAACTGTTACCGGCAAAAGGGATTTCGTGTACCAAAACCCACGACAAAAGTCTCGGATACTTGAAGCAAAATATTTGTTTGGAATAAAATTCAGCTTTACTATTGCAGTTGCGCTGTTAACTGCTTGCGTCTGGGCACAATATTTTCGCTTAACCAGCAAAACTCATACAATTCCTTTATCATATCGAATTTGTCATTTTGCTTCGGCTATATGTTTCGTTTTTTTAACGTCAGAAATCATTCACAACCCCAAAACATGTAGTTTACGAGGCAGACGCCACTTTTTACCTCCCTCTTGTCAATGAATTTGTCTTTCTGTCCCTTTCAAGCACAAATTATCCTTCAAGCACAAATTAGCTTACTTTAGTGTAAGCTAGATATTTTAAGACACGTTAATAAAGTTTATTATTATTATTATTATTATTAATGCGACAAACATTACGCAATTCCATTCAAGTTCAACTTACTTTATTGTTAAGCAGTACTTGGTCTTGCGTTGAAGTCTGTTATGATGATGAAGAACAAAGACAGGAAGGCAAAACTTTCGTCTGCTTATCACGAGTTTTCAATTCACCGTCGCCTTTTTTGACTCGTCTCATTTCTCAAATTTGCAATCCCTTGCTGCGATTTTCCTCACGATGAATTTTCGTGACGGCAAAGCTGAGTTGATAACCTAAATTTGGAAGTTATTCAACAACTATACATTCTTACTGCGTCGTTTGCCCCAGAACACAGGATAAACATTCAATGAAATACAAAGCTGTCACAACGGGTCAGCCCGGCCGTCAGCCCGCAAAATCGCTGCTGGGCGAAATGCATTTTTTGGAAATGGAAATGGAAATGGAAATGGTCTTTAATGGTTATTCCTTGACAGGCTTTTCAATAACTATTTACAATAATATAATAATAATTAATACTAAAATCCTAATGTACAATAAATAGCATAAAAATTATCTAATAAATATATATGTATATATCAATGAGTATCAGTGCGTAATATTATCATAATAAACTACTGAGTAATTTGTCCTTCATTTCGACCTTGAACTTTTTCAGGCTATAGTTCTTCATTTGGCTGTCTAGATTGTTCCATATGCTGGCCGCGCGATATTGGAAGGTGCGCTGACCAGCGGTAGTTCTAAACAACGGGATATTCAAAGAATCGCGCTTACGCGTATTACATGAATGGATGTTTGATCGTTTAGTCAGTTTCACGCTGAGGTGTAACGGAGCTAGACCATTGACACATTTATAGGTCATTACCGCGTCTTTTAGATATAACATTTGCTTTACTGGCAGCCAGTTAAGCTGGCGTAACAGAGGTGTTACATGGTCATACTTCTTTGAATTGGTGACTATCTTACTTGCAAAATTTTGTATGGATTGTAACTTATTAATATTTCCTAATGAAGTGTTCGACCAAACAGTAGAGCAATAAAGCATTTTGCTAAATACTAACGACGTTATAAGTAATTTAAGTGTATCCTCGTCAAAGCTGCCTCTTACTCGATTTATTTGATAAAGTTTGGAAAAACAGGATGATACGACATGAGTGATGTGCTGGTCGTATGACAAGTTAGGGTCCAGGATGATTCCAAGGTCCTTGGCAGAGGTAGCTGGATGGAGTGTTGAACCAAGAAAGGACACTTGGGGCAGTTCTGGTAACCTAGCCATCAGCTGTCTTGTTCCAATGAAGAGCAGCTTGGTTTTGCTGGGATTTATGAGGAGGTTGTTAGCACAGCACCATTGGGCCACGTTGCGTAAATCCTGTTCAAGTTTCACGATCACGGAGAGGGGGGGGGGGGGGGGGGGTTGCAGGGTACCGCAGTTCCATTTTTGCTTCCGTTGAAATTTGAAATTATGAGCAGTGCGATTCGAATGCGAAGTTGATTCAAAATTCAATCACTAGTTAACCATAAAAATCAAGAAAGAGCGAGAGAAAAACAAACGAGAAAAGAGTAAAAAGGAACAATGATCACATGACTGAACGAAAAAGGCGCCAAAACCTTGCGAAGTGTTGCAGCGTTTCTTTGCAAAGCTGCATGGATAAAAAAAATGCTCCGAAGTGAACGTCAGAATAACTTTTGGGAAAAGTCTTCCGATTATAGCTTTAAAATGTGGCACAGGTTTGATGTATCCTGAAAAATTGTTGTCACTATATCCATCGTCTAAAGCGGATTGAAGCTGTGCGATTTCAGCATTGTAGCTGCGAGAGTTGAAACGAACACAATTTAAGCTGATTAAAGGTAGTGGTTCTCGGTTCAGAGGCCACGAACGGATGTGGTAAACAACAGTGAATCGAAAAACTAGTAAAGCGATTATTTAACTTTTTTGTTACATTCAATTTTATTTGGACATTTGGAGGTGCTTGAACTCAGGCTACATCGACTGCAGGTAAATCGATGTTGTTTTGTGTAGTAAATAGCCGAAAAAAAGGTTGTCAGTGTTTCTTTAGCTTGGCTTTGGTCACTTAGTGAATCCGAAAACGTGTGGTAGTTATTTAATATTAAAACGATTCTGTCTAATTTTACTGTGTTTTATTTTGTGTTATTGCCATGTCTTGATATTTTGGTGTCAAATGTTTCCGTGTAAAACCCAAGCTTACCTTTTGTGAACATATTTTGAGAGTGCGACGGTGAAAGAAATCGTAAACACAAAGCCAGACGCTATTACCTTCGAGTTTCTTTTCCAACAAAATTCCTTGCTCGTCATAAGAAATCAAACACTCCGCAACATTTCCGTTGTTGCAAGTCTTGTAATGCTCTAAAGTGATTTCACCGCTCATTTACTCGTTAAGTTACTCGCAAAGAACACACTTTTGGCCACTGCAGACACGCCTTAAGAGTACAAACACTATCCAGGACCCATAAAGCACGCTTATGCGTAATTCATATAAGGCAGGACTATTTGGTAACCTTAGATTAATACGTACATGTGAATTCGCATGATTCATATATATCAGGCAGGTCTGTTTGAGATCTTTAGATTATTTGGTGACTTAAGATTAATACGTATATGTGTACGCGTGATTCATATAAGGCAGGACTCTCTGGTGACTTTAGATTAATACGTACACGTGTACCCATGGTTCATATGAGGCAGGACTGTCTGGTGACAAAAGATTAATACGTACATATGAATGAATGATTCATATCAGTGAGGCAGGGCTGTCTGGTGCCCTTAGATTAATACGTACATATCTACGCATGATTCATGGAAGGGAGGACTGTTTAGTGACTTTAGATTAATGCGTACATATGTACGCATGATTCTTATAAGGCAGGACTGTTTGGTGTTTTTCGATTAATACGTACATAGGTACGTATGATTCATATAAGGCAGGACTGTTTGGTGACTTTAGATTAAAACATACATGCACGTGTACGCGATTCATATTACATTATTGGGGGTCATTAGATTAATACGTACATGTGCCCGCAATCTTCCTAACTATTAATGTTTATAAGTAGGCATAATGTAACATGAACACAGGTAAACAGGACTGTTCTCCAGCATAGTATTAGAAATCACATGCTATTGACATTTGAAGTGGTTTTTGCCAGTGTTGTTTTTCTGCGTTTGCAGTTGAACTGAAGTGTAAATAATAGAAAAACCTCACTTCGTTCAGTTATTATGATTGTTAAAAGGTGAATTTGCCGGTATTGAATGTGTTCGGTCCAACCCAGTGTTTTTAGCACGCCACGGTGGCTTTGAACAGTATGTTTATGCAGGCGTTTATAGTTTGCTTAGTATGCTTATCACTAGAGGAATCGCACGCACACATGTTTTCAGAAGTTAGCTCCTGGAAAAACTAAAGCATCATTTTCTGTGAACATTTTTTCTTGATCTTTACGATGAGTAATGTGCGACTCCTCGCCAGTATTCGAGAGTGCTGACATTTCAAAATCCTAGAAAAAGGAATTAAGGTCACCTTGGTATCCTTGGTATCCGTCCCAGTCCTTCCCTCCCCACCTTCTACTGTCTATAGGCGACCACTAAGTATCATGTTTTTGGGGGGAGGGGTGGGGACTTATCAATTACAATTTTGACGGCTGCATATGTCTGACTGCCTGGTTCATAGAGGGAGCTGCGTGCTGTCTTTACAATGGCTCAACGAATCTTTTTTGGAGCTTTGAAAACCATCGCTGGAGAGTTATGCAAAGTTTTCTATGGCTGTGTTTAATTCGTTCAAGAATGGCTTCGTGGCATATAAACTACAAAAATTGAGTTCCGCCGCACGGAGTTGGAATTATTCTGTTTGCCTTTGCCACGTGGGTCGAACGGCTGAAAGCAGTAAAACTCGGCAAGAACAGAAATTACGAATGAGGTTACCTTTAAAAGGAAAACCAGTAACCTGGCTTTTGCAAATGAAATGCCATCATTACGGTTAAAGATCTGAATTTGGAATGTTGTGATAACTGGCTTTGTGTGATATCCGCCAGGGAATGGCGTCAAATTCGCAAAGGTATTAGCACATTTTTTATAGCTTTGTAAGTACTCGATCTAACTAAATTGATGGTACTGGACAACACAAAACATTGCCATTGTTGTGATACACTAACTTTAATTTAGAAAGAAGCCACAAAAACTATGAAAATTTGTAAGCTTTAATCTGTAAATTATTCTCCCGCGAAAAACACTTTTGGCGCCAAGTTATTGAATGTAATGGCGACCTATCAAGCTTTATCCACCGTTCCAAAAGCACATAAATACATCGATGCTTGAAATTATCGCTTCATTTTTGCCCCCAATAATATCTTTTGTATTTCAACCGCCGGTCACATTAAGCTAGAGCAAAAAAGTAGTCAATAAGAGTGTGTTTGTTTTGTTGGAAATGCATGTCGGTACGCGGTCGGGTATGACAATGTTTATATAACGGGAAATATATCTTATTAGACGGTTTAGTGTGTAGTATCGTGGGATATTTTTACGAGTCGCGCAGTATTTTGGCGAGCCCGTAGGGCGAGTCAAAATACAAGAGACGAGTAAAAATATCCCACGATACTACACACTAAACCGTCTAATAAGGGATTTATTATTCAACTTAGCTACAAAATGGAAAAGTGGTTTATAAACTGCCTGAGTCGCGTGACAAACTAACGTGACTTCTGAGCAGCGAGTGAGCGCGCCAGCGGAGTCAGGTTTCGCGCGCTTGACGTGAGGTTGTTGTTGATTGGTCAAAAACGAAAACTTGTCAAACCTGTGTCAATCGAGCGAAGCGTCGGGATTTTATTTCAAACTTGCAAGGAAAACAAAGATGGAACAAGGCAAAACTGAATTATTTTCGGGTTTACAGTTAGATAAACAACAATGTTCTTGGTCACCGAGTAAAACTACGAAAAGAAAGAACTCGACAGAACAAACAGAACTCGAAAGTCAAGTCAAACAAAGTTAAACAGCACTTCAAGCTCAGTCATCTTCGTCCGAATCACTAACCACGGGTCGTTTTGGAAGAGATAGCGGTGGAGATTTCTGATCGACAACAATTGTGCATTTGTTGAACACAGCTCCTGAGAAATGATGGGTTCCGTTTCCTGACTTTGACAAACAAATGACATAAAAGGTTGTTAAGTTCCTTGGCGGGAATTTCTTCAATGGCCCTTGTTTCTTTAACGGACTTGAGGTCAGTTTTTGTATTTTCTGTTGTATTTTAATACGTTTCGATTTTCTTCAATAAATAAAGAAATTTCACTGTCGTCTAGGTCATTGCTTGTCTCTAGAATTTCGTTTTCGTTAAAACCCTCAAAGTTTGGGAAGCATTCATTGTTTTCTTCCGGAAAAACGAGCGTTTCGGCCATTTTTTTCATCGTTCACCTTGTAAGCCTAAAGCCTGACGTGGCATTTGTAGAAAACCTGTCAAACCGGTCTTCTGGAGTACAAATACCGTGGGATATTTGTACTCGTTTTGGGTGTTATTTGTACTCTACTGAATGCAGTTGAATAATAATCCTTATTATTTGACGTTTTCAAATTGAGAAGGAAGAAAAATGACCTTACCCGAATCCTCAAACTGCGCCTCTTAATTATCATTAGGGATTAAAAACTCTGCACATTAGCTGGCCGTGCAAGTAAAAATCTTTAACTGATATTTTGACCGTGAAATCAACTGTCCTGCCGTAGGTCTGTTTAACAACGATTAACACCGATCAGCGAAACCTCGGCAAAGTCCGCCTTGTCTCGCTGCCGAATTTTTTGATCGGATTTATATTTACAAAACAGCTTGGAAGATAGCTTGACGAGGTTTTTTTTCCTTTAACTAGGTTTTGTTTATCCGTACCTTGTTTTGCTTCAGTGCATTTGATCTGACGCTGATATTAGCTTGAAACAACCAAAAACTAAGTGCCTCTATCACGATCGGTAGAAAACGTTTTTCTGGCGAGGATGGATTAAAGCACGAATAAGCGAAACACCCAAACAGCTATTTTTTTGCAATTCACGGTTTTTTGAACTTTTTCTTTTCTTTCTTTCTTTTAATTTATATTATTGCGGACAAGGTTTTTCGCCTTTGTTTACTGCAGCGGTACGTTCTGGAGAAACAAATAGGCAAATAACTCATGTAAACGTATTTATCAGCTACTGATTTGGACTTTTGTCCCTTAACCCTTTCGCTCCCAAGAGTGCCTAAAATCAAAATTCAAGCCCAATCCCAAATTTCATTTGTAAAATACTGAAATATAAAAAGTGTCATGTGAAAGAACTGCTGAAGAGGTTTCATTTGAATGGTAAGGATTTCATCCACAGAGCCAGATGTCAGAATCACCTGAATGTCTCCATAACTGACTCTGGGCGTGAGAGGGTTAAAAAGGTGAGATAGAAAGTTTGAGAGCAAACATTCGATAAAAGTCACGAGAAGTCAAACCCTGGTGGTCACCCATCCAAGCACTAACCCCGCCGAACATGGCTTAATTCTGCTAATCGGAAGCGGTGTCTTCATTAATATGGTAGACGTTTCATTCTGTTATTTCCCACTTATATTTTCTCAAGTAAAATAGGCATTTGAAAACCAGGAAAAAGACGAAAATGGAAAGCAAAAGGTAAATATTTGAAGTAATTGAATTCCATGATCAAGATACCACAAGTTTTCCTGCCCGTACAAGCGAAGTTAAGCCCAGTCCGGCGGGGTTAGTACTTGGTTGGGTGACCGGCCCGGGAACGTTAAATTTTACCTTAGCTTATTCGCAAATAAAGTTCATTCGTAAAAAAGAGGTTCTTTTGGTACGCTACAGGTTACGATTAATGAGATATTTAGCTCTACTTTTATTCCCGGTCGAGCTTATTCGCTTATTGCACAGGTTGTTTTTCGCCGCCGTAGGCGATCAAATTGTGAACAATCTACGGCTTGAAGTTAAAGCAAAACTCTTTTATAAACAACATATTCCGGACAATCTTAGGTGGAAAAAAACTGTTCTTCTTCTCAATTAGTAAACAAACTTTCCTATTAGGGGTATTTGGATGCGAAAAAATGCTAACAGTTTGACCACAACTCGCCCGATAAAGAACTGCTGCTAAATGCAGCTTGTTGTCCTTCATGAAATAGATTTTAATCTCGCACTTTCAAACAGCTAGTTTAAACCAAAGCGAGTCTCTCTTTCCTACTGAAATGAAGTTTCAGACACCGCTGATTATTATCTTTACTCGAAGTATTCTGTTGGGAAAAGCAGATTTACGGAACGGGAAACAAAAACGCTCACGGTTTTCACCGGGGCGCTCGATCGCTCGATCGATCGATCCGCGATCGGACGGGCTGCGAACTCTTACATTTGAAAAATATCGGCCCCTAAAACAAAATCCATGTCGTCTTGTTGGTTAATTGAAAGAATTTACAAACAAGACTTTTGCCTGAATCATTTTTTTCTTTAAAGGTTCACCAAATGAATACATTTCGCCCTCGATATTTTTTTCCATAATGGCCGACAAGTATGAAACATCATTGTTTGCGAAGTTTGGTGACACTTGTACTTAATAAACGAAAGACCTACCTTTTGTCCTTATTAATCACATTTTTCGTACTTAATAAGTACAAGAGACGTACTTAATAAGAGGAAAATGCAAGCTTTGTACGTAATAATCGAAGATAATGGTCTTTTCTACAAAATAAGTACACTTGCCCTGCAGGATCTGTTTATTAAGTACAAGAAACGGTACCTGTGCTTAATAGACGGTCAATTTTGGACTCCGAAAACAATTTGACACTCCGGAAACAAATTGACTCTTGTTATTGACAGTTTTGTACTAGAGTTAAAGTTAGCTAGTTCCAGATCATTTGAAGAGCGCTAATTTGAATCCATCTCAAATAACTTAAAAATCTTCGATTTCACCTGCATAATGAATTTTTCAAGAGCTATCATGTGGTTTTCTTATTTAACTTGCCTGAGAACAACAGTCTTGATTCAAAGTGTTAAAATTTAGTGTAGCATATGCTTAACTTATGACAGCTAAGTAAATTGAAGGAAAAAGTAGGTATTTTTGTAAGCAGATCTGCCCCGTCAAAATTGCTTTAGTTTACTGTCTCTTTATTTGAATACAGGAGACCTCCCAAACAATTCTTTGGGTGCCCTGTCGTAAATTATAAACTATCGAGCAGTTACTTCATGCGGTGCTGTTTATTCTGATGTTCAAGGTGGCCTAAAAGGTTTGAGTTGCGGATAAAATCATCAAGTGGATGTGACCATTTAGATGAAAGCCATTTAGGAAGACTTTCCTGTCTATTTCCTGTGATACCGTTTATTATGCTGCACAAGGTGGTTCTAACTTTTGAGTACGTGAACTTGATCCTTAAATATCACCATCCAAATGAAACGTATGTCAAGCAGTGCTTTTATCAGTGGCAGTGTTTCTCCCCCAATATTTTGGAAAACCATATTTGGGATTTTTAAACTTCTATCTTAAGAGCTATTGTTAGTGGTAGAGGTCAAAAAGGTAAAACTGAATAAATTTTCACTGCAAAGCAATATTATTTCAGATCAACATACCAGTTTCTCTCTTACCTGTTTGTTCACCGTTTTCCAAATTTATCTCAGAACTCCAATACAGTACTAAAATGAATGAAGCCAAGGAAAGACCAAGTAAAAATACCTTCGAGTTCATATTAAATAAATACAGCAACAACCTATAAAGAACAGGAATAAAAACTTGTTTTGACAAAACTGAGACTAGTTCGTGGACAAAATCTTCATTATGCACTCGGCAAAGCGGAGTTTTGTTTTGTATAAACTTTGCATTGTTCAATGTCTTGAATACGGAATTACTTCAGTTTCAAATATTGTCACAGATGTATATCGGGTTAGTAAACCTATTTTGTCGCCTTTATATCTGTGCGAATTTATTTCGAGTTACGGAGCAGTTATAGCTATAAGGTGCGAGCTCTGAAGAAGGAGGAAGGTAGAAAAAGCTTTGATCGAGTTCATAACACTCCCGACTAATAAATAATGGAATAAAACTGACCCAAGAAATGAGGACGGCCGTGATTCCATAACTTCTCTCTCAGACCTGATCCAGTAGTTTTGATAAAGCAGAGTCCAGTTTGGTAAAATATGTTAATCGTAAGGCGGCTTTTCTGTATGATTTTTGTTCAATTTGAAATAAAGCGCGTTTTGCACGCGTGCAAAACGCTTCTCGTGACATAGAAGTGTGCCATGACATTGACAGTTTTGTACTAGAGTTAAAGTCAGTTCCAGATTATTTGAAGAGCACTTTTGAATCCATCTCAAATAACTAAAATCTTCGATTTCACCTGCATATTGAATTTTTCAAGAAGCTATCATGTGGTTTTCTTGTCTAACTTGCCTGAGAACAATAGTCTTGATTCAAACTGTTTAATTTAGTGAAGCATATGCTTAACTTATGACAGCTAAGTAAATTGAAGGAAAAAGTAGGTATTCTTGTATGCAAATCTGCCCCGTCAAAATTGCTTTAGTTTACTTCTTTAGTTTATTTCTATTTGCGGGTAGAGCAGTATGTATATAAATTTCGTTAAATATAGTTGAGTAAACTTGAAGTTTTGAAGTTTCACTTCTCTTTATTTGAATACATGACACTTCTTCAGTATTCTATCGAACGAATTACGTCAGCTAATGCTCTAGTTTTTGTAGCACGAAGTGACAAACACTATAACAACTCACCCTAAATGGGATGCTAGTCCATTGCATGGTTACTCAGACATTCTGTTAAGGGTTTCTGCAGCGGCTTAATCGTATTCTAGAATCACTGGGATAGACTAGAGCTAACTCAATCACGTCAAAAAAGATACGTCTTCTATAGCTATACGAACTTCTGTGGCCTAAAACGAAAAAAAAAAAAAAAACAGCTGTCGGTTTATTTCTGCATGTTTTTTCAATGTCCAACTGGGGTACCTTTGTTTTAACACTCGTGAATTGCCATTAATAATTTAAGTCAACTCTGCAGGCCGAAGACAAAAAAAAATTAAAAAAAAAATAAAGAAAGAAAATACAGTCAAAGCTCTCCTTGCGACCAGTTACGACTAGCATTGTGAAACCCCGTTTGACTTGTCACTTGAACTCTGTAATGGAAAGCTCTCATAAGCGACCACTCCCGTATAAGCGAACGCGACCACTTTTATGAATTAGCAAAGGGCTTTTTCCTTTGTTTCTAAGTTCTCGTAAGCGACCACTCGGTCAACACTTAACTAAAAGCACTCGGTTCCTGTTCAAATTTAGAGTAAGACATAACACAAGTGCTTATGGTTCCTCGGACTTGTGCCTACGTGGACCTCTTCTGTGATAGGCAATAAAAAACTATTCAATATTATTACTACAAAACTATTAGTAACCATTAACGTACGCCAAGCTTTACGCTAAAAGCTCTTATAAGCGACCACTCTCTCTATTGTTTCATTAGGTGGTCGCTTACGAGAGCCTACTCTCGTAGGTGACCAGATCTAGTTGCAACCACTATCCTGAATTCCCGAGGTGGTCGCTTACTAGAGCTTCGACTGTACCTAAAAAAAGGACATTAAGTTAACTGTGACAAAACGATCGTTTCTAAAGACTATTTTCTTTCTGTTATGAAGACAGTTGAAACAATTATTCCCACAGCCCCAAATAAAGATTAAAACTGAAGCATGAAATGTTAAATTGAAATTAACATAAGGAAATATGGGTTGAAGGCTCCCACGGCTCCCACGGACTTTGGACATTTAAGACTTTCCCTAGCATTTATCAGGAAATAATTTGGCGTAGCAAGTTTTTTTTTCAAATTTTATGTTATCATGGAAACCAATTTATAAATGTTCTCTTTTTAACGAAAAATTTCTGCCGGTACCTTTTACATTTTTTTAGATTATTTAGGTATTATTTATTGATTTTGATTACTTTTTGATAAGTCTTGGCGATTTTTAGAGATTTTTGGGAAAAAATCTAGAAATCCAAGCCTGCCGGGTTAAGATACCCGCCGTTTGAAGAACATGACTCAATTTTGACGTCATGTGACGTCATCACCTCATGTTGTAGACCTCAAAGAAACCTTTTTTGGTCTTACTATCTGCCCTGTAAGGACATCATTTTTGGAGAACCATACTGGAATGAGAATATTTGGAATGGCTTTTTGCTGCGTTTTTCTTATCACCTGTTCTCATTCCGAAATCTTTAGAATGTAGCTAATGCCACTCCATGTATTCTGCTATTTGGATTCCGCGCCTTCCTTTCCCAGAAGACCAAAGAAACCCCGAAATTTTTGCCGTGGAGCCCAGAGCCTGAAGCCTTTTCCTACGTGGAGCCCAGGCAAAAATGATGATGAGCCCTTGAGTAGAGCCCTCGAGTAGAGCCATGGAGCCCTAGAGTACCAGTGTTTCAGTCTTGGTGCCCTGGAGCCCTGTATTTTTTAGCAAGCAAGCAAGCAAGCAAGCAAGCAAGCAAGCAGGCAGGCAGGCAGGCAGGCAGGCAGGCAGGCAGGCAGGCAGGCAGGCAGGCAGGCAGGCAGGCAGGCAGGCAGGCAGGCAGGCAGGCAGGCAGGCAGGCAGGCAGGCAGGCAGGCAGGCAGGCAGGCAGGCAGGCAGGCAGGCAGGCAGGCAGGCAGGCAAGCAGGCAGGCAGGCAGGCAGGCAGGCAGGCAGGCAGGCAGGCAGGCAAGCAGGCAGGCAGGCAGGCAGGCAGGCAGGCAGGCAGGCAGGCAGGCAGGCAGGCAGGCAGGCAGGCAGGCAAGCAAGCAAGCAAGCAAGCAAGTAAGTAAGTAAGTAAGTAACTTGGAAACTTTATTTACGTGTCAAACCGTGTAGCTCTGGATAATCTCATACTAATTAGGGGACACAAAATAACAATATGCAAAACTTAAGATAGAAACAATAGCCCGGAGCCCTGGAGCCCCAAACCCCTTTAGGACCCTGACAAGAGCAGACGTGGGAACTTGACAACTCCTCCCCCGGCCCACTTTTCTTGCATTTGATTTGGCCAATTCGCATGAAAACCATAACAGTCACCTAAAAAAAAAAAATCAAATGTTGTCGAACACAGTGTACCAACGGTGCAAGGCAGAACTATAATGTGGACGCCAAAGAACAGAGATGTGTGCGCAGCCCTTGTTATTAAAAGTTAGGGGAAGTCTCTAACGTAACTTATCTCCATAAGTGAAAAGAAAATCCTAACTATACCTCATTTCCTCCGTGTTTTAGGGATTTTCCTTTCTAATGCACTGCTGGAGATGGCACTAGCCACGCACGTGCAATGTCGATTTTAAAATTCAGATGCTCATCTTCATACATTTCACCAATCTAGCGACACAAACCGGTGCAAAAAAGTGACTAGAAAAATACTGGCACCTTTAAAAATCCCCTAGCAACGACGCCTATTTCCCTTTCGTAAACGGTCGTTGCCATTTTTGACGGTCGATGCCATCATTGGTAACCAAGCCTTTAGTCATGGTAGAAGTAATATATGCTCCGGATTAATGTACAATAAGGCAACAAATACATTTTTGAATAGCCTTAGAAAGAACAAAGTTTAAGCCTAAGTTGAATTTACGTTAAAAGTTCGGGAAAGGGCTAGGGTCACCAATTATAGATGTATCAGTTATGAAAGACAGTTAATTACAATATATACTTTAATTTTTCGGAATTGTGGCGGATTGGCGTGGTAGTGTAGTGGTAAGGGAGAAAGATTAGCATACGAAAGGACCGGGTTCGAATCTGGGTTGTGAATGTCTTTCTTTTTAGTAGAAAAACTTAAAAATGTCTTAAAAATGGCAACGACCGTTTACGAAAGGGAAAATTGCGGCAACGACGCAGTTCAGTAGTTAGGGGGGTGGGTGTCCCCTTAAAGAATTTCTTTACTCGCTCAAAGTAGAGATATGTTCGTGTTGTTAGCTGTGTACTGTTCCAGGATATCTAGATGACTGGACAATCCTTAAAGAGGCCTTCACACGTCAAACTTATGTTGGCCAACTCGTGTTGGCAAACTCAAACTGGTGTGTGAGCGACACAACAACATGTTTGCAAACTGTTAGCGAGAATAGAGACGAGTTCTATTTGTCGCCAACAGTTTGCCAACCTGTTGTTGTGTCGTTTCACACACGCCAATTTGATTTTTTAAAAATAATTTTATTGTCGCATACACAAACGCATAAAGTACATTGCATACATTACATTATCTGTAACACACATTGCATTATGTATTTATGTGTAACATACATGTGCTAGATTCATTACGTACAAAACCGTTATTGATGACAAAAGTTCAACTAAAGTGCACATTAGATATTCTAAAATTGAAAGGAGAAAAAATAATGCACAAAAACAGCAATAAAGAAGCAGAGTTGTTGAAAGACACTTACGTTTCTCTAAATGGTATTTCATTGATATTTGGTCGACAAAGTCAGAAAGCGTTTGAGTTTGCCAACATGAGTTAGCCAACGTAAGTTTGACGTGTGAAGGCCGCTTAAGTTTATTCAGCTATGGGATCGACAATAAATTATTTTGGTTCGGGTTCGTGTTATCCCCTGATGGAGTAGTGGTTTATTTGTTGGACAAAGTTTTCAGTTTTTAGAATTTGAATTATGGTACCCGTGGGACATACCCAAAGGGGAGTGTATGTTTGTGTGTATTGTGTTGTGTGTGGGTGGGACGGGGTGGGGTGGTTATCTAATTCGCCATAACGAAATGACGGTGTTGCCTTTCAGGGAGTACCTTGTTGGTACTTAATTTCGCGGGTCTTTAATTTCGCGTTTTTCGCGATTGTAAAAAAATCGCCAAATTAAAGACCTGCGAATAAAAATCCTCGCGAAATTTAAACACGCGAAATTTAATACCCAAATTCAAATCACAGATAAAAATGATTAACATGTAATAACAACAACATATACAGGATATGTATCGACAAATACAAAAATTATTAACTGGTTTTACTGGTCATTTCCATTTTGTATCTTCTGTTGTGCATGAAATAACGTTAATTTGCAAAGATTTTAGATATGGAGTAGAGAATCTAGCTATCATCTTCATCTGAATCGCTAGTTTCATACAAATCGATCCCTTAGAATATCCTTCGTGCAGTCGTCAAAATTGCCATTAATTGGTTTCAGTTTATCAAGAAATTTTAAGAAGTTCTTACTTTTTGAAAAATAAAATGAAGTTGAGAACACTTGAATCGCTAAATCTAATTCCCTTTTTTCATATTTGCCTATTGAAATCGCGAAAATAAAACCCCGCGAAATACTGTCTCGCCAAAATCGCGAAATTAAGTACCCGCGAAATTAAGTACCAATAAGGTAACTAAAAAGTTGCTTTGCTACCAACTAGGGTATTCATATCAGTCAAAATGCCACAACTTGCGCCTCTGTGGTACCTTTAATGGCTCAAATTAATTAAAAAATTATGGAAGTGCTTTCTAAATCCCAGGAACTCCAAGCTTCCTCATGCCACGGGATTCAGACTTGTATGGGATTTTCTCGTTACCACATCAAATGTTGTCCTCTGTGCTTTAGTGATAGTTGAGACGTAGCGAGCTTTGGCAGGCCAGACAACCAAATCGGTTTTAACTGTCAGAAAAAAACAAAATGGACAGCATTTGATTTGGCATATAAATGTAAATGACTGTTTGGTGTAATTACATTTGTTATTCTTTTATCGCCAGTAACGATAAAAAGTCCTGCACTGATCTTTTTTTCTGTCGATCGTCGAGCCCTGGGTCTTTTGTGAGCCTGGGAACCCTGTGGTAAATTGTGCCTCGATGTGTAGAACGAGTTTGGTACAACGTTCTTCATCGCCAAAAACGTTTTTAGAAGCCGCAATCACCACTTTCTTTAGTTCAGTTTCATTTGGGCTTGGATAGAACATAAAGTTTGCCTTAATTGTATGGTAAAGCTGATGACGACTCAGCACGATTAGCGTCAAAGTTATTCTGAGTAACATTTACCTAGTAGCCTGTTTTTAGTCTAACGATGTTAAAAACGTAGCATTTAAGGTAACAACGTGCCGTTGTTCGCAAACACCCCAAACCCTTTCTTAATCCGTGCTTTGCAGTTCTAGGATTAATAAGATGACAATGAATATAATGATGAAGTGAAAACAATTGAAGAATGATCCTCCCAGTGATGTACCCAATTAAAGACATTACGATAAAGCCTGAAAAAAATCCGAGGCTTTGGGCGGGATTTGAACTCGTGACCTTCACGCCACTAGTGTGATGCTCAAACCAACTGAGCTACCAATACCTCACATGTTACGTACATCACTGCGACGATCATTCTTTGTTTGATCTAGGAGTAATGTTTAGTACATGTTGGTACTCTTATTGGTAAAAACCATATTCAGCCAACTCTAACAAAAACACCGTGGCCAGGATAACCAAAAGAAAGCCAAGGAGAGGTGGCTGCACTTGGTTTGCACCGCCTCTAGTCGTTGGTGCTGTGGTACTTCCTGGGGGATCGATCAGGGCCACATCGTTGCACTTGGTTGAATCGCAGCATTTAGCGTTGCAGGAGTTGATTTGAATGGAAGAATCGTTCTGAACTCTGCCTGTAGCCTGTGTGCAGATGGAAGCCTCGGCTGAGGTGCAGTTGATCATGGAAGGATCAGAACTGTTATCCTGAAAACGAAAAAAAAAACACTATTGGTCAGTGATACGAGAGAAGGGTGGGAGAGTGGGGAGAGGGAGGAAGAATCCGCAGTACTTCGTGGAGGGGGACAGAGGGGCAGGAGACCGGGGGAAATGGAGGCGGGAGG
This sequence comes from Siderastrea siderea, assembly GCA_964030785.1. Classification (NCBI taxonomy): domain Eukaryota; kingdom Metazoa; phylum Cnidaria; class Anthozoa; order Scleractinia; family Rhizangiidae; genus Siderastrea; species Siderastrea siderea. Next base: position 7,015,564 of record OZ034973.1, read on the forward strand.
TGTACGGGAGGCGGGAGAAGAGGGGGCGGGAAGCAGGAGAAAAAGGGAAAAATTACGCAACACTGCACAATATTTCGCAATCTACAAAAAAACAGCCAAGGGGCGGGAGCCAACAAATACAGGGCGGGAACCGGGATTAAAGGGTACGGGAAGCGGGAGGTTTCATCTCCCTGTTCCTCCGCCACTTCCTCTGAAAAAAAATTATAAGCTTAGTGGCCAGGAATAGACACAACAAAACGGCTTAATTTTTATTCATTTCAATCTTCCTTCATTCCTTTCTTCCCACCTGATTCCCCAAAGGGTTACCTTTTCTTTAAAGCAGTTGATTTTTACTGATGTAAGCTCCATATGTAAATGAAGTTCATTCATCCCCCCCCCCTCTCTCTATCAAGTTAGGGTAAGGGTTACATTTTCTTTAAAGCAGTTGATTTTTACTGATGTAAGCTCCATGTGCAAAGGAAGTTCATTCATTCCCCCCCTCTCTCTATCAAGTTAGGGTAAGGGTGACCTTTTCTTTAAAGCAGTTGATTTTTACTGATGAAAGCTCCATTTGTAAATGAAGTTCATTCATCCATTCATTCATTCGTTCGTTCATAAAAGCTTGCAAAGTTTTACCGAGTACTGTTCATCATAATCAAACAGATAATGTGAAGGATCGTTATATCCTGGTCGTTACTGGCTCTCCCGACCTTTAGGTATACCACACCCCAAAATGTCGGATAAGAAAGATTAGTTGCCGTCGGCAACCTAAATTAAGATCAAACCCTAGTTACGCCAGTCAGGATTTCACTTCCCGACTCACAAGTAGGAACCGCGTAACGGCCGAGTATGCGCTCTTCATGATCTTTGTTTTACGGCTCTTTTATCTTTTGATCTCGGCCGTAAATTATAGCGTATTTAAGATTTCTTAGAGCGGATTTCAGCTGAGTGTCGTAACCCCAAAGCCAAAGTAATTATTTGGGCCAATCACAACAGACGCAAAACAATATAACTAATAATTACATATAACTCGCGTCCGTGCTCGGAGAAAGCGCGTGTGAACAAGTCACAATTGGTTCTGGCTTTACTTCTGATTAATAGAGAATTAGGCGTGAGATTTTTTTAGCCCATCACAGGGTGTGTTAAAGCGAAACCAAAGCAAAGGCCAATTATTTTCGACACTTGATTGAAAACCGCTCTTAGAGACAGCCAATAAATAGCAAGAAAGCACTCATACCTTGACTGCACATTCCATCACATATGTGGAAACTTGATTGGCACTAAAAGTTGCCACAATCTTTGCTGTAATACAGGTGTCGAACTTTATGGTGACGTTACTCAGTCCTGGTACGGTCACATTTAAGTTATCACAGTTTACCTCCGTCAGTTGGGCTGGCGCGCTGCACAGTTTCAAGGAGGCCTGGTCTGGGGTGCACATATTGCAGACTATTCCTAGAACTGAAAAAAGGAACAATGACCAAAAATGCTAACAGTGAAAAGCCTAGTTCCCTAGAAGGAGAAAATATCGTTTTAATAAACGGGTTTTGGCAGCTATTTTTTTCCCCAGAAATTTCAGGAAACGTCAGAAGGCACAATTGCACCAATGGAAGCCAAACTATAATGTTTCAGTTTCGGGAAAAAGGTAAGATCGTTAACAGGTTAACAGGCACCATTTAAATTTAAGAATAATAAGAGTAAAACATTTTACTCAAGCTTTGTTACTTCATTTCGCGCCAATTGAGTGTGGAGGGACGGGATGGGGGCGGGGTGGGGGAAAGGATGGGTGGGTTCTTGGGTTTTAAACTTCACAGTTCTCGAGGTATATATGTTTCTGGCTCCTTCCATCTTCCTTGGCGGCTCCCACCACTTCTTTCTTCGCGTTTGACGCAAATTTACACATTTCCTGCTTCCAGCCACCTTACAAGGACGGTTTCCCAGCCTCGGTTACCGCCTCTTTTTCCCCGGCGCGCGCCCTTCCATTTTCTCACGAGCTTCCACACCCCCAAATCCCCCATCCCCCACCCTACATGTGTGTTTACAACGTTACAAAATGGCAAAAAATAGCCTGCAATTGTCAGAATGTTCTACTGAACCTTTTGAAACGTTTCAGTATAGGAATGGAATGCTACATAGTTTGCGTGCTTTTACGATTTAAACTGCGTTAAAAAACACTCAATACATTGAGGGTTTCACGGCGGCCATGTCAGAGGTATAAAAAATTGAAACTACTTTCATAAAAATAGAATCTATCTCCCAAAGGAGGAACATTTTATTGATTTATACCTCCAACACGGCCGCCGTTACGTTACGAGAAAAACCTCTGTAGAAATCAGGCCCGGCCGAGAAGGGGGGGGGGGGGGGGGGAGGGTGTAGTGGGATACCAATATACCTCAAAACTGCCAAAACGTTGAGAACGAATACCTAACATTGTTGTAATACAGAATACCCTATACCGGAAAATTTTGGCAAAGAACTACCAAATGCCTTGGTTAAAAAAAAACATCCTAGATACTGTATACTCAAAACCTCTGGCCGGGCCTGAAAAATGGTAGCTTTTATCGGGAGTTTTATGTTCACGACTGATAGCTCGATATATACATTTTGATTGTTTAAGCTGTTCAGTTTCGTAACCTAGAGACTTAACTTTCTCGTGGCCCCGGACGCGAAACAAACAAAAAATATCCGGGCGAGTTTCTGTTTGTCGCTCGTTTCCGTTCAAGCGACTTAGAGCTATAGCATTATAGCAAATATTTAAGAGCCATTTTCTGAGAATGTCGAGAATCGAAAGACACTCACAAAAAAACGATTTTTTTTTGCCAAAACATCCCTTTGGGTAAGCTAATTCAAGAAAAAATAATCCAAAGTTCCAACGAGTTATTTAACGGACGAAAATTTAAAAAGTTCAAAAAATGCATAAACTGGCGGTTTTAGGGTCTCTAAACGGCTCAAATTCTCACTCAACTTTAGGAAGCCGGTGAGAGCGTAAAAAAGATTCTTTTAAAACGAAACAAACTACGAACATTATTTAACCTTTCTACTTTAAAAATGTGTAATAAATTTGCCAATGTTTGGTTTAGAACATTTTCAAGCGGCGTTTTTATCGAGCCGCTCTTAACCTTGTTTATCACAGGGTAAAATGAAGGCCAACTTCGGCCGCTTAAAACGGCATCTGGTATGTATCGTTCAATGATTAAGACTACACAGAAAGAAAGCTCTGTCATTGTACTTTTCACCAGGAAAGTTACAGCTTTGGGAATCAAATACTTCCCCGTCAGTAAATTTTTACTGTTTAGTGATCTGAGCGGGTAGAATTATATGCAAATTACAGATTTAATTCCTGGAATACTACTAACAATTACAAAGGTCGTGTAAGATAGGCTCCCCATTAGTTACACATGCACGCACAATGTTTTTCCTGATCTTTGAAAGAAAGTTCTGCTTTCTTGAGTCTTGCTGAGTCTTATTATGTTAAAACAAAGCAGATTTTTGACGGCATTTCAACAAGACAGGAATCGACTCATTCAACTTAACCAAGATAACATCGAAAACACAGAGAAACGACGTACTATGCCGCCTACCTTGCCAACCGAAAACGCAACAATACAACAGAAAAACATTCCAAACTGTAAACAAACGAATTTTCAGTTTCCTGATTGAGCGAAGATATTTTAAACTCATCGCCCAGAGGGTGTGGGGGGACAGGGGGGCGGGAGACCGGGAGAAAAGGGGGCGGGAGGTGTACGGGAGGCGGGAGAAGAGGGGACGGGAAGCGGGATTCCCAAGGTGGCGGGAAGCGGGAGATAAAGGGAAAAATTATGCAACATTGCGCAATATTTCGCAATCGAAAAAACTGCAAAGGGGCGGGAGCAAAAAAGTGCAGGGCGGGAACCGGGATTAAAGGGTACGGGAAGCGGGAGGTTTAAACCCCCCTGTCCCCCCCCCCCCCCCCCCCCCCCCCCCCTAGAGGAATACACGGAAACACAGGTGACCTCTGCACTGACCCGCACGTGTCACACCACACTAACACAGAGAGTCACGTATTCGATTTCTCTTATGTGATTTGAGATAAAAACTTGGTGGAAAGTTAAAAAGAAAAAAAAAACTTGCAACAGATAGCTAGTACTTTGTTGGATTATATCTTAGCAAAAGCTCCACAAAGGAGTTTTTACAGACACAACTCTCTCTATTAAGCGCGGTAATTTCGCAATGTACGTGCTGTTGTAATTTTACTACTAATTAAATTACAGCTCATGAAATAAAATAAATATTGCAGTAAGTTACATTCACAGTGTGTAAGTACTGATATATGGCGTCGTGTAGTTTTTCCACTCTTCTGGAGAGGGTTACTGCCTGTGGATTAAGCAGTTATTACCCAGGCCACGTTGAAGTTGTTTCCCTAAAAGAATACACAAGACACATCTCGCGGCATCTTCAATTGCACGGACTAAGTGCAGATAAAGCGGTTGACAGTGAATTCAAGTTGTTGTTAGCCCGAGCAGGTAATGTTATTGCATTTTGTTCTGGAATTACTGGGTTCCATAATTTTGGCCACAGATACTTCATGGCACTCGGCGTCCCTTAATCTAGGTTCTGCAGAGTCGCGCCACCGCCCGTGCCCACGGGCGCCCAGGGGGATGGGTTGGGGGTGGCAGGGATGGCGCAGTGGTGGGAGCACTTGCCTTCCACCAATGTGGCCCGGTGTCATATGTGGGTTGAGTTTGTTGTTGGTTCTCGTCCTTGCTCCGAGGGTTTTTCTCCGGGTACTCCGGTTTGCCTCCCTCCATAAAAACCAACATTTCCAAATTCCAATTCAACCTGGACGTAGGGCCATAAGGGAGACTACAGTTTGACTGTAATTATGCACCCTACTGAAATAAAGTGTATTTATTTATTTTTATTTTGACCAATGTTTGGTTGTAGGGGTGACGCTGCGGGTTTGACACCCTGGCCCTGTTTAGGACAGAGAAACGAAATGGAATGTCGATCGTACTGACCATAACCGATTGGGGAAGACGGGCATAAAATTACATACCATGCTTAGGGACAGAGACCAAAAACCATATCCTGTCTAGCGGCAAAACCCAGTATAGTCCACATAAGGGAGCAACCCTCCCTTCCGGGCGTGGGGAGGGAGGTGGTGGTGCCGTGTTTAGCATGACGTTAGCACGATGTAATTTCAGACTCCGAAAATTGAACTTCAATTTGACTCCTTCTTTGTCAATGTATTATTATACAAGTACTAACACAGTTAAGTAAATTGACCTAAAATTGCTCAAAATGCGTTGTATGGATAGCAAACAACACCATTCAATGTTTCATGAACTTTATTCAGTTAGTTCGTTGTTATGTATTGCTCGAAATGTTCGCTTCGAAATCCCATACAAAGTCTAGATCTTATATTTTGAAACGCCATTTTTAATGATATTCAAATATTATGCTTGGGCTTCCTATGGAGTCATTTGGCCCGATTTAGTCACTATTACCGCTCGACACGTTTCGGAATTCGCTTGAATTTACCCACAAATATAGTTCAGGCTCCCATTCTGACTTAGCGACTTGACAAAAGGAAGACATACAAGTGATTTTCTCAAAACCAATTGCACATACCTCGTGTCCCAAAAGAATTATCCTCTGCACAAAATCATAATAGCATCTCAAAATAGGCGGCCATGGATCCGTGGGGATCCCGATAGTCCCATTTGACCGCGGTCGGCACTGGACACCAGTCAAATTATGCCCTTATAAGGAGTGCCACGCTCGTTTTGGTTGTGTTACAATTGTAGTAACTATGACCCGGTGAGGACACACATTGTCGCTCCAACGTAGTCTGGTTCGGGCGAGAAAGGTGGAATCCGGCTGCGCGGGACTCCTTGACCTTATGGAGAGAATTAAGTTATCGAAAGAAATTAAAACGGTCTTGGCCGTTAGAAAATGACAACGAGTCAAGAAAAAAAGAACGTGAACCGTGTTCTCCTTCCTCCTATGTTTCTATTCATGCGTGGTGAATTGAACATATTTGCGTTCATGTACAAAACGTTTGTAATACATGACAGTCTACTGCGTAAATTTTAAATACGTACTCTGCGTGAATTGTATGTGTTCAATTTTTTGGAATCGTCGATAGGTTTTATATATCAGATATATTTTTTCGAACCAAAGTCGGCAAATTCATTTAAATTCGTATCCTCACGCGCGTGAAAATGTTTTATTTTAAAATTGTTATTGTACATACTATATCTATTTCTATATTTGCATGAAGCCGGTCAGGTAACCTCCCATTCTCGTTCCCAGAGCCTACGATCTGTTCTGTCAGCGGTGGGATCGTAGGGCTCTGGTATCAGCCATTACCGGATGTCGTGAAATTCACGACATCCGGTAGCGCATGTCTAATTCATTAAGGTGCTATTGCGCCTGCTCTATTCTCGTCCGTGGAGCTCTGGGCATGACAATTCTGACAACAGCTGAGAAATTTGAATTCCTATCGATCGAGTCATGGTGTCAGATCGACTAAACGCTGTTCGGGAACCCTCTAAATCTCCTGCAATTAGCGGAAAACCTGGAGCTTTAAAAGGAACAAACTTAAGAAGCTGCCTTTCTTGCCGTAGTTGTTCAGAAGAATGATTGTCCCTGCATTTCTCTCACGGGTTTTGGATTTGTATCTTGCCTGAATAAAGGTATTGCATTTGCGTTATACTGAATTGTACAGTTATTTTATCACATTCGTCTGGTTTCTGATGTGTGAGAATGTCAACTGTGCACTTATCGTTTCGCCACTAAATGCTACATTGTATTACGTTTCACCCCATCGAAAATTTCCAGAAGCATTTAGCGCCCAAGTTTTTAAACATCGACATCAAGAGGTCATTGCAAAAGTTGATGAGACAATTACATGTAAGTTTATTTATGGACAAGCTGTAGTTTTGTAGAAAATGCTGTGGCGAGAAAAGAATCGCTGGTATTTAGCGACGATCTCTAACACTTTGAATTCTTACGTGCTTAACCAAACAGGAAAATTTGGTCGCTCAATCTGCCCTAAGCCACATTCTTTGCGTGGAAATTGATCAAGTCAATATATTTTTGAATTAATGCCCTGATTAATTCAACCTGAAATAAAACGTGATGCGCAGAAGCCGAAAAATTTTAACGTTATTACGCATACGGTTTGAATGGGCCAATCAAAAAAAATAAATTTTTGGCCGTTACCAGAGCTACAAGAGACGTAATTAAAAAAAAACCGCGTAGCTCTGGGGACCAGAATGGTAACCTCCTTATTTAAAAAACAAGAAAACAAGGGAATGGTTTATTTTTGCTATCCGCTTGTAACACGCAGCGATTTTCTCACGCGAACCAGACTGCGTTGGAGCGACAATCTTGTGTCCGCACTGGTTCATAGTTACTACAATTGTAACACGACCAAAACGAGCGTGGCCCTCCCCATAAGGGCATAATTTGACTGGTGTCCAGTTCCGACCGTGGTCAAATGGGACTATTGGGATCCTCCGGGATCCATGGCGGCCTATTTTGAGATGCTATTATGATTTTGTGCAGTGGATAATTCTTTTGGGACACGAGTTATGTGCAATTGGTTTTGAGAAAATCACTTGTATGTCTTCCTTTTGTCAAGTCGCTAAGTCAGAATGGGAGCCTGAACTATATTTGGGGGTAAATTCGAGCGAATTCCAAAACGTGTCGAGCGGTGATAGAGGCTAAATCGGGCCAAATGACTCCTTCCTTGTCAATGTATTATACATGTACTAATACACAGTAAAGTAAATGGACTTAGAATTGCTCAAAATGCGTTGTAAGGATAGCAAACAACACCATGTAATGTTTCATGAACTTTATTCAGTTAGTTTGCTGTTATGTATTGCTCAAAATGTTCGCTTCGAAATCCCATACAAAGTCTTATATTTTGAAACGCCATTTATAATAATATTCAAATATTATGCTTGGGTGTCCTGTGGTGATAAACAAGGTTAAGAGCGGCTTGATAAAAACGCCGCTTGAAAATGTTTGAAACCAAACATTGGCAAATTTATTCCACAGTTTTAAAGTAGAAAGGTTAAATAATGTTCGCGGTTTGTTTCGTTTTAAAAGAATCTTTTTTACGCTCTCACCAGCTTCCTAAAGTTGAGTGAGAATTTGAGCCGTTTAGAGACCTTAAAACCGCCATTTTATGCATTTTTCGACCTTTTTAAATTTTCGTCCGTTAAATATCTCGTTGGAACTTTGGATTATTTTTCTTGAAGTAGCTTACCCAAAGGGATCTTTTGGCAAAATAAAAAAATCGATTTTTTGTGAGTGTCTTTCGATTCTCGATATTTTCAGAAAATGGCTCTTAAAACAATTAAGAGGGCATGTCCGCTAACATCGAGCGAGTGGTGGCACATGATGAAAAATAAAATTTCCTCATAAATTTTTCACGGATACCCTATGGTAATCTAAGAAACGTGGTGGAATTTTTTTCTTGAAATCTTTTTTTTAAGCCCGAAAAAAATATGACACGTTTAGGCCCCACGTGTCCAGTAAACGCGAGAAATACCTTCTCGCAAACTTTGCTTTGTTTGATTCGCATCCCTGAAGACCCCCATTTTAAGCGTGGAAGTTTGCTTTTGAAGTGTGTGAGAAGTAACTGAGTCCTGTTTTAGACCTGTGAATTAATTTTCAAGGTCACCCCATAGCGAGCTGCTGAAAATCACTAAAATTCGCTTGTTCAAAATTCATAATTTGGCACAGTTTTTCAAGAAAAAGTTTCCCTCCCCGGTAAAACACCAAATCACTTGAAATTCAGAATTCTTGAAAGAAGAAATACCATTCTAATTTTAGGTTTAAAAATTAGTTTCGGGCTTTTTATCCGCGCCGAGTACAAACGCTCTCAAAATCCCGATAATCACAACATTAACCTGTCAACCAGTACAAACAATAGGCTCGTGCCTCCGACCGAATAGCCGAAAATTTGGCATTTTTTTCTTGTTTCCCTTGGTATTTGGATGAAAAGTACAGCATAAAGGCCATGTTTAGCTCACCTTGAATAAGATTTTGTCTAAATGCCAGGTTTTGTCAAGTTTTAGGTGTATTGTCCAAGGGCCATCTCGACGCGTGGAATCGACCGTTATCTCCTGGTATCTCCAGATCGACTTTCAACTAATGAATAACGACTCCGCCATCACATTCACATCCCTTAACGAATGGCAAATGAACTTTTAAAATCTCTTAGTGATAATTCCCTGAAGAAACTAAACAACTTTGCAGTGATCTCCAAATTTATCTCAGAAACCGCAAAGGGTTATCGAGGGTTAACAAAGAAGGCATCCATTTGTTTTTTTACAAGATCCCTGAAATACAAAAAAGTTCACTTTTCTCTATAATCGTGAGTTTTCAATCCGTAGCACTTGGCTACAGCTGTGTTTGTTTACTAACAGTCCGTCCTTCTGTTTGGTGTCATGTTACACCGCCAAAGTTACTCCTGAAATAACTTTCGACTAGTAAAATAGAGTGATGCTACATATGATGGGACTATTTACCATACAGTTCTGACCTGTGCAAAACAAGTTACAGATTACGTAGATGTACGTTTTGTGACGCTCTAGCGAGAGGAAAAAAATTGTCACGTGTTCACTAGAAGTAGAAAGTATTAGCTTCCGAGTCTAAAAATAGCAAACATTGATATATATTTTTTTTATGTTCGACTTTTTAAGACGCGAATATTCCCTAGCGTGAATGCATTTTAGGATATTTTCCCACAGCCTAATTAACGTCACGGTGAAGGATTTCAGTATTATTTGCAAGCCACCAGTGTTGCGTTGAAGAAGGTGCCTCGAGAATCTATCATTTGCGAAAAGAAAACGCTTGTTGGAAATCAGGCGTGTGAGAATTTCAGGTGCGACATTATTGGAAACTAGACAAAATGTCTTAAGTGCGGATCGGCTGTGAGTAAATGTTCAAAAACTAATAATTTTCGTTAAAAAAAAACAGAAAAAAAAAGGGAAAACGCCAGATTTAACACACAGTAGTTGTGGAGCGCTTACTCTATATTTCGCCATTGTAAAAGGATAGGGTACTTTGGAGTTCTCGCAGTCAGGAGCCCTGTCACCGAGTACAATAGCCAATCAAACCATAATCTCCCTTGGCTGCGAATAAAGGTCACGTATTCTTTTTAGAAACTAGTTGCAGGCGTTTACGCCTCTTACAAGCGATATGAACGAGTAGTTGCTGTTTCAGTTGCAAAAAGAAAAAAAAAAGAGAGACTTTCTGGGTCACACTTGCAGTGTTGGAATCAGCGATATCCACTCAGAAATTGAGCTTCGTTGATTTTCTTTCAGCACGCGCAATAGTATATTCTAACTAGTATTCTAAACATGGACCATTTGCCCAGCCCATCGCTCTTCTCTGGGAATTGGCTAGCACAGAGGGCCTAATCGACGTTAGTCATGTTGAGTTCTACCAGGGCTTTCTAAGTATGCCTCGAACGGGAAAGTGAGAAAAGCAGACCGTAGAATTGGCAAGTCGGGGTCCAAAGCTAAAGCTACTTTGCAACACATCGGCGTCTTCGTTCCAGTGGGCTCTGGTAAGTACACTTTTTTCTCATACCCGCTTTCGTGCATTCCTCGCTGTGATGGCAGACGTCATTTAATAAGCAGATTAACACCACCATACCAGCTCCGAAGACAGTCAGCTTCCGGCAAGACAACGCTGGCTGCTAGCACTGCAGGGCCTGCAGGGGAAACATAGTTTGCGCAGGAGTACTAGGAGCAGAGCTGGGCGTGGTGTTCAAAATCCTGGCTCCCTTCCCTCCCTGGAGAGCCTACGACCGCAAGGCCGGCGGAGACTAAGTCGGATACATTTATCCTCCTAAACTCCGGACACGATATCAAGATCCCGGTGGAGAACCATCCTTAAGCATGTTAAGTGTCACCCTGTGCGCGTCCATTACAAGCCTTTGACAAGCACTTGGAGAATCGGTGGTGTGAGCACACTCTCGAATATACAGTTTTCCAAAGAAGGAATCCGTCCGAGTATGAAGAGCATATGGCGTGGGACCTATAAAAGTAATATATGCGCTGAAATCTAAGGCCCTGTCATCAGATGGTCTACCTTTCATAGCAGGGCTCTAAGCGAAACCGAGCTCGTTCTCCTCAACCGTGAAAAAGACGGAGAAATATCGCACAACCACCTGACAAACAAGGGGGTTAGTTTCTAGAGAAACTGTGGTGCTGCGTCCGTGGGGAAGCGGAACACAAAACGTTGGATTTATCAACTAAGTTCATAAGGTAAATTGAGCCACCGTGAAGAGATTGAAAGCTGACGTTTCGAGCGTTAGCCGTTCGTAACAAGGATGGTTCTCCACCTTCGTCACCTGCACTGTTCAAAAGATCAGGCAGAAAGCGACAAAGAGCCCTGAACATTAGGACTCCTTGTGATGAAGAGTTTCAACATATGAGTTGAGTTTCAAATTCAACTTTATTTTGAGTTTCACGTATAAATGTGTAATCCGCTAGGTTTGCCATAAAATTGTTTCATAAGCTTACAAAGAACGAAAAGGACGGTTCCGGCACCCCTGGCCACACCCCTGGTTTGTGCTTGAGTAAATTCGACGTACAATTTTACTTTCTTACTCCTGTCTTGCCCAATTTTGAAGACCAATACATAGAGACCTAATAATAATTTCTTTTTCAAAGCTCTAGTAACAGGCAAGGCCGGCCGTTGGCAAGGCTTCACTGTGTCTAATGATAATGATAAACTAATAATCGGTCCTTGGGTCCACAGGTTTTCAAAGTTCTCATTTTCTCATTGCTTTGTTTTCGTTTTTTGTTTTTTTTTGGCTTGCTTGTTTTGATGTTGTTGTGGTTTCCTGTGCATTCCCCGCCCCCCCCCCCCCCAAATCACTTTTCCCTAGGTCAAACGTGACGTCAGGTAAAATCAAGTGCGTGACATTTTGTTGCGTGACTCAAACTAAACAGGCTTGTAAGCTTTCGGCAAGAAATTATGGTTTCGAAATATTACAACGAATACAGAAAAGACGTCTTATAGGAGAAAACTGTTTTGAAGTTCAAATAAGGCAAACTCATTTTATTTCTCAAGGTTCTTGATTTTAACAAAAGGAGACGTGATGGAAATAAGTCATTTGGGTTGATTGCCAATACGCGATGCTTCAGTGAGTTGACCCCGGGACGTCAAGATGGTTATTATGAAAGAGTACGCACAGAACCCGATATTTAGAGAATACCATATTCAGGTGAGCTAGACATTACCTTTCCGCTGTGGATTACAACTGAATACCAAACAAAGTAGAGGAAATGTCCACATTTTCAGTTATTTGGTAGGAGGTATGTGCCAATTGTTGACGTGTTAATGTTGTAATTATCGGGATTTTGAGAGCGTTTGTACTCGGCGCTGATGAAAGCCCGAAACTAATTTTTAAACCTGGTTTAAGAACGGCATTTCCTCTTTCAAGAATTCTGAATTTCAAGTGATTCGGTGTTTTACCGGGGAGGGAAACTTTCTCTTGGAAAAATGCGCCAAATTGAGAATTCTGAGCAAGCGAATTTCAGACGTTTTCAGCAGCCTGCCATGACCTTGAAAATTAATCCACAAAAGTATAATTTGGCTCAAATTACTTGTAAACTCTTCATGGGAACAGCAATTTTCTAAGCTCAAAACAGGATTTTTCCATGACGCGAATTAAACAGAGCGAAGTTTACGAGAAGGTATGATTCGCGTTTATTCGGGGTGTTTGTGGAGACACGTAGTGCGGTAACGGTTTTTAAATCTTTCGGAGGTTTAAAAACATTTTCTCAACAAAAAATGCCACCACGTTTCTAGAGCTACCATACGGTATCTCTGGGCGAAAAACGGAGAATTTTGATCTTTCATGATGTGCCACATATTTTCGATTTCGCTCGGTCTTAGTGGACATTGCCTCTTAAAAAGGCGCTGCTTTCAAGCATCAGTGGTTTTCAGGAGCGACGCAAACAACAAGCGATGATGAACGAACACAAACATATACATCTTTTAAGTACAAGCATAGAAAAATGAGAAATTGAGATAATCAATACTGTGCTTGCATTTCTGTCGAGGCAAATTTCGCTCGCGTCACTGGCAACGTATTAATCAATCTTTACTCTTGAACATCGTGCTAATATTATTCAAATATATCTTTGGTTCGACAAGGCGATTAAGCTTAGCTTCGAAGCGTGCAGAAATATAAAGAATTCAACGTCGCTATTTATAACACTCAAGTTATGTATTGAAAGTGCATTTGAAATAAGAAATAATAAGCGAGCATAAAAACATTACTATACAACAGAAGTGGCGTGATTGCTCAGGCGTGATCTTTGGCTGGTGATTGGCTGGTTCAACGTGGTCTCATGTAGCACGTAAGCTTTCAATGGATAAATATGTTTTTTTGAAATAAAAAATCCACCTGTTTGATTTGTCGGTGAATTAAAGTTCTGCTCCCTTTTGAGCAAAAAAATATTTAAGTTCATATTTATGTGCAGTTTTATACTGTCGTAGAGCTTGAAAATATTTTACGTGAGCAAGCATAAAAGCGCGGCATGACCAAGAGAAAAACAACTAAAGTTTTAAAAGTTTTGAAGGGGGTGCAAAGTCTACTCGATGAATGCGATTACTTCAAGCATAGGAAATAAAAAATTGCCTGTCGTAAGTTTTCGCCGATACAAAGATAATGCTGCAGTAAGATCGAAATTCTGCGTTTTTCGCTTCATAATCCCGTCTCTTTCTCTTATGTGTAGTTACAAAAGCATAGCTGTAGGTCTTGAATATTATGTTGTGTGTCTAGCAAGCCAATGAGACACGCATTTGTTAGATCGAAGCTTATTTCTTTGGAAGGAAAAATAACTAGTACTTGGAAAAGCATGGAATTGTTTTTAACTTGTACCGTGATCTCATAAATACATGGTTGTACAAGGCTTAGGTCTGCATCAAACTACAAAATTCAAAGCTCCATGTTTCCCATATGTATAAAGGGTGTGTAGAATTATTTGCACGTCGGTAGAACATTTAAATTTTAAATTTGCGCTTAACAATGCTAAAACATTCGAGTAAATCTACTCACCACTTGGCAAGAAGCAAACCATCAAAGTGGCTAAGATCGGAACGGCGTAATTCATGGTGAATCCGCTTTGCAAAATTTACCCTTCAGAAATGATGTTGGCACTGAACCGAACTGTGGGACTAGAGATCGATGTGACAGCGCCTTCAGTGAAATGATAATGAGCTCACGATGAAACTACTCAATATTAAAATGCAGTGCACAATAATGAACAAACAATATCCCGGATGCTTGCTTCATGAGGTTTTAAATTTCCTGTGGAGATAGAAGAATGATGTTTATCGCCGAGAGTTGGTTCGGGCAGGAAAACAACACGAAATAATGCTGGATGTTTCTGTGCATTGTCGTGTGGTTGTCATGGGACTAAAAATTGAAGATATAAAGGGAAAAAATATTATCTGTAGGGCAAAACAGCGTAAATAAGTGGAACAATGCAAAAATTTGACTTCAAGAAAACTGGATAAATTAAGTCCGCCTCTCTTGACCGCCTCGCCCGTCTCATATCACCAGCAAAGTAATTTTTTTGCTTTTGTTATCGTTTCTAATGCGGCGAATTCACTCAGTGCTGACCGATCAGTTTAGCAGACGATGAACTCACTCTGAAACTCCAGTCTAGATTTTTCAAATTCCACTTTATTTACAATCTGCTGGCTACATTTCCAAGCCTAATTATATTAAAAACTCTCAGTTCCACGATATCAAGTCGTTCATGAGGTCATGGAGAAAGCGCGCAGCGTTGAGTTTGCTATGAGTCGTCAGTTCTGGATTGAATGGAATAAATGTTGAATTATTGAATAATTATAATTGAAATTTCTTGCAAGCAGCAACGAAATGAGGCAGTTTAGAAAGACGACAACACGTTTTCGTTTTGTGGAACACATGTTTCGGATATTCAATGATTATATTAATAACCGAATCATGAAAAATGTCATTTACTGACCAAAACAATAGAGCTACTCTTGACTTCTCGTAGTATATGAGCTGATAGCCTATTCAATACTTTAAGCCTCATTATCATTATACAAATTCTCCTTATTGATCTCCATATTTTCTGTTGAATACTAGTTGGGAGAACTTGTTTGAACATCAAGATGGTGATCATTTCCTGAATTCTCCTGACCTGTTTGTGTTACAATGCACTGATATAAAAAGGAGAAATACGGTGCTGATCACTATCAGGAATGAAAGGATTAATTTGCTTATACTCAGATGTTGTCTATATAAATAAATGTTAAACTTTACCCTGTCGGGTTTATTTTTCACTTGGAGTTTTTATTCGTGAAGGTGAGCTGTATTATTTGGTACTTTTCTTCAGCTTCAACAAAATTTTTTTAACAACAAACTATATATGACTCACAGTCCGTTAAGGATATATATGTTCTGAGAATAACTTTTTGACACTTATGTATCGGCCACAGACACGAGATGTCAAGTAGATGCATCGCCGATAAGATCAGAGTTAGCTGTGAGTATAATCTTCGTTATAATGCTGAGGTAGGTTTTATCTCCATATGAAAGCGTTGTATCAACATAAAAAAAGTATATCGCAATTTCGTTGTTTTTTAATGTTTAATTGTCGATGAGAATCAGCAGCATAAAGGTTCAGTTTCAAATAATATTTGGCCGTGTGACCCCGGCGTTTATTCGAGGCCTGGCGTTTAATCTAGAAAAATACGGTATTTGAATATAATATCATATTCGATATGGTTCCCTGTTCCTTTAAAATTTGTGTGAAGGTCAACACTGGCAACACAATATTAGTCACATGGTTAATCTTAACCAGGCGGTCGTTTTACAGATACAATAATTCCATTTTTTTCATGTCTTCTCCCCTGAAATAAATGATTTGTCTGAAGGGCACTTGTAGGCGCATTTCAAGGAATCGAAAGAACTGGTCAATCAACTGAACTCTACCGACTAAATCAAGTTTTCTTTTATCCAACATTTTGGACTTTGAACTGCCTTTTATAAAAGTACAATTTAACAATGAGAAAAGTTTATACCAGTGCATAAGTGTCAGAAAGAAAATAAATAGTAATAAAAAGCCAACGACAACAAACAACAGCTCTAACAACAGGCATAAGGAGTCGTCTCTAAGCCATGCGAGCACGCCCACTAATTCCAGCTACACGTCGTTTATGAATTCATTGTTTCCTCTGTTTAAATTTACCAAAACCGCGCAAAAACAACAAAATGGCACCAATTGAAAACCCGCGGCATTCAGATCTTTGGTTCAAAGGAAAGCCCCCTTACAAACCGCTTCTTTTTCCCAAGTGCGGGTTTAGATCCTTGTAAAGTCTTTGAACCTAAACGAAAGACTCTGCAGTCGCTTGAAGCGGAGAGGATTATAAAGGTTTTCATAGACAATTACCAAACAACACAGGTTACAGAAATGAATCTACTAAGCAATTGTTTTGTTTAAAACTCCTTTTCAAATTAATCTTCCACGTCATTTCGTAAAGAAAAGGTTGCCAAAATTATGATTAAGCAACCTCAGTCAGGCATGAAATGTTCCGGACAGCACCAAGAAGAAGACATCAAGTGATCTTTTGCAAGGAGAACAAATGGATATAATGAGTGAACGATTTTTCGAAGACACGGCCGCAGAACCAAAAAAAAAAAAACCTTGAACTAACGTTTTCGAGTTATAATCCATTATCCTCCCTCGCCATCCGTGACCAAAGATACCTTTTTAATAGTTTTCACTACGCTAGTATGGTGTCTTAAGGACGTTCGCAAGAAAAACTTCTACAACACAGTTTTTTTACATACTTTGGCTGCAGTCAGATAAAGAGTTACCTATGTCAGAGATGCAAAAAAATTGGGGGGTCACCCACCTCTTTTTCGAAATAAAGCGCGTGAAAAACTACCCCAATTTTGACACATCGGTCCTCGTAACTCGACATGGCCTCAGTGCTTGGTAGTTGAAAAATATTAAAAATGATTCACTCTAGACCCACTTTCTTAGTGAAATTTTATTTAAGTGGGTCTGTCAAGTAAATAACTTGAACCGGTGTCATCCTTTTAGTTAAACTCAACCTCTAAGATGGACGTTTGCGAACACCGTGCAGCTACAATGATAGCAGAATTCGATGATGCGAGGGCAGAAAAGTGAAAAAAAATCAAACTTCCACAACACAGATTTTCTTTAATTTTTCCCAACACGTAGATAATGGACAAAGAAAGTGATCTATCATAAGAAAATATGGGGTCAGCGAATATTTAAGAGAGTTCAACGCGGGCATAGATATAAAAGTGCCCAATAGCGCTATATGTCTCCACATTTTTTCAACAGTGCACGCGCTCAATGCATGACGTGGCATGACATCGCGAAGTGAATTGCGTGCGCAGTAAGGATGCGCAGAAACAATTAGCGCAAACGTCCTTAAAACAAAACTGGACCACCAGTTTTAGGTTTTCACAAATTTAACGCTAATTAACCGTGGGGGATGGAAGAAGGGGGGCATAGAACTTGCCCACGCGGATTTTGGAACTTTTTCAATATGCGAGCTAAAGCCACCAAACTTGGTGACTTTCCCTAACATTTATCCGGAAAAAATTGATGTAGCAAGTTTTTACCTCTATTTTGAAGTTAACGTCGGTGGCAACCACGTTTTGACAGACTTACAATTTTTTTCTTTTTTCAATGCAAAAATTAAAACATTCTTCCGTTAACTTATACACTTCTTACTTTTTTCAATGCAAAAATTAAAACATTGTTCCGTTAAACGTCTACATTTGTAGGTTATTTCAGTGTTTGTTATTGTTTTTAAGTACTTTTTGGTGCGTTTTGGCGCTTTTTAGAGGTTTTGGAGAAATCAAGAAATCCAAGATGGCGGATTTTACATGCAAATGGGGGAAGAAAGGGCTGCCTGTACAGTTGGGGATAAATTCTATGTATCTAACCAATGTTTCGTCGATCACGGCCTGACGTCTTCAGGGAATGAACTGAATGACTGCCGTCACGTTTGAGAACATACACAATTCCTACGTCTTGTGACGTGATCAGCCCATTTCGCAGAAGTTAAAAATATTTTTGTCGTACTAGTCATAGCTTTAAAATTCTTGGAATTAAGAGCGGGGGGGGGGGGGGCGGGGGGGAGGAATCTGTGCCTTCCGGTCCCAGAGGACCTAAGAAAGCCTGGTCTGCATAGGGTTAAATAACTAAAGATTTCACCCCGTTCGTGAAAGGATTACACTGCATGCCGCGTGCCGTTCTGTTGACATTTTCACTCAAAATAAATTTCTTATCTCTTCACAACGTTTTGAAAACAATCTCATGGCTTTCGTGAAACCCATGAACTATGAAAGGCGGAGTCCATTTACCACTAGGGGATTTATACGAATTCACAAATGTCTAGCTCCCAGTTGGCTTGATAGCTCAGTTGGTTAGAGCGTTGCACCGGTATCGCAGAGTGCGAGTCTCATTCAAGCCTAATTTTTTTTTCAGGTTTCTTTTATCAGCGGCTTGTTGATATCGTTAACTGCGATGATCGTCATCATTTCATATGGTAATACTATTAACGTCTCAGCACGTTTAGCGTTATAATGGACCATTTTACAGTTGTGTGCTTAGTGACCTGGCCTTTGAGTGGAAGTGAGGCTGGAGTTGACCTTGTTTTGATAAAGACCCTCTTGCTTTCCACATGTAAATCATGTTGTTCTCATGCTAACTAGTTTGTATTTACATATGAAAAGCAGGAGGGGTTGTATCAAAACAAGGTCAACTCCAGCCTCGCTTCCACTCAAAGGCCTGGTCATTAAGCACACAACTGTAAAATGGACTATTGTTCTGTTAACTTTTACTTTGTAATGTTTGTCGTCTAATGATGTTGAAAACATAGTATTTAAGATAATGAAGTGCCGTTGTTCGCAAACAGCCGTAATCCTGCTTTAATCCGCGCTTCACAGTTCTAGAGTTATTGTTGACACCATGGTCAGGATAATCAAAAGAAAGCCAAGAACAGGTGGCTGCACTTGGATTGCACCGCTTTTAGTCGTAGTCGTTGCTGCAGTGGTAGTTCCTGCTACAGTGGTGCCTCCTGCTGCAGTGGTGTTTCCTGCTGGAGTGATGTTCCCTGCTGCAGTGGTGTTTCCCGCTGGAGTGGTGCTTCCTGCTGGTTTAATCAGGGCCAAATTGTTACACCTGGTTGAGTTGCAGCATTTGGCGTTGCAGGAGGTGATTTGAATGGAAGGCTGGTTCTTAAATCTGTCTCTAGCCTGTGCGCAGATGTACGCCTCGGCTGAGATGCAGTTGATAATGGAAGGATGAGAACTGTTATCCTGAAAACGAAAATAGCACTTTTGGTCAGTGATACGGGGAAGGAGGTAGGAGAGTGGAAGGAAGGGGGTAAAAAATCCGCAGTATTCCTTCCAATAAAAATAAAATTAAGCTCAATGGTCAAAAATAAACACAGCAAAACGGTGTACGGTAAGTTTTCATTTTAACGCATCCCAAAATGTCGGATAAAAAAGATAAGTCCGTACCCTAAATTAAGACTAAACCCTAGCTACGCTGTTAGCCAGGATTTCAATCCCAGACTTAAAATTAGAATCATGAAACGAAGTGAGGGTTCTTCGTATTCTTTGCTTTGATCTAGGCTGTAAATTTACGGCGCATTTAAGTGGCATTCTCGCTAAAAGCGGTCCACTCGATTTCGCGACCAAAACTAGTTTTCCTTTATTTTTTGTTTGTGAAAAGGGTTTGATACACATGTATCAAAACCACTTTATTTATTTTCCAATTCTTTATTTTTGCTTTGCTACAAGCCAAAAACCAATTTTGCCTGCAACACGGTTTCCGGTGGTGATCGAAAGGAATGTAAGTCTGGTTCATAACATCCTCTCTAGCCTGTGTGCAGATGGACGCCTCGGCTGAGGTGCAGTTGATCATGGAGGGTTCAGAACTGCTATCCTGAAAACGAAAATAATTTTTGTTCGGTGTTACGAGGAAGGAGGTGGGAGAGTGAGGAGAGTGAGGAAGAATCCGCAGTACTTCCTCCATGGAAAAAATTATAAACTCAGTAGTCAGAAATAAACACAGCAAAACGGCGTAAGTTTTATTCATTTTGACCTTCCTTTGTTCCTTTCTTCCTCTCTCTCTCTCTCTTTCACACAAAAACTTGACATGTTTTATCGAGTACTATTCACCATAATCAAACAGGTTATACAGGTTCACCTCAAAACACAGGAATGTCATCACAAGAAGTATAAAGCAATAAAGTTTTGACCGATGTTACCAGGTGAACGCGTTGATATCGAAAACATAACGAAAGCGGCCTTTGAAAGACTTCACGTATTTTTCCATCCATACTCACCATTTTCGAAAGTTAATAACTTTTTACTGTAGTGGTTGAAATCCAACAAAACTGCACCAACAACAACATTGTACGGTGCACCGTTCATCGAAAGTAGCTGAATGTCCATCGCAAAATGATTTAGCGACGTACTAAGGATGGAAAATGAATCCTTCGGTACTTTCACTTCCCGTTGTACCGTTTCCAAAACTTTAAAATGATTGACACCCAAAGAAACCGTACCATCGCGAGCACTGGACAGCGTACTATTCATCGCAAGTAGGCGCATGTTTATCACAAAACCACTGAGCGATCTATTAAGGACCACCTCTCTTGCCACCACGTAATACGAGGCCCTTGGTCATGTTGGTGGTCGCATTAACTGGCTTTCTTTCTGTACTTATCTAATAATAATAATAATAATAATAATAATAATAATAATAATAATAATAATAATAATAATAATAATAATAATAATAATAACAATAATAATAATAATAATGATGATAATAATAATAATAATAATAATAATAATAATAATAGCTGAGAGTACTGCAATCTGTTACAGTTATAACAGGGAGATGAAAGGCCTGCTCGACTCCTACTTCATGTCTTTGAACCCCGCGCGAGCGCGAGGCGCGCCAGCACAGCACCATTGCTAAGCAAATTTGGTAACTTATCGATCCAAGAAATTTTGGTTGTGACGTCAGCGTACGCGCGGCCCCCGGCCCGTACAGACGCTGAGGGAGGGGAAGGGAAGTTCCAAGACGACCCCATGGGGGGTGGAGATTGCCATCTTTTCTTGGCGGGCAATCGCGCGGTTCTTTTGAGCAATCGGCGTTTTTCTTTCTTTCTTTTAATTTAACGACTTGAATTGGGGTACTTATACAAATAAATAGGTACCAGCCCCCCCCCCCCCCCCCCCCAAAAAAGAAGAAATTCGGAGCTACGCTTTTAGGCTTGGCTAAATCTATATATTTGCGGGTAAGTTTGGAGGATTTTTAAATGGCGAGTGAATTGAGCCGTTACAACTTAATTCTTAAGACTTTGATCTAGTTGATACCCGGGAGTTGATAGCAGTTGATTGTATGTAGAATGACCGGCCCAATACAACTTCCGTTAGTCGTGGAAAGTATTCTAGCCTTTGAAAGCCTTGTACCATTGTGTGTGCTAGTTCGTTGGCAAATAGTAAGGTTTTTGGGCTCAGTTTAATTGCAAGATTTCTTAAAGCCACGAAGAGTTATGTTTTCTGCATGGAGGGATCCGCGAGTTTCTAAGTCCCTGATTTGATAGCCTGCGTAGGAATCGTTTCCGTAGGGCTTTCCGCAGGTTTGAAGCACTTTTCGCTTCTTGAACGCGCGAAAATTGGGGCGAGCGCAAAACTCCTCGGACGGACGGAAGACCATACGGAAACGCTTGCTACGCAGGCTACTGATTTGACGTTTGCTTGCGGTTATGTGCAAGACATATAACAGTCTTTATCACGAATGTCGCTAAATGTCGTTAAGGATCCAAGTTATTCTCTGACTATTGCAGTCTCCTTTTATCAAAGCTGCGACTTCTTGCGCTGTCGTTTCACCGGCTCCACTTTTCATGGTTGTAGTTCTAGAAATAGAATTCTTTATTGCCTTGTGGCTTTACTAGCAACCAACAGATAGATCTCCAACAGTTTATTCTGACAGAGGTTATTGTTTGACCTTCCTCCGACGATCTGTTTGTAAATCGTTTGCGATGGACCTTTAGCTACCTGCGATAAACAATGCACCGCACATTGTTGGTGTTGGTGCAGGTTCGTTGCAATGCCAATCACTACAGTAAAAGTTATTAAGGTTTGAATACGGTGGAAGTACCGAAGAAGTCATTTTTTTATCCTTAATAGATCGCTCGATCATTTTGCGATGTACATTTAGCTACTTGCGATGAACAGTGCACCGCACAGTGTTGTTGCAGGTGCAGTTTCGTTGGATGTCAGTCATTACAGTAAAAGTTATTAAGTTTTGAAAACGGTACAACTGGAAGTGAGAGTACCGAATAGACTGCTTAATCATCTGGCGATAGATATTCAGCACTTTCGATGAACAGTGCACCGAACAATGTTGTTGTTGGTGCAGTTCTGTTGGATTTCAATCAGTTAAAGTTATTAACTTTCGAAAATGGTAAGTATGGATGGAAAAATATGTGATGTCTTTCAAAGCCCGCTTTTGCTATATGTTTTCGAGACCAACGCGTTCACTTGGTAAAATTGGTCAACGATGTGTTGCTTTATACCCCTTGTGCTGACATTCTTGTTTTCGGGTGCAGCAATGTACATGTATTATAGATGTCAAACGGGGAATCAGTAACCGGCTACTGAAATCCTGAAATCGGTAACCGGTAACCAGATTCCAAATGGTCTCAGAGACAGCTCATAAATAGCAAGGATGCATTTTTACCTTGACCGCACATTCCATCACATATGTCGGAATTTGAATTCCACCTAAAGTTGCCACAATCTTTGCTGAAATGCAGGTGTCGTACTTTATGGTGACGTTAGTTCCTGGGATGGTGTCATTTAGGTTATCACAGTTTACCTCGCTCAATTGTTTTGCCGTGTTGCACATTATAAGGGAGGCCTGGTCAGGAGTACACTTATTGCAGACTATTCCTAAAACTGAAAAGAAGGAACATTGACCAAAAATGCTAATAGTGCAAAGCGTAATTCCTTTTGTAACATAGAGGGCAAAATTACTGAATGCTGATTGGTTGAGACAGAGGGCATTTTTTTCTTAATTTTCTTTCCGACGAGGGCAAAATTTCTAATTCCTGATTGGCCAAGCGCCAAAATTACTCGCATTTGATTGGCTGAGCGCGATAGCGCGCCATTTGCATTTTGTAGACGTCTTGACACGACAAACGGACTTTGAGTTGTTCAACACAAGGATCGCTTCAAAGTTTGACTTTTAACCGGGTTGGTTGGTAAAAGTGTTATGGAAATTGGGTGTTAGCTTGAAGGGAAATTCTAAAAGGTGAACCTATATGTGTTACAGGAAACAGCAAATGGTTATTGGTTTTAAAACTACTGAAAACTTTAGTGCGACGTGGTCGATAATTTTTCCAGCGAGAGAAAGCTTCGCAACTCAGGTGAATAAATTTTACTTCGTTTGAGTTTTACGTGGGTTTTGTCAATGAACTAGAATTGTATTTATCTCTTAAGATGTACATAATTGTCAGTCTTTCTTGTTCTCTGCGCTGAGCAACAGTTAAACTGCTTGTGTGGTATATTGTTTACAAGCGGGTATTTTAGCGGAGCTCGCGGAGCACCATGGGTAAGCAAATTTGGTAACCTGTCGGTCCGAGAAATTTTGGTTCTGACGTCAGCGTACCACCGTACAGACTCTGGGGGAGGAGGAGGGGAGTACCAAAACAACCCGACCGGAGGAGGCGGAATGTCATCTTTTCTTGTATCTGAAGAAAACGATTTGGGCGCTGGTTCTTTGTACGCTCGATTTTCAATACGATAATTGCATTACATTCTTGGAATGAAGACTTAAACAGCTCATCATGAAAAGTAAAAGACCTGAAGGATAGAAGATATTGTAGAGCTTGAAGGCAAGAAATCCTTGTTCGAGTTCAAAGCTAAGGAGATCTGGAAGGAACCCGGCGACTTTCGTTTAGATTTTCAAGTACTTCTTTCACTTCAATGGTAAAGTAAATTACAGATTTTATTGTGGATTTACACTGCAAAAATTGTTTAATTGAGCGACTTTATTAGATGTTTACGGTAATTCTCTTGAAATGTTTGAAAAACTTACACAAAATAGTTGTGAAATTACCTTGCAGTTCCCGTTTTCTTGCGAGTAACTTCACTCGAGGGGAAAATTGAATGCATTTTGATTTCCTAGGAAAACAAGTGCTTCTTATGTGAATGAGATTTCATGTTTGAAGGTTTCTTGTCCCCTTTTCTGCGTTTATTCATTCAAGGAATTTTCAATAATGAGCAATCTGATATCTTATCCTTTTGAAGTTTAGTGCGTAATTTTGAATATTTTCTTTGAGCAATTCTTTTCTCGCATCTAGTGTATCTTATTCAAACAGTAGAATTCGTGACTATTCTAGAGGGAGACTGTGTTGTTTTTTAATTAATCTAGGTTGTTTTTCTTCGGCACCGCACGTTGGGTTATTTTGACTAATTCGTAATTTAGGAAGCTTATTCAACAACTGAAGAGTCGCTCTGTCGTAATTATTATAGGTTTATAGTCTTAGTGTAAAGAACCTTATGCTTTTTTTTCAGCTGTGGAATATGTTCTCTTCCCTATGTTGTTATATATTTTTTAGATTTTTCATTTGAAGTGAATGGCATTTCTTTCCCAATTTAGGGACTAAACTTAGAATCGCTGTTTCAGCATGAGCTATAGGAAACATGGATTTTGAGTTCTCATCGAACGTTGTTTCAAGCAAACAGCTTGTTTCGATGATTCAATAAAACCATCACCTTACCGTCAGTTCTGCTGTCCCTTGTCTTTGATTTCTGCTTTATCTTCTGCAAATATCCCTGTTTCTCCCTGATTCTTCGGTGAGTTCGATGTGGTTGCTTTTACCGCCCGCCATTTTGAAAAACCGCTCATTCCCAGTTCTTTTCATTCCCAGTTCTACGCAGCCAACTAGAAAACCTCCCAAAGCCGCCCTAAAAGCCACTGGGTAGGAAGCGCTTGGGCCGTTGCTAGGAGATTTGTGCCTTTGGCCAATCGTAGGGCCAAAAAGACAATCGCTATTGTTTTTCAAATTCGCCTTCAGCTGGTAAGAGCAAAAAACTCTTTCCAGCCCCCCAACAGAACCTAATTTGAATTGTAACTTTTAATTCATTGCACGACGACCTTCCATATACGGAAGTCCGTCTTGCAATGTTCTTACGAGCTTGGAACCATAACCTGGAAAAGATAGCCTACCCATTGGGCTTTAGGGCGGCTTTAGGAGGTTTTCTAGTTGGCCGCGTAGAACTGGGAATGAGTGGTTTTTCAAAATGGCGGGCGGTAAAAGTAAGCATATCGAACTCACCGAAGAATCGGGGAGAAACAGGGATATTTGCAGAAGATAAAGTAGAAATCAAAGACAAGGGACAGCAGAACTGACGGTAAGGTGATAGTTTTATTGAATAGTCGACAGATTTCATCGCTGTTTGTTTGAAACAACGTTCGATGAGAACTCAAAATCCATGTTTCCTGTAGCTCATGGTTTCAGTAAGCGAGTTCAGTGTGACATGTTTACGTGTTCGTTTTGTATTTAACCTCTAAGTCATTTCAGTGTGTCTTTAGTTACAGATCGAAATGAAATATTTATTTAAGTAACTATAAGCGAAGCTTTTCTCGGTTTAAGTGTATTTTGTCTAAAATGAGACTCTAAAAGCCTCCTAAAATTAGTTCAGAGTGTGTTCCTGAAAGCGCCCGAATAATACTTCGCAGGCAAAACAATTGTGCCATTTTGTCTTGATAATTATACGTGTGCTTGAAGTTTCCGAAGACAATCTTGGGGCAATTTTGGTCCGTAAACTGTTTGATGCCGGGCCAACATTATTTATTTTAGCCAAATTGATTTCGAGAAATGTTTCATGGTTGACACTAAATTAAACAGCCAAAGGGACGCATTGGAATCAGTGAGAAATGTGAATCCGTATCTAAACGTTTGCCTTGTCGCTACTGGGAGCAACTCAAGTGAGTTCATTAGAGCAATTGCAGTTTTACAAGTGCTCTTTTTGAACGTATTCGGTTTCCAAACGAATGCTACTACCATTTTCGTTCAACCCTGAATACTGAAGCGTGACGATTTTTTCGCGTATGTTTACTTTTCAAACTTAACGGTCGGTTTTGTCTGGTTACGTGTCACTTTTGACCAATAAAACGTTGGCGGTTATGTCGCGAAATTGACAAGGTTCTTGGCGCTATTTGAACATGTTTTGTTCACGTGCTCTGAGACTTTTCAGGTTTTCCGTGCGCAGCGGCACGTTGTGTTCACGTGCTTTGAAACTTTATGTTCCGCGAAACGGGCGACATTGAAATTTGTTGTGGTCCAAACTGCTCTAACTCCTCGATGATTTGGGAAAGGGAGATAGATCGGGAGTGGACTTTCAATACTTCGATGAGTTCAAGGTCACCTTCCTGTAATTTTTCAGATGACAGGCCTCCTTTAGGTTTTGCTTATGTTTGCATTTCAGCGCAGTATTTGTACCATACAGATTTTGCGATGTTTACGGTCACGCAACTCGTTCGCAAATTGTGTAAAACTCCGCGGAATATAACCCGTAATTCGGTCACCTCCTTCACTGATAATTCTGTCAACTATTTTAAATCTTGATCTAGAGGGACTCCTGAACGGTAACTCCATCCAAACTTGTTAACATGTTAACTTTTCTCGTCTCCTTCACTGCAAAAAATAAGAGACTTCCGTGCGGTAAAACCTGAAAAGTCTCAGAGCACGTGAACAAAACATGTTCGAATGGCGCCAAGAACCTTGTCAATTTCGCGACATAACCGCCAACGTTTCATTGGTCAAAAGTGACACGTAACCGGACAAAGCCGTTAAGTTTGAAAAGTAAACATACGCGAAAAAATCGTCACGCTTCAGGGTTGAACGAAAACGAAAATTTTGGCGAATAACTGCACAACTAAAATTTACCGTATTTTACGAGCAAATAAGCATGAAAGAGAGGTGTGGAGCTGCGCTTTTAGGCTTAGCTAAATCTATATATTATTCTGAGGACCAGCTGATTGTGTTTCAACGCACGTGGAAAGTTTTCTGAAAATTTTGCCCCCTGTGTAATAAGCAAGTAATCGCGTTGAGTCCTCGTAGAGTTAAGGATAAATTTCACTTGTATTTTCAAAGTTTTCACAAATTGCAGGGCAATTTTGTGAAAAAACTTTGAAAATACGCGTGAAAATTTATCCTTAATTCTACTCGACCTCATGCGATTACATATATTTAACAAAGCAGGGACAACCAAACAACAGAAACAAAGCCGCTAGTCCTGAAAACACAACAGAGCTGCGTGATAACAATTAAGGTCCAATGAAATAAAGTGTTCTAAAGAGCTACCTGCCAACAGAATTCCTTAGAAGGGAAATTTCATTTTAATTAAAGGAATTCGTCAGTTATTTTTTCCCAACAAAATTTAGTAAAAGTCAAGAGGCACAATTGCACTTATGGAAACCAAACTATATTCTTCCAGTTTCGAGAAGGTAAAATAGTCCAAAGGCATTATCCGAATTTACGAATAATAAGAGTACACATTTACTCAAACTTTGTTACTATAATCCACACAAACACGCCAATTGGCTGGGTATGGAGGGACGGGAAGGAGGCGGAGGGGGCTGGGGTGTAGGGGATGGGTGGGTTCTTGGGTTCTAAACTTCACGCCCCTCAGGGTATATGTGTATGTTCCCAGCTCCTTGCATCTTCCTTGGCGGCTCCCGTCACTTTTTCCTTTACGTTTGACACAAATTTGCATATTTCTTACTTCCAGCCGCCTTACAATTAGGGTTTCCCAGCCTCTGTGACCGCCTCTTTTTCCCTGGTGCCCTTCCATTTTCTCCTGAGCTTCCACTGCTCTAGGCCCACATCCCCCGCCATACATGTGTGTGGACGTTTTCACCTACAGAATAGCAAAAAAAGTAATCTCAGAATATTCCATTGAGCCTTTGAAACGTTTAGAAGAATGAAATGTTACGTAGTTTGCGTGATTTAACGGTTTAAAGTGTATATGACAGAT
This sequence comes from Siderastrea siderea, assembly GCA_964030785.1. NCBI lineage: Eukaryota > Metazoa > Cnidaria > Anthozoa > Scleractinia > Rhizangiidae > Siderastrea > Siderastrea siderea. The sequence continues at coordinate 7,043,651 of OZ034973.1, forward strand.
TTTTTTTATTTGCTTGATCGAATCTAAATGGCATCCTGATATGAATATCAAAATTGTTCTTCAACTTCGATTTTCCTTGCCCGCGCTTTTGTCGCTTAAAAGCGTAAAAATTTTATATCCAGTCATCCGTCAAAAACCGCTGAAAAGGGGAGCTGGGAAAAGTCATGTTGTGACGTCATTCCGGGAACGGAGTCAACGCCAAAACAAACTACGTGGGCCGCATTGCTGAGATCTAATACATGTTAATATATATATTTCTTTACTCGATAATAATCCGCTAAATTAAGCACGGAATTGTGTGAATCTACTGATGTTACAAGTAATCTGGGCAGTAATTTGGAGCTTTCAGAGTCCATCAAAAGCTATCAAATGCGAATCGCTAACTTCTGAAGTTGAAAGCAAAACAGAACTCGGGAACGAGAAGGAAGACTATTCAGAACCAAAAGGTCCTTACACAGACAATCCGCTTGCCGATGAAAATTGACTTAGGGAATATTATCAAGAGGTAAAAAGGAAGAACGAAGAAATCAGGCGCTAGTATGGTACCGAAGCGCTCGATGACACGATTCCTCATCTCCCGGTGTAAATATTATAATTGTGCTCGGCTAAATAAACCTCGTTCGCGCTCGGCTAAACAAACGCCTGTTAGGCAGGTTATAATTTCATTCCCTTAAAAGTCTAGGTGTGGTAACTGTGCCTTAAACCATCTGCAAAACGCCGGAGATTGTGTTTACTGCAAAGAAATTCGGAAATGTTTCGAATCTCTCGAAGCGCCGTTGTTTCGCGCGAAGCCGATAAATAGTTGCTGCAATTATGAATTCATTTTATTGTTTCGTTTTTTGCTGAAATGCTACTACTACTACTACTACTACTACTACTACTACTACTACTACTACTACTACTACTACTACTACTACTACTACTACTACTACTACTACTACTACTACTACTACTACTACTAATAACACTAATAATAATAATAATCAAAAAATTGTTAATTTAATTACATAGGAGACAAGTCACGCAACCAACTCTTGAAGGGTTCAAAGAGGCCATTTAGTGGACAAAGAAAGAGAAAGGAGAGAGGGAAAAGAAAAAGAATGAATGGCTGCATGTATGTGTAAATAATTTTATTAACATGAAGAAAATAAAACTTGTTTTTCGTCAGTTTTATTAATAATTGGTTAATCTTGCGAAATAACATGCTTGTACCTCGACTTACACTGGCGAACTAAAATTAAAATGTTACAGCAATCATTGACCGCTCGACAACCAATCTCCACATTGAGATATGGAAAGATCATTGTCAGGGTCATAAAAAGGAGGTGGGATCAAGGATCATAGGGGTGTAATAGGCTCTTCTTCCATTTCAAACCCCTGGAGAATAAAAAGCTTTGTTTTGCCCGGCTAAGCTCGTGCTCAACTTTGGCAAGGCAAAATATTTTGTTTTCGTTCAACTTGGTCCCAAGGTGGGGGCCTGTGTCTGGGATCAAAGCCATGGGATCAGAATTAGCAGTTTCTCGAGAATCAGGGATCAGGCTGTACCATTTTTGTGGGATCAGGATTTGTCACACCCACACACACATCTGGGATAAAAAAAATATCAAAGTTATACCTTGAGTTGTACAGTGGAACCTCGATTTAACGAACTTCTATATAGCGAAGTCCTTGGTATAACGAACAACATTTTTCAGACTACTAATAGTATAATGTATGGAAAAGAAACTCGATATAACGAACCCTCGATATAACGAACCAATTTCCCCAGTCCCTTAGCACTTCGTTAAATCGAGGTTCCACTCTAGTTTGTTTAAGAGTCAAATCAAACACAACATACATAGACTCACAAGCTAGAGGCCTTATTCAAGTGCGAAAGCGGCGTTCTACGCCGCATTCGTGGAATATTTGTGGTCGATTATAATTACTATAGCTATCAACTCCATTGTTTGAAAGGAGCAACAATATGGACGCTCAGAGCTAGAACCATGTCTTCTAACTGTCAACACTGGCCAATTTGGAGTTGTTTTCAATGAGGTTCTGTCATCTCTCTGCACAATCCACTAGTTACGATCAAAGCATAGTTTACCAGTGATGAATGGAATTCAAGGAACATCGCTCACTACACTAGCGGTTCGACACGCGCATCACGTTTCAACGCGGCAGGCGGTTTCACGCTCGCTCGCTTGTTCGTTTTCCTCGACTATCCCTGGGCGGAAAGAGAGACTGCTCGTAGTCTACAGGGAAACGCAGTGTTATTTCATAGTACTATCTACAATTTGGAACAAAAAAAACAGCGAGCGAACGAGATATGCTGCAAATTGTTTGTCTAGCGAATTACTTATCTTAGGGACATCATAGATGCCACGAGTTTTGCGTTATTGCCATTCAAACAGTACATTCAAGGCCGTGAAATTGAAGCGATATCCGCTCGTTCCAAACACAAATTAGATACTACACTAACGTTAACCTCATCAACATTATGAGCTTGCTCCTCCTATTTACAAATCGTTGAAATAACTACTATTAACAAATCATGGGCCTTTTGTCTGATTTTTCCTTTTGTTGTAAGCTCCAAGTAAGCCTGTATTCAGCGAAATTTCGGAACAAGACAAGTCCTGTGCGTAGAATAGTCAAGGGATGAGGACGTGTTAGTGCAGGAACTCTAAAATATTGGCGGGCTTTCTCTCTTGGCTCTCTCGGAGTAGAGCATTTTGGCGCAAGTTTTGGCGTGTTTATTGACTTGTTTATACGCGGGAAAGCAAACTCTCGGATTGATATTAGGTCTGACATGACTGTTCTGTCTTTGCAGTTATATCACTAACAAGACAATTCCAAAATCACCCCTCATATATCTGTGCTTAAATCACGATTTACTTAACATTTAAAAGTTCTCGTGTGCAAGATAATGCACTTGGTTATACGCTATTCCTTGAAGGCGTAAAATACTAAGCCCAAGTTAATGCTAAAATAATTCACAAGTGGTCGAAATTGGTGCATGTTTTATTTTAATTAACGTCTCTAGCTAATTTGGAGGCATGTGACTAGCTTAGGAAAGACGTTTAATGTTTAGTGACCTTCTTAAAGCTATTCTACAGCAAAGGATGGATTTTGTCACCTCAGAAGCTTGGGCGCGGCGCCTGAAAGCTTTCTCTGAAGGACAGAAAATCCCTAGAACTAGTTTAGGAAAACATTAATGTTTAGTGATCTTCTTAAAATTATTTTACAGCAAAGGATGGATTTTGTCACCTCAGAAGCTTGGGCTCTGCGCCTGAAAGCTTTCTCTGAAGGACAGAAAATCCCTTAGAACTAGTTTAGGAAAACATTAATGTTTAACGTTTAATGTTTAGCGGCCTTAAAATTATTCTACAGCAAAAGATGGATTTTGTCACCTCAGAAGCTTGGGCGCGGCACCCGAAAGCTTTCTCTGAAGGACAGAAAATCCCTAGAACTAGTTTAGGAAAACATTAATGTTTAGTGACCTTCTTAAAATTATTCTACAGCAAAAGATGGATTTTGTCACTTCAGAAGCTTGGGCGGGACACCTGAAAGCTTTCTCTGAAGGACAGAAAATCCCTATAACCAGCTTAGGGGAAAAAAGATTAATGTTTAGCGACCTAGTTAAGATTATTTCACAGGAGCACCTTCCCGGAGTATTTTGGTGGGCTTTCCGGTTTTGGCGGGCTTTTATGATTGCCTGCGCTTAATTGAAAATGAAGAGATAACACTGCTTATATTGCGAGAATATTCTTGAAGTAAAAACTCTCAAAATTACAACACGAGTTTGAGGCATCTGCTTTCCTGCATTGCAGAATATAAGTATCCTTCCGGACGGATTGCTGAGTGTTCTATAAGCAAGCGTTGTTTGTCTCTATAAACACGTTGACAAGACACTGAAAATAATTCATTATATTGCATCGGAAAGTTCACAACAAAAACACTGCTTACATACCTTTCTATGCCACCCTGTTTAGGCCATTTTTCAGACACTTACCGACGGCCCTGGTACTGAAATTTTCCTGAATTTTCTTCCCAGAGATCTTAAACCTTCACTTCGCACAGCCACCGACTGCCACCGACAACAAATCCAAACAAATTCATTTTCAACGATGTTGGTTGCCAAAAATGAAGTGCATATTGTGAATCTGTTGGTTGGGACTCGATCGAGAATACCGGATGGTGATTCAAAGGGACGAATAAATGCCCAGATACGTTAAAATACTCCAACACATTTCGTGCAAAGATGGTCAGCAAAATCATTATTCCTAGGTATCTGTCACAAGAGATCAAGTTATCATTTTCATGGCTAACTATTTAGCTAACTATTAATAGACATTAACCACAAAAGTCTGTTTTTTATTGTGCGCTTAAAAGAACAACATTGACAGATAGAGATTTTTGCTCACAGTTAAAGTGCGAAAAGGAATGTTTGAAAACTAATTACTCAATTAACCCGTGACCACAAAGCGTGTCATTACCATGGAAATGGAGTCTCCTGCCGCGCGCAATAAAATCGAGCCTCTAGTTTGGCAAGTGAGTTTCGCCTAGATTAAAAAGATCAGTTACAAGAAGATAAAGAAAGACTTATTTTCCTGACAGTACGAGGAGGACAGCAGGGAATTGATGTGATTTTTAACCTTGGAATTTTAAATAACAGCTCATGTGACCGTGATTTAAAACTTGTGATTGTGCGAACTAGAAACCCATCATGTAGGACACTGCGAAATTAAAACGTCATTCTAACCTGTTGAATTCTACAAAAAAACTAGATCATGCCTCCTAGGAATCTGTGAGAAAGGAATTCAAAGAAGTCTGCTTTCCTGCAAGGACACCCGGCCAGCAGAAATCCCTGCAAACCAAGTGTACAGAAGCTGTCTTAAAGAGGGCATGATCTTGGGTTAAATGTGTTAGATACAATTCAGAAATTAGTGACTTAAACATGAGAGTTTCAGCGCCAAAACACCATGGGTATCAAAGCACACACATGGGCATCCCATGCAGACGTTCTCTGGGCTAAAGCTTTGACAAAATTAAAATGCAAAAAGCTTTCTACATTGTTAAGGTCCCTGCAAACGAGGAAACCTAGTTGCGGAAACATTGCTGAGGAAACATGTTTCCCTAAATGTTTCCCTGTTTGTTGTTGTTTTCCGGAGACAAAAAATGTTTCTGATTTTTTCAGAAACTTTTTTTCCGCAACAAATGTTTCCCGTTTGTGCGCCGAGGAAACAATGTTGACTGGATTCTGTGGTCGTTTAGGAGGCTGTATTTCCTAAAATGAGCATGCGCAAACGTCAGTTTTCGGTGAAAAGTTTCTTGGTTTACCCGGTAAGGAAACATTGTTTCCTGCACGTTTGCACGTCCAAGAAACACTGTTTCTGCAACAATGTTTCCTCGTTTGCGGGGGCCTAAACTGAAAACCTCACATACCACGCGTATCTAAAACATTTTAGATGCCGACTTTACGTACCTAACTAACTCTGATAGGGAAATATGAAGCTAAACTACTTTTCATTCCCTCTCCTACGCTCAAAACATTGTTCTGCGTTTTTCGTTTCATAATTCCCTGTCTGTTCCTCTTTTGTGCAGTTACAAAAGCATAGCAGTAGGTTTCAAATCCTGAAAGCTATATTGTATGTGTGGAACGTCAATGAACCGTAGCAGCGGAAAACAAAGACAAGCATCTGTTAGATCGAAGCTTATTTACTTGGAAGGAAAATAACTTGGAAAAACACGGAATTGTTCTTAACGTGTACCGTAATCCCACAGATACATGCTTGTGCAAGGCTTAGGCCTGCATCAAAATACAAAATTCAAAGCTCCATGTTTCCCGTATGTATGAAGGGTGTGTAGAATAGGACTTTTGCACGATGGCGTTATTTGACTACAACTACCAGAATTCACTTCGTTTTCCCTTTGTTATTAAAATTTGGTAATTCCAGTGAGTTTTAAATAATAATTGCACTAATGTCCCCCAAACGGAGGGATTCTGGTAGTTGTAGTCAAACGACGCAATCGTGCAAATGTCCTATTATTTGCATGTTGGTAGAACATTTGAATTTAAATTTTTCACTAACCATTGCTAAGGAATTCGAATAAATCTACTCACCACTAGGAGGGAGGCAAACCGTCAAAGTGGCTAAGATCAGAAAGGGCTGGGCGTAATTCATGGTGAATCTTCTCTGCAAAATCTACCCTAGAGAAATGATGTTGGCGAACTGTTGCTCTAAAGCTACATATGACAGCGCCTTCAGTGAAATGACAATGACCTTACGATGAAACTACTCAATATAGAAAATTCGCTACACATTAACGAACAAGCAATATCGCAGATACTTCACGAGCTTTTGGATTTCCTGTGGAGATAGATAACTGAGACGAATGGTGTTTACCGCGGAGAGTTGAGTCAGGAAGGAAACAAAACGAAATAATGTGATTTATGTGCGTTGTCGTGTGGTTGACTAACAAATGAAGGTCTCAATAGGGTGGTGGTTTTTACGGGTGAACAGTTAAATTTGGTGGTTTGTTACGGGTGACGGTTAATTTCTTTCTGTTACGGTTTACAGAAATCTTAAAAATTAATTTCCATTGTTTCAAAAAGTTAAACATTAATTACCATTGTTAAAAACGCATTTAAGGTCATATTTTACTGATTGCGGGATGATAAAACGAGTAAATAGACTCTCAGGTCGCGAGTTCAAACGGGCCTGGCCCAAGGTCAAACTGCTTTTCCTTCCGGTACCAGCCGGCAGAACGTGTAGCCGTCGTAGCCGCATTGAACATGAGACAAGACACATAACGGTCTTAACAAGAGATCTTGACACTTTCAAAATGACAAATTGTGTCTAGGAAAATTTTTACGGTTAATTTTTTTACGACTAGCGGTTAAAATTGAGACCCTCAGAAATGAAGGTTTGAAAGCTGTTGAAGATATAAAGGGCAGGCAAATATTTATATAATCTAGGTTAATGTTGAGGCACTTTTTGTCTCCATATGAAAGCGTAGTAACAAAGTAAAACAACGTCAATTTTGACGTTTTTTAATGCGTTCAGTAGTCGTTTGTTTAGCCAAAAACAAACCAAACAACAATAACAACCACCTCCAGCCAGGTTAATTTTAATAATTGTGCAGCTTCAACGTTTAATAGCCTTGCCGAGCGAAATTAGATTTATTTAAATTAGTATATTGCCCAGTTCTTTCAATGAAACATGCCTGAAAGGTAACAAGGTAGTTTTTCTTAACACAACAAGTAAAGATTAGTCTTATCCAGGCGATCCTTTTAAAGATAAAATAGTACCATTTTTTAGGTAGTCTCCCCTGAAATACTTCGTTTGAAAGAAATAGACATTTCTAACCTGATAGTAAGTGTCATTTTGAATCATTACTTCCATGATTCACTGAAGGCGCATTTCAAGGAATCGAAAGAAAATAAATAATAATAAAAACCCAAAGACGACAAACAACAGCTTGAACAACAGGAGTCGTCTCTAAGCCAAGCGTCGACAAGCGCGCGCACTAATTCCAGTTTCACGTCATTTATGAATTCATTGTTTCGTCAGTTTAAATTTGCCAAAACCGAAAACAACAAAATGGCACCAATTGAAAGCCCGCGGCATTCAGATATTTGGTTCAAAGGAAAGCACTCTCCGCAAGCGGCTCATTTTCGCAAGAGCGGTTTAGATCCTTGTAAAGTCCTTGAACCTAAACGAAAGACTCTGCAATCGCTTGAAGCGGAGAGGATTATGACCGTTTTCCAAGACACAGTGAAACGGATGGAAATCACTACGGTCTTGCCGCATGTGCTGAAATCCTTGCCACGGTTCTCCATTGTTTTAGGACAAGATCTGGTAGCTCAAATGGAAAACCATTTACGATTGCAAAGAGCATTCAAGGCGATCACTGCTGAATTGCATAGACTTTTGGAACAGGAAAAAGAGTTAGCTAAGGATGATCAGCCGAGGGACGCTGAAGTGAAGTCATTCGTTAAATGCGCGGGAATTAAGATCATCCTTCCTGAAGAAGATCAAAGGAGGGAAACGCTTATGAACCAGGTGGAGATGCTAGCAAAAGGAATACAAAACTCTTTGAGAGAAATACTACGTTATTTTAAGAAGAATCCAAAATCGATTGAAGCTGTCTTGGGTAAGGTTTACTGGCTTTCGCTGCTTTGAGTAGTGCGCGCGCTCTGAAGAGAAAATTGCTTGCGTGAGGTTAACGAATACAGGTCGTGTTCTATTGGGATCAACCGTTTCAACCGAAACCGGTTTTGGTTGAAACGGTTGAGGTTTCCAATAGAACACTTTTTCAACCGTCCTTGGTTTACACGCGGTTGTGTCTGGGCATAGTCATTTCCAGACTTCCTCAACTTTTTTTCTGTTAAGGTTGACCAAGATGGCGGAAGCGCAAGTCGAAAACATCGGTTGTCCTTCAAGATCTTCTAGAAGAATTAGTTCCACCACATTGCTGACATTGTGAATCGGACGATGAATTGGAATATATAGCAACATTGTTACTGGAAACGGAGAGGACACCTGCCACTCGTATTACAGGCTATTTTGAGAATGCCGTCCCCAATTTATCAGACAGCAAGTTCAAAAAAAAAATTCGAATGAGAAGAAATACGTTGGTGGCTGACAGTTTACACTTGGTTACGCGCAAATTATAATGACGCAGTGCACGAAAACCGATGCTTGCTAACATGTCAGCGGACCCTACCCATCGTTTTCAACCGATTCAACCGAGCTCAGAGCTGGTTGAAAAAGTTGATCAACCAAACCAACCGAAAACGGTTTTTTCCCAATAGAATACGAAAAAACCCCAGCCAACTCAACCAACCAAAAACAGTTGATCCCAATAGAACACGACCAAAAACTGTAAATTTACGCCACTAGAGTGGTTTTTAATTGAGTTTCGTTAAACTGTTACCATGAACATTACTCGACCAATAACTATAGGTGCAAACAACACAATTAGCAAGTCGAAACTCAAAACCGAAATACAAGTAACAAATGGCGTTAGGTGCAGGAAAATGAGTCCGAGTCAGTTAAAATTTGTTTCAGGTTGAATCTAGTTGGTTGAGTAAGTGGTGCGAGCTGACTAATCACACAGCGCAGTAATTATCGCAAAGCTAATTAGAGTGGTTTTAAAATGAGTGTCGTAAAACCAAAACCAAAGTAATTACTCTAACCAATCACAACAGGAACAAAAAACAAAATGAACCAATCAGAAATCGAAGCAGACAAGTAATTATCGTCAAGCGCGGCAAAACGCGTGCGAGCAAGTCATGATTGCTTTTGGTTTAACTTCTGATTAGTTGACGAAGGGGTGGAAACATTTTTATCCAATCAGAGAGCGAAGTAAAGCAAAACTAAAGCAATCACACCATCTCTCTAATTTTTTTACTGGAAAAAAAATCCGTTTCGTTTTTCTGGTTAAATTTTCTGAGTGACAAAATATATCAGCTTTTCACTTTACATTAAAACTTATCTGTAATTTAGCCAGACGGTCACTTCTGAAGATGTATGTTGAAGCATACAAAACGTTTTGCAGATTTTAACCCTATTTCGCCTGGGCTTTTTTTGAGTTTCTGAGCCTGGGGAGGGGGGGGGGGGGCACAAAGTGCCCCCTCTACAGATCTCGAAAAGTATTAACACTCTTGTGATGAAACTTGGCACGTTTTTAGTACGTCATTAGCTTAACAGATTGGTATTATGACGTGTCACTTATGACGTGACATGACGTCATAATGGCGTCACAAACCCGCCATTTTGAATTTGAGGCCGCCATCTTGGATCCCGATCCTGCAGTCATACAGTTGACAATGAAGACATCGAAAAATATATGAATTTGTTCTAAGAAACATACTTAATCAAAATGAGCAAAAAAGCAAAGGATTATCTTTTTCTTTCAAACGAAGGGTAAAAAACTGAAAAAAAGACTGAAAAAAGACAGAAAATAGTCAAAATACACTCCTGAGAAGACGGTTGCTATGGAAACGTCAATCATCATAGAGACATGTCATTGACACAGGAAAATATTCTCTGATAAATTTTAGGGAAAGTCACGAGATTTGGTAATTATTCGGCCAGCCGTTTAAAAGTTATAGTTCGTTAAAGTCAGCGCGGGCACAATGTGCCCCCAACCCCCCCCCCTCAGGCTAAATAGGGTTAAGCAGAAGCCTGTTTGTTAACAATTATTTCATTTTCCTGCTTAGGTACCAGTCTTTCACTTTACGTTTATATCAGATTTTAGCCATTAGTTAGTTATTAGTTATTCGGCGCAAATCGCCTGCATGCAAACACCTAGCCTGCGTCGCAGACGTAATATAACGCTGGTATATACAATAGGTTAAATTTCGTTTGCGAAGCAGGCTAGCAATCACTTAGGGTGCCCTCTCCCGCGAAAATAGCCAACGATCGAAACGATGGCCGCGAGGAGCATGTAAACTCGTCTTGTGTACCGCTGGCTTTACGAGTTGTGGATGCTCTAAACGGTCAAATACACGCAAAAATGAGGAATGTAGACTTGTAGCGAATTTGCACTTTCTTTGAAGCGAGCTCTCGTTTTTGTCATTTACTTGCGTCTATAGGCACTAAACAGGATCTTGACAAGGACCAAATTCTGCTAACGGAAACGTTGACGTCACTAAGTAATATTATGAGAGAGAGGCTGCTGACGTCACCTCTTGAGGAGCAGGAAAAAAAGGCCTATTTGGCCAATGTAATAAAGAGAGAGAAGAAGACAAATGCTACTAGGGAGAAACTTGAACTCAAGTACCATGCTGCTGTGAAAGCCAAAGACGATGAGGTAGGTATAGGCGGATCCTTGTTTTTGTCGGCAGTCTTTGATCTAAGCAATATCATAAATTATCAAAAATTTAAGGACGGTGCTTCCTGTTGATACTGCGCATACGTTTAAACAGTGGTCATAAGTGGTCACCTTTGTTCTCGAATCAAGTCGGCTTTAGGTGTAAACTTCGCAGTATAGCCATATTTTACCGCTTTTGCAAAACCTACCGTACGCTTGCGCACCAGGCACAAATAAATGCTGGGTTCACTAACCCGAATTAAATGCGGGAGGCCATTCCATTGAGGAAATAGACGTATATTTACTTTTTAATTCTATTATTTACTACACATAAGCAACACAGCTATTTGTTCGCAGTACTGTAGCAGCTCTCGTAAGCTTGTAATTCTAGTGGTCCTCTAGTGTAGCAGCTGCTATTGTGTTTGGGGCTAGGGGTATTGTTCATATTGTTTGGTCTATTGTTTTCTCGAAGGGTAGCGAGCCATTCATGTGAGACCTTGCGAGAGCTGCTACATCACCCTTTGTTCGTGATTTTTTTCTAGATGGCTAAGCGAGATGTTGCAATCGTTCACCTTCAAAGTGAATTACAACTGATAGAGAAAATTAACACTGAGCAACAGCGAAAAACTTTGACAGAGGCTTTTAAACAATCGTCACTAGATAGCAAGGCTTCACAGGCCAAGGTGGCCAGATATTACGAAGACATGTTCGATTGTAGAAAGAAGATACAAGAACACACAATAAACCATCGGGAGACCGAGACACACCTTAGAAAGGTGAGCTAGGTAAAACTATGTACACATACTACTGTTATGATGGGTAAAAGCGAGACATGCTATACTAGAAAGCTCTTACAAGGAACATCAGGCCTCGAAAACGGAGGCTGGGAGTGGGGGGGGGGGGGAGGGGGGAGGTTATTATAGAGCGGAGTTAACAAAGAGAGGGATTCTTAATTAAATCATAAATTATAGAAAGAAAAAAAAACAACTTAATGTTTTCCTGTAACTTATAATACACCACTACATTAAACAAATAGGTTGTGTATATATATGTCATCGCTTGCAGTTATGACATAGTTTCAGAGACCCTAACTCGACAATAAAGCAAAGTAAGATTCCCTGCAAATTGATTGAAACTTGATTTACATTTGCCCGTCAGAAATATAAGTTTGATATCTGGCCATCTTATTTTTTCTCTAATATTAATTTTCTTTTGTGTTTATACCTTACATTTCAACCATTGTGTTAAACCTGTCCCAAGTTGGGAAGGCTGGCTTCATGGAAAATTGGTGGTGGTGGTGGTGGGGGGGGGGGGGGGGGATATGGGAGGGGGCGTTATGATATTAAGGTAACGGAGTCAAACACATGTCCCATCACACACCTTTAGGATGCTCCGGTCATTTTTTAGAGCCCAACCACGCGCCTCTACGTCTCGTTTGTATTTGGAAACTGTTAGAAAGAAAGAAAGAAAGAAAGAAAGAAAGAGAGATAGAGAGAAAGAAAGAAAGAACGAAAGAAAGAAAGAAAGAAACATCTAGAATGTATACGCAACTCGAGGTCGGGAGAATCGAGGTGCACTTAAATACGTTACTGGTACTTACTGGGCTCATGTGACATACGTAGAAAGTTTTAGTGATGAGTATGAATTGAAAAGGTGCAAAATGAGTCGTCATATCATGAATTTCATTTTGTATGTAGTCATAGAAAATACTAAATGGGATTTTTAGTTAGTATTTGTAATTTATAACATTTTTACGATGTCTTGTAGTAAAAAGAGACACCAGGGAGAGGCGTGGGTGGGGGGGGGGGGGGGTGAAGGTGGCATTGGGACGTCAGAGATTGGTAGGTAGTGGTGTATCAGTGCCCTATCCGATCCCAAAATTTCACCCATTGCAAAATTTCATTGCTATTTCCTCGACTAACCATGTTAACAATCGGAAGGAAATTATCATTTTTTTTTGTTCCAAGAAGTGGACATTTATTCAATGCAAGCAATTACTTGAGGTCAAGGGACATTGTTTTGCGGGATTAAGGATTAATGGACTGACGGCTGAGTCATTGGAGAAGATAAGGCACACTTTGAATTCAACAGAAACACCGAGTGAAAAGTTGGAGAAGGTTTTCCTCCTTTTGTTGTGAAATCCTCTTTTAAGGTCGTTCGCGCGAAAGTATTCTACAACACAGATTTTTTCATACTTTTGCTACAGTCAGAAAACAAGTTGCCTACGTCAGAAATGCAAAAAAATTGCGACTTCATTTTTTACAATAACTGAGCGAATTCTCACGCGCTGATTGGCTAATTTTTATCGTCAGTAAAAGGACAGACGGATGAAACACGTAAGGCTGACGCAATCAGCAAAAGTTTTGTCAAACTTTTTAGTGCTGCGTTCTTGATGAGGCGAGAATTGTACCACAAATCTAGTAGTCGTCAATGAGGAAATCATCTAAACTTTATGGGTTAAAACTGAAGAAACCATTGCAACCTTAGAGCGAAAGGATGAGGATGTTTATTGTGGATTCAGACCTGAAAATCGGCGGTGAGCGGGAATTTGTGCTGTCGATGAAATTAAGCTGAACCGTGTTTTAACGGATTATTTTGTGAACAGTTCTCACTGGATTAAAGGTTAGTTGAGCAATTCGAATTCATCCTTGTATTTCTGACCTATTCTTACTAAAGTTTTAATTTACGAGCCTGTGATTCTCCGAATTACAGCGATGAAATTCAGATTCCGCGGCAATCGCATCTTCCATTGACTCTAGATAGCATTTCTTTCCTTCTTTTGAAAATCAGTTTTGGTTTTTTGTTATTGTAAAAACAAATGACGCCAGTTTTTTTGCGTCTGTCCCCTTATTGATGATAAATTTCGTCATAACATTGTCAAAGTGTTGTAGATTCACGAGCCACAGGCGAGTTAGTTGAAAAACATTAAAAATGATTTACTATAGACTCACTTTCTTAGTGAAATTTTATTTAAGGGGGTCTGTTAAGTAAATAATTCGAGGCGGTGTCATCCTTTCAGTTAAGGTCAACCTTTAAGATGGGATTTTGCCAGCAACGTGCAGCTAAAGTAATAACGAAATTGGATGATGCGCGGGCAGAAAAGTTGAAACTTCCACAACCCAGAATTTTCTTCAATTTTTCATAAAACGTAGATAATCGGTAAAGAAAGTGATCTATCAAAGGAAAATCTGGGGTCACCGAATGTTTACTGAAGACAGTTTAAGCCGTGCATTGGTATGAAAATGCTCGCCAGTGCTATATATCTCTACATTTCTTCAACAACGCGCGCGCTCAGTGCATGAGGTGGCGTGACATTGCATGCCACGTGAATTGCGTGCGCAGTACTGATGCGCAGAAACTGACAATTAGCGCGAACTTCCTTAAACAAAGATAGCTAAAACAATATTTTCTCTGCATTCCTGTTAACTAGCGAACCTTTAAGATGGCTACCGAGGTGTATAACTGGGTTCAGAAGTATGACGCAGACTTAGATAACAGGCAGGTTAGTGACGAAAATAAATTGGGCCACATGGCAAACATATGTCTATTGCTAAAGGTGATAGTACGCTTTTTCCGAGCTCCTTCAGTCGTCACAGCTGTTGTCATCAAAGGCTAAAAGCATAGAAAGCCGTGTTTAAGCTACAGATTTATCTCATGTGTTAGGTGAACGTGATTTGGAATTACTAATGAATTAGTTAACAAACCTCAAGTACAATGTGCAGGTATTTACTGAACTTTGCGTGCGAAATCCTACAGGGGCACCCACCGAGAAAATTTAAGCAGAATACTTTAAATGTTTTTTCCTTGTAAGTCGGATTGTTTTAAGGCCTTCCAAAGGGATATTTGTGAAAGCCAACACAGGCTGATCTGTTCGGATTCTTTAGCTGAAAATTTAAGTCGCAGAAAATTTTTGGAAACAGAATCTTATTCGCCGAATTTCCGAGCCGTTGTTAGCTTGCCGAAAATGCTAGCTGACCTTATTTCTTCCTCTAAACGAGATAGTTGACCGCCCCGAAAACAAAAGGCATTAATTTTACCATGTAACGAAAGTCTGAGGTGACATTTCGCTGAAGAAAACTCTAGTTTTTGATTTGAAGTAAATCCGAATTTCTGAGGTCGACTAAGGTCCTCCGAACAGATATTTTACAGAAACAATCCGTTGGATGCCTCTGATCCTAAAGTGGGACTTTTCAGATGACAGATAGATTGGGTAGTGCTTTCATGGTGTACGTTATATAACACTGCACTTACTGAGGAAACCAACCTTTGACGCTATACATGAAAACCTTGAAGAGTGACTGTTGAAATGAAAGCTATTGCGCACCTCTCGTCTTTATCGCTGTTTGCTTTGCGGTATCTGGCTAACTAAAAATGGACCTGGCTAGAATGAATAACTTTTCAATCCGTATTTTTTATTCAATCTGCAGGAAGAATACGATCTCTACACACGCATGTATGAGGCCGATAAAGCCGAACTCTCAGAGCTTCAAGCTCGGTTTGAAGTCTTAGAGAAACAATACAACGCCATCATGGAGGAACGACGGCTCTTGGAAGAGGAAAAGGCGAGAAAGCTTGAAGAAGAAAGACAACACAGCCAAGCTGCTACAGCTATCCAAGCGGCTTGGCGAGGGTACCAGTTTAGAAAGATGATGCGAAGCAAAGCAAAGAAAACAGGAAAAAAGGGGAAGGGCGGAAAATGACTTGGATACCAAGAAACGCGGATCAAAAGACATGTCATTTTTGTTTAGTTTTTATTAAGTCGCAATGCCTTTACTGTCAAAGAAACGTGCAGATGTTTAACAACAGATTTCTTGTGTTTATTGGTGACGTATGTGAAAGCGACTAATAACGAGAACGGCAACTGGGCTTTTTTCACTTCATTTGTTGCTATATACGTCTTATCATTGTTTGTAAAATAGAAAACTTGTTGTCATCTTGCGCACACATGACTAGTTCATAATTATTTTATACAATATTGAAACAATTTTTACACAATAACTTTGATACAATGAAACCTTGCTTTACTGTTCGTCAACCAAGCGAATTGTCCTTAGCTCCTAAGCGTGTGGTCCTTTCTTGCTCATACAGGTTCTCTTAAATCAACCAAGAATGTAAAACGGTCTTCATTTGCTCTAGATATTTCTTTCTCACACTGTGCGTTTTCGTACCACGGACCAACGTGAAAATGCATGGTTTTGCAGTCTAAAATTAATCTTCTCAATGTAGACTCCCATCCAACAGGAACAAAACGTCAACAAAAGGCATAGAGGGTTTAATTATGTCATATTCTACATTTCTAGCATGAAAAATGTCCAATTTCCACCGTGTCTTGACCATTTCTCATTTTGAGTGAAATCCAAGATGGTGGCTTGGGAGCTAATTTCCTAAACACTTTATTCAGATTTATTTTAAACATGGTCTTGCTGAAGATCGTTTGATTTCTGTTCCTCGAAGAAGGGGACATTGATGTAGGTTCTCTGTTAAAGAATGAAAAAGCGGTAAGAAGGCAGCGTTAGAAAATTAACATAAATATCTTCATCACCAGGAAAAAGCAATAGAAGGACAAAAATACGGTTTTAGTGATAGAAGTTTTTACGGATTAAAGCTATTCGCAGGCGACTTTGTCCAACGTGGCGTTCAACAAGAGGCATGCTTCTTCGGGTCTACCTAAAGTAGACAAGCTTACCTCTTTTTGATGAAGTATTTCTTGTAGTGTTACATGAAGTTCCTCAAAGGACGGACGATCATCGGGAGAACTCTGCCAGCAGCGTGACATGACTTCATAACTGAAATGAAGTATTACCAGTTAAAATCGTAACCTCGCAGCTAAATGTCATTTTATGATGACACTGTGGCTGAAAGATGACAAAAAGTTGAACTGAACACTGGGAATTTTAGAGTTCTCCAGTTACGAACATCTGAAAAGTTTGCGTTGTTTTGTTTTCAGACTGTTAACATGGCAAAATTGTGTGCTTCTTTCTTGAAGGTATTCGTGTCACAGTATTGCGCTAGATTCGTGTGACTTTACGGGTATAGTGAATTATTTTCTCGTTTCCTTGTAGGGGATCGAGAGGCTGGGATGTTAGAGGGTGTCACATTTGGTGTATCATGGCCAGAAATCCCAGACATGACACCCGCGGAACGGCAGCAGCTATCTCGTATTTCCGAACAAACATGGCGATTATGTTCATAAAGAAATGTATGAGGTGGAAATTAATATTTGAGCTTATGATAACTTCTAGCCTACCTGTATAAGTTTCCAAGTTGGAATCGACCAGGTGAAAACATCTTCAATCCCACTATATGAAATGCATACCTTTACCATTTCGGTAACACAGTCCATTTTAAGCGTGTTTTTAGCCGTTCTCGCGCTCTTTTTGCCCATCTATTTTCTGTGGGAAATTTTGAAGCAGCAGTCCTCCACCGCAGCTGGGCAAGTTTCTGTTCAAGTGGTCGATTTTTCCAAGTTCATTCCTTATAAGTTGGCATCGTGTCGCACATACACAGCGATTTTCAGGGAGTTTTAAAACGATTAACAGCCTCCACTTTGACGATGAAAATACGGATATATGAAGATACAAAAGGAGAACCATTCCAGCGTGACCTACCGAAGTGCGCGAGTGGAAACTCGATTTTACACAAAGAAAAAACTAGGCTTTTTGCAGCATCTCCTTCACTTACCCGCCATGTGTGGTACCAAAATAAGGCTTGGAAACCAGGCTTTAAAACCCCGTTTAGAACTGGGGCTAGTGGTTAAACAGTCAGGCTGGTCAGCGCTCTAAAGTTTTTGCATATGTTACCTCTTGCGCAAGTTGGCGGCAATTTTAGTTAGGGAATCAAGTTACAGATGCACACAAAACGGCAAAATTTATTTTAATAATAAGCTTAAACACGAAATAATCACAGCGAAATGATATTGTCTATAAAATGCAAGGTCTGAGTAAGATTAATTAAATCAGCCTTTCATTATAAAAAGTCAAATGCAAATATTCAGAAAATCTTACATATTGTTTCTTTCGCCGCTGTATGATTCTTTCAACGTCGTATAGTTTCTCCCTTTTATATTTCTTGCGGGTGGTGTCGAACAAAACGACAGACAAAAGATAATTCAGTTGTAAATAGTCGACCTGGGTGCCTGCACGTCTTTCACCGCCATGTTGGTTTTTCTGCTATTTTGGAGGAAGCCGCGTACTGCTGCGCGAAATCAAATGTCCGGGATTCCTGGCCATGTTTGGATGAGCACTCTCCTCAGTTCAACTTGTCAGTCAACGTAAAATAACGCAACAATTTGATTTACTATACTTACAGCTCTTCAGAACAATGCGCTGGTTTTTCCAGTCGCACACCATCCTGCAACATTTTATGAAGCTCGACCACGCCCTTCACACCCCTGTAAGGTAGCTCCCCTAAAAAGCACAAGCATGAATGAATTAATGAAGCGATTAACACAAATTTCTGTGTAACGGATAAACGCTGGTGTTGATATAACGAACAGTTCTTCCCTTTCACTGTGGGTCGACGATAAAGTCGATCACGCCTTTTGCTGTACTGTAGTTTCCTTCTAAGTCACACGGTCGCATGAGTGAATGAATTATGCGATAAGTTGATAGAATTTTCTGATTAACAGTTGAAAGCTGGTTCTCGTATTTGTGAAAGGGTTGGGGAGAAGGTCGGGGTGGATGGAGGGGGTTGTTGCAGCGTCTTATCCGCTACATTGACATGCGGACAGATTACCTAAAGTTATTACTTCAGTTTCGGAGATAAAATAAGGCTCTGAAAATTACCTTGAACGGACAAGAATTATGAAGCAATGGAGGAAACTAAGCTCGCAAGATTGACTTCTCTATTTCGCATACAGAGCGGAAATGTTAGGGTATAAGACGGCTTTTGGAGTTGGAATGGTTTGTATGTCAAGGGCAAATCTTGACCAAACACGCTGGTCTCACTTTACTATGGTTTATATGAATTGTTTAAACTCACCAAGGGTAACTATCTCCCACAGAACAACTCCAAATGACCACCTGTTGAGATTAAGAAAACGTAAGTACCAGTGATGGAGGTGTTTGAAATGATTTAGAGGCCCAAAATGACATTTGGCCAACCGATAAAAACGCGAAACAGTGGATATCCCATTTTGATTAACTCTGTGCCCGTCAGTTGGCCCTGTTCTTCCGAAATACAAGAAAGCAATTAACCGGAATGGTACCTCAATGAAGCGGAATGATTCCATCCCGTTCCATTTCTGTTCCTGCCAGTATATTGCGATGTCCCTCCATTTCATTTCAGTTCAGGAGAGAGGTGTGGCTCGGAATTTCCGGCAGGGGAGTGCTGTTTAGAGGGCAAAGCTCATAACTAATTTTAGACCTAGCCTCAAAAAATGTCATTTTTAGAAGTTTTGTTTCTATCACGCCAAAACGGCAAAAATACACTGCCCTTTACAGAGAGGGTAACACCTATCTAAGAAGTATTATTAAGCCACTTACACATCTCCTTTGATTGTACTGATTCCTCTCAAGGCTTCCATTGACATCCATAGCCACGGAATGCGTCCCTTGAGGAAAAACGATAAGATCGTTAAACATTGTTTTGCAAGTACACCCAGCAAACTGATGTTTTGGAGGTTTAGCTGATACTGACGATTAGATTATTAATAACTGATTCTCCTTGCTATCTCGGAGTCGCAAGGGAAACGGAAAATTGTTAGAGATAGGGACAGCGAAGTCAATTTGGTTTGTCAAGATTATGGTGCTATTTTGAAAGGGTTTAATTCGCGATAGCAGGGGTCCACTGTAGGTTACTTTCCAAAGTCCTGTCTATCATGTCTATAAATAAGCCCCCATCCCCTTCCGAATCCCACTTAATACGGGGTGCTTGTGATGAAATAAGACATTAACCAATCGACACAAAGCCTAGGTAGAAAAACTGCAAAAATTAGGACTGTTCTTTTTTGAAAGCAAGAAAGAACTCAGCTATTAACAGAACTATCCCCTTCCGAATCCCACTTAATAGGGGGTGCTTCTGATGCAATAAGACATTAAGCAATCGACACAAAGCCTAGGTAGAAAAACTGCAAAAATTAGGACTGTTCTTTTTTGAAAGCAAGAAAAAACTCAACTATTAACAGAACTATTAAGTTATTTACCTCTGTGACCTTAATGTATTGTCCATCGGTCGATACGTTGCGTGCCATTCCAAAATCTGCCACTTTCGCTACCAGGCCATTTCCAACCAATACATTTCTGGATGCCAGGTCGCGATGAATACACTGTGCGTAAGAAGGAAAAGGAAGGCTGAATATACCTGAATTCGCCGAGCAAGTAGCCAAAGTCATATTGTTTCTTGAGCATCTCATTATTTACAAGATCCTCTTATTTATTGCTAAGGGTAAATAGTTATCTTCAGTTGATGTTTTCCTTGAAACCGTTCTGAAAAATTCGGGCAATCTTTTTGTCCAGAGGTTGGCTAATAAAACTACCTAGTACGCACGTGTAGAGCAATTGTTCTGCTTACCTGTTTACTTTCCAAATGTCTCATACCACAGGCAACGTCTGAAGCAATGCTTAACAGTTCTCTCTCGGTCAGCTTTGACCACATGTTAGTGTAAGCTGGATCGCCACTCTGAGTCTGAACATGACTGTCCCGAAGTATTTTATCAAGACTTCCGCCGGAAACAAACTCAATGACGATGCAGAGCGGTTCTGGAAAAAATGAAAAATGTTCTATAAGGTCCATGTAAGAAGTACATGTCGAATATAAAATAAGAATCAGTTAAAAAAACCCTTAAATTTCGTCATACACTCCAGAAATAAACCCTGTCTTACAAAAACCTGCCAAGAAAAACTTGATTGTTCACGAGCAAGCTTTGCTACTTAAAACGTTTCCTTGTCATGTTTCTTAGTTCAACAACTGTGTTGCCAATTTTTACAAGAAGGAGGCTTGTCAAGGATATACTTGATAAACTTTGTCGTACACACGAGACGTGAATATTAACTCTTCAAATGACGCGTACGCCTTAGTCTTACCTTCAAATGTACAAGCTCCGACTAAGCTAACGATATTGGGATGGCGGCCGACATGGATAAGTGTTTCCAACTCTCGTATGAGTGCCAGACGCTCTTGCTGGTCTGCGTTGTCTGTTAACGAAAAGGAGATTTAAGAATGCTTCAAAGTCTAGTACAGACAACTAATTCCCCTAAGAGACCGGGCTGATACGCTGCGTGTTGTCGTGTTGGAAATTACACTGTGTGTAATTTCCACTGTGCATGATAGTTTCGGCTGACATTTTTGCTGTTACTCGATGGACACGGTTAGTGCTCGATTGGGATAGCCGACTGAGAACTGGTCAAATGTTGATATTTATGTCGACCGGTACAGGAAGACCCTCTCTTGACTTCAGCTATTACTGTTAATCACCAGAATCTACATGACTTAGAGATTGATGTTTAAGGCATGTTTTAAATTTGCTGGGCCCTTACTCTCCACTAAGCTCTCCTACGCATTTTGCTGGATCCTCGGAATGCTTCGCGTAAATTTTAGGATAATTGGGAATTTTGAGTTTAATTTTTATCATTATCTGTGAATTTCAATTTTTAATTGATTGTGATTTCGGTATCGGTAGTTCCGATCGGAAGTCCAACACGCCCACCACTACCCACCGCTCGTGCCTTCTTATCAATCAGGAGGCTTCCATTCAATCAGCAAGTACAAACCTTTGAGTCTTTTCACCGCCACTGGTAGTTCATTTCCATCTGTTCGTAAGTACACTCCTTTATTCACAATACCAAACTCTCCTCCGCCTAGCTTCTCTTCAGTTATAACGAGTCTTTCTCGAGGAATTTCCCAGTTTCTGTCTACTGTGACCATTCCTTGTAGGTACAATTCGTTATCGGTGACTTCTTGTCCGTCCGTTGTGGATAGTGTGCCATCCAGACTGGAATTCGTACTGCCACTGGATTGGCTATTTCGCAGCTGATTTATAGTATCCAATCGCGTGTCATTTTTAATTTGGAGCTGGATGAATTCTTGTTGTGCTTTGATCATCTGTTTTTTAAGAACAGTGAAATTAGTCTTATGACAAAATAAGTTTTAAAAGAATCAAGTATCAGTTAGCTTAAAAATTATCCCCAGTGTCTTTAAAATGCGACTAGCAAACAACATTATATACACAGTTATTTGCAAATGCCCATTTTTTGGCAATTATATTCTTCCTTTCATCTTGCCATTTTTGTCATATTAAAATTCAGGTGAAGGAGTCCGTGTTTTTTTTCATCGGTAGTGCCGATGTCTTAAGTGACAAGGAGCATTTTAGTACTTCCGCACTCTTTTTACCCCATTTTGTCATAACGCCATGGATAACGTTTCCTAAGCGTTCGCCCCACCGACCCTACAAACCACTAACTCAAATATCGCGCCTCAATAATGAACTCGCTACCACTCGCTTTTATTCCTATAAAAGGTTCAACTAAGCTAGACTTGGATAGATCATTTCAACCTGACAGTAGGGAAGTGTACCTCCACATTGAGCTGATAGTTAGCTCTCTTTCGCTGCTTCTGCTTGAACACGATCAGAATTATAAGAAGAACAAGAATGGCGACCCCAATGCTAACAGAAGACCAAAGGACTTTCGACAAGCTGTCTGAGGTATCGGAATTACCTGCAGAACAGAAAGATGAATAGCATTTTGTATTGTTATTTAATGATGCGTTCTGATTGCCTATATTAGCTACAACACTAAATACTTAAGAGGGGATGTCCGCTAACATCGAGCGAGTGGTGGCACATGATGAAAAATAAAATTCCCTCATAAATTTTCCACGGATACCGTATGGCAATCTAAGAAACGTGGTGGATTTTTTTTTCTTGAAAAAAATTTTTTAAGCCCGAAAAAAAATATAACACGTTTAGGCCACACGTGTCCTGTAAACACGCGAAATAAACGTGTATCATACCTTCTCGTAAACTTCGCTCTGTTTGATTCGCATCACAGAATACCCCCATTCTAAGCGTGGAAGTTTGCTTTTGAAGTGTCTATGAAGTAATTGAGTCCTGTTTCAGATCTGATCTGTGAATTAGTTTTCAAGGTCATGGCGAGCTTCTGAAAATCACTTGCTTTGCTTCGCTTGCTTTGAATTCTCACCCGACGTGTCCAATCGATGAAAATCGATCATCGGAAACCAATCGATATAATCAATATAATCGATAAAAATCAATCGATTAATATCGATTGGTTCCATTAATCGATGAAAATCGATACTGACAATTCCCGTCCTCTTAATTGTATCGATTTTCATCGATTTTATCGATTATTATCGGTTATAATAAATGAACCATTTATGAATTCTTGCAACATTTGTAAGCCCAGGGTGTAAGCCGATACGTTACGCATCCTTTCACTTAGTTAGTCTTGCCGAAGTTCTGCGAGTCAAACAAAGCGCGAAATGAACGTACTAATAATAGAGGTTTCAACTGACCAAACTTTTCGAAGAGAGTTTTGAACACACTTTCAATCAAGTTTTTCGTAATTTTGACACATTTAGAGGAAAAGCAGCAATTGCATGACAGATCACTTTTTGTGAAGAGAAAAAAATACAATAGGTAAGACTCAATTGCCAATGCGTAGCGCAAACGTATCTGAAATCATTATTAAACGATTGCAACTGACAATCGATATAATCGAGAAAAATCGATGAAAATCGATGACAATTGATGAAAGTCGATGAAAATCGATGAAAATCGATACTCACAACTCTTTGGGTCATCGATTTTCATCGATTTCCGAAATCAATCGATTAATTGCTATCGATTATTATCGATTACAACCGATTTTATCGATTATCGAATTTCATCGATTGGACACGTCGGGATTCTCAATTTGGCACAGTTTTTCAAGAGAAAGTTTCCCTCCCTGGTAAAACACCAAATCACTTGAAATTCAGAATTCTTGAAAGACGAAATACCATTCTAAAATCAGGTTTAAAAATTAGTTTCGGGCTTTTTATCAGCGCCGAGTACAAACGCTCTCAAAATCCCGATAATCACAACATTAACCTGTCAACCAGTACAAATAATAGGCTCGTGCCTCCGACCGAATAGCCGAAAACTTGGAATTTTTTTCTTGTTTCCTTTGGTATTTGGATGAAAAGCACAGGATAAAGGTCATGACTAGCTCACCTTGAATAAGATTTTGTCTAAATGCCAGGTTTTGTCAAGTTTTAGGTGTATTGTCCAAGGGCCATCTTGACGCGTGGAAGCGACCGTTATCTCCTGGTATCTCCAGATTGACTTTCAACTAATAAATAACGACTCCGCCATCACATTCATATCCCTCAACGAATGGCAAATGAATTTTCAAAATCTCTTAGTGTTAATTCCCTGAAGAAACTAAGTAACTTCGCAGTGATCTCCACATTCATCTCTGAAACCGCAGTGTTATTATGGTCTGATTAACTAAATTTGTCTGTCACGCAACGGGTTCTGGTCAAGTCACAGGATAGGTTTTGGTGATGGGATTGCAAAAATGGGAAAAAAATCAAAAGATTAGGACGTCTGAAATAACGTAAGCTATGAATGAAACTGTACAAGATAGAAGGCGTTCAGGTTTCGGCAACTCGACCGGAATGACCGTTTTCATCCCAGATGCCGGACTACCTCAACGTAAAAACAAACCGCAGAGATAGCTGAATTTTTTTCCCATAATTTTAATAAACTAAAGCATATCGAAGGTTAACAAGGTATCCATTTGTTTTTTACAAGTTTCCTGAAATTTTTAAGTTCACTTTTCTCTGTATATCATGAGTTTTTAATGCCTAGCACTTGACTACAACTGTGTTTGTTTACTGACAGTTCGTCTTTCTGTTTGGTGTCATGTTACACCGCCGAAGTTATGCCTGAAATATCTTTCGACTGGTAAAATAGAGTGATACTACATATGACGGGACTATTCACCACACAATTCTGACCTGTGCAAAACAAGTTACAGATTACATATATGCACATTTTGTGACGCTCTGGCGAGAGGAAAAAATTGTCACTTGTTCACTAGAAGCAGAAAGTGTTAGCCTCCGATAGTCTAAAATAGCAAGCATTGATATATTTTTTCGATATCTTACTGCAGAGTTCGACTTTTCAAGACGCGAATATTCCCTAGCGTGAATACATTTTAGGATATTTTCCCCACAGCCTAATTAATTTCACGGTGAAGAATTTCAATATTATTTGCAAGCCACCAGTGTTGCGTCGAACTGAAGGCGCCTCGAGAAGCTGCCATTTGCGGAAATAAAACTATTGTTGGAAATCAGGCGTGTGAGAATTTCAGGTGCGACATTATTGTAAACTAGACAAAACGTGTTATTAAAATGTGGATCGGCTTCGAGTACACGTTCAAAAACTGATAAGTTTCGTTAAAAAAAAAACAGGAAAAAAGTAAAACTCCAGATTAAACACGCTGTAGTTTGTAGAGCGCTTCCTCTATATCTCGCCATTGTAAAAGGATAGGTTCTTTGGAGTTCTGGCAGTCAGGACCCCTGTCACCGAGTACAGTAGCCAATCAAACCATAATCTCCCTTGGCTGCGAATAGAGGTCACGTGTTCTTTTCAGAAACTAGTTGCAGACGTGGGCGCCTCTTAAAAGCGATATGAACAAGCAGTTGCTGTTCCAGTTGCCAAAAAGGACTTTTCGGGTCACACTTGTAGCGTTGGATTCAGCGATATCCACTCAGAAGTTGAGCTTCGTTGATTTTCTTTTAGCACGCGCAATAGTAGTCTAATGTTTTGTAAACTTTGCCCCGTTTACTAGGGATAATACTCTAGCGAACTAGCGTACTAGACTTAATCAACTAACTGTTTAATTCTTCTCTCGTATTCACTCAGTTACAACGGGTGTGTAAAGAGCTAACTTTGGTAACTTGTAACGAAATTCTAATTCTTATACTAGATTCTCTACATTGTGATTGGTCGTTGCTAAGCACTGATTTAAAAGGTAATTCAAGGTGACGTCGATCATAAAACTACTCAATGTCTCAAAATCACAAAGGCGGTGCTTCTAGATCACAAATGACAGTCTCTTTTACTAAATGTTCATTGTCTCTCTTGATATGATGTTTTCAATTATCTCATCTGATGAGTGTCACGCACGAAACACGAATTAAACAAGGACCATTTGCCCAGCCCATCGCTCTTGTCTGAGAATTGGCTAGCGCAGAGGGAACTAATCGACGTTGGTCATGTTGAGTTCTACTAGGGCTGTCTAATTCTTCGCTATGATGGCAGACGTCATTAAGAAGATTAACACCACCATACCAGCCCAACGCTGGCTGCTATCACTGGAGGGCCTGCAGGGCCACCACAGTTTGCGCAGTAGTACTAGGAGCAGATCTGGGCGTGGTGTTCAAACTCCTGGCTCCCTTCCCTCCCCATAGAGGGAAGGGAGCCTTCGACAGCAAGGCCGGCGGAGACTAAATCGGGTACATTTATCCTCCTAAACTCCCGGACACGATATCAAGATCCCGGCGGAGAACCATCCTTAAGCATGTTAAGTGTCACCCTGTGCGCGTCCATTACAAGCACTTTAGTGGCCACTTGGAAGATCAATGGTGTGAGCACACTCTGGAATATACAGTTTTCCGAAGAAGCAACCCGTCCGTGTATGAAGAGCATATGGCGTGGGACCTATATGACCAGTATCTGCGCTGAAATCTAAGGCCCTGTCATCAGATGGTCTACCGTCCATAGCAGTGCTCTAAGCGAAACCGAGCTCGTTCTCCTCAACCGTGAGAAGGCGGAGAAATATTGCACAACCAACTGTCACCTGACAAAGAAGGGGGTTAGTTTCTAGAGGAACTGTAGTGCTGCGTCGGTGGGGAAGCGAAACAGAAAACTTTGTATTTATCAACTGAGTTGATAAGGTAAATTGAGCCACCGTGGAGAGATTGAAAGCTGACGTTTCGAGCGTTAGCCATTCGTCACAAGGATGGTTCTCCACCTTCGTCATCTGCACTGCCCAGAAGATCAGGCGGAAAGCGACAAAGAGCCCTGAACATTAGGACTCCTTGTCATGATAAGTTTCAACATGAGTTGAGTTTCAAACTCAACTTTATTTTGAGTTTTATGTATAAAAGTGTAATCCACTAAGTTTGCCATAAAATGGTTTCATAACTTATAAAGAACAAAAAGGACGGTTCCGGCACCCCTGGCCACACTCCTGGTTTGTGCTTGAGTAAGCTCCACATACATTTTTGCTTTCTTACTCCTGTCTTGACCAATTTTTGAAGACCAATGCATAGGGACCTAATTATAATTTCTTTTTCAAAGCCCTAGTAACAGGTAAGGTTTTGGCAAGGCTTCACTGTGTCTAATGATACTGATAAATACATAAACACCGTAAACTGCCGCTTATAAGCCCTCCCCCCCCCAGGTATAGACCCATCTACCTGTAAACAAAAAAAATACATCCGGTTATAAGCCCCCGGAAATAAGCCCCCCTTTAGTTTTCCCTGTTTCCTTAATATTAAGCACTCTCACAGAACACTGCGAAGATGAACTCTGAGCCTCTGTTTTGTTACGTTCCGGTTACGTTTGTGTTGTTACAGTTTTGATTTTGGTGCTAAAACTGAAATAAATTCGATTTATTATGACGTTTCAAAGGTTAATTAAACAATGGTAAATTCCATACGTATTTCGATTAACACTGCTGTGGCTCATTTAGAAACGTTTCTCTTATTCCGCTTATAAGCCCCCCGGTTATAATTATAAGCCCCTCCAATTATAAACCCACCCAAAACCCCCTACGAAGTTGTATAAGCCCAGGGCTTATAGAGGGTCCACAATAGGTTGGGCGGGATGCGGGATTTGAGATATTTTGGGGGCGATATTCGGGATGTGAATTAAAAATAGGAGCGGGAAGCAGGAATTTCAGCTACAAGCGGCAGCGAGATTTCGGAGTTTTGAGAGGTCGGGATGCGAGAAACGTGAGGAGGTAGTGGCGGGAAACGGGATTACGATTTTTTACGGACTGAACTTTATTAATCTCGGCGGGATCGGGATTTTCGTGTAAAGAAGGGCGGGATGGCGGGATTACCTGGAAAAAAGGGCGGGATAGCGGGATCTGAGACCACTATTGTGGACCCTTCTTATAAGCGGCAGTTTACGGTAATCGGTCCTTGGGTCCACAGGTTTTCAAAGTTCTCATTGCTTTGTTTTTGTTTCTTGTTTGTTTGTTTCTTTTTTGCTTGCTTGTTTTTTGTTGTTGTTGTTGTTTCCTGTGTATTTAACCCTCCAAATCACTTTTCCCAAGGTCAAACCTGACGTCAGGTAAAATCAAGTGCGTGACATTTTGTTGCGTGACTCAAACTAAACAGACTTGTGAGCTTTCGGCAAGAAATTATCGTTTCGAAATTTTGCAACGAATACAGAAAAGACTTCTTATAGGAGAAAACTGTTTTGAAGTTCAAATAAGGCAAAATCATTTTATTTCTGAAGGTTTTTGATTTTAACAAAAGGAGGCGCGGTGGAAATAAGCCATTTGGGTTGATTGCCAATACGCGATGCTTCAGTGATGTTGTTGACCCCGGACGTCAAGATGGCTATTATGAAAGAGTACGCACAGAGCCTGATATTTAGACAATACCATATTCAGGTGCGCTAGACATTACCTTTCCCCTGTGGATTACAACCGAATAGAAGAAATGTCCACATTTTTAGTTATTTGGTCGGAGGTATGTGCCAATTGTTGACGTGTTAATGTTGTAATTATCGGGATGTTGAGAGCGTTTGTATTCGGCGCTGATAAAAAGCCCGAAACTAATTTTTAAACCTGGTTTAAGAACGGCATTTCCTCTTTCAAGAATTCTGAATTTTAAGTGATTCAGTGTTTTACTGGGGAGGGGACTTTTCTCTTGAAAAAATGCTCCAAATTGAGAATTCAAAGCAAGCGAATTTTAGTGGTTTTCAGCAGCCTGCCATGACCTTGAAAATAGATCCTCAAAAGTATGATTTGACTCAAATTACTTGTAAACTCTTCAACAGCAAATTTCTAAGCTCAAAACAGGATTTTTCCATGACGCGAATTAAACAGAGCGAAGATTACGAGAAGGTGTGATTCCCGTTTATTCGGGGTGTTTGTAGAGACACGTAGT
The DNA here is from genome assembly GCA_964030785.1 of Siderastrea siderea. Lineage (NCBI taxonomy): Eukaryota > Metazoa > Cnidaria > Anthozoa > Scleractinia > Rhizangiidae > Siderastrea > Siderastrea siderea. The sequence goes on from OZ034973.1 coordinate 7,072,583, forward strand.
GCGGTATCGGTTTTTTTATTTTTTGGAGGTTTAAAAATAGTTTCTCACCAAAAAATGCCACCACGTTTTTAGAGCTACCATAAGGTATATCTGGGCGAAAAACGGAGAATTTTGATTTTTCATCATGTGCCACGTACTTTCGATTTCGCTCGGTCTTAGTGGACATTGCCTCTTAAGTCTTAAAGATCTCTATAATCAGAAGTGCTAGGAAATTTTCATTCCAATAACAACTTAGGCAAATAACTTCCCCTCGTTTCGTTAGAGTTATGTCGAACATCGCATCAATATTGTTCTGCAACGGTGCAATATATTGAAAAAGGTGACTAGAGGTATTATGAGACATTTCTAAATTCACATAGAGCGATACGATAATACGAACAAGTGATGTAATCCTTATGTAGCTTTTCCAGTCTATTTTGTCACCAATTAATCAATCATATGAAATACGGTTTGACGCACGTCATCATTCAAATAACAACGGTTCATTTATCATTTACAGGTACTTGAATATAGTTTAAGTGTTCTTAGCTGGTCATTCTTGAGCTCAGGTGTGTTGATATTTAACCTACCTTCAACTTGAGAATTTGTAGAATTTGTAGAATTTGTAGGCCACTCTGCGATCGTTATTGTCGCTTCGTTGGAGAACGATTTTCCCACCGAGTTTAGTGCCACGCATCGATACTTTGGTGCCTGTGTTCTTATTCCGTGGAATACAAGGGCGAGCGATGAAACATTGCCATTTTGGACCACTGTTTCATTTGAGACTGTCGAGTTGTTTTCCAACCAACTTATATGCGGACGTGGGAATCCATCTACGGCACATATCAGGGTTACGATGGCAACGCCTTTGGTAAGGTAGAGAGTAGTGCTTTGGGGATGCATAGTAAAGATTGGTTTCCATAGTACTAAAAACATGAAAAGACAATGTTTGTAGTCTAAATTGCCAGGGGACAGCCGACCTGTCCACCGTGCAGTTTGCTCACAATAATACAGAAAGATAATAATTTTCTAAAATATTAAAAACAAAGCCGTATCACATGGCATATCTTATATTGCGACCCTGGTATCGAGAGGGAAATGAACGATTTTTAAGAAGATGATGGTTACAGGGCCGCCGGGTTTCCTCTCATTCTATTTCTGATCTCGTTTCATCCATTCAGTCTATCGAATGCGAAGTAAGTCAATGTGAATGGAAGGTCTGACTTTTCCTCCTTTATTACAGGGATATTGACTAAGACAAGGTTTTTTTGAACCAAATCAAACACTATTTCACCACCTACAAAAACAAAAAAAGCGATCTTGGAAGTCGATTATGTTCCTTATGGTCACCTTCTGCAAGCACAGCCCTTCTGGACGGCCCACCATAATTAGTACCTAAAAAGCGGTCACTCCGGCGCTCGATCCGATCCTATCGGAAGTAAGTTTGGGCATTTTTTATCGAACCATTGCTATTTTGGCAATATTAATAAAAACAACACCACTGACTTTTCGTCGACTTCAGCAGCTATTAACTAAGCTTCGAAAATTTTCCTAGTGTGTTTTTGTGTTCCATAAGCCAACAGCCTACTGATTCAGTTCGGCGAACTTGCCAGTATACCCCCAAAGTCTAAAAATCAGAATATGCATTGAAATAAATCTTTGCTATTAAGATAGGAGAACTTCTTTTTCAAGCTTCAACATTCTACTTTGTGTTTATGATTCATAGTGCAACTGAAAGCTATTACGTACATTATTCTATATCTAACAGTACTGTACATCTCCATACCACTTGCTTTATTAGCTTACCTGACAAAGTCACAGTAGAGGACCTGTTCCAACCCGTCGGGTTCTTTGCCTCGCACCAGTACTCTCCTTGGTCCTTTGGGCTGACGGATCCAAAAGTTAACATCGAATGACCCTGGAATCCTCTTACGGAAGAATGTAGTAAGCGGTGGCCATTCTTAAACCACGCGATAACTGGGAGGGGAATCCCTGACGCTTGACAGGTCAGAACAGCTCTACTTCCGGAAAGAATCTGCAGCTGTTTTGGTGAATGGATACTAAAACGCGGTGGTGATGGTTCTGTAATAAAATAGTATATTTGAAAACTCTAGGTCGTGTGAATTAAGAAATTTCATGATATATTTTTCAGCGAGAGGTAGGAAGTAGTAAGATTGTTATTTCAGTGGAAGTGTTTATTACCATAATAGTCCAGGGCTTTCATTGGTTGCCAAGTAACGTTTTCCTGTATGCTTAAGTGGTCGTCATGTTCGTTGAATGATAAGACGGAAAAAACAAAAGAAAACAAAAAAATATGACCACCCAGCATAGTATAAAAGAACTAAAGAGCAGACTCTGCGAGCACAGATAAATCTGTGATTTGTATTGGTGATTGTATTATAATTTTTCAACTCCCTTGAGAGATCGAGTTAGTGGCAGCCTATTGCACTTAAATAAAGCTTAAATCGTAATTAAGGAATAACTGGGTGTATTGGAGATTACCTCTAAATTCCAAGCTCCATGTACCCTCTGTACAGGTCATCTGATTGTGGGCCCAGCAGGTGTAATTACCAGAATCCTTCTGTGTGGCATTTTGGATCGAAAACGTACACACTTTACTGTCCTCGCTGTCTACGTCTCCGTCACGACCTCCGCAGTCTTTTACGTAAAGGCCAACATCGTTGAAGTAATATTGTATCCAATACGGTCGGCCATTGTACTGACTTCCATAATTTTCTTTTGAAGCGTTGCTGGTACAAATGACTGTTACGTTGTAGCCAATTGGAAGGACGTGTTCATCCGGGAATTCAAGAGTGTTTATCTCTAAAGTAGGTGCAGCCGAAACTGCAAATAATAAGAAAGAAAAAAATCACCACTGGTCAGGCTATTGTGACAGTTCTCGTTATACGGCTGTCGGCAGACTGACGATGAATGAATGGGTGAAAGAACGAATAAATGGGCGAATGAATGGTGGATGGATAGATGGATGGACGTTGGATAGATGGTTGGATGGATGAAGGTAAGCATTAAGCTGGGTGCGTGCTGGCTGGCTGGTTAAATGGTTGTAGTCATTTGATGAATGGACGATGGACGGATGGATGACTGGAAGGATGTCTGGGCACGGTTGTTCAAAAACCGGTAAACGCTAACCAAGGATTAATAACAATTTAACCAAGGTTCCTGTTTCTCTTATTCAAAAGAGTTTTCACAGAAGATTACAAGTGGCCGTTTGAAACAACCAAAGACAAAATGTAGAGCAAAAAAGATTCACAGGAATCCGTATCATTTGGCTACAAAACTGACTTTAAAGTTGACGCTAAATCTGGGTTAGCTTGATCCTGCTTTGAACAAACGGGCCCTTGCTGGTTTCCGAATGGTGGATGCGTTACTGGAAGGGGTATAGATTGTTTGAAATCACCGACCAAAAGAGGTTTGTCAGATAAAAAAAGAAAGATTCTTTCTAACTGAAGATTGTGGAATCACATTAAAAAAAAAACCTTAAGTCAGGGTCGGCCAGGGTTTTTGGGTATACGGTATACAGGGGCTTTCTAAATCGGGTATACGGTATATTTCAGCTGAAATATGGGTATTTGGTATATCATGTTTTTTGAATTCCAGGTGTAAAGTATATCTACCTTTCCTGAGCTTGTGATTACACATCCCAAAACGCATGAATTTAGACCGGTTCATGTTATTTAAAAATAAAGTTCAGCTGAAAGTCTTAATCCGAGTCAAAAAGACAATGAAAGGAGACAATGGAGACATGTACATGACGTTGTTGACCTCATGGCTATGATGACCGCTGAACTCATGCTACTTGGACAAGGTGATTCTGGACCTGGCGTGACATCAGTGACATCCGGTAAAAGCACATGGCATGCGGACCGATCGTGACAATGACCACTCGAGCGATTTTTCTGCCGGTTTCCTGTTTTTTGTACCGGCTCGGTGAACCAAAACCAACCGAAAAATGGTCAACTTATATGAAAATAAGTGAAGGAAGCTTTTCAGATTTTAAGAAGCGTTTTGTTCTGGACGGCTACGGAGGGTTTCAAGACAAAGCGCGTAAGTGTGGCATCGATAAACTTGATTTTTCGATTGGTGTGAAGCATGAAAAGCCTGATCCGCCAGATTTCCCTAGTGGCAGATTTTTTACTGTCAGCTCAGAAGACGAGTGGAGAATATACCAGGATTTTATGTTGGAAGATAACGCTAAAGAACACGAGCTTGTCGGTGAGTTTTCCAAGTTTTTGTATTAGCTATTAGTGTAATATTCTAATAACCAGAAACTTAGGTTAATTTTTAAACCCAAAGTTTTAACTGAATGTTTCAGCAGAGAATCCAGGCTGAGAAAAAATAAAAAATAAAAGGAGAAGCTTTTAATTTTCAAGTTTTGTACAAAGCATATCCTACTTTAGAAATACTGTTCACTTACGGCACTGTTTACATGGACACGGTTTCATTTGTTACCGCATTGCTTTTGATGCAGTAACGCCTTTCGTTTGCACGTCGCCGATCAAGACCACTGTTGAAACCGGGTCGTTTTGAAAACGCTGTCAGCGATTTTTTTTAAACTTAACACTAATATTTTTAAAGCGACTGAAGCAAAGGTTTAGCGGCTGCTTGAGATTGGTCCAACTAGCGTATGGGAAAAACGAATGGTTAGGGTTAGGGTTAGAAAGAGACGGCAGCGAAACTTGTGAAGAAGGTGCCGATACAGTTTATGCATTAGATACTAGCATCGGAAGACTGAAAATGATCACTAGCACACTCGCTTTGACGACGTTTCTTGAAAATCTTTGGAAGTTCCTAACGGCATTCCAGATGACTTCAGATGGCGTTAGCTGTTTGGAAGAAGCTATCAACCTAACTCAAAGTTACTACTCTTTTCTCGAGAAAGCATCTTTGAAGGTAGGGTAGATAAAGGGGTCCACTGCTAAAACGCGAGCCGGACCAGGTGGAACTCTGTCCACGGCAACTTTAAACTGGGTTGAAATGATCCTTTCAGGTCTCAACCGCCTCAAAGAAGATGTAATCCACCTAAATCCAGAGTACTTGGAAGGACATCAAAGTTCGAAGTTTATTGACCCTTTTTGTAGAGAACTTCTTTTCAAGTATGAGGGGTGGAAATACGGTCACGCCCACAGTGCTAAATTTCTGCCAGCGTTTTTCAAGATGCGCAAATGAACTGCTTAAACGAGTAACGAAGAATCCATTCAACTACTTCACTAGTCCCAAGGCTTTCTACTATCTGCAGCCCACGATGAAAGATGTTCTCATCCAGTTTTCAGAATTAGCGAAACTGCCAAAGCCCGGCAAGGGTTGTTCAGCACCAAAGCAGATAGCTGAGCTTCGACAGTGGGCATCAGTCCATGGAAAAAGTGTCCGTCAAAACACGACAAGAAATATTTCAACCAAAGGCAAGCCTGGAACACTACCCTTAAACGTTTACGAAGCCTCGCCTCCTAAGGAAAAGACGGAAGACTTCAATGCGTTACTCCAAGATGCCAGCACCAATCAAAACAAGTAGAGGGAAAATTCTAGCAAAGAGAGAAACGTTCTTTATCCCCAAGGAACATGTGTTGTATCCGCAGAACTGTAGACCAAGATCCTTGCAAACAAGCTCCTTTTACATCGTGAAACTTCTTGAAGACCTGCCAGATGATGACCATATTGCCGATGTTCGAACAGAGTGGTACAGCCAGGACCTTGTGGATCCCCTTCTGTTTACAACCACCGAGAAAGAATACATAGTTTCCAAAGATGGCATAAAAGGAACTGTAAATGCTAGGTGGATTACAGATGACACTATCGAGATTGAAGAAAATGATTATTACATTTACTTGGCGTTGTTACACGCATGAGAAGACAAAGTTCTCTCTTTTGAAGAACCGGAAATTACCGCTGATGATGATTTGATTGAAAGAGAGGTCATAACCGACATGCAACACAGCAGACCCAAAAGAAGCAGGAGAATGGCAGCGACGACGGATGACTTTCTGTTTTATTAAGCGATTTAAGGCAAAATCGCACTTGAACCTACTTTTTATTACTCTTAGAGAACAATAAAACGTTTGTGCGTCTAAAACAACGGATGACGAAATTTCTAGGAACATTTTCTAACGGTTGATCCGAAAAAACGAGATGGCGTCGTTTACAGGATTTCCTGTGAGTGCGGCAAAGTCTACATCGCTGACATGGGAAACAGGAAGATCTATGCTTGAAAGAATCAAAGTTACCACGCCCCCGTACCCAGACCGCTGCCGTTGTTGAGCACGCTCACGAGACCGGCCATTATCCGCTTCGAGAGGAGCTAAAGTTTATTGATCGAGACTCTCACTGTGAACAACAACAACAACCTCTTTCTTGACATTTTCCAATGGTTCAATGGTCCTCTCAAGAAATACCAGTGTACCCTTACTATGAGGATTAAAATTCATGAGCCATAGCCAACCATCTTCAATCTGATACGTGACTATTCCTTGCGACCGTGTGATCCGTCATCGTGAGAAAGTAATGACAGTCCGGCCCCAGTGTGGATTGACTGATTGCCAGTTCTCAATTAAATGGAGAACGAATGATGCACGTCTGTTCCTTGTTGGTGGAGTTATATAAAGGTAAGACTCAAACAAAATAAGTGCTTGCTTTGCTACTACTAATTTCGGGTATACAGTATACAACGTTTTGATCAATTTTGGGTATATTGGGAGGAATTTGGGGTATTTTTGGGTATTTTGGCGAATTCTTTTCGGTATACTGGTATACCACTACCCCCCCTGGCCGACCCTGTTAAGTCCATAGCGTGAAATTTTTGCCGAATGTACTTACTGATTGTACCTGAAAAATTTTGACTTTCAGATCTCCCTTTCAGATCCTCGATTCGCATGCAGGTTCAAATTATGTTATAATTATTAAATAAGCGTTAGCTCTATCTAAAGCTTTATATTGGTGTTTTCAGAAAAATTTGGCAACATGATAAATACTGATAAAAGCTTAAGGGAGAAGGAAGCTGAATATTGAGCACACCCAGTTGGATCCTTGATTTACTTATATTAAGAAGATTTCTGAATAATATATAACTATAATTAACAGCTGAGCGTTATCTCTATTTAAAGCTATACAGTCTATTGAAAACTCGACAAAAAATTGATTAATGTTAAGGAAGAGAAAGATTCCATGATTGTTAGAGATTAGAGCGCTGATCATGAGTGGAAATGTAAGTGAACGCACTGATACAAACAGGACGGAAGACCTTCATTGGATAAACACAGAAAAGTAATGAAACGCAATGAACCGGAACGAACCGGGATGACCCAGAATGTAGAGGGACCCTGATGAAAATTCTGGATCTTTGAAGATCATCATAGGGTCCCTTGAAGATCTTGAAGGGGATCAACCCTCAAAGATCTTCAAGGAACTTGCACAATCTTTCAAAGATTGAGGTTCCTGCAACGATCCTTGAGGCTCCTGCAACGATCCTTTAGGTACCTGCAGAGATCCTTAAGGTCCTTGCACAGATCATCAAGTACCCTTGTGCAGGATCCTGAGTAGAATCGTATCAAACTTGATTTGGATTTTTGCCATTTAGGATCCTGGCTAGGATCTTAGAAAATCATGTAGGACCTTTGTTAGTTTTCTACCAGGGAATGACACTGGAATAAAACGCAACGGAACGGAACGGTGTCAATCACGTTCATTCCGGCATACATTCCTTTTTCATTCCAGTCATGATCCGCTTCATTCCGATGTTTGGTAACGCCACTTTGGAATTCTCTTTCTCAGCTCCTTTGCTTGTGAAAGACTGTTAATCGTGGAAATAACCAGCACGGTCCACTGGGCCGTTATCGTCATTATTACAAGCACAATTGCCTCCCTTCTTGCATTCTTGTACATTAACTGTTCCAACTCGGACTCCACTAGCAAAGTCATTCGCACGACATTTATATTCCAGTAGCTCGTACGCTCTGATACTCTATTTTCCTGGTTTGTTTGGAACCTTGACTTTTGTTGATACACAGTATGGCTTTCAGTCAAGAGCAGCACCCGCGTTAATGTGGGCAGCACAAGTACTTGAACCAGCCATGGCGTGAAAATATACTTTACGTAGACACCCAGGGCAGTAGAGGTTCTGTCTGCAGTATTTGTAACACCCTGCTACCAAGATTGTGCCCCCCGGAGGGGCAGTGAAGCTACGATGTCCTGCAATCCAGAAGAGTACTATTGGATTTCCAACATGGATTGTTCCAACCAGCACTCCTTTTGCGTTGTAAGGTATCGTACCACACCTATCTGCTGGCAAACTGTGTGCCGTTATACTGTAAAATCCATATTTCATGGGAACTGTGGCTTTCACTGCGAAATTATACTTCCAACAGTTCCTAAGCTTGCTAGGATCTCTGCCACCAGAGCACGTGGCCAGTTTACCAAATTTTAAATACATTACGCGTATGCAACGCGGACAGTAGGTTGGATTGCAGAACTCGTAAGAGCCCTTCAGTGTTATTTCTGCTCCTGAGAATTCGTAGAAGTTTTTTGTGTATAATAACCTCTTACTAACTGAACGCGAGGGCCGTACTGGGGAATATTGGCCCGAGGTCGTGGCAGTACGGACCGAGCGCAGCGAGGTCCGTACAAAAACGACCGAGGACCAATATTCCCCAGTACGGTCCCGAGCAAGTGAAGTTAGTAAGTAGTTTATTATATGGCACCATCTTTCGTACGAAACAACACTTCCGTTAGTTCATTCAAGTCAATTTCCGGCGCGACGTCAAGGAAAGAAGCCACCGATTTTAACTGGCTTTCGAATCAGTTTGATGATCGTTGCTGTCGATCGGCAAAAACTTGCGTGGCTCTTGAATGAAAACTGCTCTGCTTCTATTATATGTGTCGGTTTTTCATCGTCCTCTACAACATGACAGTTTTGTTTGAAAATATTTCTTCGTTATGGGCGGAGACAATTCGGGAAAAAGGCTGCGATAAAATCTCACAAACGAGTTTCTCAAACTGGAAATTGTGGTAGCGTGTTGGTCTGTAATGAGAACAAAGGAACACTCGAACTTAAAAAAAAAGACACTGGAAATTATCTCTCCATCAAATACTGCAAGTTGTTTACTTCAGTGGCTTTATGGAGAACTTTGTGGATGCTGAGAGCATATTTTCGTCGCACCTAACAAAGTTGTTTTTAGCGCGAGCTACAGCAAGAGCGGACTTGTGAACAAGCTAAAATTATTTTCAAGGATGTCCACCACAAGAGCAAAAATCTCGCTGAGGAATGAAGGTACACTGTTAGTTTAACACATGTACGTGTAGCTTTAATTTGTTCTTGTGGAAAGCGCTGACTGAAACGATGGCCAGTATTAAACTAGACAAGAACGTGATCGTTTCCTTTCGATTTACAGTTGCCGATGAAAGCCGTTTGCTAGTTGTTTTGCAGTTTTCATTTTTTCTCGCCGAGAGGTTTTCTTATGAGAAACGTACTCTTTTGTTAATGCTGAATTTTAGTTATTATTGTTTAAAAGTCTTGGCCGATTTACTCGGCTCTCTACAGCTTACAGTCTATAGCCGTACAAAAACAAAACCAAAAAAAAACAATTAACACACACAGTCACTGAAGAGCGTTGACCATGCTTTTTTATTCACTGCTGGCGAGTCTTTTGCTTATCTCAAAAAGTTGGTAAAGTTAATTGAGGAGCGCTTTTTCTAAACAGGCGTGTTTACCTCTTTTTTTTTTGTACCAGCTCCAAACCTTTCCTTTTTTTTATCTTCTTGCGTTTTCGCAGTTTGGATTTTGCTGGAGCGGGAGCGCGAAAAAAAAAATCCAAAAAGGACCGTTTCCATGGTAATGGTCCGTACTGTAAAATCTCGACCGAAAACTAACCAATCAGAACACTCGATTTAGACTGGACTGAATTGCTTGCCATATAATAATGTAAAATATTCACCTGGATGAAACGTCTCGAAGACAGTATGGCTTATCCACAGCGCGAGTAGAACGAAGAGAGGCATCTTTGTGTCGTTTGTTCTTGTTGAAACCTTTATTTACCTAACAAATCGTCTCTTTGAACGAGAATAATACTTATAAAGGAAATATAGAAATGTTGGCTAAAAGGATAATTACAAATAATTTATAGTAATAATTTATTACTTTAATCGCCCCCAAAAAACTGACGACATGATCCAATGTGCTCATAATGCCAATACTAAAAAGCTAAATAATGTATTATAAAAAGCTTACAACTACAACACAGAAGAACGCAATATTATTTCCAACATAACAATTCTAATTGGTCCCCCCGCCAAAGACAGAATACTCTGACTAGTGTTTTCTAATATGCTGGTGATTTATATGTTCATGTTCTCTAAGGCTTCCAGGTTCTAGTTTGTTATTATACTGTACGTACCTTTATGCTGCGATTTAACTGAGACACAGGCAGCACTTGTTGCGTCGTGGAAGATAAGAACTAAACCGATAATCAACAACATACAGTATGTTCTGCAACCTGTGTTACGCACCTAAAATAAGATAAAATGAATTAAGGAATGTAAGTGTTTATGGATATCAGTACAAAATAACGATTCGCCATCTGTTAAAGACCACCGGGTTGCACTCAATTTTTTAAATTCCTTTTTTTTGTTATGTATATGACGCATTTAATTTGTTTATTCACCGTCTTGGGATACAATACGAAATCCTGACTGAAGTGCTTTGACGTTACTATTATAAATATATTATATGATTCGAGTGAATTTCTATGGAAACATTTTACTGAACGACAGTTTGCTTTAGTACTTTATCTTACATGTACAAGCTTAAATTTAACCAGTATAAATTTTACAAGAATATGAAATAAAACAAAATTTCGCCTTTTGCTTTGCCAAAAACGTGATAGCAATTCACTATTATACACAAATGAGCTAGAGCAAACATTGAACACGAAATGTTATTCAATTACACAGGTGCAGATGAATAAAGATAACATTGATATTCCCTATCCATCTTTCGGCTTGAATACAACGAAAAGAGATTTATAAAACCTCTTGTGCGAATACGTTTTAAAAGCAAAATAGGAAGGCAAACCGATTAAGTTATTCAATTATCGATTTTGCCTGTTAAGGACCTCGTTAAACTTATGTCATACTAATGTTAAATCTACCAATTCAACTACCAGTTCATTAGGGTTAGTTAGCTCTTGCAGGCTTAATTACCTACCACGAATGGGTCACCATTTACTGAAACTAACACGATGGCTTATGATAGAACAAAAATTCGACCAAATATGCCAGTGACATATTCTATGGCTTCCCTGATAAACTGAAAGTCCATTTTGTTTTTTAGTCTTATAATATTGCAATGACGACACACAATAATTTTATTTTTAATAGTGAGTCGTGTAAACTGTATTTAAACAAGCTGCAAAATATGATTAGAGACACCTTCAAGCAATAGGTGTTTATGTAGACCTTACAAGATCCTAGCGTGCAGCTATATCACAAACTGAGAACAAAAATAGTATAAAATATAAAGAACACCTTACGATTATTATTCATCGATGATTCTTATCCTCAGCCATTGAGGGTCACCCATGCCTTAAATATCACAAGCCTTGCATGTGCTACTTTGCTCCGTGTTATGAACGTATTCGTTTATTTTCACCGATGATTTTCGAACGCGTGCGGTTTAGTGAATTTACCGGTACTTGCAAAACATATCGAATATCATGCCCCGTTCGCTAGTAGACACCTGTTATTCAATGTCATGACAACGGTGTCTTACAAACACCTATTATTCAATGTCATGACAACGGCTTCTCACACCGACTTATTAGCCAGTAAACAGCAAAGTCATTGACACCAAGGAAAGCGAAACAACTGTGCGCAAGACTTTATTTTCTAAGATAGTTTACCAAGTATTCGCGGATGTACTAATGCTTGCAATTTTTGTTAATTTCTTGTTAAAAAATCACTGACATTGTTCTTGACATCATTCTTATGAACTTGAAAATTAAGATGTCGCGTCAACCAAGCTTTTTAACAGTAGAGTTGGTTTTAGATTGCGAGCAGTCTCAATTTTCGCTCAAGGATAGTCGCGAGCGAGTGCGAAAATCGCTTGCTGGCTGCGTGTAACGTGACGCGTGTGTGTAGTGAGCCGCCTCACCTTCCTCGCTGCCCCGGTGACAGCGGTGGCAGGCGAGCGCACTCACCATGGCGCCATTCCCCGCTCCCCAACCCCTATTTTGTGAACAATGACGAAACAATCCATAACGACAAACTAGAACTGCTTTTATTATTTTTATCGTCTCAGATGTTGCGTTTAATATAAACTAACGACTTTTCAATAGGGACCAGTCATCATGGCGAAGTGGTCAGGTGGTGGTCAAAGCGAATTCTTTAAAACGCCTACAGCTGCCTTTGTTTAAATATCAGCGACTTTCGTTGCCGTTCCACTACGATATTATTGCGACTCGAGTGATTCGTAGCATTAGGAGCAGCGGGCATGCAATGTGAGGGGAGAATGGGTCAAAAATTACACAGTCAAGGGTCCCTCATGGCAGCCTTTATGCTTCATGCTTCATGCTTCATGCAGTGTGAACAAAAACGCGTCAGATTTCCCAGTCAAGGCACAGGCTTACCGTCCTCTGTTTGTGTGGTGGGCTGTGCATTTAAAATAGCTGTGTCGGTATATCAAATTAGCAAAACTAAAGCCGAAATTTAGGAGTTTTAAAACCGAGGAAAATGTTTTGATTTGTGTTTCTGTGTTTGTTTTGACAATTTAAGGCTTGCGAAAGCGATGTTTGAGTTAGATTTGATCGCGGATAGACCTTTAGGATCGAGCCCAGGCTTTTGAATACGACCGTCAATTTGCTTTCTCCCTGTGATTGGCAAGAAATCCGAACTCAAAGGAATTCGAAGAATGCATTTTTCCTTCACAATTTGAATTCGGGTGCGACAAACTGCCGCCCCTGGCCTCCCCACGCGAAACGTTTGGTCCGAGACAAAATCTGCTCTCTGTGGTCAACCGAGTGGCGAGTTTGACCAACAAAGGAACCCAGTTGAAAGACACGCGACTTTTTAAATTTCCCCTGCGCGTAGACTGAGGGTCGCTGGGCGCAAAAATTCAAAATAAAACAAAATGGAAGACGCGAATTCAGGCCAGCCTAAGGCCAAGAAGAAAAAGACCGCGGAACAGGGAAATGAAAAACGGTGGTGGTACGTTGAATTTTATTCGTTTCTGTATTCATATTTGTACCTATTGTTTTATACATTTTACATACTTGCCGTATTCTTACACTTTTTACACATCTTACTTTATATTCGTATGTAGGTCCACTCGGAATATTTTTCTTATCTCTGATGATGCAGTTGATCTGCGAAAGCTTGGATTTCAGATTGTAATTTTTACAGTAGTGTTAGGCCTTATTTGAACCTTTAAATCATTAGCACGTTGAGTTGTTTTTTTCTTTTTTTTATCTTGTGTGTGTTTGCCATTTACCATTGCCATTACCATTTACTATTGCTTTTTGATGGTAAAATCCAACCGTGAAAAGGGCGGTCGAATGAGAATAAGCTTGAATTCCCCACTGATTCCTTGGTCCCAGTGTTGAAAAAAGCTGTCGCTTGCTTTCCACCATTACACCATTACCAAACACTTCACTTACTATGATGCAAACTTCTTTTCCTTTCAAAGTGAAACGAAGATCCTTCGCTTTTTCCAAAATCTTATCCAAGAAAATGTTTTCTCAGGATTTTAACTCATAGTTCTGTGTTAACCTGTCATGAAAACGGAAAAATGCAAGCCAGTTAAACGTAACGAAACGATTTCGCATGATCTTAGGGGCCGTCGACATATTCACAAGTTCCCCGCTTAACGTCCACTGGACGTTTAGGGATGGAGGGGGTTGAGGAAAGTCAAGATTTGGACATTAGAGTGGGGATTCTAGGACAAAACCAAAATAACGCGTTGAGAAAACACATTTTACTTATGTTGATAACAGAACATGAAGAGAAAAACGTACCACAGTAGAAAATGAGAACAAACTTGGTGCCGCTGTGATCTACGTAGTTTGTCACTTATGAAGATGAAGCAGAAGGAACACACGCTCGCTAGATTTTACAAAACTAAATTCATCGGCTCCAGAAAACCATGGAGTGCGAAATTCCAAGTGGACGTTAAGGAGGAGGGGGGGGAGGGGGTCCAACCTTAACGTCCAGTGGATGTTAAGCGGGGAACTTGTGAATATGTCGACGGTCCCTTAATAGCTGCTGTTGTTTGGCGATGGCAAATGGCACACACACACAAGATAAAAAAGAAAAAACAATTCAACGTACCACCACCGTTTTTCATTTCCCTTTTCGGTCTTTTTCTTCTTGGCCTTAGGCTCGCCTCTCGGAGTCCGCGTCTTCCATTTTGTTTTGTTTTAAATTTTTGCGCCCAGCGACCCTCAGTCTACGCGCAGGGGAAATTTAAAAAATCGCGTGTCTTTCAACTGGGTTCCTTTGTCGGTCAAACTCACCACTCGGGTGACCACAGAGAAGATTTTGTCACGGACCAAAACTCTCTCGTAGGGACGCCAGGGGCGGCAGTTTGTCGCACACGAATTCAAATTTTAAAGGAAAAATGCATTCTTCGAATTCATTTGAGTTTGGATTATTTGCAGATCTTAGGGAGAAAGCAAATTGACGGTCCCATTCAAAAGTCTGGGCTCGATCCTAAAGGTCTATCCGCGATCGAATCTAACTCAAATTTAGCCAAAACTTTGTTCGAAGACTGTTCTTTCGAGGGCTAAGATTTTTTGTGTGAACGAATCGGGCAAATACGACCTTTTTGGTGAAATGTTCGACTGGGTAGTGTAATTTGCGTGTCGCATAGTTGCATGCCTTGTTCTCTTTCTCTACTTGCGAGCGAGTCCAACCGTTATTTTGAAAACATCTTTTGCGAGCCTTAAATCGCCAAAATAAACACAGAAACACAAATCAAAACACCATGGCAGCAATTTTATGAGTTTTTATTTCATTTTCCTCAGTCTTAAAACTCCTAAATTTCGGCTTTAGCTTTGCTAATTTGATAAACTGACACAGCCATCATAAATGCACAGCCCACCACACAAACAGAGAATGATAAGCCTGTGGTCAAGGGTGCCTCATGACAGCTTTTGTGTTGACATCGCACACGCTCTGCTCCCTCCGCTGCAAAACAATTCTAAATGACAATGAAATCCGCGTAAATAGTCGCCAAAATACCGCCAAAATCGCCGGCAGTTTACGAGAAAATTAAACAAATTAAATTCGCATCAATAATCGCACGTGGTGACCAACCCAAGTCATATATAATGATCGTTTCCATAGCCAAGCGAAACAAATCACGTGGGCAAAGATAAATTATGCAGTGTGGGGAGGGGTGAAAATATTTTACTTGCCAGGGAGGGGAGAAAATTTAAAATGGTACAAATTATTTAAGCAATATATCACACATTTCTATGGTTTATTGGCTCAATGAACCACGCGGGATGTTGGAAGAACAAGAGAAGAAATTGTAAGTCACGAGACGAAGGCGAGTGATTTACAAGCTTTTCGAGTGTTATTCCAATATCCCAAGTGGTTATTGAGCTAATAAACCATAGAAATGTGTGGTGTATTGCTTTTATATAATAACTGCATTTTCCACGTGGTTTACTGGTATAATAATCAATAGGTATTGACCAATCACAGCGCGCGCATTATCTTCAGTTATTGCATCAACTATTATATATTTTATATCACGATTTTTATGTCAGTTCCGGTTGTTCCGGTAGTTCCGTTGGTTTCGTTCCGTTCCGGTGTTCTGGTGTTCCTGGTTTTAGCACGTACCCTACTGAGTTATAATTTTTGTTTGTTTATCGGATGAATTTCAATTCTCAAGATGTAAACAATGACGTCAGCAAGGATTTCCCTATTTATCAACAAAAACAATAACAATAACAACATCAATAACCATAACAACAACATCAATATAAACAAGAGTAATTTCAACAACAGCAACAACAACAGCAATATAAACAACGACAAGAACAACAACAACATCGAAAACCATAACAACAACAACAACACCACCAACAACAACAACGACAGCAACGTAATAAAAAGCTTTATTGTACCCTTGTCATACATATTTTGCATAAATTGTTCATTCAAGTGTTTGATGAACGGGATGAAATCACAAAGGGACTGATAAATAATACCAGTTGCACCTTATTATGCTGTATTCCAACCTCCTGACTCCTCAGTTGCTTTGAAGCGCAACTGAAAATATACATAATAGTACAGTAGCAACTGCAAACTATACTTGTCCATTTTAAACTACGTATATTCTGCCTGAATACGTTTAGAGCGCATATAGCTCTATACAACCAGGAATGTTATGGACGCACAATAGGAACACATTTTAAGTTTTTCCCTTGATGAAACTTGTAAACCTTGACGGTCCTTCAAGTGTGAAGCTGAAGGTTTACCTATAAACGTTTGTGTTCATTATTAAAGCCCAAAAAACGACCACACCATAGCTTAACGGGTGGCAGTGTAAACCCGTCTTTGGCTTAAAATTTTTAACCCAAGCATTTTAACTGTCAGTGCAACAAACATTCTATTTACTTTTCCATTAGATACAAATTGTCAAACTGTGTAAACGGGAAGGGCAGACAAAATTTCATATCCAAATCAACTGCCTCCGTGTACCTGTATGTAGCTACGGGCCTGGTTCAGTTAAAATACTTTGTTTGACCGAAAAACTCAACTGGCAGTCCATGAAGGTGGCAGCGCAGAGCAGAGGTGGCTGTTTACGAGAAGGGACACCGAGGGCCGTTCAATTGTTTATAGATCTTCATTGAAATATCAACCTACAGACATACGCGTAAGCTTACAAATACTAAATAGCGTAAGAATATATACTAAAATGTGAACAGTGGAATGTAAATTAGATTTCTAGACAAAGTCAAAAAGACATCTATTGATGAAACACCGCTTGAACCTTTCAGTCCTAACATGCGGCAAATCGTAATCGTGACCCCTGACCCCCTGACCCCGTGACCCCGCAGTCTCCTCGTACGCTTCATGGGGAGAAGATCGTTCAAACAATGGTTATAAGTGGTCACCTTCGTTCTGGAATCAAGTCGGCTATAGGTGTAAACTTCGCAGTATAGCCATATTTTACCGCACGTTGCAAAACCTACCGCACGCTTGCGCACCAGGCACAAATAAACGCTGGGTTCACTAACCCGAATTAAATGCGGGAGGGCATTCCATTGAGGAAATTGACTTATTTTTACTTTTTATTTCTATTATTTACTACACATAAGCAACAGAGCTATTTGTTCGTGATTCTTTTCTAGATCGCTAAGCGAGATGTTGCAATCGTTCAACTTTAAAGTGAAATACAACTGATAGAGAAAATTAACACTGAGCAACAGCGAAAAACTTTGACAGAAGCTTTCAAGCAATCGTCACTAGATAGCAAGGCTTCACAGGCAAAGATGGCCAGATTCGATTGTAGAAAGAAGATACAAGAAGACAAAATAAACCAACGAGAGAACGAGACACACCTTAGAAAGGTGAGTTAGTGTTGTGTGAGGTACAACTATGTACACATACTACTGTTATGATGGAGATAAGCGAGACAAGCTATACTAGAAAGCTCTTGAAGCCCCCCCGGTACTTATTTAAGTATAACATCAGGCCTCGAAAACGGAGGTTGGGAGTGGGAGGGGGGGTGGGGTGCGGGCTTATTATAGAGCGGAATTAACAAAGAGAGGGATTCTTATTTAAATCATAAATTATAGAAAAAATAAAACAACTTAATTTTTTCCTGTAAATTATAGTACAACATTATTTTATATTTAACAAATAGATTGTGTCTCATAGCTTTGCAGTTACAACATTGTTTCAGAGACCCTAACTCGACGACAAAGCAAACTAAGATTCCCTGCAAATTGATTTAAACTTGATTTATATTTGCTCGACAGAAATAAAAGTTTGATATTTGGTCCGCTTCTTTTGTCTAATATTAATCTTCTTTTGTGTTTATACCTAACATTTCAACTATTATGTTAAATTTGTCCCAAGTTGGAAAGGGTGGCTTCATAAAAAGTGTAGGGGGGGGGGGGGGAGTATGATGTGATATTAAGGTCTGACCGAGTTCCAGTCACAAGCTTTGATACTCAGGTGCAAATTTTCACGTCCTTGACGGAGTCAAACACACGACCTATCAAGCGCCTTTAGGATGTTCCAGTCATTTTTTAGGGCCCAACCACGCGTTTCTACGTCTCGTTTGTATTTGGAAAGGGAGGTTTTAGAACCGCATTTTCGAGACCTTTTTTGAAAATTGTCCAGTTTCGTTGCGTGTTCGGTCGCTTGTGTGCGGTTGGAAGAGCTAACTGTTTTAACATCTCGAGATTAAAATCTCGTACCCAGATCTCTTGTGGACGAAATGTTAGAAAGAAAGAAAGAAAGAAAGAAAGAAAGAAAGAAAGAAAGAAAGAAAGAAAGAAAGGAAGAAAGAAAGAAAAAGCGTATACATAACTCCAGGTCGGGAGAACAGTGGTGCACTCAAATACGTTACTTACAAGGCTCATATGTGATATACGTAGAAGGTTTAAGTTACAAGTATGAATTGAAAAGGTGCAAAATGAAACATCATATCATGAGTTCTTTTTGTATGTAGTTATATAAAAAAAATTGGTATTTTAAGTTAAATATTTGTAATTTATGACATTTTCGTGATGTCATCTGATCTGATCTCATTTTATCTAAATTCACTGAAGGCAGCCATGTATTAAAAATGGACACCAGGGAGAGGCGTGGCTGTTGATAGGGGGAGGGGGGTGGAGGGCGGATGTGGCATTGGGACGTTAGGGGTTGGTAGGTAGTGGAGCATCAGTGCCCCATCCCATCCCAAAATTGTACCGAT
The DNA here is from genome assembly GCA_964030785.1 of Siderastrea siderea. NCBI lineage: Eukaryota > Metazoa > Cnidaria > Anthozoa > Scleractinia > Rhizangiidae > Siderastrea > Siderastrea siderea. The sequence continues at coordinate 7,091,496 of OZ034973.1, forward strand.
TGGAAACTTTCGTTGCCTCTTTCCTCGATTAACCATGTTAGCAGTTTGAAGGGAATTATTATTTTTCATTTGTTCCAAGAAGGGCGCAATTATTCAACGCAAGCTATTACTTATTTTGCGGATTAATGGACTGACGGCTGAGTCATTGGAGAAGATAAGGCACACTTTGAATTCAACAGAAACACCGAGTGAAAAGTTGGATAAGATTTTCCTCCTTTTGTTTTGAAATCCTTAATTAAATAAAGATTACTAAAACAATATTTTTTCTGCATTTCTGTTAACTATCGAACCTTTAAGATGGCTACCGAGGTGTATAACTCTGGGTGCAGAAGTATGCTGCAGACTTGGTTAACAGACAGGGAGAACAGGGAGGGGAGAAAATTTAAAATAGTACGAATTATTTAAGCAATATATCACAAATTTCTATGGTTTATTGGCTCAATAAACCACGCGGGATGTTGGAAGAACACGAGAAGAGATTGTAAGTCACGAGCCGAAGGTGAATGTTATTCCACCATGGTGAGTATTATTCCAACATCCCAAGTGGTTTATCCAGCTAATAAACCATGGAAAATGTGTGGTATATTGCTCTTATATAATACCTACTAAGAAAAACAATATTAACAATATTTTCTCTGCATTCCTGTTAACTAGCGAATGTTTAAGATGGCCACCGAGGTGTATAACTGGGTTCAGAAGTATGACGCAGACTTAGATAACAGGCAGGTTAGTGACGAAAAAAAAAAATTGGGCCACATGCATGGCAAACATGTGTCTTGCTAAAGGTGATAGTACTCCTTATCCGCGCTCCTTCAGTGGTCACAGCTGTTGTCGTCAAAGACTATATAGAAAACCATATTTAAGCTACAGATTTATCTCACGTGTAAGGTGAACGTGATTTGGAATTACTCTTAACACTCTAGCTATTTGCAGTTGCTAGAGAGAGCAAAGTTGCCCACGTTATTAAATAGGCCCTTGCAGGACATATTCATTCTAATGTACAAAGTGAAACATAATTGAAGCCCTATAAATATTCGTGATATTCTTAAAGAACATAATTCATCCTATATCTTAAGGTAGTCGGATTTTTCCATACCTAGATACAACACAGTAACCTATGGAAAACATTCGTCACGTTATTTAGGCCCCAAATTATGGGGCAAACTATCAACGGCAGATAGATCAGCTAAATCGCTGGCCGCTTTCAAAAACACTATACGTTAGTGAAATTTAAGTACACTGTTAGATGATAGCTACAAGGACTGTGCCCTTTGTAATACTTTAATAATCATAAATTTCTAAATAATTCCTAATCATAGATTTTATTGTTAATAGTTAGTGTTAATTATTTGTATTTTATTTGCGTCCCCACATTTATAGTATGGGTCTTTCCCAAGCTATAAGGTTTGACACTTGAATAAAGCTTCTGCTATGTAATACCAAATGAATTAGTTAACAAACTGCTAAAGTGTAATCTACAGGTTTTACTGAAGGCAGCCAAAGAAAGGGGAGGGGCGGAAAATGACTTGAATTACGCAGAAACGCTGATCAAAATACACTTCAATTTTGTTTAGTTTTTATTAAGTTGCACAACCTTAACTGTCGAAGAAACGTGCTGATGTTTAACAAAAGATTTCTTGTGTTTATTGGTACGGCAACCGGGCTTTTTTCACTTAATTTGTTACTATATACGTCTTATCATTGTTTGTAAAATAGAAAACTTGTTGTCATCTTGATCTTGCGCACACATGACTAGTTCATAATTATTTTATACAATATTGAAACAATTTTTACACAATAGCTTTGATACAATGAAACCTTGCTTCACTGATCGTCAAACAAGCGAATTGTCCTTAGGTCCTAAGCGTGTGGACCTTTCTTGCTCATACAGGTTCTCTTAAATCAACCAAGACTGTAAAACGGTCTTCATTTGCTCTAGATATTTCTTTCTCGCACTGTGCGTTTTAGTACCACGGACCAACGTGAAAATGCATGGTTTTGCAGTCTAAAATTAATCTTCTCAATGTAGACTCCCATCCAACAGGAACAAAACGTCAACAAAAGGCATAGAGGGTTTAATTATGTCATATTCTACATTTCTAGCATGAAAAATGTCCAATTTCCACCGTGTTTTGACCATTTCTCATTTTGAGTGAAATCCAAGATGGTGGCTTGAGAGCTAATTTCCTAAACACTTTATTCAGATTTATTTTAAACTTGGTCTTGCTCAAGATCGTTTGATTTCTGTTCCTCGAAGAAGGGGACATTGATGTAGGTTCTCTGTTAAAGAATGAAAAAGCGGTAAGAAGGCAGCGTTAGAAAATTAACATAAATATCTTCACCACCAGGAAAAAGCAATAGAAGGTCATAAATACGGTTTTAGTGATAGAAGTTTTTACGGATTAAAGCTATTCGCAGGCGACTTTGTCCAACGTGGGGTTCAACAAGAGGCATGCTTCTTCGGGTCTACCTAAAGTAGACAAGCTTACCTCTTTTTGATGAAGTATTTCTTGTAGTGTTACATGAAGTTCCTCAAAGGACGGACGATCATCGGGAGAACTCTGCCAGCAGTGTAACATGACTTCATAACTGAAATGAAGTATTACCAGTTAAAATCGTAACCTCGCAGCTAAATGTCATCTTATGATGACATTGTGGCTGAAAGATGACAAAAAGGTGAACTGAACACTGGGAATTTTAGAGTTCTCCAGTTACGAACATCTGAAAAGTTTGCGTTGTTTTGTTTTCAGACTGTTAACATGGCAAAATTGTGTGCTTCTTTCTTGAAGGTATTCGTGTCACAGTATTGCGCTAGATTCGTGTGACTTTACGGGTATAGTGAATTATTTTCTCGTTTCCTTGTAGGGGATCGAGAGGATGGGATGTTAGAGGGTGTCACATTTAGGGTATCATGGCCAGAAATCCCAGACATGACACCCGCGGAACGGCAGCGGCTATCTCGTATTTCCGAACAAACATGGCTATTATGTTCATAAAGAAAGGTATGAGGTGAAAATTAATATTTGAGCTTATGATAACTTCTAGCGTACCTGTATAAGTTTCCAAGTTGGAATCGACCAGGTGTAAACATCTTCAATCCCACTATATGAAATGCATACCTTCACCATTTCGGTAACACAGTCCATTTTAAGCGTGTTTTTAGCCGTTCTCGCGCTCTTTTTGCCCATCTATTTTCTGTGGGAAATTTTTGAAGCAGCAGTCCTCCACCGCAGCTGGGCAAGTTTCTGTTCAAGTGGTCGATTTTTCCAAGTTCATTCCTTAAAGTTGGCATCGTGTCGCACATACACAGCGATTTTCAGGGAGTTTTAAAACGATTAACAGCCTCCACTTTGACGATGAAAATACGGATATATGAAGATACAAAAGGAGAACCATTCCAGCGTGACCTACCGAAGTGCGCGAGTGAAAACTCGATTTTACACAAAGAAAAAACTAGGCTTTTTGCAGCATCTCCTTCACTTACCCGCCATGTGTGGTACCAAAATAAGGCTTGGAAACCAGGCTTTAAAACCCCGTTTAGAACTGGGGCTAGTGGTTAAACAGTCAGGCTGGTCAGCGCTCTAAAGTTTTTGCATATGTTACCTCTCGCGCAAGGTGGCAGCAATTTTAGTTAGGGAATCAAGTTACAGATGCACACAAAACGGCAAAATTTCTTTTCATAATAAGCTTAAACACGAAATAATCACAGCGAAATGATATTGTCTATAAAACGCAAGGTCTGAGTAAGATTAATTAAATCAGCCTTTCATTATAAGAAGTCAAATGCAAATATTCAGAAAATCTTACATATTGTTTCTTTCGCCGCTGTATGATTCTTTCAACGTCGTATAGTTTCTCCCTTTTATATTTCTTGCGGGTGGTGTCGAACAAAACGACAGACGAAAGATAATTCAGTTGTAAATAGTCGACCTGGGTGCCTGCACGTCTTTCAACCGCCATGTTGGTTTTTCTACTATTTTGGAGGAAGCCGCGTACTGCTGCACGGGCTCAAATCTCCAGGATTCCTGGCCATGTTTGGATGAGCACTCTCCTCAGTTCAACTTGTCAGTCAACGTAAAATAACGCAACAATTTGATTTACTATACTTACAGCTCTTCAGAACAATGCGCTGGTTTTTCCAGTCGCACACCATCCTGCAACATTTTATGAAGCTCGACCACGCCCTTCACACCCCTGTAAGGTAGCTCCCCTAAAAAGCACAAGCATGAATGAATTAATGAAGCGATTAACACAAATTTCTGTGTAATGGATAAACGCTGGTGTTGATATAACGAACAGTTCTTCCCTTTCACTGTGGGTCGACGATAAAGTCGATCACGCCTTTTGCTGTACTGTAGTTTCCTTATAAGTCACACGGTCGCATGAGTGAATTAATTATGCGATAAGTTGATAGAACTTTCTGATTGACAGATGAAAGCTGGTTCTCGTATTTGTGAAAGGGTTGGGGAGAAGGCCGGGGTAGAGGGAGGGGGTTGTTGCAGCGCCTTATCCACTACATTGACATGCGGACAGTTTACCTAGAATTATCACTTCAGTTTCGGAGCTAAAATAAGTCTCTGAAAATTACCTTGAACGGACAAGGATTATGAAGCAATGGAGGAAACTAAGCTGTCACGATTGACTTCTCTATTTCGCATACAGAGCGGAAATGTTAGGGTATAAGATAACTTTGGAGTTGGAATGGTTTGTATGCCAAGGGTACACACATCATCTCGACCAAACATGCTGGTCTCACTTTACTATGGTTTATATGAATCGTTAAACTCACCAAGGGTAACTATCTCCCACAGGACAACTCCAAATGACCACCTGGTGAGATTAAGAAAGCGTAAGTACCAGTGATGGAGGTGTTTAAAATGATTTAGAGGCCCAGAATGACAGTTAGCCAACCGACAAAAACGCGAAACAGTGGATATCCCATTTTGATTCACTCTGTGTGCGTCAGTTGGCCCTGAAAGAAAGCAATTAACCGGAATGGTACCTTAATGAAGCGGAATGATTCCATCCCGTTCCATTTCTGTTCCTGCCAGTACATTGCGATGTCCCTCCATTTCATTTCAGTTGAGGAGAGAGGTGTGGCTCGGAATTTGCGGCAGGGGAGTGCTGATCAGAGGGGAAAACCCATGACTAATTTTAGACCTAGCCTCAAAAAAAGTCATTTTTAGAATTTTTGTTTCTATCACGCCAAAACGGCAAAAATACACTGCCCTTTACAGAGAGGGTAACACCTGTCTAAGAAGTATTATTAAGCCACTTACACATCTCCTTTGATTGTACTGACTCCTCTCAAGGCTTCCATTGACATCCATAGCCACGGAATGCGTCCCTTGAGGAAAAACGATAAGATCGTTAAACATTGTTTTGCAAGTACACCCAGCAAACTGATGTTTTGGAGGTTTAGCTGATACTGACGATTAGATTAGCTGATTCTCCTTGCTATCTCGGAGTCGCAAGGGAAACGGAAAATTGTTAGAGATAGCGACACCGAGGACGATTTGGTTTGTCAAGATTATGGTGCTATTTTGAAAGGGTTTAATTCGCGATAGCAGGGGTCCACTGTAGGTTACTTTCCAAAGTCCTGTCTATAAATAAGCCCCCATCCCCTTCCGAATCCCACTTAATAGGGGGTGCTTGTGATGAAATAAGACATTAACCAATCGACACAAAGCCTAGGTAGAAAAACTGCAAAAATTAAGACTGTTCTTTTTTGAAAGCAAGAAAGAACTCAACTATTAACAGAACTATTAAGTTATTTACCTCTGTGACCTTAATGTATTGCCCATCAGTCGATATGTTGCGTGCCATTCCAAAATCTGCCACTTTCGCTACCAGGCCATTTCCAACCAATACATTTCTGGATGCCAGGTCGCGATGAATACACTGTGCGTAAGAAGGACAAGGAAGGCTGAATATACCTGAATTCGCCGAGGAAGTAGCCAAAGTCATATTGTTTCTTGAGCATCTCATTATTTACAAGATCCTCTTATTTATTGCTAAGGGTAAATAGTTATCTTCAGTTGATGTTTTCCTTGAAACCGTTCTGAAAAATTCGGGCAATCTTTTTGTCCAGAGGTTGGCTAATAAAACTACCTAGTACGCACGTGTAGAGCAATTGTTCTGCTTACCTGTTTACTTTCCAAATGTCTCATACCATTCGCAACGTCTGAAGCAATGCTTAACAGTTCTCTCTCGGTCAGCTTGGACCATATGTTAGTGTAAGCTGGATCCCCACTCTGAGTCTGAACATGACTGTCCCGAAGTATTTTATCAAGACTTCCGCCGGAAACAAACTCAATGACGATGCAGAGCGGTTCTGGAAAAAATGAAAAATGTTCTATAAGGTCCATGTAAGAAGTACATGTCGAATACAAAATAAGAATCAGTTAAAAAAACCCTTAAATTTCGTCATACACTCCAGAAAATAAACCCTGTCTTACAAAAACCTGCCAAGAAAAACTTGATTGTTCACGAGCAAGCTTTGCTACTTAAAACGTTTCCTTGTCATGTTTCTTAGTTCAACAACTGTGTTGCCAATTTTTACAAGAAGGAGGCTTGTCAAGGATATACTTGATAAACTTTGTCGTACACACGAGACGTGAATATTAACTCTTCAAATGACGCGTACGCCTTAGTCTTACCTTCAAATGTACAAGCTCCGACTAAGCTAACGATATTGGGATGGCGGCCGACATGGATAAGTGTTTCCAACTCTCGTATGAGTGCCAGACGCTCTTGCTGGTCTGCCTTGTCTGTTAACGAAAAGGAGGCGACATAAGATAAGATTTAAGAATGCTTCAAAGTCTAGTACAGACAACTAATTCTCCTAAGAGACCGGGCTGATACGCTGCGTGTTGTCGTGTTGGAAATTACACACCACTGTGCATGATAGTTTCGGCCGACATTTTTGCTGTTACTCGATGGACACGGTTAGTGCTCGATTGGGATAGTCGACTGAGAACTGGTCAAATATTGATATTTATGTCGACCGGTACAGGAAGACCCTCTCTTGACTTCAGCTATTACTGTTAATCACCAGAATCTATATGACTTAGAGATTGATGTTTAAGGCATGTTTTAAAATTTGCTGGGCCCTTACTCTCCTCTAAGCTCTCCTACGCATTTTGCTGGATCCTCGGAATGCTTCGCGTAAATTTTAGGATAATTGGGAATTTTGAGTTTAATTTTTATCATTATCTGTGAATTTCAATTTTTAATTGATTGTGATTTCGGTATCGGTACTTCCCATCGGAAGTCCAACACGCCCACCACTACCCACCGCTTGTGCCTTCTTATCAATCAGAAGGCTTCCATTCAATCAGCAAGTACAAACCTTTGAGTCTTTTCACCGCCACTGGTAGTTCATTTCCATCTGTTCGTAAGTACACTCCTTTATTCACAATACCAAACTCTCCTCCGCCCAGCTTCTCTTCAGTTATAACGAGCCTTTCTCGAGGAATTTCCCAGTTTCTGTCTACTGTGGCCATTCCTTGTAGGTACAATTCGTTATCGCTGACTTCTTGTCCGTCCGTTGTGGATAGTGTGCCATCCAGACTGGAATTCGTACTGCCACTTGATTGGCTACTTCGCAGCTGATTTATAGTATCCAATCGCGTGTCATTTTTAATTTGGAGCTGGATGAATTCTTGTTGTGCTTTGATCATCTGTTTTTAAGAACAATGAAATTAGTCTTATGACAAAAATAACTTTTAAAAGAATCAAGTATCAGTTAGCTTAAAAATTATCCCCAGTGTCTTTAAAATGCGACTAGCAAACAACATTATATACACAGTTATTTGCAAATGCCCATTTTCTGGCAATTATATTCTTCCTTTCATCTTGCCATTTTTGTCATATCAAAATTCAGGTTAAGGAGTCCGTGTTTTTTTCATCGGTAGTGCCGATGTCTTAGGTGACAAGGAGCATTTTAGTACTTCCGCACTCTTTTTACCCCATTTTGTCATAACGCCATGGATAATGTTTCCTAAGGGTTCGCCCCACCGACCCTACAAACCACTAACTCAAATATCGCGCCTCAATAATGAATTCGCTACCACTCGCTTTTATTTTTATAAAAGGTTCAACTAATTTAGCCTGGGATAGATCATTTCAACCTGACAGTAGGGAAGTGTACCTCCACATTGAGCTGATAGTTTGCTTTCTTTCGCTGCTTCTGCTTGAAAACGATCAGAATTATAAGAAGAACAAGAATGGCGACCCCAATGCTAACAGAAGACCAAAGGACTTTCGACAAGCTGTCTGAGGTATCGGAATTACCTGCAGAACAGGAAGATGAATAGCAGTTTGACGCGCTCTGATTGCTTATATTAGCTACAACACTAAATACTTAAGTCTTAAAGATCTCTATAATCAGAAGTGCTAGGAAATTTTCATTCCAATAACAACTTAGACAAATAACTTCCCCTCGTTTCGTTAGAGTTGTGTCGAACATCGCATCGATATTGTTCTGCAACGGTGCAATATATTGAAAAAGGTGGCTAGGGGTATTATGAGACATTTCTAAATTCACATAGAGCGATACGATATTACGAACAAGTGATGTAATCCTAATGTAGCTTTTCCAGTCTATTTTGTCACCAAGTAATCAGTCATATGAAATACGGTTTGACGCACGTCATCATTCAAATAACAACCGTTCATTTAGCATTTACAGGTACTTGAATATAGTGCAAGTGTTCTTAGCTGGTCGTTCTTGAGCTCAGGTGTGTTGATATTTAACCTACCTTCAAATTGAGAATCTGTAGAATTTGTAGGCCACTCTGCGATCGTTATTGTCGCTTCGTTGGTGAACGATTTTCCCACCGAGTTTCGTGCCACGCATCGATACTTTGGTGCCTGTGTTCTTATTTCGTGGAATACAAGGGCGAGCGATGAAATATTGCCATTTTGGACCACTGTTTCATTTGAGACTGTCGAGTTGTTTTTCAACCAACTTATCCGCGGACTTGGGAATCCATCTACGGCACAGATCAGGGTTGCCATGGCAACGCCTTTGGTAAGGTAGAGGGTAGTGCTTTGGGGATGTATAGTAAAGATTGGTTTCCATAGTACTGAAAACATGAAAAGACAATGTTTGTAGTCTAAATTGTCAGGGGACAGCCGACGTGTCCACCGCGTAGTTTGCTCACAATAAGACAGAAAGTTAATAATTTTCTAAAATATTAAAAACAAAGCCGTACCACATGGCATATCTTATATTGTGACCCTGGTATCGGAAGAGAAATGAACGATTTTAAGAAGATGATGGTTACAGGGCCGCCAGGTCTCCCCTCATTCTATTTCTGATCTCGTTTCATCCATTCAGTCTACCAAATGTGAGGTAAGTCAATATGACTTTTCCTCATTTATTACAAAGACATTGACTAAGACAAGGTTTTTTTGAACCAAATCAAGCACTATTTCACCACCTACAAAAACAAAAAAAGCGATCTTGGAAGTCGATTATATTCCTTTTGGTCACCTTCTGCAAGCACAGCCTTTCTAAACGACCCAACCAGAATTAGTACCTAAGAAATGGGGTCACTCCTCCGATCGATGCGGTCCTATCGGAAGGAATTTAGGGAATTTTTTTTATTAAACCACTGCTATTTTAGCAATAGTAATAAAAAACAACATCACTGACTTTTCGTCGACTTCAGCAGTTATTAATTAAGTTTCGAAAATTTTCCTAGTGTGTTTCTTGGTGTTGAATAAGCCAACAGTTCAGTTGATTCAGTTCGGTGAACTTGTCAGTATACCCCCAAAGTCTCAAAATCAGAATATGCATTGAAATAAATCTTTGCCATTAAGATAGGAGAAATTTTTTTGAAGCTTCAACATTCTACCCTCCTTCAATAGGATTATTGTTAAGAATGCAAAAACATTTTTTTATGATTCCTAGTGCAACTGAAAGCTTTTACGTACATTATACTACATCTAACAACACTGTGCATCTCTATACCACTTGCTTTATTACCTTACCTGACAAAGTCGCAGTAGAGGACCTCTTCCGACCCGTCGGGTTCTTTGCCTCGCACCAGTACTCTCCTTGGTCATCTAGGCTGACGGATCCAAAAGTTAACGTCGAATGACCCTTGAATCCTCTTACGGACGAACGTAGTAGGCGTTGGCCATTCTTAAGCCACGTGATAACTGGGAGGGGAATCCCTGACGCTTGGCAGGTCAGATTGGCTCTACTTCCGGTAAGAATCTTCAGCTGTTTTGGTGGGTGGGTATTGAATCGCAGTGGTAATGATTCTGTAATAAAATAGTAAATTAAAAAACTCTAGGTAGTGTGAATTAAGAAAATTTCATGATATATTCATCAGCGAGAAGTAGGAAGTAGTAAGATTGTTATTTCAGTGGAAGTGTTTGATTACCGTAATAGTCCAGGGCTTTCATTGGTTGCCAAGTGATGTTTTCCGGTATGCTTAAGTGGTCGTCATGTTCGTTGAATGAGAATAAGGAAAAAAACAAAACAAAAACAAAAGAAAACAAAAAAAAAATATGACCACCCAGCATAGTATAAAAGAACTAACGAGCAGACTCTTCGAGTACAGATAAATCTGTGATTTCTATTGGTGACTTGTATTATAACTTTTTAACTCCCTTGAGAGTTAGTGGCAGCCTATTGTACGTAAATAAAGCTTAATCGTAATTAAGGAATATGTGGGTGTATAGGAGATTACCTCTAAATTCCAAGCTCCATGTACCCTCTGTACAGGTCATCTGATTGTGAGCCCAGCAGGTGTAATTACCAGAATCCTTCTGTGTGGCATTTTGGATCGAAAACGTACACACTTTACTGTCCTCGCTGTCCAGGCGATCGTCACCACCTCCACAGTCTTTTAAAATAGCTATTTCATCGTTGAAGTAGTATTGTATCCAATATGGTTGGCCATAGTAATGATTTCCAAAATTTGCTTTTGAAGCGTTGCTGGTACAAATGATTGTTACGTTGTAGCCAATTGGAAGGACGTGTTCATCCGGGAATTCAAGAGTGTTTATCTCTAAAGTAGGTGCAGTCGGAACTGCGAATAATAAGAAAGACAAAAATTACTACTGGTCAGCATGGTCAGGCTATTGTGACAGTTCTCATCACGTGGCTGTCGGCAGACTGATGATGAATGAATAGGTGAATGGATTAATATTAAATGGATGAATAAATGGTGGATGGATGGATGGATGGATAGATCATGGTTGGAAGGATGAAAGTAAGCATTAAGCTGGGTGGGTGCTGGCTGGCTGGGTTAAATGGTTGTAGTCATTCGATCCTGCTTTGAATAACCAGGCCCTAGCTGGTTTCATGAATGGTGGATGCGTTACTGGAAGGGAGATAGATTGTTGAAATTACCGACCCAAACAGGTTTGTAAGGCAAGGAGGGAAGATTCTTTCTGACTGAAGGCTGCAGAATCTTATTTTAAAAAAAATAATAAAAAAAACGACAAGTCCATATCGTGAAATTTTTGCCGAATGTACTTGCTGATTGTACTTGAGAAATTTTAACTTTCAGAGCTCCCTTTCAGATCCCTGTTCGATTCGCATGCAGGTTCACTTATGTTATAATTATTCAATAAGGGTTAGCTGTATCTAAAGCTTTATAATGGTCTTTTCAGAAAAATTCTGCAACATGATAAATGCTGATAAAAGCTTAAGGAAGAAGGAAGCTGAAAATTGAGCACACCCAGTCGGATCCTCGATTTACTTATATTAAGAAGATTTCTGAATAATATACAACTGTAATTAAAAGCTAAGCGTTAGCTCTATTTAAAGCTGTACAGTCTTTTAAAAACTCGACAAAAAATTGATTAATGTTAAGAAAGAGAAAGATTCCATGATTGATAGAGAGTAGAGCGCTGATTATGAGTGGAAATGTAAGTGAACGCACTGATACAAACAGGACGGAAAACCGTCATTGGATAAACACAGAAACGTAATGAAACGGAATGAACCGGAATGAATCGGGATGACCCAGGATGTAGGGCGACCCTGATAAAAATCTTGGATCTTTGAAGATCATCATAAGGACCCTTGAAGATCTTGAGGGGGATCCTTAAGAATCTTCACCTATAATCCTCAAAGATAAGGATTTTTGCAATTTAAGATTATGGTTAGATTTCTACCAGGGGATGACACTGGAATGAAACGCAACAGAACGGAACGGTGTCAATCACGTTCATTCCGGCACACATTCCATGTTTATTCCAGTGATGATCCGGTTCATTCCGATGTTTGGTAACGCCACTTTGAAATTCTCTAGCTCAGCTCCTTTGCTTGTGAAAGACTGTTAATCGTGGAAATAACCAACACAGTCCACTGGGACGTTATCGTCGTTATTATAAGCACACTTGCCTCCCTTCTTGCATTCTTGTAAAGTCATTCGCACGACATTTACATTCCAGAAGCTCGTACGCTCTAATACTGTATTTTCCTGGTTTGTTTGGAACCTTGACTTTTGTTGTTACACCGTATGGTTTGCAGTCAAGATCAGCACCCACGTTAATTTGGGCAGCACATGTACTTGGACCACCCATGGCGTGAAAATAAACTTTACGTACACACCCGGCAGGGCAGTAGAGGTTCTGTCTACAGTACTTGTAACACCCTCTTACCAAGATTGTGCCTCCCGAAGGGGCAGTGAAGATACGCTGTCCTGCAATCCAGAAGAGTGGATTTCCAACACGGATTGTTCCAACCAGCACTCCTTTTGCGTTGTTAGGTATCGTACCACATCTATATGCTAGCAAACTGTGTGCCATTATACTGTAAAATCCATATTTCACGGGAACTGTGGCTTTAACTGCGAAATTATACTTCCAACAGTTCCTAAGATTGCTAGGATCTTTGCCACCAGAGCACTTGGCCAGTTAACCAAATTTTAAATACATCACGCGTATGCAACGCGGACAGTGGGTTGAATTGCAGAACCCGTAAGCGCCCTTTAGTGTTATTTCTACTCCTGGGAATTCGTAGAAGTTTTTTGTGTGTAATGTGAAATATTCACCTGGACGAAGCGTCTCGGAGAGAGCATTGCTTATCCACAGCGCCAGTAGAACGAAGAGAGGCATCTTTGTGTTGTTTATTTTTGTTGAAACCTTTATATACCTAACAAATCGTCTCTTTTAACGAAAATAATACTTATAAATAAAAATCTAGGAATGTTGGATAAAAGGATAATTACAAATAATTTATAATAAAAATTTTTTATGTCATTAAAGATTGTGTTTATTGTTTATCGTGGTGTAAGGTAGGCAAGATGAACGTTTATTCGTTTGTCTCACGACGGAATCGCTTTGAGTTGTTGATCGCGACCAACAACTCAAACTCGTTAAAAACGCGTTCAAACTCGTTCTCAACTCGTTCATCTAGCCAATAATTTATTACTTTTATCGCGTAAATAACACTGACGACATGATCCAATGGGCTTTTAATGCTAATACTAGAAAGCTAAAAAACTTACTCCAAAAAGCTAAAAACTACAACATAGAAGAACGAGATAATATTTCCAACATAACAATTTTTTAAATTGGTTCCCCCGCCGAAGACAGAATACTCTAGTTTTTTTTAATATGCCGGTGATTTACAATGCTTTTAGTCGCGATCCGTCTAATTGTGAGCATCCGTTTTCTCCTAAGGCTTCCAGGTTCTAGTTCAAGTTATTATACTATACGTACCTTTATGCTGCGATTTAACTGAGACACAGGCAGCACTTGTTGCGTCGTGGAAGATAAGAACTAAACCAATAATCAGCAGCATAATACAGTATGTTCTGCAACTTGTGTTACGCACCTAAAATAAGATAAAATGAATTAAGGAATGTAAGTATTTATGGATATCAGTACAAAACCAAAAAAAAAAAAATTCCCCCATCTGTTAATGACCACCGGGTTGCACCCAATTAATTTTTTAAATTAAATGATCATGTTATGTTATGCACATGATGCATTTAATTTGTTTATTCACCATCTTGGGATACAATACGAACATGCTCCAGACTGAATGCTTTGGCGTTACTATCTGATTCGATTGCCTTTCTATGGAAAAGTTTACTGGATGACAGTTCGCTTTTAATTAGTACGTTTCCTTTCATGTATAAACTGAAAGTTAACCAGGATAAATTTTTGCAAGAATATGAAATACAACAAAATTTGGCATTTCGCTTTGTTACTGAAAACGTGGTAGTAACTCATTATTATACAAACGAGTTCTAACAAATATTGAACACGAAATTTTATTTAATTTCACAGGCTGAGATGAATACCTTGAAATTATAACGAAAAGAGATTTATAAAACCTCTTGTTCGAACAAGTTTTAAAAGCAAAATAGGGAGGCAAACCGATTAAGCTATTCAATTATCGATTTTGCCTATTAAGTACCTCGTTAAACTTATGCCATATTAACGTTAAATCTACTAATTCAACTACCAGTTCATTAGGGTTAGTTAGCTCTTGTAGGCTTAATGGCCCACCACGAACGGGTCACCATTTACTGAAACTAACATGATGGCTTATGATAGAACAAAAATTTCACCAAAATATAAGCCAGTGACATATTCTATTGCTTCCGTAATGAAATAAAAATGCATTTTATTTTATATATAATATGGCAATGACGAGCCACAATAATTTAATTTTCAATACTGAGTCATGTAAACTGTATTTAAACAAGCTGCAAAATATGATTAGAAACACCCTTAAGTAAAAAGTGTTTATATAGATCCTAGCGTGCAGCTATATCACCAAACAAAAAAGAAAAATAGCATAAAATATAAAGAACACCTTACGATTATTAGTCATCGAGGATTCTTATCCTCAACCATTGCCTCAACCCATGCCTTCCATATCACAAGCCTTGCATGTGCTACTTTGCTCCGTGTTATGAACGTAGTCGTTTATTTTCACCGATGATTTTCGAACGCGTGCGGTTTAGTGAATTTTCCTCTACTTACAAAACGTATCGAATATCATGACCCGTTCGCTAGTAGACACCTGTTATTCGATGTCATGACAACGGTTTCTTACAAACACCTATTATTCAATATCATGATAACGGCTTCTCACACGGAGGTATTAGCCAGTAAACAGCAAAGTCATTGACACTAAGGAAAGCGAAACAAATGTACGCAAGACTTTTTTTTAGATAGTTTACCATGTATTCGCGGATGTACTAATGCTTGCAATTTTTGTTAATTTCTTCTTAAAAAATCACTGACATTGTTCTTGACATTATTCTTATGAACTTAAAAATATTAAGTTGTCGCTTCAACCAAGCTTTTTAACAGTAGAGTTAGTGTAGAGTACGAGCAGTCTCAATTTCCGCTCAAGCACAGTCGCGAGCGAGTGCGAAAATCGCTTGCCGCGTGCGTGTAGTGAGCCGCCTCACTTTCCTCGCTGCCCCGGTGACAGCGGTGGCAGGCGAGCGTACTCACCATGGCGCCATTCCCCGCTCCCCAAATCCCTATTTTATGAGCACTGACGAAACAATCCATAACGACAAACTAGAACTGCTTTTATTATTTTTAACGTCTTAGGTGGTGCGTGTAATGTAAACTAACGACTTTTCAATAGGGACCAGTCATAATCACGAAGTGCTGGTCAAAGCGAATTCTTAACGCCTACAGCTGCCTTTGTTAAATATCAGCAACTTTCGTTGCCATTGCACTACGATATGATTGCGACTCGAGTGATTCGTAGCATTGGGAGCAGCGGGCATGCAATGTGAGCGGAGAATGGGTCAAAAATTACACAGTCAAGGGTCCCTCATGGCAGCCTTTATATTGACATCGCACACGCTTTGCCTTTGCTTCATGCAGTGTGAGCAAAAACGCGTCAGATTTCCCAGTCAAGGCACAGGCTTACCGTCCTCTGTTTGTGTGGTGGGCTGTGCATTTACAATAGCTGTGTCGGTTTATCAAATTAGCAAAACTAAAGCCGAAATTTAGGAGTTTTAAAACTAAGGAAAATGAAATAAAAACTCATAAAATTGCTGCCATATGCATGGTGTTTTGATTTGTGTTTCTGTGTTTATGTTGACGATTTAAGGCTCGCGAAAGCGATGTTTGAGTTAGATTCGATCGCGGATAGACCTTTAGGATCAAGCCCAGAGTTTTGAATACGACCGTCAATTTGCTTTCTCCTGTGATCGGCAAGAAATCGGAACTCAAAGGAATTCGAAGAATGCATTTTTCCTTCAAAATTTGAATTCGTTGATCTGCGAAAGCTTGGATTTCAGATTGTGATTTTTACAGTACTGTTAGGCCTCATGTGAACCTTTAAATCATTAGCACATTAAGTTGTTTTTTTCTTTTTTTATCTTGTGTGTGTTTGCCATTTACCATTGCCATTACCATTTACTATTGCTTTTTGATTGTAAAATCCAACCGTGAAAAGGGCGGTCGAATGAGAATAAGCTTGAATTCCCCACTGAGTCCGCGTCTTCCATTTTGTTTTGTTTTAAATTTTTGCGCCCAGCGACCCTCAGTCTACGCGCAGGGGAAATTTAAAAATCGCGTGTCTTTCAACTGGGTTCCTTTGTCGGTCAAACTCGCCACTCGGGTGACCACAGAGAAGATTTTGTCACGGACCAAAACTTTCGCGTAGGGACGCCAGGGGCGGCAGATTGTCGCACACGAATTCAAATTTTAAAGGAAAAATGCATTCTTCGAATTCATTTGAGTTCGGATTATTTGCAGATCTTAGGGAGAAAGCAAATTGACGGTCCCATTCAAAAGTCTGGGCTCGATTCTAAAGGTCTATCCGCGATCGAATCTAACTCAAATTTAGAAAAACGGCAGCAATTTTATGAGTTTTTATTTCATTTTCCTCAGTTTTAAAACTCCTAAATTTCGGCTTTAGTTTTGCTAATTTGATAAACCGACACAGCCATCATAAAAATGCATAGCCCGCCACACAAACAGAGGATGGTAAGCCTGTGGTCAAGGGTGCCTCATGGCAGCTTTTGTTGACATCGGACACGCTCTGCTCCCTCCGCTGCAAAACAATTCTAAATGACAATGAAATCCGCGTAAATAGTCGCCAAAATACCGCCAGAATTGCCAGCAGTTTACGAGAAAATTAAAGAAATTTTAAAAATTCGCATCAATAATCGCACGTGGTGACTACCCAAGTCATAAATAATGATCGTTTCCATAGCCAAGCGAAACAAATCACGTGGGAAAAGATAAATTATGCAGTGTGGGGAGGGGTGAACATATTTTACTTGTCAGGGAGGGGAGAAAATTTAAAATGATACAAATTATTTTAGCAATATATCACACATTTCTATGGTTTATTGGCTCAATAAACCACGCGGGATGTTGGAAGAACACGAGAAGAGATTGTAAGTCACGAGACGAAGGCGAGTGATTTACAAGATTTTCGAGTGTTATTCTAAAATCCCATTGGTTTATGGAGCTAATAAACCATGGAAATGTGTGGTATATTGCTTTTATATAATAACTACTAAAAAAAAAAACAATATTAACAATATTTTCTCTGCATTCCTGTTAACTAGCGAACGTTTAAGATGTATACCGAGGTGTATAACTGGGTGCAGAAGTATGACACAGACTTAGATAACAGGCAGGTTAGTGACGAAAATAAATTGGGCCACATGGCAAACATGTGTCTATTGCTAAAGGTGATAGTACGCTTTATCTGCGCTCCTTCAGTCGTCACAGCTGTTGTCGTCAAAGCATACATAGAAAACCATATTTAAGCTACAGATTTATATCACGTGTAAGGTGAACGTGATTTGGAATTACTCTAACACTCTAGCTATTTATAGTTGCTGGAGAGAGCAAAGTTGTCCACGTTCAGTAAATAGGCCCTTCCAGGACAAATGCATTCTAATGTACAAAGTGAAACATAATTTAAGCCCTATACACTGTAAATATTCGGGGTATTTTTAAGGAACGTGATTCATCATATAGCTGCAAGGGCTGTGCCTTTTGTAATACTTTAATAATCATAAATTTCTAAATATTTCCTAATCGTAGATTTTATTGTTAATAGTACGAGTTATTTTTATTTATTTTTATTTTATTTGTGTCCCCACATTAGTATGGTTCTTTCCCAAGCTGTAAGGTTTGACACTTGAATAAAGTTTCTGATAATACCAAATGAATTAGTAAACAAACTGCTCAAGTGTAGTCTACAGGTTGTACTGAACTTTGTGTGCGAAGTCCGAAAGTGGACTTTTCAGATGACAGATGGATTAGGCAGTGCCTTCACGGGGTACGTTAGATTGCACTGTACTGGTTAGGGAAGAAGTCGTGTTGTGTTTGTTGTTTCAAAAAGGTACTTTTGAGTCTATGCCTCAAACCCTGAAAAGTGAGTTTTTAAATGAAAGCTATTGCGCACCTTTCTCCTTTATTGGTGTTTGTTTTGCAGCCTGCGTAACTAAAAATGGAACTAGTTATTCTATCTGCAGGAAGAATACGATCTCCACACACGCATGTATGAGGCCGATAAAGCCGAACTCTCAGGGCTTCAAGCTCGGTTTGAAGTCTTAGAGAAACAATACAACGCCATCATGGAGGAACGACGCCTCTTGGAAGAGGAAGAGGCAAGAAAGCTTGAAGAAGAAAGACAACAGAGACAAGCTGCTACAGCTATCCAAGCGGCTTGGCGAGGGTACCAGTTTAGAAAGATGTTGCGAAACAAAGCAAAGAAAACAGGAAAAAAGGGGAGGGGTGGAAAATGACTTGAATACGCAGAAACTCTGATCAAAATACGTCTTTTTTGTTTAGTTTTTATTAAGTTGCAAACCCTTAACTGTCAAAGAAACGTGCTGATGTTTAACAACAGATTTCTTGTGTTTATTGGTAACGTATGTGAAAGCGACTAATAAATATAAAGAGAACGGCAACTGCTTTTTTCACTGAATTTGTTACTATATACGTCTCATCATTGTTTGTATAATAGAAAAACTTGTTGTCATTTTGCGCACGCATAACTAGTTAATAATTATTTATTTTTCACAATATTTCAACAATTTATACACAATAACTTTTATATAATGAAACCTTGCTTGACCGATCGTCAACCAAGCGAATTGTCCTCAGGTCCTGAGCGTGCTGTCCTTACTTGCTCATACGTTTTCTCTCAAATCAACCAAGACTGTAAAATGTTTGTTTTCTGTTCCTCGAAGAAGGAGACATTGATGTAGGTTCTCTGTCAAAGAATGAAAAAGCGGTAAGAAAGCAGCATTAGAAAATTATGATAGACATCTTCATCACCAGGTTTTAGGTCTTCATTTGCTCTAGATATTTCTTTCTCACGCTGTGCGTTTTCGTGCCACGGACCAACGTGAAAATGCATGGTTTTGCAGTCTAAAATTAATCTTCTCAATGTAGACTCCCACCCAACAGGAACGAAATGTCGACAAAAGGCATAGAGGGTTTAATTATGTCATATTCTACATTTCTAGCATGAAAAATGTCCAATTTCCACCGTGTTTTGACCATTTCTCATTTTGAGTGAAATCCAAGATGGTGGCTTGGGAGCTAATTTCCTTAACACTTTATTCAGATTTATTTTAAACTTGGTCTCGCTCAAGATCGTTTGATTTCTGTTCCTCGAAGAAGGGGACATTGATGTAGGTTCTCTGTTAAAGAATGAAAAAGCGGTAAGAAGGCAGCGTTAGAAAATTAACATAAATATCTTCATCACCAGGACAATAGAAGGACATAAATACGGTTTTAGTGATAGAGTTTTTACGGATTAAAGCTATTCGCAGGCGACTTTGTCCAAAGTGGGTTTCAAAAGAGGCATGCTTCTTCTGGTCTACCTAAAATAGACAAGCTTACCTCTTTTTGGTGGAGTATTTCCTGTAGTGTTACATGAAGTTCCTCAAAGGATGGACGATCATCGGGAGAACTCTGCCAGCAGCGTAACATGAGTTCATAACTGAAATGAAGAAGTATTACCAGGTAAATTGTAACCTCGTGGCTAAATATGTCATTTTATGATGACATTGTGGCTGAAGGATGACAAAAAGTTGAACTGAACACTGGGAATTTTAGAGCTCTCCAGTTAACGTCATCTGAAAAGTTTGGGTAGTTATGTTTTCAAACTGATAACATGGAAAAATAGCGTGCTTCTTGAAAGTATTTATGTCATAATATTGCGCTACGTTTTCAGACTCGTAACATGGCAAAATGGCCTGCTTCTTGAAAGTATTTTTTTCACAATATTGTGCTAGCTTCGTGTGACTTTGCTGACATAGTTAATTATTTTCTCGTTCCCTTGTAGGGGATCGAGAGGCTGGGATGCTAGAGGGTGTCACATTTGGTGTATTTGGATAAGCACTCTACTCTTCAACTTGTCAGTCAACGCAAAATCACGCAACAATTTGATTTACTATACTTACAGCTCTTCAGAACAATGAGCTGGTTTTTCCAGACGCACACCATCCTGCAACATTTCATGAAGCTCGACCACGCCCTTCACACCCCTGTAAGGTAGCTCCCCTAAAAAGCACAAGCATGAATGAGTCAATGAAGCGATTAACACAAATTTCTGTGTAATGGATAAACGCTGGTGTTGATGTAACGAACAGTTCTTCCCTTTCACTGTGGGTCGACGATAAAGTCGATAACGCCTTTTGCTGTACTGTAGTCTCCTTCTAAGTCACACGGTCGCATGAGTGAATGAATTATGCGATAAGTTGATAGAAATTTCTGATTAACAGATGAAAGCTGGGTCTCGTATTTGTGAAAGGGTTGGGAAGAAGGCCGGGATGGATGGAGGCTGTTGTTGCAGTGCCTTATCCGCTACATTGACATGCGGACAGATTACCTAAAAAATTTTCACTTCAGTTTCGAAGATAAAATAAGTCTCTGAAAATTACCTTGAACGGACAAGAGTTATGGAGCAATGGAGGAAACTAAGCTCGCAAGATTGACTTCTCTATTTCGCATATAGAGCAGAAATGTTAGGGTATAAGATGGCTTCGGAGTTGGAATGGTTTGTATGCCAAGGGCACACACATCATCTTGACCAAACATGCTGGTCTCATTTTACTATGGTTGATATGAATTATTTTAAAACTCACCAAGGGTAATTATCTCCCACAGGACAACTCCAAATGACCACCTGGTGAGATTAAGAAAGCGTAAGTACCAGTGATGGAGGTGTTTGAAATGGTTTAGAGGCCCAGAATGACAGTTGGCCAACCGACAAAAACGCGAAACAGTGGATATCCCATTTTGATTCACTCTGTGCCCGTCAGTTGGCCCTGTTCTTCCGAAATACAAGAAAGCAATTAACCGGAATGGTACCTCAATGAAGCGGAATGATTCCATCCCGTTCCATTTCTGTTCCTGCCAGTATATTGCGATGTCCCTCCATTTCATTTCAGTTTAGGAGAGAGGTGTGGCTCGGAATTTCCGGCAGGGGAGTGCTGTTCAGAGGGCAAAGCCCATAACTAATTTTAGACCCAGCCTCAAAAAATGTCATTTTTAGAATTTTTGTTTCTATCCTCCCTAAACGGCAAAAATACACTGCCCTTTATAGAGAGGGTAACACCTATCTAAGAAGTATTATTAAGCCACTTACACATCTCCTTTGATTGTACTGACTCCTCTCAAGGCTTCCATTGACATCCATAGCCACGGAATGCGTCCCTTGAGGAAAAACGATAAGATCGTTAAACATTGTTTTGCAAGTAGACCCAGCAAACTGATGTTTTTGAGGTTTAGCTGATACTGAAGGTTAGATTAGCTGATTCTACTTGCTATCTCGGAGTCGCAAGGGAAACGGAAAATTGTTAGAGATAGCGACAGCGAAGTCAATTTGGTTTGTCAAGATTATGGTGCTATTTTGAAAGGGTTTAATTCGCGATAGCAGGGGTCCACTGTAGGTTACTTTCCAAAGTCCTGTCTATAAATAAACCTCCATCCCTTTCCGAATCCGGGTTGTTGTGATGAAATAAGACATTAACCAATCGACACATTAAGCCTAGGAAGAAAAACTGGAAAAATTAGGACTGTTCTTTTTTGAAAGCAAGAAAGAACTCAGGTATTAACAGAACCATCCCCTTCCGAATCCCACTTAATACGGGGTGCTTCTTTAACCAATCGACACAAAGCCTAAGTAGAAAAACTGCAAAAATTAGGACTGTTCTTTTTTGAAAGCAAGAAAGAACTCAACTATTAACAGAACTATCCCCCTCCGAATCCCACTTAATAGGGGGTGCTTCTGATGAAATAAGACATTAACCAATCGACACAAAGCCTAGGTAGAAAAACTGCAAAAATTAGAACTGCTCTTTTTTGAAAGCAAGAAAGAACTCAACTATTAACAGAACTATTCCCTTCCGAATCCCACTTAATAGGGGGTGCTTGTGATGAAATAAGACATTAACCAATCGACACAAAGCCTAGGTAGAAAAACTGCAAAAATTAGGAATGTTCTTTTTTGAAAGCAAGAAAAAACTCAACTATTAACAGAACTATTAAGTTATTTACCTCTGTGACCTTAATGTATTGTCCATCGGTCGATACGTTGCGTGCCATTCCAAAATCTGCCACTTTCGCTACCAGGCCATTTCCAACCAATACATTTCTGGATGCCAGGTCGCGATGAATACACTGTGCGTAAGAAGGAAAAGGAAGGCTGAATATACCTGAATTCGCCAAGCAAGTAGCCAAAGTCATATTGTTTCTTGAGCATCTCATTATTTACAAGATCCTCTTATTTATTGCTAAGGGTAAATAGTTATCTTCAGTTGATGTTTTCCTTGAAACCGTTCTGAAAAATTGGGGAAATCTTTTTGTCCAGAGGTTGGCTAATAAAACTACCTAGTACGCACGTGTAGAGCAATTGTTCTGCTTACCTGTTTACTTTCCAAATGTCTCATACCACAGGCAACGTCTGAAGCAATGGTTAACAGTTCTCTCTCCGTCAGCTTGGACCATATGTTGGTGTAGGCTGGATCCCCACTCTGAGTGTGAACATGACTGTCCCGAAGTATTTTATTAAGACTTCCGCCGGAAACAAACTCAATGACGATGCAGAGAGGTTCTGAACAAAATGAAAAATGTTTTATAAAATAAGAATCAGTAGTTTTAAAATAGTGAAGTCACGTTAAATTTTGTCGTACACCCGAGAAAATAAAACCTGCCTTACAAAAACCTGCCAAGAAAAACTTGTTCGTTCACGAGCAAGCTTTGCTACTTAAAATGTTTCCTTGTCAAGTTTCTTAGTTCAACAACTGTGTTGCCAGTTTTTCAAGAGGGAGGCTTATCAAGGAAATACTTGATAAACTTTGTCGTACACACGAGGCGTGAATATTAACTCTTCAAATGACAACTTTTCAAGGGAAACTTGATGGCATACGCCTTAGTCTTACCTTCAAATGTACATGCTCCGACTAAGCTCACGATATTTGGATGGCGGCCGACATGGGTAAGTGTTTCCAACTCTCGTATGAGTGCCAGACGCTCTTGCTGGTCTGCGTTGTCTGTTAACGAAAAGTAGGCGACATAAGATAAGATTTAAGAATGCTTCAAAGTCTATTGATTCCGCTGAGAGACCGGGGTGATACGCTGCGTATTGTGGTGTTGGAAATTACGCTGTGTGTAGCTTGCACTGTTAGGTTTTTATTGTATCGAGCTATTGGCCTTTAAACACTTTTTTAGTCACAACGCCGGCATGATAGTTTCGACCGACATTTTTCCTGTTACTCGATGGACACGGTTAGTACTCGATTTGGATAGTCGAGTGAGAACTGGTCAAATATTGATATTTATATGTCGACGGGTACAGGGAGGCCCTCCTTGACTTCAGCTATTACTGGTGAGTACCAGAATATTCATGACTTAGAGACTGATGTTTAAGGCATGTTTTAAAATTTGTTGGGCTCTTTTTCTCCCCTAAGCTCTCTTACGTATTTTGCTGGATCATCGGAATGTTTCGCCGCGTAAATTTTATGATAATTGGGAATTTTGAGCTTAAGTTTTAGCATTATCCGTGAATTTCAATTTTTAATTGATTGTAATTTCGGTATCGGTACATCCGATCGGAAGTCCAACACGCCCACCACTACACACCGCTCGTGCCTTCTTATCAATCAGAAGGCTCCCATTCAATCAGCAAGTACAAACCTTTGAGTGTTTTCACCGCCACTGGTAGTTCATTTCCATCTGTTCGTAAGTACACTCCTTTATTCACAATACCAAACTCTCCTCCGCCTAGCTTCTCTTCAGTCATAACGAGCCTTTCTCGAGGAATTTCCCAGTTTCTGTCTACTGTGGCCATTCCTTGTAGGTACAATTCGTTATCGGTGACTTCTTGTCCGTCCGTTGTGGATAGTGTGCCGTCCAGACTGGAATTCGTACTGCCACTGGATTGGCTATTTCGCAGCTGATTTATAGTATCCAATCGTGTGTCATTTTTAATTTGGAGCTGGATGAATTCTTGTTGTGCTTTGATCATCTGTTTTTTAAGAACAATGAAATTAGTCTTATGACAAAAATAAGTTTTAAAAGAATCAAGTATCAGTTAGCTTAAAAATTATCCCCAGTGTCTTTAAAATGCGACTAGCAAACAGCATTATAAACACAGTTATTTGCAAATGCCCATTTTCTGGCAATTATATTCTTCCTTTCATCTTGCCATTTTTGTCATATCAAAATTCAGGTGAAGGTCAGTCCGTGTTTTTTTTCATCGGTAGTGCCGATGTCTTAAGTGACAAGGAGCATTTTAGTACTTCCGCACTCTTTTTACCACATTTTGTCATAACGCCATGGATAACGTTTCCTAAGCGTTCGCCCCACCGACCCTACAAACCACTAACTCAAATATCGCGCCTCAATAATGAATTCGCTACCACTCGCTTTTATTCTTGTAAAAGGTTCAACTAAGTTAGCCTGGGATAGATCATTTCAACCTGACAGTAGGGAAGTTTACCTCCACATTGAGCTGATAGTTAGCTCTCTTTCGCTGCTTCTGCTTGAAAACGATCAGAATTATAAGAAGAACAAGAATGGCGATCCCAATGCTAACAGAAGACCAAAGGACTTTCGACAAGCTGTCTGAGGTATCGGAATTATCTGCAGAACAGAAAGATGAATAGCATTTTGTATTGTTATTTAATGATGCGTTCTGATTGCTTGTATTAGATATAACACTAAATACTTAAGTCTTAAAATTCTCTATAATCGGAAGTGCTAGGAAATTTTCATTGCAATAACAACTTAGACAAATAACTTCCCCTTTTTTAGTAGCCCCGCAGCTCTTAACAGCCTCTAATTTCATTGGACCTTGGTATCACGCAGTTCTATTGTTTTCGGGGCTAGGGTCCATTGTTTTGTTGTTTGGTGTATTGTTTTCTCAGCAAATCAGAGAAGACCTTGTAAGAGCTGCGACATCGCCCTGTTTCGTTAGAGTTATGTCGAACATCGCATCGATATTGTTCTGCAACGGTGCAATATATTGAAAAAGGTGACTAGGGGTATTATGAGACATTTCTAAATTCACATAGAGCGATACGATAATACGAACAAGTGATGTAATACTTATGTAGCTTTTCCAGTCTATTTTGTCACCAATTAATCAGTCATATGAAATACGGTTTGACGCACGTCATCATTCAAATAACAACCGTTCATTTATCATTTACAGGTACTTGAATATAGTGCAAGTGTTCTTAGCTGGTCATTCTTGAGCTCAGGTGTGTTGATATTTAACCTACTTTCAGCTTGAGAATTTGTAGAATTTGAAGAATCTGTAGAATTTGTAGGCCACTCTGCGATTGTTATCGTCGCTTCGTTGGAGAACGATTTTCCCACCGAGTTTCGTGCCACGCATCGATACTTTGGGGCCTGTGTTCTTATTCCGTGGAATACAAGGGCGAGCGATGAAACATTGCCATTTTGGACCACTGTTTCTTTTGAGACTGTCGAGTTGTTTTCCAACCAACTTATCCGCGGACGTGGGAATCCATCTACGGCACATATCAGGGTTACCATGGCAACGCCTTTGGTAAGGTACAGAGTAGTGCTTTGGGGATGCATAGTAAAGATTGGTTTCCATAGTACTAAAAACATGAAAAGACAATATTTGTAGTCTAAATTGTCTGGGGACAGCCGAAATGCCCACCACGCAGTTTTCTCACAATAAGACAGAAAGATAATAATTTTCTGAAATATTAAAAACAAAGCCGTACCACATGGCATATCTTATATTGCGACCCTGGTGTCGAAAGGGAAATGAACGATTTTAAGAAGATGATGGTTACAGGGCCGCCGGGTTTCCTTTCATTCTATTTCTGATCTCGTTTCATCCATTCAGTCCACCAAATGTGAAGTAAGTCAATGTGAATGGAAGGTCTGACTTTTCCTCCTTTATTACAGGGACATTGACTAAGACTAAGTTTTTTTGAACCAAATCAAGCGCTATTTCACCACCTACAAAAACAAAAAAAGCGATCTTGGAAGCCAATTATGTTCCTTATGGTCACCCTCTGCAAGCACAGCTCTTCTGGACGGCCCACCAGAATTAGTACCTAAAAAACGGTCACCCCGGCGCTCGATCCGATCCTATCGGAAGTAAGTTTGGGCATTTTTCATTGAACCACTGCTATTTTGGCAATATTAGTAAAAACAAGACCACTGACTTTTCGTCGACTTCAGCAACTATTAACTAAGTTTCGAAAATTTTCCTAGTGTGTTTTTGCGTTCCATAAGCCAAGGGCCGACTGATTCAGTTCGGCGAACTTGCCAGTATACCCCCAAAGCCTCAAAATCAAAATATGCATTGAAATAAATCTTTGCTATTAAGATAGGAGAACTTCTTTTTCAAGCTTCAACATTCTACTTTCCTTCAATAGGATTATTGTAAAGAATGCAAAAACAAATAGTTATATCTGTTTATGATTCATAGTGCAACTGAAAGCTATTACGTACATTATTCTATATCTAATAGTACTGTACATCTCCATACCACTTGCTTTATTAGCTTACCTGACAAAGTCGCAGTAGAGGACCTGTTCCAACCCGTCGGGTTCTTTGCCTCGCACCAGTACTCTCCTTGGTCCTTTAGGCTGACGGATCCAAAAGTAAACATCGAATGACCCTTGAATCCTCTTACGGAAGAACGTAGTAGGCGGTGACCATTCTTAAACCACGCGATAACTGGGAGGGGAATCCCTGACGCTTGACAGGTCAGAACAGCTCTACTTCCGGAAAGAATCTGCAGCTGTTTCGGTGAATGGATACTAAAACGCGGTGGTGATGGTTCTGTAATAAAATAGCATATTTGAAAACTCTAGTTCGTGTGAATTAAGAAAATTTCATGATATATTATCAGCGAGAGGTAGGAAGTAGTAAGATTGTTATTTCAGTGGAAGTGTTTATTACCATAATAGTCCAGGGTTTTCATTGGTTGCCAAGTAACGTTTTCCTGTATGCTTAAGTGGTCTTCATGTTCGTTGAATGATAAGAGGAAAAAACAAAAGAAAACAAAAAAGATATGACCACCCAGCATAGTATAAAAGAACTAAAGAGCAGACTCTGCGAGCAGAGATAAATCTGTGATTTGTATTGGTGATTGTATTATAATTTTTCAGCTCCCTTGATAGATTGAGTTAGTGGCAGCCTATTGCACTTAAATAAAGCTTAAATCGTAATTAAGGAATAACTGGGTGTATTGGAGCTTACCTCTAAATTCCAAGCTCCATGTACCCTCTGTACAGGTCATCTGATTGTGAGCCCAGCAGGTGTAATTACCAGAATCCTTCTGTGTGGTATTTTGAATCGAAAACGTACACACTTTACTGTCCTCGCTGTCCACGTCACCGTCACGACCTCCACAATCTTTGAAACTATTTCCATCGTTGAAGTAGTATTGCATCCAATACGGTTGGCCATAGTAATGATTTCCATAATTTTCTTTTGAAGCGTTGCTGGTACAAATGACTGTTACGTTGTAGCCAATTGGAAGGACGTGTTCATCCGGGAATTCAAGAGTGTTTATCTCTAAAGTAGGTGCAGCCGGAACTGCGAATAATAAGAAAGAAAAATATGACCACTGGTCAGGCTATTGTGACAGTTCTCATCATACGGCTGTCGGCAGACTGATGATGAATGAATGGGTGAAAGAACGAATAAATGGGTGAATGAATGGTGGATGGATAGATGGATGGATGGACGTTGGATAGATGGTTGGATGGATGAAGGTAAGCATTAAGCTGGGTGCGTGCTGGCTGGCTGGTTAAATGGTTGTAGTCATTTGATGAATGGACGATGGACGGATGGATGAATGGAAGGATGTCTGGGCCCGGTTGTTCAAAAACCGGTAAACGCTAACCAAGGATTAATAACAATTTAACCACGGTTCCTGTTTCTCTTATTCAAAAGAGTTTTCACAGAAGATTACAAGTGGCCGTTTGAAACAACCAAAGACAAAATGTAGAGCAAAAAAGATTCACAGGAATCCGTATCATTTGGCTACAAAACTTACTTCAAGGTTGACGCTAAATCTGGGTTAGCTTGATCCTGCTTTGAACAACCGGGCCCTTGCTGGTTCCGAATAGTGGATGCCTTACTGGAAGGGGTATAGATTGTTTGAAATCACCGACCAAAAGAGGTTTGTCAGATAAAAAAAGAAAGATTCTTTCTAACTGAAGATTGTGGAATCACATTAAAAAAGAACCTTAAGTCCATATCGTGAAATTTTTGCCGAATGTACTTACTGATTGTACCTGAAAAATTTTGACTTTCAGATCTCCCTTTCAGATCCTCGATTCGCATGCAGGTTCAAATTATGTTATAATTATTAAATAAGCGTTAGCTCTATCTAAAGCTTTATATTGGTCTTTTCAGAAAAATTTGGCAACATGATAAATGCTGATAAAAGCTTAAGGAAGAAGGAAGCTGAAAATTGAGCACATCCAGCTGGATCCTTGATTTACTTATATTAAGAAGATTTCTGAATGATATACAACTATAATTAACAGCTGAGCGTTAGCTCTATTTAAAGCTATACAGTCTATTCAAAACTTGACAAAAAAATTGATTAATGTTAAGAAAAAGAAAGATTCCATGATTGTTAGAGATTAGAGCGCTGATCATGAGTGGAAATGTAAGTGAACGCACTGACATAAACAGGACGGAAGACCTTCATTGGACAAACACAGAAACGTAATGAAACGCAATGAACAGGAATGAACCGGGATGACCCAGAATGTAGAGGGACCCTGATGAAAATTCTGGATCTTTGAAGATCATCATAGGGTCCCTT
Organism: Siderastrea siderea; assembly: GCA_964030785.1. Taxonomy (NCBI): domain Eukaryota; kingdom Metazoa; phylum Cnidaria; class Anthozoa; order Scleractinia; family Rhizangiidae; genus Siderastrea; species Siderastrea siderea. The sequence continues at coordinate 7,120,759 of OZ034973.1, forward strand.
GAAGATCTTGAAGGGGATCAACCCTCAAAGATCTTCATGGAACTTGCACAATCTTTCAAAGATTGAGGTTCCTGCAACGATCCTTGAGGCTCCTGCAACGATCCTTTAGGTTCCTGCAGAGATCCTTAAGTTCCTTGCACAGATCATCAAGTACCCTTGTGCAGGATCCTGACTAGAATCGTACCAAACATGATTAGGATTTTTGCCATTTAGGATCCTGGCTAGGATCCTAGAAAATCATGTAGGACCTTTATTAGTTTTCTACCAGGGAATGACACTGGAATGAAACGCAACGGAACGGAACGGTGTCAATCACGTTCATTCCGGCATACATTCCTTTTTCATTCCCGTCATGATCCGATTCATTCCGATGTTTGGTAACGCCACTTTGGAATTCTCTTTCTCAGCTCCTTTGCTCGTGAAAGACTGTTAATCGTGGAAATAACCAGCACGGTCCACTGGGCCGTTATCGTCATTATCACAAGCACAATTGCCTCCCTTCTTGCATTCTTGTACATTAACTGTTCCAACTCGGACTCCACTAGCAAAGTCATTCGCACGACATTTATATTCCGGAAGCTCGTACGCTCTGATACTGTATTTTCCTGGTTTGTTTGGAACCTTGACTTTTGTTGTTACACAGTATGGCTTGCAGTCAAGAGCAGCACCCGCGTTAATGTGGGCAGCACAAGTATTTGAACCAGCCATGGCAGGGCAGGGCAGTAGAGGTTCTGTCTGCAGTATTTGTAACACGCTGCTACCAAGATTGTGCCCCTCGGAGGGGCAGTGAAGCTACGATGTCCTGCAATCCAAAAGAGTGGATTTCCAACATGGATTGTTTCAACCAGCACTCCCTTTGCGTTGTTAGGTATCGTACCACACCTATATGTAGCAAACTGTGTGCCGTTATACTGTAAAATCCATATTTCATGGGAACTGTGGCTTTAACTGCGAAATTATACTTCCAACAGTTCCTAAGCTTGCTAGGATCTCTGCCACCAGAGCACGTGGCCAGTTTACCAAATTTTAAATACATCACGCGTATGCAACGCGGACAGTAGGTTGGATTGCAGAACTCGTAAGAGCCCTTCAGTGTTATTTCTGCTCCTGAGAATTCGTAGACGTTTTTTGTGTATAATGTGAAATTTTAACCTGGTCGAAGCGTCTCGGAGACAGCATGGCTTATCCACAGCGCGAGTAGAACGAAGAGAGGCATGTTTGTGTCGTTTGTTTTTGTTGAAACCTTTATATACCTAACAAATCGTCTCTCTTTTAACGAGAATAATACTTATAAATGAAAATATAAAATGTTGGCTAAAAGGATAATTACAAATAATTTATAATAATAATTTATTACTTTAATCGCCCCCGAAAAACAGACGACATAATCCAATGTGCTCATAATGCCAATACTAGAAAGCTAAAAAATAAATTATAAAAAGCTTACAACTACAACACAGAAGAACGCAATAATATTTCCAACATAACAATTCTAATTGGTACCCCCGCAAAAGACAGAATACTCTGGTTTTTTTAATATGCCGGTGATTTACAATGCTTTTAGTCACGATCCGTCTAATAATGAGCATCAGTTTTCCCTAAGGCTTCCAGGTTCTAGTTTGTTATTATACTTTACGTACCTTTATGCTGCGATTTAACTGAGACACAGGCAGCACTTGTTGCGTCGTGGAAGATAAGAACTAAACCGATAGTCAACAGCATAATACAGTATGTTCTGCAAATTGTGTTACGCACCTAAAATAAAATCAAATGATTTTAAGGAATGAAGTACAAAATAACAATTCGCCTACTGTTAAAGACCACCGGGTTGCAAAATGCACACGATAAATTTCTTAAATTCCTTTTTTTTTAAGTTAAACGATCATGTTATGTATGATGTCTTGGGATACAATACGAACTCCAGATTGAATGCTTTGGCGTTACTATGTGATTCGATTGCCTTTCTATGGAAACATTTTACTGAATGACAGTTCGTTTTTAATCCTTTCATGTATAAACTAAAAGTTAACCAGTATAAATTTTACAAGAATATGAAATACAACAAAATTTGGCATTTCGCTTTGCTACTGAAAACGTGGTAGTAACTCATTATTATACAAACGAGTTATAGTAAGCAGTTATAGGAAGCATTGAACACGAAATTGAACGAGTTATAGCATTGAACGAGTTATAGCAAGCATTGAACACGAAATTTTATTTAATTTTTCAGGTGCAGATGAATACCTTGAAATTCCCTATTCATTTTTTGGCTTGAATATAACGAAAAGGGATTTATAAAACCTCTTGTTCGAATAAGTTTTAAAAGCAAGATAGGAAGGCAAACCTATTAAGTTATTCAATTATCGATTTTGCCTATTAAGTACCTCGTTAAACTTATGTCATATTAATGTTAAATCTACCAATTCAACTACCAGTTCATTAGGTTTAGTTAGCTCTTGCAGGCTAATGGCCCACCACGAATGGGTCACCATTTGCGGAAACTTACACGATGACTTATGATAGAACAAAAATTTCACCAAAATATGTACCGGTGACATACTCTATGGCTTCCGTAATGAAATGAAAATGCATTTTATTTTATGTATAAGATGGCAATGACGAACCACAAGAATTTAATTTTAATACTGAGTCATGTAAACTGTATTTAAAGAAGCTGCAAAATATGATTAGAAACACCCTTAAGTAAAAAGTGTTTATATAGACTTTACAAGATCCTAGCGTGCAGCTACATCACGAAACAAAAAGAAAAAATAGCATAAAATGTAAAGAACACCTTACGATTATTAGTCATCGAAGATTCTTATCTTCAACCATTGAGGGTCACCCATGCCTTCCATATCACAAGCCTTGCATGTGCTACTTTGCTCCGTGTTATGAACGTATTCGTTTATTTTCACCGATGAGTTTCGAACGCGTGCGGTTTGGTGAATTTACCTGTACTTGCAAAACTCGTATCGAATATCATGCCCCGTTCGCTAGTAGACACCTGCTATTCAATGTCATGACAACGGTTTCTTACAAACACCTATTATTCAATGTCATGACAACGGCTTCTCACACCGACTTATTAGCCCTTAAACAGCAAAGTGATTGACACCAAGGAAAGTGAAACAACTGTGCGCAGATGTACTAATGCTTGCCATTTTTGTTAATTTCTTCTTAAAAAGTCACTGACATTGTTCTTGACATTATTCTTATGAACTTGAAACTATTAAGTTGTCGCGTCAACCAAGCTTTTTAACAGTAGAGTTGGTTTTACATTACGAACAGTCTCAATTGCCGCTCAAGGATAGTCGCGAGCCAGTGCGAAAATCGCTTGCCGCGTGCGTGTAACGTGACGCGTGTGTGTAGTGAGCCGCCTCACCTTCCTCGCTGCCCCGGTGACAGCGGTGGCAGACGAGCGCACTCACCATGGCGCCATTCCCCACTCCACAAATCCCTATTTTATGAGCACTGACGAAACAATCCATAACGGCAAACTAGAACTGCTTTTATCATTTTTATCGTCTCAGGTGGTTTGTGTAATGTAAACTAACGACTTTTCAATAGGGACCAGTCATCATGGCGAAGTGGTGGTCAAAGCGAATTCTTTAAAACGCCTACAGCTGCCTTTATTAAATATCAGCGACTTTCGTTGCCGTTCCACTACGACATGATTGCGACTCGAGTGATTCGTAGCGGGCATGCAATGTGAGCGGAGAATGGGTCAAAAATTGCACAGTCAAGGGTCCCCCATGGCAGCCTTTCTATTGACATTGCACACGCTTTGCCTTTGACATTGCACACGCTTTGCCTATGCTTCATGCAGTGTGAGCAAAAACGCCTCAAATTTCCCAGTCAAGGCACAGGCTTACCATCCTCTGTTTCGCGTGTCTTTCAACTGGGTTCCTTTGTCGGTCAAACTCGCAACTCGGGTGACCACAGATAAGATTTTGTCACGGACCAAAAGTTTCGCGTAGGTAGGCCAGGGAAGGCAGTCTGTCGCACGCGAATTCAAATTTTAAAGGAGAAATGCATTCTTCGAATTCCTTTGAGTTCGGATTTCTTGCAGATCACAGTATATTGCTTTTATGTAATAACAACATTTTCCACGTGGTTTACTGTTCATTCTTCGAATTCCTTTGAGTTCGGATTTCTTGCAGATCACAGTATATTGCTTTTATATGATAACAACATTTTCCACGTGGTTTACTGGTATAATAACCAATAGTTATTGACCAATCACAGCGTGCATTATCTTCAGTTATTGCATAAACTCTGCATAAACTATTATATATTTTATATCGCGATCTTTATGTCAGTTCCGGTTGTTCCGGTAGTTCCGTTAATTTCGTTCCGTTCCGGTGTTCCGGTATTCCAGATTTTAGCACATGCCCTAGTTATAATCTTTGTTTGTTTATCGGATGAATTTCAATTTTCAAGATGTAAACAATGACATCAGCAAGGATTTGCCTATTTATCATCAAAAACAATAACAATAACATCATCAATAACCACAAGAACAACAATAGCAATATAAACAAGAGCAATTTCAACAACGGCGACAACAACAACAATATCAACAATAACAAGAACAACAACAACAACATGGAAACCATAACAACAGCACCATGACCACCAGCAACAACAACGACAGCAATGTAATAACAAGCTTTATTGTACCCTTGTCATACATAGTTTGCATAAATTGTTGATTCAAGCGTTTGGTGAACGGGATGAAATCACAAAGGGACTGATAAAAAATGCCAGTTGCACCTTATTATGCTGTAGTCCAATCTCCTGACTCCTCAGTTGATCTGAAGCGACTGAAAAACGCAACTGAAAATATGCATAATAGTACAGTAGCAACTGCAAACTATACTTGTCCATTTAAACTACGTATATTCTGCCTGAATACCTTTAGAGTGCGTATAGCTCTATTAACAACCAGGAATGTTATGGACGCACAATGGGAACACATTCTAAGTTTTTCACTTTGATGAAATTTGTAAATCTTGGAGGTCTTTCAAGTGTCAAGCTGAAGGTTTACCTATAAACGTTTGTGTTCATTAATGCCCAAAAAACGACCACCCCAAAGCTTAACAGGTGGCAGGGTAAACCCGTCTTTGGCTTAAAACTTCTAACCACGCATTTTAACGGTCAGTGCAACAAACACACTCTATTTACTTTTCCATTAGATACAAATTGTCAGACTGTATAAACGGGAAGGGCAGACCAAATTTCATAACCAAAGCAACTGCCCCCGTGTACCTGTATGTAGCTACGGGCCTGGTTCAGTTCAAATACTTTGTTTGACCGAAAAACTCAACTGGCAGTTCATGAAGGTGGGAGCTCAGAACAGAGGTTGTTGTTTACGAGAAGGGACACCAAGGGCAGTTCAATTGTTTAAAGATCTTCATTGAAATATCAACCTACAGATATACGCGTAAACTTACAAATACTAAATAGCGAAAGAATATATACTAAAATGTGAAACATGGAATGTAAATTAAATTTCTAGACAAAGTCAAAAAGACATCTATTGATGAAACACCGCTTGAACCTCAGTCCTATCATGCGGCAAAACGTAATCGTCACCCTGTCCGCAGTCTCCTCGTACGCTTCATGGGGAGAAGATCGTTCAATCAGTGGTTATAAGTGGTCGCCTTCGTTCTCGAATCAAGTCGGCCATAGGTGTAAAGTTCGCAGTATAGCCATATTTTACTGTACGTTGCAGAACCTACCGCGCGCTTGCGCACCAGGCACAAATAAACGCTGGGTTCACTGACCCGAATGAAATGCGGGAGAGCATTCTATTGAGGAAATTGACTTATATTTACTTTTTATTTCTATTATTTACTTCACATAAGCAACAGAGGTATTTGTTTGTGATTTTTTTCTAGATCGCTAAGCGAGATCTTGCAATCGTTCAACTTCAAAGTGAGTGACTGACAAAGCGAGTGACTGACAGAGAAAACTAATTAACACTGAGCAACAGCGCAAAACTTTGACAGAAGCTTTCAAGCAATCGTCACTAGATAGCAAGGCATTCACAGGCCAAGGTGGCCAGATGTTTCTAGAAAGCTAGAAAGCTCTTGGAAGCCCTAAATTCACTTAAGGCAGCCATGTCTTAAAAATGGACACCAGGGAGAGGCGTGGCTGTTGATGGTGGGGAGGGGGGTGGAGGGTGGATGTGGCATTGGGACGTTAGGGGTTGGTAGGTCACTAGTGGTGCATCAGTGCCCCATCCCATCCCAAAATTGTACCGATTGGAAAATTTCATTGCCTCTTTCCTCGATTAACCATGTTAGCAGTTTGAAGGGAATTATTATTTTTCATTTGTTCCAAGAAGGGGCATTATTCAACGCAAGCAATTACTCGAGGTCAAGGGACATTATTTTGTGCGATTTAGGATTAATGGACTGACGGCTGACTCATTGGAGAAGATAAGGCACACTTTGAATTCAACTGCAGAGAACCTTAAGGTCCTTGCAAAGATCATCAAGTACCCTTATGCAGGATCTTGAGAACTGAGGATCCTACCAAACGTGATTAGGATTTTGCCATTTAGGATCCTGGCTAGGATCTTAGAAAATCATGTAGCATCTTAGTTAGATTTCTACCAGGGAATATAATGACACTGGAATGAAACGCAACGGAACGGAACGGTGTCAATCACGTTCATTCCGGCATACATTCCTTTTTCATTCCAGTCATGACCCGGTTCATTCCGATGTTTGGTAACAACACTTTGGAATTCTCTTTCTCAGCTCCTTTGCTTGTGAAAGACTGTTAATCGTGGAAATATCCAACACGGTCCACTGGAACGTTATCGTCATTATTACAAGCACACTTGCCTCCCTTCCTGCATTCTTGTACATTTACTGTTCCAACTCGGACTTCACCAGCAAAGTCATTCGCACGACATTTATATTCCGGAAGCTCGTACGCTCTAATATAACTGTAATTTCCTGGTTTGTTTGGAACCTTGACTTTTGTTGTTACACAGTATGGCTTGCAGTCAAGAGCAGCACCCGCGTTAATGTGGGCAGCGCAAGTACTTGAACCAGCCATGGCATGAAAATATACTTTACGTAGACACCCAGGGCAGTAGAGGTTCTGTCTGCAGTATTTGTAACACCCTGCTACCAAGACTGTGCCTCCCGGAGAGGCAGTGAAGATACGCTGTCCTGCAATCCAGAAGAGTGGATTTCCAACATGGATTGTTCCAACTAGCACTCCTTTTGCGTTGTTAGGTATCGTACCACATCTATAAGCTAGCAAACTGTGTGCCGTTATTCTGGAAAATCCATATTTCATGGGAACTCTGGCTTTAACAGCGAAATTATACTTCCAACAGTTCCTAAGCTTGCTAGGATCTTTGCCACCAGAGCACTTGGCCAGTTTACCAAATTTTAAATACATCACGCGTATGCAACGCGGACAGTAGGTTGGATTGCAGAACTCGTAAGCGCCCTGTAGTGTTATTTCTGCTCCTGGGAAATCGTAGAAGTTTTTTGTGTATAATGTGAAATATTCACCTGGACGAAGCGTCTCGGAGACAGCATTGCTTATCCACAGCACGAGTAGAACGAAGAGAGGCATCTATGTGTCGCTTATTTTTGTTGAAACCTTTATATACCTAACAAATCGCCTCTTTTAACGAGAATAATACTTATAAATAAAAATCTAGGAATGTTGGATAAAAGGATAATTACAAATAATTTATAATAATTATTTATTATGTCATTAAAGATGTGTTTATTGTTTATCGTGGTGTAAGGTAGGCAAGATGAACGTTTATTCGTTTGTCTCACGACGGAATCGCTTTGAGATGTTGATCGCGATCGCGATCAACAGCTCAAACTCGTTCAAACTCGTTCAAACTAGTTCTCAATTCGTTCATCTTGCCAATAATTTATTACTTTTATCGCGTAAATAACACTGACGACATCAGATCCAATGTGCTTTTAATGCTAATACTAGAAAGCTAAAAAACGTATTATAAAAAGCTAAAAACTACAACATAGAAGAACGAGATAATATTTCCAACATAACAATTTTTTTAAATTGGTTCCCCCGCCGAAGGCAGAATACTCTAGTTTTTTTTTAATATGCCGGTGATTTACAATGCTTTTAGTCGCGATCCGTCTAATTGTGAACATCAGTTTTCTCTAAGGCTTCCAGGTTCTAGTTCAAGTTATTATACTATACGTACCTTTATGCTGCGATTTAACTGAGACACAGGCAGCACCTGTTGCGTCGTGGGAGATAAGAACTAAACCGATAATAAACAGCATAATACAGTATGTTCTGCAACTTGTGTTACACACCTAAAATAAGATAAAAGGAATTAAGGAATGAAGTACAAAATAACAATTCGCCTTCTGTTAAAGACCACTGGGTTGCCCTCAATTAATTTTTTATATTCCTTTTTTTTAAACTTAAATGATCATGTTATGAATATGATGCATTTAATTTGTTTATTCACCGTCTTGGGATACAATACGAACTCCTGAATTTCTATGGAAACATTTAACTGAATGTCAATTTGCTTACATGTAAGTACTATTTCTTGCATGTATAAGCTGAAATTTAACCAGTATAAATTTTACAAGAATATGAAATAAAACAAAATTTCGCCTTTTGCTTTGCCAAAAACGTGGTAGCACTGAATTCGCTATTACACAAATGAGCTATAGCAAACATTGAACACGAAATTTTATTTAATGATGAATAAAGACATCAACATTGGCATTCCCTATTCGTTTTTCGGCTTGAATATAACGAAAAGAGATGTATAAAAAAGGCTCTTGCTCGAAAAAGGTTTAAAACGGCAAAATAGAAAGGCAAGCCGATTAAGCTATTCAATTATCGATTGTGCCTATCAAGTAACTCGTTGAAGTTATTAATGTTAATGTTAAATCTACCAACTTAACTACCAGTTCATTAGGGTTAGTTAGCTCTTGCAGGCTTAATGGCCTACCACGAATGGGTCACCATTTACTGAAACTAACATAATGGCTTATGATAGAAAAAAAATTCGACCGAAACACGCCAGTGGACACACAATAATTTGATTTTTAATACTGAGTCATGTAAACTGCAAAATATGATTAGAAACACCATCAAGCAATAAGTGTTTATATAGACTTTACAAGATCCTAGCGTGCAGCTATATCACAAAAAATAAAAAAATTGCATAAAATATAAAGAACTACCTTACGATTATTATTCATCGAAGCTTCTTATCCTCAACCATTCAGTGTCACCCATGCCTTCCATATCACAAGCCTTGTGCTACTTTGCTCTGAGTTATGAACGTATTCGTTTATTTTTACCGATCTTTTTCAAACGTGTGCCGTTCAGTGAATTTACCTATACTTGCAAAACGTAACGAATATCATGCCCGTTCGCTCGTAGACACCTGTTATTCAATGACATTACAACGGATTCTTACAAACACCTGTTATTCAATGTCATGACAAAGGCTTCTTACACCGACTTGTAAGCTAGTGAACAGCAAAGTCATTGACACTAAAGGAAGCGAAACAACTGTGCGCAAGACGTTTATGTTTTAAGATAATTTACCATAGATTCACGGCTGTGCCGAATGCTCGCAATTTCTGTTTAATTTCTTCTTAAAAAATAATAATCACTAACATTATTCTCGACATTATTCTTATGAACTTGAAAATATTAAGTTGCCGAGTCAACCGGACGTTTCAACAGTAGAGTTGGTTTTAGGTTACGAGCATTCTCACTTTCCGCTCAGGGATAGTCGGGAGCGAGTGCGAAAATCGCTTGCCGTGTGCGTGTAACGTGACGTGCGTGTGTAGTGAGCCCGCTCACCTTCCTTGCTGCTAAACAAGCACGCGTGACGTTTCCGCGCGGCAAGCGATTTACGTGCTCGCCCGCGTGTTCTTTTCGCTCGGCCGAGTCCGTGAACAGAAAGTATTTAAATGTCGGCTTGCTTTTCTTGTGCTCTCGACTATCTAGAAGGAGACTGCCCGTCGGTCTTAGAAACGATCAAAATATCTAACGGTCAAGAACTAAAAATAAAATTTTCACTCGCAGTGATGCGCATATTGTCTCACATAATGGTGTAGGGTACCAACCAACACTAAAAATGTTAATTAAATACTTTACTTTGAAAAGCCAAAATCAGCACGACATGTGCTGCGTATTTTATTCACCGCACAAGATGGGAGAACTACCCTCACATGCTTGCTGATATAAACCCAACATCGACGCACAAGCTTTCGATAGGCGACGTAACTAAATTTCCTATAGAAGAAAATGGAAAATTAACTATCTAAAACCGTGAAACTCTCCATTTTTGTAATTTAGCGTATATACTTTACATATTGAAAGTTACGTGTCAGTCTAAGAAATGAACATGTTCATGTGCTGTGTGATTGTCTGCGCCATACTGTTGTCTGAATGCGTAATAAGCCCTTTCTAAAACCCATACATCCAGGGACCTCCAGGCAGCTGGATCGAAATCCTGGATGCTGGGTTATGCAGGACATTTGGATCTCCGGCCTCATCCTCAACTTTCCTCTACTTTCGTGTGCCGTCGGCATAGGTTATTCTAATCAGATATTGCCTATGATAGGCATTCACTACGACAAATGCCAACAAATCTCAATTGAAGTAATTACCAGTCAGTGTTTTGAAGGCGATTCGTCTCATTCTCGGCTGTTTTTCATTCGTTTCTTCCTGCACATTACGCCGAACGCTACGAGGCTCGAATCGATATGGTCGAGGCCCAACATCGTCAGAGGGTTCCGATATTTCTGCTACATCGCTGCTGAACAAATTATACTCATTTACGTCGTTATCATGTGATGAAATTTTTCCGAACTAGTCCAGCTTTCGCATGCCGCCATAATAAATTATAGTAAGGTTCTTACGTTGCGCAATGTTTGTATTCCACCGCTGACGTCACAAGAACTCGCTATTGTTTTCACCGGAAGTGAATCTTGGACCGTAAATATCGTTTTTCTCCATAAATATTTTGACCTGGGCAAAATAAACGACAAATTCATTTTCTCCATTACTTCTTTCGTTAAATGAGATAAACTTGTATTTTGGGGTTTACATACCCTTTAAAAGGAAAAAGTCTGAATATTACGTGTGTCAACTTGGGGCGTCAACAAAATCCGGAACATGGAAAATTCCGGAACATCCCGGAACATCCCGGAACATTCCAGAACATTCCGGAACATCCCGGAAGAGGGCAAATTATCACAAAATAAATGGAAAAAAGTAACAAAAAAAATGCTGATCGTCGATAAAAGATAATAAATAAAATAGAATGGAATAAAATAAAATAAAATAAACGATGTAGAATAAATGGATAAATAAATATGATCTGTGACTAAATGAACGAATATACTAACTCTGGCTAAATGCGCCTCATTTGTCGAATTCAAAAATATCTCGGATAACATTGAGGCTTTATTTTGGGAATCGAGAGACGGTTTACTTGATATGAGAAAATTAAAGCATTTTCTCAGTCACGCACGCAGTAGTCTCCTTTGGCGTTGCGTGACGACCCTAAGAGCGGCTGCGTAGGAGACTACGCATGCAGTCACACAGTTCCACTTTCCTGGCACCCTTTTGAGTTTCCTGGTCTCATGTTTATTCGGTTGTTTAAGGACGTTTTGTGTTTAAGTTGATTTCCAAAGTAAAAGTGCGCAGAGATGAATGAAGCTAAATTATACTAACCAAAAGAAAAAGTCAGCTGTTCTACACTTGGAGATTGCACCTTCTAAGATAACAAATTTCCCTCCTTTCTTAAGCAGCAACTGTAAAGAGGCACCATTTTCGGTGAAGGTTTGTGTTTCTAACTGAAAAATCCGACACAAAAATTGTATCAGTTTTTTAATTTAGTTATTATTTTTATAAATTTATTCTTCTTGCCTTTGTCTTTTCTCCGCCGCAATGGTGAGTTAATTTGATGTGGTTTTACTTTTGTTCAGTTTTTCTGCAAATCCAGTTCTTTGTCACAGATCTGGTAACTCTTACTGGTTACTATGTGGCTTAATCCATTTTTTTTTTAATTCAGAAGGAGGCCAAGAAACCAACAAGGTAGAAAATCACATGACAAAATTGGCGGGAAAGTACTACTGTTAGCCCTTATTTTAAATTTTGTTTGTTTGTTTGTTTTTTTATACCTTTGTTTGTTCATCTGATTATTAGAAGTACAAGTACAATATGGTGTTCATTAATAGTATTCAACTCCGGATTTTAAGGCATTTTTATTTATTATTTTTGTTCAGGCTCTCGTTACAACTGCGAGGGCACTCCACGTACTGATTAATTGATTCATCGGTAGGCCATCATTGACAGTAAACAGTTAATATATTTATTAACCGGCCGTCGCCATGATGGCGACCGCCGGTTTATAAAATAGACACGGCTTTTCCTGAAAGGAAGTTGGCTTAACATACGAAGAAAGTGCTGTAAAGCTTGTGGTACGGGTACTCAAGAGCGGTACTGTCTTATATAAGACGCATGCGCACATAAGTCTTCTGAATGTTACCTTCCTATGTTTTTGTCTTTTAATTTACAGTATTTAAGATATGAACGGCGAAGGGTTGTTAAGTTTGGGTTTTTTTGGTATTTGTCTTGTATAACGCATGCGCAATTGAGTAAAGGAGCTAATAGGACTGAATGCGAAATTGGCTGTGTTGTCTGATCTAGTTAGTGGTTATGGTGAAAATCTTTTTAGCGCAGGAGTTTTTTTTATTGGGATTGACATTTTGAGGGGTGTAAAAATGTGGGAGTCAGAAGGATTTGTGAATGTCGGGAGCATATCACGCTTCTGTGAATGTGATTTGCTTTGAAAGTTGCGTTTTGTATAGGAGCGGTGTAATATTGTGCTGCGCGAGAGGCGGTTTCCCTTAGCGTTTTATGGGGGGGGGGGGGGGGGGTGGTTTGCGAAGTGGATTGTAAGGTTTCTGATTGGCTAACTTGTATTTCGCAGCGGACAAAAAGGACAGTTGCGTTTTGCCGGCGTGGGCTATGAAGAGAAGGAATTGGTACTACTTGATGATGCAATATTAGTTGATTGCACCATCAGTACATGATAGTTCTTGTGAACGGAGAGAGATGAGTATTTATTTGAGGTGAGAAGTTGATACGAAGGAATCGTCATTAATAAGGAGATCAATTAGTAAGGCAGGTGTTACGAGTCTTTTTGCATTGAAAGAACGAGAATATCTCAATATTATCGACGGATTTGTGTAGTTTGCGTGTGGTGTTCGCTAAAGGCTACGAGCAGTCTCTCTTTCCGTTCAGAGATAGTGAAGGAAAAAAAAACAAGCGAGTGAGCGCAAAATCGATTGCGGCTCGACAGGCGCTTTAGCTTTCAAGGACGTGGGCGACTTTCGTCCTCGCTCGCTTGTTTAGTTTTGCAAGGGGATTCCCGGGTTAGCAAACCGGATTTAAACATGACGTCATGAGATATGCCTTGACGTGCTACATACGCTGACGATCTGCTCGAGCTCCTGTTTATCAAACGTTATATTTTGATTCTACTGCTATGTTCACTGTTTGTATTTAAGGTCTAGGCACAACAGTAAATACTTCGTTGTCCCGGTGTGAGCATTCTCAGTTGTGGACGAATTTATATCGACATTCAACGTTTAAGTGAATTTGCGTTTTTCAGCACAAATAAAAGCGATAAGAAAGATAAGCTGAGTCATCAGAGTTTAAACATTACGTCATCCAATAAAGCTATAGTCAAAATATTGTGTCACACAATCACACTTTTCGTCACGCCGGTTCGTATAAATAGAGGATCGCGCTAACATTTGTGAAACCTAGGGGTGGGGAGGGTCAGAATGGCCAGTTATAATGGCCAATGGGCTTTCTTGTTCACTTTAACTCTAGGTGGCGATGTGTATTTTACCGACCAATTTTCCTTCGCTAATCTTTCCGTTAATTCGCGTGCGGAATTCGTGACATCGCGATCGAGCAACTGTTATTCTTTGCCCATCGAGGCACGTTGAAGTACCATACATGTAGCTGTGCATCGGTATTGTCCAGTATTAGACTACAACGAAGGAGCCAACGATTGGCAAATATAAGCAACGTCCGTGAATAGTATTTTACGTTTTGTCAGGGATTAAACGAATACGCTCAAGTTAACCATGAATTTCTTTGGATAGGTGAAATCTTGCCACTCAGACTACGATGGTTGCTTTTATCCAGTATTTAATTCCCTTTGTATTAAGCAAACCCATGTTTTATAAAGTCAGTACCGCACTGTTAATAACCAAAGCAAAATCACTCCCATGAGTGCCTAAGGACAGTTGGATGAAAAACGTCAAAATTTAATGGCAACGTTTAAAGATGGGTGACTTCTGCACCGCTGCACGAAAGCCTTCCCAAGAGCTTTTCTTTGACTGATCACGAGGACTCAGTATGTAATAACACCACAATACACGAGACACGGTTAAAAATGCCTCTGGCAATCAAGAGAGGTACATAAAATTTTTATCCTTTAACAGAGAGTTCTAGAAAATGTCATCAAAGTATCACTCCATGTCATCATAATTGAACTGGCTGAGTTGAAGACCGATTTATGCCGTAGCTAATACACGACCTTGCTTGACAAAGAAGCGGATAAAACTTACCTTAATAGATGCCTTATTTCATCCATATTCTTGTTGTATTGTGATCTATTCATTTACATTCTATTTTTTGCGTGATCACTTGACGTTGCTGCCGTGAACTACTGATGCAATAGTGCGTAGCTAATGTAGGCGATCACTTTTGCATGACATTTAATTTTTACCATTTCCGGTCTTAAAACTTCCTGTGCATACCTCGATGCCATACAAGTTCAGAAAATGGACTAAATAAGGAAAAAAAATCTAAAGAAACTGAAATAAAAGCAGAATAAATTTACACCTCATGAATTATTGCCTCGTTTCAAACTTCTTTCAGTTCCTTTGTAACAATCAAGCTTTGACCGGAAATTTCAGTTTGAAGACGAAATCGGCCCAATACATCTAGTAGTTGCTGATAGTTTTCACTGAATTTTAATACGATTAGTTACTGTATTTCCCCTGTTTTTAACTGAAAATAAGGGTATGTAGTATATTTCGTGTCTTTTAAATGAGCTACTCAGCGCACAGTCCAAACTGACAAAGAAAGGAAATTTCGTTTGGCAATACCGTACAAGCTCTTTTAAGCCCCCTGGAGGGTTTATTTAATTACGGGCCTCGTACTAAATCATAATAAACAGCACAACAAACAGTACCAAAAGCTACAATCCCACGTTAGCTTTTCACCACGGAAGGGAGTTACTTCCTGAAAATATGGGAGGGGATGTGCGGCGCACTCCTTGGAAACTTTACCCTATTTCAGACCAAACTACTGTAGCTATTTTAGATATGACCCAGAATTCAATACCCCATTTCAGACCTGCTCAGGAACCGCTTTGGTTTGTGTAGAGATTTGAGCACGGCTTCAAATTTCTGATATTAATCAAAACACGCCTCTCCGAAAGAAAATAATAAAAAAGTAGCTTCTTTTAAAAAACCATACCCAATTCCCGACCAGATCTAACAAACCTTAGCCTATTTCAGACCAATATTTCAGACTAAAACGGCTCAAAAACCATAACTTTCGGGGCGGGACATACCAATCTAGCTTATATGAGGGAGTGCCCCCTGCGGGCGTTTTACCCACCGATTCAAAACGGAATCAGTTGTACGCAATAACACTATGGCTTTTGGCTTTTGTTTGAATGTTCACACTTAAGGATTGGTCACGATTGCATCCACAGACCCAAAAGTTGGAATCCAACATGCAAAGCACATAATTAACGGCATTACATGAAAATTGCTGCTCCTTTGAATGGTCTCAGATGAGAATTTAACCCAAAACCCTGGGAATAATCATAAATAAACTGAATTGTATTACCTAAAATTGAATTCCTGTTTACATTCTGTTCAATCACGTTCTCAGTTTCCGAGAAGCTGATGCCCTTTAGGACGGGGAAGTTAAAGCGGTTTAGCTTGAGTCCTGTCGTCATATTAATTAAAATCCGGCTTGAAAATATATTCCGCGATCTAGAAGCAATTCAAGGTTACTGAAGTTTAGCTATGAGGGAATTGTGTAACCCTAAAGCATTGAGCACCCTGTGAATGTTGATACTGTTCGGCTAGTATCACCAACTTTTGATTTAGGTCCATGATAGAGTTCTTGGCTATCGACGAAAGAAGTGGATAAGACACTTGACAAAAATAGTGCTTAGTACGTCTATTTTCTTACTACGACTTCAAGGGCGTTGGTAGTAAAAGGGTAATAAATTTCTTAGCACTCTCCCTATTCAATGTTGTACCGCAGAAAAGCTCGACCTCAGTGGAACAAAAACAACATTGTTTGGGGGAAGGGACGGGGATATGAAACATAGAGAGGGCATTAATCGGTTAACGCTAAGTGTAGATTTTATTTTAAACTAGATTTGCTATAGGCTACCAAAACTGGTAACAATTCTACTTAGTAACAAAGGACACTTGAACAAAATTCTGTGGCTTTGGACAAATGCAGATTTCAGCCCTTGAACCCACCAAGACACGGTTTCCAACGTAAAAAAGGTAGGTAGGGTAGGTAGGTAGGTAGGTAGGTAGGTAGGTACGTAGGTAGGTAGGTAGGTAGGTAGGTAAGTAGGTAGGTACGTAGGTAGGTAGGTAGGTAGGTAGGTAGGTAGGTAGGTAAGTAAACTTTATTTATACACGGTAAAGCCTCGAGTAAATTGGGTGTATGGGGCGGGGGAGGGAAGGGGTCCAAATGACAACTTCAAAGTAAAAGAGTGATGCTCGACCAGCTTTATATTAGCTTTATATATTTGTCGATAAGATTTGACTCCTGGTATACTTGTATTTGGCC
The DNA here is from genome assembly GCA_964030785.1 of Siderastrea siderea. Lineage (NCBI taxonomy): Eukaryota > Metazoa > Cnidaria > Anthozoa > Scleractinia > Rhizangiidae > Siderastrea > Siderastrea siderea. The sequence continues at coordinate 7,137,670 of OZ034973.1, forward strand.
TATTGATCATCAGCATCATCATCATGACGTCATCATCATCATCATCATCATCATCATCATCTATGGAACATCACACATGTTGGGAAGTGGTTTGGAACTCTGGATCGTTCCCTCCCCCCACCCATAGATCCGTCTAGAGGACATGCATGTTTTGGATTAAGCATAGATGGTTGAAATAGAATAGCCTTTAACTGACTGGCCAAATAATTGTTCAGTCTGTCTGCTAGCAGGCTGAGAAACGAATATTCTCTTTAACTGAATGGTGAGGTCTCATCATAAAAAACCAGTTCATCTCTTGTATGAAATGTTTGCATGTTCGCATATGTTCACTGGTCGTAGTTGAGAAATATCAACTTTCAAACGAAAATTGAACTGTCATTCATTCAGGCCCTCAATTTGAAAGGATTTCTGAGAATTACATAACTTTAAACTGTATTAGAATTTAGCATTAGCACTATTTAACGCTATATATTGATCATGCCGTACCCTTATGTTTCTGTTCTTATCACGAGAACGCTTCTGTGGACAAAACATTCTTAACTCCTATACTAGACGTATCTTTTATCTTTTAGTTATAAACGGAACGGACGGTGTAATCTTCGGGTGTACGTTGTTAATTTAGTGGACTAGGGGCATTATATGAGGAGTTTCCTTTCTTTTCTTTTAACCAAAAGACGACTTTGCAGCGGTGGTGACTTCCACCACCGCTGCACGAAAGCCTTCCGAAGAGCTTTTCTTTGACTGGTCAAGTCCAATAACACCACAACACACGAAACATGGTTTGACTCTGGCAATCAAGAAGGTACATAAAATGTTCATCATTTAACAGAGAGTTCTAAAATGCCGTCAAAATATCAACAGGTCATCAAAATCGAACTGGGTGACTTGAAGGCCGAGGAAACAAATTGGAAATAAAAGCGGAAGTCGTACAGTCGTTTATGCCACAGCTAATATACTAACCAACCTTGGTTGATAAAGAAGCGGATAAAACCTACCTAATTGATGTCTTATTTTATCCATATTCTTGTTGTATTGTGACCTGTTCAGTTACATTCTATTTTTCTCGTGATCGTTCGACGTTGCTGCCGTGAACTAGGAGACAGCTGCAATAGCGCGTAGTTAATGCACGCGATTACCTTCGTATGACATTTAATTGTCTTTTCCGGTCTTAAAACTTCCTGTGGCAACTTCGATGCCACACGAGTCCGTAAACTCGCCACAAAATGGACCAACTAGGGGAAGAGAAAAAAAAGTCGAAACAAAAATTAAAGCAGAATAAATAAACACCTCATGAATTATTGCCTCGTTTCATACTTCTTTGTTCTTTTTTAACAATCAAGCTTCGACCGGAAATTTTTGACGACGAAATTGCTCCAATACATCTAGTGGTTGCTAATATTTTTCACTGAAATTTTAATATGGTTAGTTAATGTATTTCCGCTGTTTTTAACCGAAAATAAGGCTATGGAGTATATTTCGTGTTTTTTAAATGAGCTACTCAGCGCTTTGTCCAAACTGACAAAGCAGGAAAATATAATTATGGAGAAACGAACTTTTTATTGATGGTTATTTCAAACTTCATTTATTTATATCACACTTGACAGGACAACAGGAACACGCAGTTACTGTTCGGTAGTTCGAAAGTTGGAAAAACTTGTACATCATATCATAATAAACAGTACCACAGTAAAGCACTATTGCTCAAAAGCTACAATTTAACCAGTCCCACGTTAGCATTTCACCAGGGGATGGGCTACCCACTCCTTGGAAACTAATTGCCCTATTTCAGACCAAACTACATGATTTTCCCTGCCCTATTTTAGACCTGATCCAAAACTCAATACCCTATTTCAGACCTGCCCAGTTGTGTAGACATTTAACAACGGCTTCAAATTTCTGATATTAATCAAAACACACTTCTCCGGAAGAAAATAATAAAAAAGGAGGTTCTTTTAAAAACCATACCTAATTCCCAACCAGATCGCACAAACCCTAGTTCAGACCAAAATCTTCAAAATCTGCACCATATTTCAGACGTAAACGGCTCGAAAACCATAACTTTTGGGGCCAGACATACTTATCTAGCTTACATAAGGGAGTACCCCCTCCGGGCATTTCACCCACCGACTCAAACGGAATTAACATTTAACAGCACCATTATGGCTTTTACTTGAAATGGTCACACTTAAGGATTGGTCACGATTGCATCCACACGCTCAATAGATGGAATCCAACTCGCAAACATAATAAACAGCATTACAGGACAGTACTGCCCGTTTGAATTGTCTCACATGAAAATTTAATCCAAAATAAGGACCAAAAATTTAAACAGTGGTTTGACCCTGGGAATAATCAATAAACTGTATTGTATTACCTAAAATTGAATTCCTGTTTACATTCTGTTCAACCACGTTCTCGGTTTCCGAGAAGCCTTTTAACACAGGGGAGTTAAAGCGGTTAAGCTTTCGGTCTTGAAATCCGGCTTGAAAATATATTCCGCGATCTAGAAGCAATTCAAGGTTACTGAAGTTTAGCTATGAGGAAACTGAGTAACCCTAAAGCATTGTGCACTCTGTGAATGCTGATACTGTTCGGCTAGTATCAACAGTTTTTAGGTTCATGATAGAGTTCTTGGCTATCGACTGAAGTAGTCAAGACAAATGGCAAAAATGGCGCTTAGTACGTCTATTCTCTTACTACGACTTCAAGAGCGTTGGTAGTAAAAGGGTGATAAATTTCTTAGCACTCTCCCTATTCGATGTTGTATGCGCTGCAAAGCTCATTGCCTGAAAAAACAACAACATTGTTTGGGGGAAGAAGACAGGGATATAAAACACAGAGAGGGGATTTAAATCGGTTGGCGCTCAGTGAAGATTTATTTCCTTTTAAACTAGATTTCCTATAGGCCACCAAAACCGGTTACAATGCTAGTTGCAAAAGAAAAAATATTTCACATTAGTAACAAAGGACACTTGAGCAAAGTTCTTTGGCTTTGGTCATATGCAGATTTCAGCCCTTGAGCCGACCAAGACACGGTTTCCAACATAACATAGGTAGGTAGGTAGGTGGTAGGTACGTAGGTGGGTAAGTAAACTTTATTTATACACGGTAAATCCTCGAATAAATTGGGGGTATGGGGGAAGGGGGGGGGGGTGGGGGTACAAATGACAACTTCAAAGTCAAAGAGTAATAGCTTGACCAGCTTTATATATTTTTCGATAAGATTTGACTCCTGGTATACTTGCATTAGGCCTATTGATCATCATCATCATCATCATCATCATCATACACGTTGGGAAGGGGTTGGAACTCGGGACCCCCCCTCCCCACCCCTAGATCCGTCTAGAGGACATGCATGTTTTGGATTCAGCATAGATGGTTGAAATATAACTTCTCAGTCTTTCTGCTGGCAGGCTGAGAAACGAATATTCTCTTTAACTGAATGGTGAGAAGTCTCATCTTAAAAAATCAGTTCATCTCTTGAAATGTTTGCATGTTCGCATGTGTTCACTGGTCGTAGTTGAGAAATATCAACTTTCAAACGAAAATTGAACAGTCATTCATTCAGGCCCTCAATAATTTGAAAGGATTTCTGAGAATTAAATAACTTATAAATTATGTTTTCTGTTCTTATCACAAGAATGCTACTGTGGACAAAAATTCTTAACTCCTAGACTTTTTAAGAGGCAATGTCCACTAAGACCGAGCGAAATCGAAAATATGTGGCACATGATGAAAAATCAAAATTATCCGTTTTTCGCCCAGAGATAACTTATAGTAGCTCTAGAAACGTGGTGGCATTTTTTGTTGAGAAACTATTTTTAAACCTCCAAAAAATTAAAAAGCCGTTACCGCACTAGGTGTCTCTACAAACACTCCGAATAAACGCGAATCATACCTTCTCGTAAACTTCGCTCTGTTTAATTCGCGTCGTGGAAAAATCCTGTTTTGAGCTTAGAAATTTGCTGTTGAAGAGTTTACAAGTAATTTGAGTCAAATTACTCTTTTGTGGATTAATTTTCAAGGTCATGGCAGGCTGCTGAAAACCACTAAAATTCGCTTGCTTTGAATTCTCAATTTGGCACAGTTTTTCAAGAGAAAGTTTCCCTCCCTGGTAAAACACCGAATCACTTGAAATTCAGAATTCTTGAAAGAGGAAGTGCCGTTCTTAAACCAGGTTTAAAAATTAGTTTCGGGCTTTTTATCAGCGCCGAGTAAAAACGCTCTCAAAATCCCGATAATTACAACATTAACACGTCAACAATTGGCACATACCTCCGACCAAATAACCGAAAATGTGGATATTTCTTCTAGTTTGGTTGGTATTCGGTTGTAATCCACAGCGGAAAGGTAATGTCTAGCTCACCTGAATATGGTATTGTCTAAATATCAGGTTCTGTGCGTAGTCTTTCATAATAACCATCTTGGCGTCCGGGGTCAACAACATCACTGAAGCATCGCGTATTGGCAATCAACCCAAATGACTTATTTCCATCGCACCTCCTTTTGTTAAAATCAAGAACCTTCAGGAATAAGGTGGTTTTGCCTTATTTGAACTTCAAAACAGTTTTCTCCTATAAGACGTCTTTTCTTGATCTGTATTCGTTGCAAAATTTCGAAACGATAATTTCTTGCCGAAAGCTTACAAGCCAGTTTACTTTGAGTCACGCACCAAAATGTCACGCACTTGATTTACCTGACGTCGGGTTTGACCTTGGAGGGGGAAATGGACAGGAAACCAAAAAAAAAAACAAAACAAAAACAAGCCAGCAAAAACAATCAAACAAAAACAAAGCAATGAGAACTTTGAAAACCTGTGGACCCAAGGACCGATTACGGTCAACTGCCGCTTATAAGCCCTGGGCTTATACAACTTTGTAAGGGGTTTTGGGTGGGCTTATAAACGGAAGGGGCTTATAAGTTTCGAAATGAGCCACAGCAGTGTTGATCGAAATACGTTTTTATTTTACCAGTTTTTAATTAACCTTTGAAACATCATAATAAATCGAATTCATTTCAATTTTAACAACAAAATCGAAACTGTAACAACACGAACGTAACCAGAACGTAACAAAACAGAAGCTCAGAGTTCATCTTCGCAGTGTCCTGTGAGAGTGCTTAATATTAAGGAAACAGGGAAAACTAGAGTGCGACTTACATCCGGGGAGCTTATAACCGGATGTATTTTTTTGTTTACAGGTGGATGGGCCTATAACCGGAGGGGGGGGGGGGGGGGGCTTGTAAGCGGTTGGGCTTATAAGTGGCAGTTTACGGTATTTATGTGTTTATCAGTATCATTAGAGGCAGTGAAGTCTTGCCAAAACCTTTTCTGTTACTAGGGCTTTGAAAAATAAATTATTGTGAGGTCTCTATGTATTGGTCTTCAAAAATTGGCCAAGACAGGAGTAAGAATGTACAAATGTATGTTGAGTTTACTCAAGCCCTAACCGGGGGTGTGGCCAGGGGTGCCGGAACCGTCCTTTTCGTTCTTTATAAGCTTGTGAAACCATTTTATGGCAAACCTAGCGGATTACACTTTTATACATGAAACTCAAAATTAAGTTGAGTTTGAAACTGAACTCATGTTGAAACTCATCATGACAAGGAGTCTTAACGTTCAGGGCTCTTTGTCGTTTTCCGCCTGATCTTCTGAGCAGTGCAGGTGACGAAGGTCGAGAACCATCCTTGTGACGAATGGCTAACGCTCGAAACGTCAGCTTTCAATCTCTTCACGGTGGCTCAATGTACCTTATCAACTCAGTTGATAAATACAAAGTTTTGTGTTTCGCTTCCCCACCGATGCAACACCACAGCTTCTCTAGAAACTAACTCTCTTGTTTGTCAGGTGACAGTTGGTTGTGCGATATTTCTCCGCCTTCTCACGGTTGAGGAGAACGAGCTCGGTTTCGCTTAGAGCACTGCTATGGACGGTAGACCATCAGATGACAGGGCCTTAGATTTCAGCGCAGATATTGGTCTTATAGGTTCCACGCCATATGCTCTTCATACAAGGACGGATTCCTTCTTTGAAAACTGTATATTCGAGAGCATGCTCACACCATCGATCTTCCAAGTGGCAACTAAAGGGCTTGCATGGTTCTCCACCGGGATCTTGATATCGTGTCCGGAGTTTAGGAGGATAAACGTATCCGACTTAGTCTCCGCCGGCCTTGTGGTCGCAGGCTCCCTTCCCTCCATGGGGAGGGAAGGGAGCCAGGAGTTTGAACACCACGCCCAGCTCTGCTCCTAGTACTCCTGCGCAAACTATGGTGGCCCTGCAGTGCCCTGCAGTGGTAGCAGCCAGCGCTGTCTTGCCAGACGGCTGGCTGTCTTCAGGGCTGGTATGGTAGTGTTAATCTGCTTAATGACGTCTGCCATCACAGCGAGGAATGCACGAAAGTGGGTATGAGAAAAAAGTGTACTTACCAGAGCCCACTGGAAGGAAAACACCGATGTGTTGCAAAATAGCTTTAGACTCCGACTTGCCAATTCCACGTTCTGCTTTTCTCACTTTCCCGTTCGAGGCATACATAGACAGCCCTGGTAGAACTCAACACGACCAACGTCGATTAGTTCCCTTTGCCCTACTCCCAGTTAAGAGGGATGGGCTGGGCAAATGGTCCATGTTAAGAATACTAATTAAAAATACTATTGCGCGTGCTAAAAGAAAATCAACGAAGCTCAGCTTCTGAGTGGATATCGCTGATTCCAACACTGTAAGTGTGACCCGAAAAGTCTTTTTTTGCAACTGGAACAGCAACTGCTTGTTCATATCACTTGTAAGAGGCGCAAACGCCTGCAACTTAAGTTTCTGAACAGGATAGGCGACCTCTATTCGCAGCCAAGGGAGATGATGGTTTGATTGGCTATTGTACTCGGTGACAGGAGTCCTGACTGCGAGAACTCCAAAGAACCAACCTTTTGCAAACGCCTGCATGTTAAATCTGGCGTTGTCCTTTTTTCTTTTTTTTTTTAACGAAAATTATCAGGTTTTGAACATTTACTCAAAGCCGATCCGCACTTAAGACATTTTGTCTAGTTTCCAATAATGTCGCACCTGAAATTCTCACACGCCTTATTTCCAAGAAGAAAATTATTTCCGCAAATGGCAGCTTCTCGAGGCGCCTTCTTCGACGCAACACTGGTGGCTTGCAAATAATATTGAAATCCTTCACCGTGAAATTAATTAGACTGTGGGGAAAAATATCCTAAAATGCATTCAAATTAGGGAATATTCGCGTCTTGAAAAGTCGAACTCTGCAGTAAGATATATAAAAAATATATCGATGTTTGCTATTTTAGACTATGATCGGAAGCTAATACTTTCTGCTTCTAGTGAACACGTGACAATTTTTTCCTCTCGCCAGAAATGTACCTCTATGTAATCTGCAACTTGTTTTGCACAGGTCAGAATTGTGTGGTGAATATGTAGTATCACTCTTACTATTTTACTAGTCGAAAGATATTTCAGGCATAACTTCGGCGGTGTAACATCACACCAAACAGGAGGACGGAATGTGAGTAAACAAACGCAGTTGTAGCCAAGTGCTACGCATTGAAAACTCGCGATTATAGAGAAAAGTAAACTTAATTCTTTTAGGGAACTTGTAAAAAACAAATGGATGCCTTTTTTGTTAACCTTCGATATGCTTTAGTTTAAATCATGGAAAAAAATTCAGCTATCTCTGCAGTTTGTTTTTACGTTGAGGTAGTCCGGCATCTGGGATGAAAACGGGAAACGGTCATTCCGGTCGAGTTGCTGAAACAAACGCCATCACTATTTACATCGCCTTCTGTCTTGTACAATTTCTTTCATAGCTTAAGTTATTTCAGACGTCCTAATCTTTCGACTTTTTTCCCATTTTTGCAATCCCATCACCAAAACCTATCCTGTGACTTGACCAGAACCCGTTGCGTGACAAACAAATTTAGTTAAATCAGACCATAATAACAGTGCGGTTTCTGAGATGAATGTGGAGATCACTGCAAGGTTATTTAGTTTCTTCAGGGAATTAACACTAAGAGATTTTAAAAATTCATTTGCCATTCGTTAAGGGATGTGAATGTGATGGCGGAATCGTTATTCATTAGTTGAAAGTCAATCTAGACATACCAGGAGATAACGGTCGATTCCACGCGTCAAGATGGCCCTTGGACAGTACACCTAAAACTTGACAAAACCTGGCATTTAAACAAAATCTTATTGAAGGTGAGCTAGATATGACCTTTATCCTGTACTTTTCATCCAAATACCAAAGGAAACAAGGAAAAAATTCTAAGTTTTCGGCTATTCGGTCGGAGGCACGAGCCTATTGTTTGTACTGGTTGACAGGTTAATGTTGTGATTATCGGGATTTTGAGAGCGTTTGTACTCGGCGCTGATAAAAAGCCCGAAACTAATTTTTGAACCTGATTTTAGAATGGTATTTCGTCTTTCAAGAATTCTGAATTTCAAGTGATCTGGTGTTTTACCGGGGAGGAAAACTTTCTCTTGAAAAACTGTGCCAAATTGAGAATTCAAAGCAAGCGAATTTTAGTGATTTTCAGCAGCTCGCCATGACCTTGAAAATAATTCACAGATCTAAAACAGGACTCAATTACTTCATACACACTTCGGAAGCAAACTTCCGCGTTTAAACTGGGGGCTTTCTGGGGTGCGAATCAAACAGAGCGAAGTTTACGAGAAGGTATGATACACGCTTATTTCGCGTGTTTACAAGACACGTGTGGCGTAAACGTGTTAAATTTTTTTTCGGGCTAAAAACATTTTTTTAAAGAAAAAAAATTCCACCACGTCTCTTAGATTACCATAGGGTATCCGTGGAAACTTTGTGAGGGAATTTTATTTTTCATGAGGTGCCGCCACTCGCTCGATGTTAGTGCACATTCCCTCTTAATATTTTTAAGAAAAGCTCTAAAGACGTATCTTTTATTTCTTAGTTATAAACGGAAAGGACTCCAAGAAAACTCCGGGTGTATGTTATTGACTTAGTGGACTAGGGGCACTGTATGAGGAGTATCCTTTCTTCCTTTTGATCAATTCATTCTTCATTCCCCACTGTCAGTCTCGTCCCATTCCCCACTGTCATTCTCGTCCCATTCCCCACTGTCATTCTCGTCCCATTCCCCACTGCCATTCTCGTCATCTGGAACTCTGGAGCTACGTAAGCATTGCTGTTTCTCAGAGGCTGGTTCATGGCTCCTTCATGAATGTGAAGATGTGGAAATCGCTGCTGTTCGCTCGCCTGCAACAGTTCAGAGATTGGGGGTTTAGTACAACTAATTGTCAGTAGTTATTACCTTCGTGTGTTGAAAACGTTCGCACGGAAAGAAATCGTTAATTAGGTCACTAGGGTGTCACTTGGGTGTCACTTGGGTGTCATGTAATCAGTATGCTACCGTATCAACACAAGTAAACATCGTACGAAGGATTCCACCTGCCCGTCTTTAAGCCCCGGCATCATTATGCAAATTCTCCTTACTGGTCTCCATATATTTCATTGAGTACTTATTGGGAGAACTTGTTTAAACAAAACAATTCTTCTTTGGTGATTATTTCCTTAATTCTTATGACCTGTATTTGTGTTAAGGCACTTACTTGATGAGGAGAAATTTGATGATGATCACTGTTGGGGCTTAAAGGGTTAAATTCCAGACTTTTTGTTGCCCTTAAACCCCTTGTGGGATGTTAGTATTCAGGTTTTAAAATTAAAGGAAATTAAATTTCTGCTGATGAATATCCTATACAAAGCATATTTTTGGGGCCAGAAATGTTTTAAGGAATTTGGGAAACTGATATCTGTTGTGGAATTAGGTCTGTATTCTTACCTCTTTCTGGTCTTTTAAATTCGCTTTCCTGCACTCTTTATGTATAACAAATACCAAAACCACTAGCACAACGAGTAAAACTGCTGTAATGGTGATGGAGATCCACACTACCTTGGAAACGCCAGTTGAATGTGAAGTATCACCTTAGGACAAAAAGAACAAAAGTAAGACCGGTTTGCGTAATATCGCCATGATCACTAGGAAAAGGGCTTATATGCGGTCAGGTGAAAACAAGGCTATACAATATAATACTTTTACTCCTCATATCATTACAGCTCAAGTCTTATGTAGACACGAACTATTAACAGACACTAACATGACTATTATGACTGAAGTATAATATGGACACGACCTTTTCACAAGGTGAACAAAGGAAGAAGAGCTATTGGAATTTGTAGTCATGGAAGACCTTCAACGACTGACTTGACTCCACACCATGTTATTGTTTACATGGAAACCAGTTAAAGTTAAATTGGGTCTTTGTTGTATTATTCTTGTACTGCCCTTGTGTGAAAAACAGAATCTCGAAAATGTTTCTTTCTGTAACAAACAAACTTACCTTTTATGATGAGCACTGCCTCCCTCGAGGTAACATTTCCCATGGGGCTTGTTGCCTGACAAGAATAATTGCCACCGTTTTTAATCTCAACTGCATCAATCGTGAGTACAGAGGTGGCATTTTCTTGTCCCTGGTAGGATTTACTTTCCCCGTCCACGTTGGCAAGTCCATTTTTCAGCCACGTAATCTTGGGCACCGAACAACCTTTGACAGCGCACGTGAACACAACATGATCACCAGAGGAAGCTGTGACACTTTCAGGGTGAAGGTAGAAGAACGTCTCATTACATTCACGTACAGTTTCTGTTGGAAATCGTAAATTGTGTGATGTCACTAACCAAGTAGCCCATACCGCTTGAGTTAATTGTCTAGTTTCAGAAGCATGGAGCAACTAGAAAAACTGATACCTTCCCCCCCCCCCCGAAGTGCCGGCCAATCAGAAAATCGCTTTGTCTCACCCTCCCCCCTTTCGCATTCCAAAAATTCATGCGTCCCATCTTGCTTTTGTCCCATCGTGAATTCATGCTCCCATCCTGGTAGAGGAAAGCTGTGACTTGTTTAAGCACAAAACACGCAAAAAAGTATTCGGTGTTTTATGCAACCGGACCGACAGCTTAAACCATCAACAGTCCGCTGTTAAGTTGAGCCACCGAACACCACACTTCAAAAAGCATCAATATGCATCATTGCTTTCGATCGTTCAAAACTCTTTACTGCATTTCTACTTAGCAATGATTTATTTATTTGTTTTTTTAATTAGGATTTAATATTTATTCAGGGACACCCTATTGACAAAGGCTATAGTTTAAATAGATTCCCGACTAAAGATAAAACTACAATATACACAAAAGTTACAAAACACACGTAACGTAAAACGGAATAATGTATACATACAAGCAATATACATATCAACGAGGAGGAAGAAGATGGCCTTTGAGATGATGCTTACCTTTGGTCTGTGGATTCAAAAGATCTGTTTTCAAAATGAACTAAGCGACAAGTGCAAATTGATTCTTACTTCGCTTCAAAATTAATTTTGCCCTAGAAGATCTCTTCCAGCCCACTACGTTTCTTGCTTCGCACCAATAGATTCCTTCATGAAGTATTGTGACGGATTTCAAAGGTACCAACGAGACACCCTTCACTCCTACAGTATTTTTCCTGGACACAGGAAGACCATCTTTATACCATTTGACAACAGGACGAGGAATGCCTGTTGCTTCACAAGTCATAGTCACTTTGCTTCCGGGAGAAACGGTCATCTCATTTACTGGGTTAATTGTGAAGCTTGGTGGCGCTGGTTCTAAAATGAAAACGTGGTCAGTGAAAACTGTGGTTTTAAAGGCTGATTTAAGTGTTCATAGACATATAAGCACAAGCATAATGATTAGCTGAAGCTTTTGATACTATAAAACTAAGCCAATTATTAAGAAACAACTGAGACATCTTGATATGGGATTATTTTGTTAAAAGAATTGTAGGGGGATTGGTCAAGCACTTAGGTATACACGGCTGATAAAAAAGGCATTGTTAGTTAAACCTTGCAAAACGTGTTTAACTCCATTACTTATATCTCATTACCATGGATGTTGCAAGCTTAGTAATCATTTCCTCACTTAGCTATTCAGAAGCAATCGGCAAGATCAGATAAGTTGAAGTCTCGAAAGTTGCCTGGTTATTTGGTCCAAAGTAGTAAACTTAGCTCATTTTAAACATTAATTCTTGACTGCGCCACGACAGGACTACCTTTTTTAAAAAAACCTTTAACGACTTGACAAAATCCACACTCCATAATCTCAAAGAAATCTGTTTTATCCATCAAAAAAGGCCGTTTTGGTGAGTAAAATTATGTACTCTTTGTGGGGCAAATTTGGTTTTCCTAACTTAATGTCCCATTTTTAGAGAATGGGCCGGCTAAATTGCATCCTCGGAGACCCAGGGGCAGATAGTCGGGGCGAGAGGCCGATAAAACGAGCGAAACAGATGCGAGCTGAAGCCTGGTGCGAGCGAAAGTTTACAAGACGGGCAGGAACAGCTCCTGTGAGGTTACCTTTAACGGACTAGTTCAAGAGCCCATTTGCGTTCTTGCCTCTGATTGATCCCAGCACAAAATTTGTGGCATTGTATTTTTTTGTGCCCAATCAGCGACCAGCTTATTTCACCGTTCCTTTCGTGACGTCTTATACAGAGTGTAACTTTGCTAAATCTTGTACCTAGTTGTCACTCGTGCGTACTGAACTCAACTTTTTGTTTCGCTCGTTCGATAGGCCTACCATCAAAGAAAGTTTTTAATAGTAATATGCGAACTCACAAAGCCGAGAAATAGAGAAACTTGGAACAGGTAATCAAGGAAAAGGAAATCAACAAGTACGAATATCAGATTCACTTGAGATGTTGTAAAAAGTGCACACCTTAAGTGTGAACTTTTAGAAACGTGCAGTTTGGAGCAAACGCAAAGACATGTTGTGGATCGCACGTAAATCCTTACTGCATGCTTCTCAAAGTTCACAGCTAAGGTGTCCTGGGTAGGGTGTGAACTTTTCACAATACTTCTGATATACATTTGGTATCTGAAGTATAATTCTTTACTGTACCGTAACACTTTAACAGACTCCAAAAGTGCGATCTTCGTTTTCTTCCTCTCAGAGATTGCGAAAACGTTTTAAGGATTTTTGCATCGTCATGATTTGTTTTTCATGTTTCGCATTACAGTTTGTTGACCTTTGTAAAGGCATAACCCTGTACTGCAAAGGTTGATGAAGTGCTTACCTCTAAATTCCAAGGTAAGCGTACCAAAAAATCAGGACGTTTGATTGAAAGCCCTACAGGAGTAATTTCCGGAATCGTTCTTTGCCGCATTTTGTATTGAAAGTGTCCTCACTATCAACGTGTCCATCACGCTCGCTGCACACTTTTGAAATATGAGGTTCATCGTTGAAGTAGTATTGTATTCAATACAGTTGGATACAAATCCAATACTGTACGCTTAAGTGCCCCCCCCTCCAAAAAAAAAGAAACAAAAACAAAAAAGAAAACAAAAGAAAACAAAATGACCACCCAGCATAGTGTGAAAATTAACTAAAGAGCAGACTCTGTGAGCAACGATGTATCGGCGATTTGCATGGTAATTTTTCAACTCCCTTAAGAATATGTGGATGTAACGGAGCTTACCTCTAAAATCCAAGTTTAATGTGCCCTCTGTACAGGTCATGCGATTGTGAGCCCAGCAGGTGTAATTACCAGAATCTTTCTGTGTGGCATTTTGGATCGAAAACGTACAAACTTTACTGTCCTCGCTGTCTCCGTCATGACCTCCACAATCTTTCAAACTAGCTTCTTCATCGTTGAAGTAGTATTGTGTCCAATACGGTTGGCCATAGTAATGATTTCCATAATTTGCTTTTGAAGCGTTGCTGGTGCAAATGACTGTTACGTTGTAGCCAATTGGAAGGACGTGTTCATCTGGGAATCAAGAGTGTTTATCTCTAAAGTAGGTGCAGCCGGAACTGCGAATAATAAGAAAGACAAAAATCACCACTGGTCAGCCTATTGTGACAGTTCTAGTTCAAGTTATTATACTGTACGTACCTTTATGCTGCGATTTAACTGAGACACAGACAGCACTTGTTGCGTCGAGGAAAATAAGAACTAAACCGATAATCAACAGCATAATACAGTATGTTCTGCAACTTGTGTTACGCACCTAAAATAAGATAAAATGAATTAAGGAATGAAGTACAAAATAACAATTCGCCTTCTGTTAAAGACCACTGGGTTGCCCTCAATTAATTTTTTAAATTTCCTTTTTTTAAACTTAAATGATCATGTTATGTAAATATGATGCATTTAATTTGTTTATTCACCGTCTTGGGATACAATACGAACTCCTGAATAAATATATTATATGATTCGAGTGAATTTCTATGGAAACATTTAACTGAATGTCAATTTGCTTAATAAGTACTTTTTCTTGCATGTATAAGCTGAAATTTAACTAGTATAAATTTTACAAGAATATGAAATAAAACAAAATTTGGCCTTTTGCTTTGCCAAAAACGTGGTAGCACTGAATTCACTATTACACAAATGAGCTATAGCAAACATTGAACACGAAATTTTATTTAATTACCCAGGTGCAGATATCAACATTGGTATTCCCTATTCGTTTTTCGGCTTGAATATAACGAAAAGAGATTTATAAAAAGGCTCTTGTTCGAAAAAGTTTTAAAACGGCAAAATAGAAAGGCAAACCGATTAAGCTATTCAATTATCGATTTTGCCTATTAAGTAATTCGTTAAACTTATTAATGTTAATGTTAAATCTACCAATTCAACTACCAGTTCATTAGGGTTAGTTAGCTCTTGCAGGCTTAATGGCCTACCACGAATGGGTCACCATTTACTGAAACTAACATAATTCGACCGAAACATGCCATTGGTCTGATAATATTGCAATGACGACACACAATAATTTAATTTTTAATACTGAGTCATGTAAACTGCAAAATATGATTTCAAGCAATAAGTGTTTATATAGACTTTACAAGATCCTAGCGTGCAGCTATATCACAAAAAAATAAAAAAAATTGCATAAAATATAAAGAACTACCTTACGATTATCATTCATCGAAGATTCTTATCCTCAACCATTCAGTGTCATCCATGCCTTCCATATCACAAGCCTTGTGCTACTTTGCTCTGAGTTATGAACGTATTCGTTTATTTTCACCGATGTTTTTCGAACGCGTGCCGTTCAGTGAATTTACCTATATTTGCAAAACGTATCGAATATCATGCCCCGTTCGCTAGTAGCCACCTGTTATTCAATGTCATGACAACGGATTCTTACAAACACCTGTTATTCAATGTCATGACAAAGACTTCTTATACCGACTTGTAAGCTAGTGAACAGCAAAGTCATTGATTCTAAGGAAAGCGAAACAACTGTGCGCAAGACTTTTACGTTTTAAGATAATTTACCATAGATTCACGGCTGTGCCGAATGCTCGCAATTTCTGTTTAATTTCTTCGTAAAAAATAATAATCACTAAGTATTCTCGACATTATTCTTATGAACTTGAAAATATTAAGTTGTCGAGTCAACCGGACGTTTCAACAGTAGAGTTGGTTTTAGGTTACGAGCAGTCTCACTTTCCGCTCAGGGATAGTCGGGAACGAGTGCGAAAATCGCTTGCCGTGTGCGTGTAACGTGACGTGCGTGTGTAGTGAGCCCGCTCACCTTCCTTGCTGCTAAACAAGCACGCGTGACGTTTCCGCGCGGCAGGCGATTTACGTGCTCGCCCGCGTGTTGTTTTCGCTCGGCTGAGTCCGTGAACAGAAAGTATTTAAATGACGGCTTGCTTTTCTTGTGCTCTCGACTATCTAGAAGGAGACTGACCGTCGGTCTTAGAAACGATAAAAATATCGAACGGTCAAGAACTAAAAATAAAATTTTCACTCGCAGTGATGCGCATATTGTCTCTCATAGTTAAAAGGAAATAGTCTGAATATTACGTGTGTCAAATTGCGGGGAGAAACTAAATCGTCGGAAAGCGTATATTTCTTCCCGTAATATGAAACCCACAACAAAAGGGCTCCATACCCTCTGCTAATTGCATCTGGAAGAAATCTCGAAACTCTTTATACCTTTGTTTATTCATTTGATTATTAGAAGTGCAAGTACAATATGGTGTTCATTAATAGTATTCAACTCCGGATTTTAAGGCATTTTTATTTATTATTTTTTTCAGGCTCTCGTTACAACTGCGAGGGTACTCCACGTACTGATCAATTGATTCATCATCGGTAGGCCATCATTGACAGTAAACAGTTAATATATTTATTCACTTTAACTCTAGGTGGCGATGTGTATTTTACCGACCAATTTTCCTTCGCTAATCTTTCCGTTTATTCGCGTTTGGAATTCGCGACATCGCGATCGAGCAACTGTTATTCTTTGCCCATCGAGGCACGTTGAAGTACCATACATGTATCTGTGCATCGGTATTGTCCAGTATTAGACTACAACGAAGGAGCCAACGATTGGCAAATATAAGCAACGTCCATGAATAGTATTTTACGTTTTGTCAGGGATTAAACGAATATGCTCAAGTTAACCATGAATTTCTTTGGATAGGTGAAATCTTGCCACTCAGACTACGATGGTTGCTTTTATCCAGTATTTAATTCCCTTTATATTAAGCAAACCCATGTTTTATAAAGTCAGTACCGCACTGTTAATAACCAAAGCAAAATCACTCCCATGAGTGCCTAAGGACAGTTGGATGAAAAACGTCAAAATTTAATACAAACGTTTAAAGAGGGGTGACTTCTGCACCGCTGCACGAAAGCCTTCCCAAGAGCTTTTCTTTTTTTTTCCCAAAAAAGTGTTGGCCCTCCCTTGCGTTTTAATAAAAAAACTCCTGACCCCCCACCTTTAGGTGACTGACAAAAGTGCGACCCTCCCCTCACTACTACATGGTATGTTCCATGCTGTAGAAACCTCAGAACGTTTCGCTTGTGAACGCAAAGTGTTTGAACATGAATATATCTCGATGGGTCGATATTGAATGTGTGTATGCTGAAACAAAGAAAATGCGAACAATCAGTGTGGGATATTTACGTTTTATAGCTGAAGTTTGAATATGGAAGTATTTGAGTATTATAAAAGTTTTGAACATAAAATATCTAAGGGAAACTACACGCGCTTCTTTCTCCGACTAGCCGGCATTGCTGTTGGTTATTTTAATAGAAAGGTTTATTTGTTTAGCATGCGAAATCTGCCTCTCAAAAACAAATATTTCCTACATTTCCGACAGGGTAGAGCGCATTGTTGGATCAACTAGTAACTCTTCAGAACTAAACGACTCAGGAGATCAGGCAGCGGATAGCCAACAGCAAGAAGCTGAAGAAACGATACCTGAGTCAAGTACTTCTCGATACGGACGCAAAAGGACACGAGTCCTCCGAGAAAAACTATGTGCCATGGCATAATATACATGTACAAATGCAACCTAGTACCTATAATAAAACACCAAATTAAATCAAAGTAGGTGAAAAGAAAAACTTAATCTGTAAGAAAAATGGAAAGCAACATCACAAAAATTCTCATTAAAAAATTCCGGAAAAGATGTGTGACCCTCCCTTGAATAGCTCACATGAGGTATGGCCCTCCCCTTTTGGTGCTCACTTTCACTGATGACCCTCCCCTCTGAGGCCCCAGCCCTCCCCCCCCAAGAAAAAACGTACCTTCCCTAAGAATTTGTGAGGGGTTTTTCAAGCGTATCTAATAGGCTTACCGAAAGGCGTCTTAATCTGCTGCTTCATGATCGAAATGTCACTGCATCAAATGTAAACCAGAGCCGCGGAGACGTAAGGACAGTCTTGTACATGTCATCAAGTCATAATAAAACGTGACTTGATTTTCCCATAGAGGAGTGTTACGCATCATTCAGAAGTCATCACCAGACAATTTTGGAAATTTGAACCAAAAACTCGAAATAGGAAATTCGAACAGGAAATAGGAAATAGGAAATAGGAAACAGGAAACAGGAAATAGGAAATAGGAAATAGGAAATAGGAAATAGGAAATAGGAAATAGGAAATAGGAAATAGGAAATAGGAAATAGGAAATAGGAAATAGGAAATTCGAATAGGAAATTCGAACCAAAAACTCATTTATAAAATTTATCTGCGGCAAGGTGAGACCGCTCAATGTATAAGCAATCGAAAAATAAAAAATAAAAATAAAAAAACGCGACGAAAAGCAAAATAATGACGCTTGTTCTGTTCGTTAGATGCAGGTTAGATGCGACTAGTATTTGACTGTTGACTTTTGTACATTATTATTTGTCACCGGATGCCAGTAACCAAAAGGATCAATGAAGTGTTTTCTTGCAGTTTCTGGTTTCATTTTCTTGCGAAACGATGCAATGTCACAAATGGTTGTTAAACGCTGATTTCAGTGGTTATTTTCCTTCCAATACCGTCAGTGCACTCGTTTCCGAAGCCTAAAAGCGATGTGATTAGATTGACTTTATACTTGAAGTCTGGGAATCGACATCTTGTTTTCGTTTTGTATCAAACAATGGGATAAATTCAAACTAAATTACAGTGAACAAGATTAGAAAAATCTTCCCTGCTGTCCTTTACAAAAGTCTCGCGTAGTGGACTCTGTTAAGTTGAATCTGTATGTAAGCCGCGCAAAATCATTACCGGTATAATTGTAGCTGCTAGCTCAGTAGTCTTGTCGGCATGGGGAAATATTAGAGGGCTACAAGAACTGAACAAAGCCACATGTCCGGTATATGAGAGACGACCCCACGTGTGCGATCTGTAATTCTCTGAATTTAACAGCGTTGTTATTTATCTCAGACATGGCTTGATTGCATTTAAGATTTCGTCGACACATTACAGCTATAAATCATTGCTAATCGCAAACGCGAAGTTACATGAATTACATGCCAGGTTTTTGTCGCCACTATTTTGGATCGGCTTCGATCAGCAGGGGCGTTCCCAGACATTTTTTGGCAGTACGCACAAAGTCAGATTGATACTTAGGGACGGACCATTAGAAAAGTTATTGAGGTGTTGGGGGGGGGGGGGGGGGGGTTCGAGCTGCACGTCCGGGCGCACTTCTCCGTACTATGAAGTGTGTTGAAGAAAATGCCAATATTGAAATTGCACAACATTACCTTATCTACTTATACTTGAGTTCTAATTTCCACTTCTAAATTATAAG
Organism: Siderastrea siderea; assembly: GCA_964030785.1. Lineage (NCBI taxonomy): Eukaryota > Metazoa > Cnidaria > Anthozoa > Scleractinia > Rhizangiidae > Siderastrea > Siderastrea siderea. The sequence goes on from OZ034973.1 coordinate 7,156,797, forward strand.
CCGTCAAATAGAAAAATATCATATTAAAGGCGAGAAATTCTGGTACGCATTTGCGTATTTCGCGTAAAGGCAGGAACGCCCCCGATCAGTGATCAGTGCTCAATAAAAGCACTATAATGTCTATAATTTCGGCAGGAATTTGTGTGGACCGAACAAACGCAAAACAGCATTGTATGACAAGTTGGATACCAAATTTATTTATTAAAATTAATTTTAGCTAATCCACATTAATTTGTTTACAACGTCTGGTTGCAGTAAGATGTTAAGGAAAGAATCAGAAGAAATCAGTAGTGCTTGAAATCGGCTTTGCTTTTTCGGTCTATTAAACAAGTCAGACGATGGACGAGGCACCTCTTCTGTTAGAAGGACTGTCCACTAAGTTGACAGTATTTTTGCCACTTACTAACTCTGATTTATGGAAAGATATTTGAAATTTCAGCTATTGCGATGTCCATTTTGCCAGTCAATATTTTAGTTAATACACGCTAATCCCTCTGAGTAACATTACGAGTCTTCTCAGCTCTCACAGGAGTAACGTTTAAGCAAAAATATGGAAGAGTTGAAACTCAGTTGAAGAATATTTGTTTTTTTGTGACGGTAGCAACCATCCCTGCTCTTAAGATGACTCATCTTTCGCTAGCATAGACTGCGAGTAGTCTCTAATTTTGGCGATGGCGATTGTGGGGCAGGCGAAATACACACACGCGCGCGCGCGAGATTTCAAGGCGACGCGACGCGAAGGGAGCGCCGAAAATTAGATCTCATTTTCGGCGCTCCCTTCGCGTCACGTCGCCTCGAGATTTCGCGCGCACGCGTGTGTGTATTTCGCCCACCCCACAATCGCCAGCGCCAAAATTAGAGACGACTCGCAGTCTATCACTAGCAGGGCTGCCAAGATGTCACATCTTTTGCCAGTTTGTGTTTGCTGTTGTCACAAGAAATATGTAGCAGTTGATAAAAAGCAAAAAAAAGCAACAACGCCGACAAACAGACAAACAAACAAACAAACATATGATAATAATGACCCGTCTGTGAATAAGAAACGAAAGCTATCGTTATAAAGCCTTTGTGCTCAGATAATTTCTTGAAACAATTTATCAGCCTACTCGGCCACAGTAAATAGAATTTAGGACGAGAGCGGCCTGCATAACTAAGTCTCGAACTGGCAAAATGAACATAGAAATATTTGAAAAGTTCAAAGCAGCGACCTTTAGTCGGAAAGCAGCTTTTAGCGAAATACGTGATCAACCTGAGCCATAAATAGTCTTCTCACTTCTCATAGCAATGAAGTTTGAGAAAAAACAAAACAAAAACAAAAACAAAAACAAAAAAGAAAGCAAAAAGAAAGAGTTGAAACCCTGGTTGAAACTCAATCAGCGGAGGACTATTTGTTTCTTTGTGACAGTGGCAAACATTCCTGCTTTTAAGATGACACATCTTTTATTAGCGGGGCTGCCAAGATGACACATCTTTTACCAGTTTTTGTTTGATGCTGTCACGAGAAATAAATGTCGCTACACCAAGAGCAGTTGGTAAAAACAAAACAAAAAACACACACACAAGAAAAACAGAACAACAACAACTATGACCCATGCCAGAGCTAGCTAGTGAAAAACTCTGTCAAAGTAAATAAAAGAAGTTGAAACCCGGTGGGTTCACTTGGGAACCCACCCAGTATGGTGTTTTCAATGACCCTAATCCGCCCAGCAAGTTTCGAGAAAATGTTTGGATAAAAGCCAAGAAATATTTGGTTTGCAACTTGCCAAAAACCGACAGGGGGGGGGGAGGTTTTTCCTTACAGCTGCTCGTGTTCATCGTGCGCTTTTCGTTTGTCAGTAAAGCAGTGACAAAAGTTCGCTGAGTCTTGGGAGATGTTTCCCGCTTGCTCAATATCAGGATCGGAAAGAACTACATTTGAAGGCTTATGTTACGAATATACATGCATCAAAGAGGGTTCATCACGTGCAGTATATGTTGAAATTCAGTTATAGACTACGAGCAGTCTCTCTTTCCGCTCAGGGATAGTCTCACTACACTAGCGGCTCGACACGCGCGTCACGTTTCAATTTCGCGGTCGCTCGCCCGCTTGATTGTTTTCCTCGACTGTCCCTGTCAGAGCGGAAAGAGAGACTTCCCGTAGTCTAATTCAGTTTAAAAATGATTTGTGGAAGCGAAACATTTTTCATAAAATCTAAGAGTGCGGTTCAAATTTGCAACTGAAGAAGGTGACAAGAATCACAGACGCATTGACTGAGTCTTTTAAAACTCACACGAGAATATTTATACAGACATACGCTGAGCAAGCACAAATCGAGTTTCGCACGTACCAGTTGATGGGTTTATGTACGTAAAGCGTGTACGTATTTAGAACTATCGGAGAAACTAGAAATAGCAGACATTGCAAATTAAATAAATAAAATAAGATACTGAAAACTGAACTTTTCGAAATAGTGAGAAAATTACATCAGTCAGTTGGAAGGGAATAAACGCAGCTTGTGACCATCATTCCTGTAGAGATTGTACAATGATACATTTTGGGGCGCACAGTTACACACTCGTTGTGCTCGGCTCAATGCAAAAGCGAGGCACGTTTTCTCGCCGCAGGCGGTTTTTACAAATCACAATCAAATAACTTTATTATAGTCTCAATCGCTCGCACACTCGCACACATATATTTTTGCTGGAATAACCTGTGTTGAAAAGCCAGAGACACTGCTCCTTGTTCTTTGTTGATCGCGACAGGATAACAAAGAACCTCATGTTTTTCTTTCCATTCTTCGAGAGCTTAGTTTTACCCTTTGTCTGCAAAATCGAAAAGTTTACTAACAGGATGGACGGAAATCAGCGTGAATTATTGAGAGACATTAGATCACCTCCTCCGATACACCTTGATTTACGCTTTGTTAGCCTCCAAGAATAGTCGGAGGATAAGTAACGAGGATAAATTCGAAATCGAACACAGCTCTGCCTTAGAAAACAATTTCATCGGCTAGCGAAGGGGTGAAAGACTGTGTACAACTTACTCGTGGCGGAATGTCACAAAATTCAGTCTTTTATTTATTTCAGGGAATCACGTTTCGAAGAAAACCAGAACTTTATGTCTTTCATTTAGAGCATAGTGTCATTTTACAATATTCCCCGTGGCTTCATTAGAAGCGATGATAGCTCGATTTCCAACAGTTAAACAGATTTTCACACTTTCCTAAGAAAAGCCGAAGAAAGCTCTGCGTGAAACGATACTTACAGTTAACGCTTTATCCGTCCTCTCATGGCCGTGAACTACTGATGCAATAGTGCGTAGGTAATGTAGGCGATCACTTTTGCATGACATTTAATTATTACCATTTCCGGTCTTAAAACTTCCTGTGCATACCTCGATGCCATACAAGTCCATAACATGGACTAAATAAGGAAAAAAATCTAAAGAAACTGAAATAAAAGCAGAATGAATTTACACCTCATGAATTATTGCCTCGTTTCAAACTTCTTTATTCCTTTTTAATAATCACGCTTTGACCGGAAATTTCAGTTTGAAGACGAAATCGGCCCAATACAGCTAGTAGTTGCTGATAGTTTTCACTGAATTTTAATACGATTAGTTACTGTATTTCCGCTGTTTTTAACTGAAAATAAGGGTATGTCGTGTCTTTTAAATGAGCTACTCAGCGCACAGTCCAAACTGTACAAGCTCTCTTAAGCCCTCGGGAGGGCTTATTTAATTACGGGCCTCGAACTAAATCATAATAAACAGCACAACAAACAGTACCACCGGAAATAGGAAAGCATTGTTACTCAAAAGCTACAATCCCACGTTAGCTTTTCACCACGGAAGGGGGGTACTTCCTGAAAATATGGGAGGGGATGTGCGGCGCACTCCTTGGAAACTTTACCCTGTTTCAGACCAAACTACGTGATTTTCCCTAGCTATTTTAGATCTGACCCAGAATTCAATACCCCATTTCAGACCTGCCCAGGAACTGCTTTGGTTTGTGTAGAGATTTGAGCACGGATTCAAATTTCTGATATTAATCAAAACACGCTTCTCCGAAAGAAAATAATAAAAAAGTAGCTTCTTTTAAAAAACGATACCCAATTCCCGACCAGAGCTAACAAACCTTAGCCTATTTCAGACCAAAATGGTCAAAATCTATACCATATTTCAGACTAAAACGGCTCAAAAACCATAACTTTCGGGGCGGGACATACTAATCTAGCTTATATGAGGGAGTGCCCCCTGCGGGCATTTTTTATCCACCGATTCAAAACGGAATCAACTTGTACGCAATAACACTTAACAGCACCACTATGGCTTTTGGCTTTTGTTTGAATGTTCACACTTAAGGATTGGTCACGATTGCATCCACACACCCAAAAGTTGGAATCCAACATGCAAAGCACATAATTAACGGCATTACATGAAAATTGCTGCTCCTTTGAATTGTCTGAGATGAGAATGTAATCCAAAACCCTGGGAATAATCATAAATAAACTGTATTGTATTGCCTAAAATTGAATTCCTGTTTACATTCTGCTCAACCACGTTCTCAGTTTCGGAGAAGCTGATGCCCTTTAGGACGGGGGAGTTAAAGCGGTTCAGCTTGAGTCCTGTCGTCATATTAATTCAGTAAAATCCGGCTTGAAAATATATTCCGCGATCTAGAAGCAATTCAAGGTTACTGAAGTTTAGCTATGAGGAAATTGTGTAACCCTGAGGCATTGAGCACTCTGTGAATATTGATATTGTTCGGCTAGTATCACCAACTTTTGATTTAGGTCCATGTTAGAGTTTCTTGGCTATCGTCGAAAGAAGTGGATAAGACACATGGTGAGGTCTCATCATAAAAAATCAGTTCATCTCTTGTATGAAATGTTTGCATGTTCGCATGTGTTCACTGGTCGTAGTTGAGAAATATCAACTTTCAAACGAAAATTGAACAGTCATTCATTCAGGCCCTCAATTTGAAATTATTTCTGAGAATTACATAACTTTAAACTGTATTAGAATTTAGCATTAGCTCTATTTAACGTTATATATTGATCATGACGTACCCTTATGTTATCTGTTCTTATCACGAGAACGCTTCTGTGGACAAAACATTCTTAACTTCTAGACTAGACGTATCTTTTATCTTTTAGTTATAAACGGATTGGACGGTGTAATCTTCGGGTGTACGTTGTTAATTTAGTGGACTAGGGGCATTATATAAGGAGTTTCCTTTCTTTTCTTTTAACCAAAAGACTACAGAAATTCATCCTTCAGTCTCCGCTGTCATTCTCGTGCCATTTCCCAGTGTCATTCTCGTCCCATTCCCCACTGCCATTTTCGTCACCTGTAAGCATTGCTGTTTCTCAGAGGCTGGTCATGGCGCCTTCATGAATGTGAAGATGTGCAAATCGCTGCTGTTTGCTCATCTGCAACAGTTCAGAGATATAAGGTTTGGTACAAGTAATTGTCAGTAAAACTGTAAATGGTTTGAACCCAGGAGTCATATCATAATTCGGTAAATTGTGATCGTCCGGGTGAGTGTAGTCCTGAGAAGGACTGTTTGAGGTGACGTTGACTGACGTTTCGACAACCTGAGCGGAAGTCAACATCAGAGTCAAGTGAACTGTGAATCGTCAGTAGATGTTATAAGTCTCTGGTCGTTGTCCTGATTGGTCGACGATCTCGGGATGTTATTGGTCGTCTGTCAGTTAAGCCGTGATGTTATTGGCTGTGAAGACTGTAAACGTGATTAGTGCGTTTCGATCCGTCTTTTGTTAGTCAAATGTCCGTTGGTCTATTGTTAGTCAAATAAGTCAGTTTGTCTATTGTTTGTCTGTCTTGTTATTGTCGGCAATCAGTCGTTTGTAAGGTGCAGGTAGCTGTTGGCAACGGTTCAGTGGTGTTTGTTCTAAGTTAGTAAACCAGCTTTCCAGAGTGATTCGTTGATAGTAGTCCGTACTGTAGGTAACGCATTCAGCAGAGTCCCAGTCGATTCTGTGGTTTGTTTTTAAATGGTGCTCAGCAATGTGATTGTTGATATCACCATTTCTAGTCGCTCGTTTGTGTTCAGTCAGTCGAACGTTCCGATTTCTGCCGGTCTCACCAATATAAGTGGCCTGGCAGTCGCAGCATTTGATTTTATAAACTGCTCCCCGTCTGTCACTCGGTTCGTCTTTGTCTTTAACGTTCGTCAGTAGCTGTCGTAAAGTAGTGATAGGTTTGTGAGCAACGCGGATGTTGTAGGGTTGTAGGATTCGTGCGATAGTTTCAGAAGTCCCTTTGATGTAAGGTATGGTTGCAGTAGTGACAGGTGTCGCGTTAGTGTTCGTAGCGTTTGGTTCGGAGTTTCTGTAAGTGTTGTGTCTAATAAAGTCCCGGTTGTAATTGTTCTTGTTGAAAACGTTGTCTAAGTACTTGTTTTCGTCCGTTAAGCTGTCAGGTGAGTCACAAACTAGTTGCGCGCGTCTTGTCAGGGTCCGTATAGTCGTAGCTTTGTGAGAAGTTGGGTTGTAAGATGATTGGTCGAGTAGTCTGTCAGTATGTGTCGGTTTTCTGTAAATTGTCGTCCATAGTTCGTTATTGTCGCGGGTAACTAAGCAGTCTTGAAAAGGTATTTTACCATTTTCCTCGATCTCCTTAGTAAACTGTATGTTGGCGTTTTGTCCGTTGAGGTGTTCGTGAAAATCGTCGATTTCGTCTTTGTGTACGGCTGTAAAGGTATCGTCAACGTAACGTAGCCAGAGTGGTAGTGTTCGTTTGTAAGTTGCGAGGGCTCGTTCCTCGATGTTTTGCATGACGATTTCTGCAACAACAACGGAAACTGGTGAGCCCATAGCTGTTCCGTGCAACTGTTTGTAGTGCTTGCCGTTGTACTGAAAATACGTAGAAGTAAGACGAAGGTTCAGTAAGTCCATTAAGTCGTCTATAGGTAGTGGTAGTTCAATAGTAGAGTTGTTGATGGCTGTCTCAGTGCAGTCTAGAGCCAGTTGAAGTGGAATACTGGTGAACAGTGATTTCACATCAAAAGACACTAGTTTGTAGTCGTCAGGTACTTGTACTGTCTTGATTGTGTCAATAAAGTTCTCAGTCGACTGTAGTTTGTGTCGTGATTCGTCGATCAAAGGTTTCAGTACGGTAGTCAAGTATTTGGACAGTTGGTAAGTCGGGGACCCACAGAATGAGACTATGGGTCGCATGGGTATGTTAGGTTTGTGCAGTTTCGGTAGTCCGTAAAGTTTCGGTGGTTGTGGTACACGGCACCTCAGTCTGTTGTAGCATCAATTTCTTCCCGTCCCTTAGACAAGACTGAAACACAGTTACTCTCTTACGGACTCAAACACTCAGTGACGCCTAAACGTATACCAACCGAGGCCATTGTATCCAGTGTTGAGGCGGTTCTGTCCCGTCAGAGGGAGCTTTCAGAATCAGCCAAGGATAACATCAGAAGTAGAATAGCTTCTACTATACAATCAGCCTCTCTACCTGACAGTAACTTGACTAAAGACGAACGACAAGCACTAAAACGACTGAAAACCGACGAAAACATTGTCATACTCCCCGCTGACAAAGGACGAGTGACTGTTGTTATGGACAAGACAGACTATTACGACAAAATGGACGCACTTGTTAACGACAAACAGACCTACCAAGTACTTAAACGAGACACGACGCCAGCACTTCAACGCAAACTTAACAGCAAACTACTTGACCTCAAGAAAACTGACGCCGGCTATTGACATTCAACGCTACAACAGACTGAGGTGCCGTGTACCACAACCACCGAAACTTTACGGACTACCGAAACTGCACAAACCTAACATACCCATGCGACCCATAGTCTCATTCTGTGGGTCCCCGACTTACCAACTGTCCAAATACTTGACTACCGTACTGAAACCTTTGACCGACGAATCACGACACAAACTACAGTCGACTAAGAACTTTATTGACGCAATCAAGACAGTACAAGTACCTGACGACTACAAACTAGTGTCTTTAGATGTGAAATCACTGTTCACCAGTATTCCACTTCAACTGGCTCTAGACTGCATTGAGACAGCCATCAACAACTCTACTATTGAACTACCGCTACCTACAGACGACTTAATGGACTGACTGAACCTTTGTCTTACTTCTACGTATTTTCAGTACAACGGCAAGCACTACAAACAGTTGCACGGAACAGCTATGGGCTCACCAGTTTCCGTTGTTGTTGCAGAAATCGTCATGCAAAACATCGAGGAACGAGCCCTCGCAACTTACAAACGAACACTACCACTCTGGCTACGTTATGTTGACGATACCTTTACAGCCGTACACAAAGACGAAATCGACGATTTTCACGAACACCTCAACGGACAAAACGCCGACATACAGTTTACTAAGGAGATCGAGGAAAATGGTAAAATACCTTTTCTAGACTGCTTAGTTACCCGCGACAATAACGAACTACGGACGACAATTTACAGAAAACCGACACATACTGACAGACTACTCGACCAATCATCTTACAACCCAACTTCTCACAAAGCTACGACTATACGGACCCTGACAAGACGCGCGCAACTAGTTTGTGACTCACCTGACAGCTTAACGGACGAAAACAAGTACTTAGACAACGTTTTCAACAAGAACAATTACAACCGGGACTTTATTAGACACAACACTTACAGAAACTCCGAACCAAACGCTACGAACACTAACGCGACACCTGTCACTACTGCAACCATACCTTACATCAAAGGGACTTCTGAAACTATCGCACGAATCCTACAACCCTACAACATCCGCGTTGCTCACAAACCTATCACTACTTTACGACAGCTACTGACGAACGTTAAAGACAAAGACGAACCGAGCGACAGACGGGGAGCAGTTTATAAAATCAAATGCTGCGACTGCCAGGCCACTTATATTGGTGAGACCGGCAGAAATCTGAACGTTCGACTGACTGAACACAAACGAGCGACTAGAAATGGTGATATCAACAGTCACATTGCTGAGCACCATTTAAAAACAAACCACAGAATCGGCTGGGACTCTGCTGAATGCGTTACCTACAGTACGGACTACTATCAACGAATCACTCTGGAAAGCTGGTTTACTAACTTAGAACAAACACCACTGAACCGTTGCCAACAGCTACCTGCACCTTACAAACGACTGATTGCCGACAATAACAAGACAGACAAACAATAGACAAACTGACTTATTTGACTAACAATAGACCAACGGACATTTGACTAACAAAAGACGGATCGAAACGCACCAATCACGTTTGCAGTCTTCACAGCCAATAACATCACGGCTTAACTGACAGACGACCAATAACATCCCGAGATCGTCGACCAATCAGGACAACGACCAGAGACTTATAACATCTACTGACGATTCACAGTTCACTTGACTCTGATGATGACTTCCGCTCAGGTTGTCGAAACGTCAGTCAACGTCACCTCAAACAGTCCTTCTCAGGACTACACACCCGGACGATCACAATTTACCGAATTATAATTGTCAGTAGTTATAATTATTACCTAGCTATACGTGTGTTGAAAAAGTTCGCGCGGAAAGAAATCTTTTATTGGGTCTCTAGGTTGTCACTGGGGTGACATGCCACTGTAACAGCACAAGTAGATATCGCCGTGACGAAGGATTCCACCTGCCAGTCTTTAAGCCCTGGTATCACTATGCAAATCCTCCTTACTGGTCTCCTCCATATATTTCGTTGAGTACTAACTGGGAGAACCTGTTTAAACAAGACAATTCTTCTTTGGTGATTACTTTCCTTAATTCTTATGACCTGCATTTGTGATAATGCACTTACTTGATGAGGAGAAATTTGATGATGATCACTGTTGGGGCTTAAAGGGTTAAATGTTAGCCTTTTCGTTACTTTAATCCCTTGTGGGATGTTGGTACTCAGGTATTAAAATTAAAAGAAATTGAATTTCTGCTGATGAATATCCTATACAAAGCATATTTTGGGGGCCAGAATTGTCTCAAGGAATTTGGGAAACTCATATTTGTTGTGGAATTAGATCGGTATTCTTACCTCTTTCTGGTCTTTTAAATTCGCTTTCCTGCACTATTTATGTATCACAAATACCAAAACCAGTAGCACAGCGAGTAAAACTGCTGTAATGGTGATGGAGATCCACACCAACTTGGAAACGCCAGTTGAGTGTAAAATGTCACCTTGTAGGACAACGAGAACAACATTAAGACCGGTTTGCGTAATATCGCCATGATCACTGGGAAAAGGGCTTATATGCGCTCATGTAGAAACAAGGCTATAAAATATAATACTTTTACTCCTCATGTCATTACAGCTCAAGTCTTATGTGGACACGACCTTTTCACAAGGCAAGAAAGGAAGAAGAGCTTATTCAGGAATCTGTGATAAAAGACGACTTATCTTCAACATCTGACTTGGCTTCACACCATGTTGTTGTTTACTTGGAAAACAAACTGGGCCTTTGTTGAATCTTGAAAATGATTCGTTCTGAGCTAACAAACAAACTTACCTTTTATGATGAGCACTGCCTCCCTCGAGGTAATATTTCCCTTGGAGCTTGTTGCCTGACAACAGCAGTTTCCTCTATTCATGATCTCAACTGCATCAATGGTGAGTACAGAGGTAGCATTTTCTTGTCCCTGGTAGGATATACCTTCCCCGTCCACGTTTGTAAGTCCATATTTTCAGCCGCGTAATCACAACTTGAACACAACGTGATCACCAGAGGAAGCTGTAACACTTTCAGGGTGAAGGTAGAAGGACGTCTCATTACATTCAAGTACAGTTTCTGTTGAAAAACGTTTACTGTAACCAAGTAGCCCATACCGCTTGAGTTTATCGCCTAGTTTCAGAAAGATGAAGCAACTAGAAAGATTGATTCCATCCCCCCCCCCTCCACCCCTGAAGTGCCAGCCAATCAGAAATATTATTAATGAATCACCTTATCTCGTCCTCTTCCCTTTCGGCTATGAAAGAATTCATGCGTCTCATCTTGCTTTCGTCCCATCTCGATTTCATGCTCCCATCTTGGTAGAGAAAACCTCCGCTGTGACTTGTTTAAGCACAAAAGACGCAAATATGCGGTGTTTTATGAAACCGGATCCACAGCTTCAGCCATCAACAGACCGCACTTCAAAAAGCATCAATTTCCATGATTGCTTTCGATCGTTCAACTCTTTACTGCATTTGTACTTAGCAATTGTTTCGTTCTAACGAGAAATTATAATTATGCTTGACATTTAATACATGATGACGTCACAATGCCTTACGAAATTAATTAATAAGATCATTGAAGAAAAACTACCTAGTCGCAGACTTTGAGACACCAATGGGTACGTAAATATTGTTCTTTATTTAAGTTTACTGAACCCTGGCATTTATTAACCATAAATTCTGACCTGTTAACAGATTTCGAATTTACTCTTCTGTAAATGAGATGATTAAATAAAGAGTGAGTAATTTGGAACCTTGGCAATTGATGCGACTAGCGACACATTCGAAATCCAAGTACAATGGCAGAAGACGCCCTGAAAGTACGTAGAAGTGCGAAGACCAGATTTACGAGAAAAAAGAACGATTTCTTCCAAGCAATAGCTGAAGATAAAGACGCTGAGATTCTGAGAACAAAATTTAGAGAGCTTACTGAAGCATGGTCCATAGTGGAAGGTAAGCATGACATTTATTTAATGTACCTTTCCGAGGAGGAGATTGAGACAAGTGAAAAATGGATCAATGAACTACAAGACGAATACAATAGAGCATCGGCGGTATATACGAAGTATGAAAATGAAATAAAATCGACTGAACAGAAGGAAAAGGAAGAATTGAACCGCCAGCATATGATTAAACTTCGAGAAGAAGAGTTTCAAAGGATAGTTCAACAGACTATCGTAAAGAAGAAATCCGCGGAAGCAATCTTTGAAGCACTTATCGAACATGTTGAAAATGTGATTGAAACAAGAGCGGATAACGAAAACGCTGGAGCAACTTTGCGCAAAAATGAAAGGGATATAGAGCTCGCGCTAGCAGATTGCAAGCGCGCGCACGACAAAATGCTCGAAATTCTAAATGAAGCTTCCACAGAAAATGAAATCGAATGGATTCGAACAATCCAAACACGTTACAACGAGACAATTGAAAAAATTCAAACTCTCACCACCATGACAGAAAGCAAAAAGAACGCCAAACAAAATTGTGCACTTCGCATGGAGAAAGTTAAAATGCCATCCTTTGATGGGACGATCAGAGAGTATCCCCAATTTAAACAGGATTTTCAAAGGCAAGTGATGCCAACATTGGACAAAGACAGCGCGTGCTACATCCTACGTTCCTGCCTAGGAAGGGAACCAACGGATGCGATCAAAGGCGTAGAGGATGATATCCAGGAGATGTGGAAACGACTAGACGAGAAATACGGGGACCCCGCTAAAGTAGCCGACGCCATTATTGATACAATTCAAAGTGTAAGACCCATCAAAGAAGGCGAGAACAAAAGATTCGTGGAATTTGTTGACACAGTAGAGAATGGACATAAAGACCTGAAGAGACTTGGACTAGAAAGAGAGATTACCACAACCAGTTCAGTGAGCATAATTGAAAGAAAACTGCCTGCCGAGATAAAAAAGGAATGGGCCAAACTGGTCAGCGCAGATAACAGTACAGTGGATAAAACCAACAAGTTCCCAAGTCTGCTAAACTTTCTTCTTAGCCAGAAAAGAGCGATAGAGTATGAAACTGCAGAACTACGATTTACCCGCGATCGGGCAATTAAAGGCTCGGCACACTATACAGGGACAAATAAAGATGCAAATGAAGCCAGTGGATACACTAGACCACAGAACAGCAAGTGTCTATTCCATAAAGAGGCAGATCACTGGACAAACGAATGCAAACTATATCTATCAAAACCAACCGAAGAGAGAATGAAAATGCTAAAGGAAAAAGGAGCTTGTTGGTCATGTTTGAGAAGAGGACACAGAGTTCTGGAGTGTTGGAGAAAGAGACCATGCGGTGTGAAAGAATGTACCAAATGGCACCATAAGACACTTCACCAAGATGAAAAACGACCGGAAGACGCCTCCGGATCGGCGAGCTTATGCAATAACTCGATAATAGATTCTTGTCTTCTACAGTTGCAGAAAATTCCTACGAAGCGCGGTTGGGCCAACGTCCTTTGGGACAGCGGAGCATCACTCTGTTTCATTACGAATAGCAAGGCAAAAGCTGAACGTTTAAAAGGGACAAAGATAGAACTTACAGTGATTAAAGTAGGCGGCGATAACGAAAAGATTTCATCTAACAGATACACGCTTTCGCTTATTGACAAACGAGGGCAAGAAGTTCAGTTTGAAGTATACGGCATTGATAAAATCACTTCTGAAATACAGAGCGTGAATATAGATGGAGTAATTAACTTATTTAAGAATATACCAAGAGAAGACATATTACGACCATCAGGAGCAGTCGATGTATTAATCGGTTACGAATATGCCGCGTACCACCCACAGAATGAACAAAGTTCAGGACATCTCCTCTTGCTAAAAAATCGATTCTGGAGATGCATAGGCGGAACACATCCTTCAATCAAAGAGACCACTACGAGCCATAATCTTGGCCACGCCAGAATAAATACCATGATCGCCAAAGTTGAGGATTTCTATAAGATAGAAAACCTGGGAATAGAATGTACGCCCCGCTGCGGAGGATGCAAGTGTGGAAAATGCTCGTTGGGAAGCAAAAACTTCACAATAAAGGAAGAGAAGGAACTGAAACTGATCGAAACCAAGCTAGAATACAACAAAGACGAAAAAACATGGATTACAGAGTATCCATGGATCAAAGACCCATCCCAACTACCTAACAACAAGAAAGCCGCTATGGGGATGCTAATATCTACAGAAAAAAGACTAGCGAAAAATGCGAAACACGCTGAAGTCTATCAGAAACAGAGAGAAGATATGATCGAGCGAGAAGTCGCACGAAAGCTCTCTCATACAGAACTGGAAAACTACAAAGGGCCAATTCACTACATTTCTCATCATGAGGTTTTGAAACCGGACTCAAAATCAACTCCGGTGAGAATCGTATTCAATAGCAGCGCACGTTATATGAACCACTTTAAACGACTACTGGGCAAAAGGACCGCATCTGCTCAATGATCTTCTGGGAATACTGATGAGATTCAGAGAAAATAGAATAGCATTGATCGGCGATATAAAGAAAATGTATCATACAGTGAAGACGAAAACGATAGAACAGCATACACATCGTTTTTTGTGGAGAGACATGAACACTGAAACAACCAGACACATACGTGATACAGAGAGTGTCATTCGGTGACAAGCCTTCAGGCGCAATCGCCACAGTAGCATTGCGGAAGACAGCTGAAATGGGACAAGACAAATATCCCAAAGCTGCACATGTGATCAAGGAAAACACATACATGGACGATATAATAGAGAGCGTATCTGATAAAGAAAAAGCAAAGAAACTTGCGAAAGATATAGAAAATTTACTCGAGGAAGGAAGTTTCAAAATAAAAGAATGGATTTTCACCAATGATGGCACAGACCAAACTAAAACCCTGACTTTACCCAATGACGCATCGACAGCAACAGAAAAGGTTCTTGGAGTCGTTTGGAATCCAATGCAAGACGAATTTGAATATAAAGTTCAATTAAAAATTGCTGCTAAGAAAAACAAGAAAACCCATGTGCAGTCTGATACACAGGACCAAAGGTTCTTAGATAATACAAATACAACAAAGAGAATCATTTTATCACAAGTGAACAGTATTTACGATCCACTCGGGTTGGCAGGACCATTTACGATCAGAGCAAAGATCTTAATGAGACAACTCTGGGGAATTGAAGAGAAGCTACATTGGGATGACCCAATCCCGGACAAGTACAAACGAGAATGGATGCAATTCTGCCAAGACCTAATAGAGATGAATAACGTCAAATTCAAAAGATGTTTAAAGCCCAAAAATGCAACAGGTGAACCGATATTAATAATTTTCAGTGACGGTTCCAGTAACGCCTACGGCGCATGTATGAGATGGAAAACAAGCGACGGACAGTTTAATTGCAGGCTCGTACTGTCAAAAAATCGACTAGCACCCATAAAAAGAATGTCAATAGACAGAATTGAACTCTGTGGAGCTGTACTTAACTCCAGACTGAAAACATTCCTACAACGACATTGCAGATACAAGTTTATAAAGTGCTACCATATCGTGGACTCCCAAATAGTGCATGGCATGATACAAAAGGAATCGTACGGATTTAATACCTTTGCTGCAACACGTGAAGGAGAGATACAACAGAATACAAGCCCCAAAGAATGGTTTTGGATGGAAAGCAAATATAACATCGCAGATTGGTTAACTCGTGGTAAGAAACCTAACGAAATAAATTTGGACAGTATCTGGCAAAATGGACCCAGCTTCCTTGAATTACCAGAATCTGAATGGCCAATACACGAAACATTGACCAAGGAGCAACTTCCTGAGTTAATTAAAATAGCATCCACTGTAACCAAATATTTCAAAAAAGAAGTCAAAGACACGTTAGCGTCAAAAATCAACATCGACAGATACTCAGATTTTGGAAAACTAATAGGAGTGACAGCCAGAATCTTAGCGATGTACCAAAGAAAGCCAAAATCATCCTTCAAGCACGCAACAAAGTCACTAACTCCAAGTGATATTACAAAGGCAGAAAATTCCTGGATTATGGAAGCACAGAAAAGCATGTACGAAGACATTGAAAAAGGAAGATACAAACGCCTATGCCCCAGAAAGAATACAGACGGAATATACTTGGTTGGAGGACGAGGAGAAAGGTGGATTGAGATGAGTCACAACAAAAATGAAGTTATATTTCTTCCTTATGATCATCGATTTTCACGTCTATATGCTGAACATATCCATAAAAGAGGACATCTAGGTGTTCTCTCTACAGCCAGTAAAATACGCGCGAGGTTCTGGATTGTCAAGTTGCTGAAGATGATTAAGTCCATTAGGTACAACTGCGTGATATGCAAGAAACTAGACAAAAAAGTGAGTGAACAAATTATGGGAAAATTACCAGTGGAAAGATTGAAGCCATCTCCCGCCTGGACTTGTACCGCTATTGATCTATTTGGACCATTCAAAATTCGTGACGAAGTAAAGAAAAGAACGACTGGGAAAACGTATGGGGTGATATTTAACTGCTTAAGCACCCGTGCAGTACACGTAGATCTAGCCTCAGATTATAGCACCGAAAAATTCCTCATGGTTCTGAGAAGATTTGCATCTATTCGAGGGTATCCTTCAAAACTATATTCCGACAACGGGCCTCAACTAGTTGCGGCAAATGAAGAATTGAAAAATATAGTAAAAGGTTGGAATCAAGAAGAGCTAAAAGAATTTGGTGTGATGGAAGGATTCAAGTGGGATTTTGCCCCAGCTGACGCACCTTGGCAAAATGGAGTGTCAGAAGCATTAGTGAAATCGGTGAAGCGAGCGATAACAGCAGCTATAAGTGATCATGTCATGACATTCTCAGAACTCCAAACAGTTTGCTTCGAGGTAGCAAACCTTCTAAATGAAAGACCGATAGGAAGACACCCTACGTCACCGGATGATGGAACTTATCTCTGCCCCAATGACTTGCTACTAGGCAGAGCAACATCACGAATACCAAGTGGACCCTTTAAAGAGACGTCCAATCCTCGTCAGCGGTTTGAATTCGTCCAGAATGTTGTGAACTACTTCTGGAAGAAATGGACAAGGGACTACTTCCCAAGTTTACTAATACAGCCAAAATGGCACACCGCTCAACGCAATCTTAGGGAAGGTGACGTAGTGCTCATCCAAGATGCTAACCAAATCAGAGGACAATGGAAACTTGGTGTCGTCGTCAAGACATTTCCTGGGGAAGATGGAAGAGTAAGAAGAGTACAAGTACAGTACAAAAATCCCAAACCGGGGGAGGCCGTCAACGAGTATCACGGAAGAGGCTTTGTTACCGTTGAACGAGCAGTGAATAAGTTGGTTGTTCTTATACCGAAAGAGGAAACTTAAAAAAAAAAAAAACTGATTGAATAACTCCTTAAGATAAATTCAGTGTAATTTGACTTTTGACTTTACTAATCATGATTTTTCCGTGCCCGGGGGAGTGTTTCGTTCTAACGAGAAATTATAATTATGCTTGACATTTAATACACGATGACGTCACAATGCCTTACGAAATTAATTAATAAGATCATTGAAGAAAAACTACCTAGTCGCAGACTTTGAGACACCAATGGGTACGTAAATATTGTTCTGTATTTAAGTATACTGAACCCTGGCATTTATTAACCATAAATTCTGACCTGTTAACAGATTTCGAATTTACTCTTCTGTAAATGAGATGATTAAATAAAGAGTGAGTAATTTGGAACCTTGGCAATTGATGCGACTAGCGAAACAGCAATGATTTATTTATTTAATGATGACTTAATATTTGTTCAGGGAGACCTTATCAGCAAAGGCCACAGTTTAAATAGAGTCCCGACTAAAGATAAAGCAACAATATACACAAAAGTTACAAAACACACCGCTGAACGTAAAATGGAATAATATATACATACAACTACAAATCAACGAGGAGGAAGAAAATGGCCTTTGAGATGATGCTTAGCTTTGGTCTGTGGATTCAAAAGATCTGTTTTAAAAATGAACAAAGCGACAAGTGAAAATTGATTTTTACTTCGTTTCAAAATTAATGTTGCCCTAGAAGATCTCTTCCAGCCCACTACGTTTCTTGCCTTGCACCAATAGATTTCTTGATGAGGTGTTGTGACGTATTCCAAAGATAACAACGAGAGACCCTTCACTCCAACAGTATTTTTCCTGGACACAGGAAGACCATCTTTATACCATTTGACATCAGGACGAGGAATGCCTGTTGCTTCACAAGGCATAGTCACTTTGCTTTCGGGAGAAACGATCATCTCCTTTACGGCTGGGTTAATTGTGAAGCTTGGTGGCGCTGGCTCTAAAATGAAAACGTGGTCAGTGAAAACTATGGTTTTAAGGCTGATTTAAGCGTTCATAGACATATAAGCGCAAGCATAATGCCGGATTAGTTGAAGCTTTTGATACTATAAAACTAAGCCAATTATTAAGAAACAACTGAGACGTCTTGATATGGGATTATTTTGTTAAAAAATTGTAGGGGGATTGGTCAAGCACTTAGATATACACGGCTAATAAAAAAGGCATTGTTACCTTGCAAAACGTGTTTAACTCCATTACTTATATCTCATTACCATGGACGTTGCAACCTTAGTAAGCATTTCCTCACTTAGCTTTCCAGAAGCAATCGGTAAGATCAGATAAGTTGAGGTCTCTTAACTTTGGCTGGTTATTTGGTCCAAAGTAGTGAGCCCAGCTCAATTTAAACATTAATTCTTGACAACGACAGGACAGCACTACCTTTTTAAACCTCTAACGATTCGACAAGATCAACACACCATAATCTCAAAGAAATTTGTTTTATCCATCAAGAAAGGCCGTTTTGGTGAGTAAAATTATGTACTCTTTTTGGGACGAATTTGGTTTTCCTAACTTAATGTCCCATTTTTAGAGAATGGGCCGGCTTAATTGGGTCACATTTTATTGTGGGCTTTTACAGTTTGTTATCGCGGTATTTAAATTGCCCCAAGTTATGACCAAAATAGCTTCAAAAGATCGGATCAGCTCTAAGGACATCAGGGCTAAGTTGGATTCTGGGAATGAAAGAGATATTTTAATTTGAATTTACAATTTAACTTCCCTCTCAAGAACAAATATAATTAAATGTAAACCCCATATTGTACAATTTTGTCAAGTGCTGTAAATCATGTTCTTGTCTGAGCAGGAATGTAAGCGGGACTGAGTGAAAATTTTTTATTGCCCAAAAATCTTTATATTGCAATATTGCAGAATTCTTTCTAAAATCGAGAAGCTTACAATGAAAAGAGAAGACTGAGAGCGTTGGAGGTTGAACATATCAATGAAGTGCCTTTAAATTGCGGTATTTTTCGTCAACAACACGTACAAAATTGTCAATATTTACGTCTTTGCCGAGTCGGCTAATTGCGCGTTTTGAGCCATTTCTACACGAATCTTACTTGATTAACACCTCCTAAGACCACTGAGTGTAGGAAGAGTCAACTAGCTACATTTCTAAATATTTTGTAATTTTTGAACAAGTGCACACACGGTGTCCCAGAAAAAGGTTCGACGGTACCTCCAACAAACATGCCAAAAATTCCCGCGGTACGTAACCAAACTCACCAGTAAACCACCAAAACAACGCTAAAGGACAGTTTTCAGTTTCTGCCGTTCCATTTTCTTGGGATCTCCTTTACTTTTCCAACTAAACATTCCTAAAGTAAGCGAAATTTTGCTATCCGCCATTTTGAAATGTGCAACAACTCGGACAGTTGAAAGATTGTACTCACCACAATGCGGTCGTCAGAAACATACTTTTGCAGAAAAAGTAGAAAATGTAAATAGCCTTTGTACTTCTTTCTTAAAATACAGTCATTAACAATGTAAAGCCTTGTGCAACAATGTAAAGCCTTGTGCAACTTGCAAACATAGCCCTCGACTCACCTCATTCTATTGTTCGCTTTGATTTCCTCGGCGGCTGTCTTTCGTTTGTGATCTTACAGTTCGAATTTACAGGAGTACCCAACGACTGTTTTATGGGAAATTGATTGTAGAGTGAACTAAACATCACCTGCGGGTCCCCGCGTCAATCTTGTTTAATATTTAACTTTCCTGGGAAAAAAATACCCGCTCTTCACTGCCAGCGAGCAGGACTTTCAATCAATAAAAATCCCAGCCAGCATCAATTTTGAGGTTTGTCAACGAGCCAGCAAAGTTAAAATCGCCAAAAAAAAAAAAAAACATCCAGCCAGCGTAGAGGAAATATTTCCAGTTTGCCAGTAACTGATCATGTATATCATTTCTTAGCCAGCCAGAGAACTTTTGAAGTAAACTTTTCGAAAACGACTACATTTAAGGGGGAGGGGTGCGCGACATCTTTTTTTGGGGGGGAGGGGGGAATTTAATAAAACGGTATATTTATTTATGAGCTACACTCTTCGTTGTCTACACCGTTTTTATTTATTTATTTCTTATTTTTTGGAGAGTTTACAGTCGTTGGAAAGCTAAAATGTACCATAGCAAAGTGCACTACCCAACGTGAAATAGTTTAGCCAGTAAAAATTCAATTTTCATAGCAACGGTGTAAACGGAAGACTTTTTTACTCACGTGAACATTGAACACAAAAAAAGTGTGCTTCAAACAATAATTGTGACTAAATTCATTTAACATTAAACAAACAGACTTTCTGCACATTTCACAGATTACACTTAATATCCCATGACAATAAACAAACAAACAAAGGTGAAACAAAAGATTGGTACTCACCGTTTTGAAGCAGTCCGCCAGAGGCCCAAGCTGCACAATGCAAATTCTCATAACCACTCGAAAAAGTGTCGCGTAAAAAGTCGTAATTAAGTGTCAAGTTAAACGATAGTGAAGGAATCACAATTATACAAATGCAAGGCCGTTAAAACCTGAAATTTTATACACTGCACACTTACAAGGAGAAAGAAGGACTAAGGCAGATTCATTTGACGAACCTCGGATTTAGTTGGCCAGCGTATGTCATGATTATCAGTTCCTGATTACCAGGAATATCAGCAAATAAATAAATATCAAAACAAAAAAAAATACTTAAGTGCAACCTTAACAAGTTCAATCAACTAGACGGAAAAAATCAATAAAAACGAACTCAACAGTTTCACGTCAGTAGCTGCAAATTTTCGAAACAAACGCCATCGTCAATTGATTCGCGACATAACTACCGCAAAGATTCGCAGCAAAAGCCACTGTCAGTTGTTGTAAGGCATTCACCGTAAAAGATTCGCGACAGAACTGCCGCAAAGATTCCCAGCAAAAGCCACTGTCAGTTGTTGTAAGGCATTCACCGTAAAAGATTCGCGACAGAACTGCCGCAAAGATTCGCAGCAAAAGCCACTGTCAGTTGTCGTAAGGCATTCACCGTAAAAGATTCGCGACAGAACTGCCGCAAAGATTCGCAGCAAAAGCCACTGTCAGTTGTCGTAAGGCATTCACCGTAAAAGATTCGCGACAGAACTGCCGCAAAGATTCCCAGCAAAAGCCACTGTCAGTTGTCGTAAGGCATTCACCGTAAAAGATTCGCGACAGAACTGCCGCAAAGATTCCCAGCAAAAGCCACTGTCAGTTGTTGTAAGGCATTCACCGTAAAAGATTCGCGACAGAACTGCCGCAAAGATTCGCAGCAAAAGCCACTGTTAGTTGTCGTAAGGCATTCACCGTAAAAGATTCGCGACAGAACTGCCGCAAAGATTCGCAGCAAAAGCCACTGTCAGTTGTCGTAAGGCATTCACCGTAAAAGATTCGCGACAGAACTGCCGCAAAGATTCGCAGCAAAAGCCACTGTCAGTTGTCGTAAGGCATTCACCGTAAAAGATTCGCGACAGAACTGCCGCAAAGATTTGCAGCAAAAGCCACTGTCAGTTGTCGTAAGGCATTCACCGTAAAAGATTCGCGACAGAACTGCCGCAAAGATTCGCAGCAAAAGCCACTGTTAGTTGTCGTAAGGCATTCACCGTAAAAGATTGGCGACAGCGTAAAAAGGCAAAATGTTTAAGAATACGTAAGTCATTTTAGAAAATGTGTCTAAATAAAGCACTTTTAAATGTATCATTTAAAACCTATCAGAGTTACGACTTACTCAAATGACTTTTTGCGACAGCGACATTTCATCATTTCCGAAGGGCAATATTTCGTAGTTTTATAATTATTTACATTTGAGACTTTCATTCCTCCTGACGTTTAGAAGGAAACAAAACAGGGTAATAAAGTACTTCACTCCATCATAATAGAAGCAACCGGAAAAATTGTACTGAAAAAACTGTACTTTGAGATGTGCTTTGAAGAAGACAGCAAACTACCCCCTCCCCCCCCCCCCCCCACAAAGAATGTGACAAAACTGGTGAAAGTGACATAAAACCGGCGGGAGAGCTGGAATCATTTCAGCAGAGAATATTTCCTCAAAAAGGCAGAAAAAGGTTACTTGAAAGGTAGAACATGCTATTACGCCAGGAATGTCGAGTCTTATTCGAAAAAATGCACATCCTAAGAGACTGGAGAGGCCAAATAGTTTCATCTTCCTGGTGTTCAATAGAGTAAACGTGATAAAATCGGAAGCGAAAGCCGCAGCAGTTAAAGTACAGGCAGTCTGTGCTTTTGCTGAACATTCTTCGGAGGTGTTCAACTTTGATCGAGATTTTAAAACTAGTTTTGAAAGTAGACTGCTGTTTTCACGGTAAAAAAATACCATATATACAGTTACAACATCGCACCCGCGAGGTGGCATAACTTGTCCGCCACTTCCGGTGACCTTTTTTCCAGATTGCAACTATGAACCGCGCATCTTGTCAGTAATAATCGAAATAGACTTAGAAACCGTGCCGCAAAATTATGTCACAAACACGAGCAGTGTCTTACAAGACGCGGTCTGTAGGCTCGATTACTAGTCGGTTTTCGGGGAAGAAAGCCGGACCCGAGTGAGCGGCGGAAATCGAGCCTAAAATTCGTTACAATTGACTCAGAGTTGACTAATGAGTTCTGTTAACGTGGATGAATGAAACATTTTGCCTAAGGTTAAAAATGGCTTTCTTCTCGCTTTCCAAATGTCTTCAGTTTCCGAAGATATCCGCAGAGCTTTAAGAATGAAAGCAAATCCCTCAAGTTCTAAATTCGGCCAATATTACAGCCGATTTCACAGCTATGTGTATACCCGGGGTTTCAAGCATGATGCGCTGGCTATTGAGCAGCTATGAGTTGTCCGTCTCAATTGTATCACATTTAGCGGTAAACAAAATTAGCAGATCTACTTTTTTGTAATTGCTTTTTTTGTATCTCAGAAAGTACAAATTTCTTCTGTGAACTACTTTCATGGGCAAATTTCCAGAATTATTTTGTGATCATGGTCGCCCCAATCCTGGCTTCAGTGAGGCGAATCATGAATCTTCCGAGGAGCGCAAAATTCATCCTATTACGGGCTTTTATTACTTCAAAATAAGAAAAATAACTAAACTGATTCACACCGAAAAAAAACACTCACCCTAACGTTGCTACTTGGCGGGGATTGCCGCGGAGATAGCCATCTCGACAACCCGGTTCAAACGAAAAAGGTAAATGTTTACCGAGCTCAACCGATTTATTCATTCAAAATAAGAGTTTCGTATTACCTCTTTTAAAAAATGACAGCTGAAGTTAACAGGTAGCTGTCGACACGCCCCTCTCTACCCGTTTCGCGTTCGCTTGCTTGTTAGCGGCTATTCACGCGCGCATCACGTTTCCATGCCGAAGGTGATTTTCGCGCTCGCTCGCGTGTTCTTTTTGATCGACTATCCCTGAGCGGGAACGGAGACTGCTCGTAGTCAGACCACAATTTGTTTTTAGAGTCTAATAGCCAGGAAAAAAACAGACAAGCCATTTTTCTCCAGCCAGAGACAATTTCCCAGCAAGCCGGATGTTTACGAAATATCCCAGCCAGTTAACTATCTAATGTTTAACTTTCCCAGCCAGCTCAATTCCAGCCTGTCGAGCGGGTTTTTTGTCGAGCGGCCCCGTCAGGTACTCCTGAATTTATACTTTTTCCCATTACGTTATCCATCGAAAGTTGCTGCTTGCCCACGCTATTCGAACAAAAGTTTGATTTGCCAATTGAATTTAAATACTGTTTTTACATTTCAGCGTTTCACCAACACACAGTAACGTAACACGATATCTTTTATGATAAAAAGTTTCCATTTGTCACGCAATGCAGATTACGCATGAACGGCTGAGATTTATTTTCCGTAAAATGAACTCTATTTTCTTCAGTGTCCCGCGAATGAGACAATCATTTCAAAGGTAATATCGTTTCGTAAAATTGAGAAATAACCAGTTCATTCCTTAGCCTTCTGGCTAGTCTTTTCTTTTCTTTTCTTGAAAACGTTTCAAAAGCAAGCACGCAGGCTCCCCCTCTTGTCGAGGGTGATCTAGTCACTTGGTTCGCGTGTCTCACTCAAATCAACATCCTATTATATAAACTAAACAATTTTAAATCAGCTACAACATACACGTTTGTGGCTGTTGGCCTAAGGAGCAGTACTCAGATACTTACGCATATTTCCCCTGTAAATTAAAGTATATATTAATAAAACGTACCGGTATTATACAGTCCGAATGACTGGGGTCCTGCATAATCGAGTCCAGGATGAAATCAATTCACAGTTATTTCAAGCTGAAAGGTGGAAAGTTGAAAACAAAGTATCATTCCCATACCCGGGTTCGCTCGAGGTTTTCTCTCAGCTTGTTTTTTTTTGGGGGGGGGGTGGGGGGGGGGGGTTGGTTATTGTTTAGACTGACCAATCAGAGACAAGCCCCCTGAAATTTGCGGGGCAGAATGCGCGGCAGAATTTAGCGGGATTTCGTCTTTCTTTTGAAATTTCACACTTTTAGGAGGTGTTTCAGGAAATACTTTTCGCATTTCGCTTTTTCTCAAGACAATACAAAAAAAAGAACCGATAAAATTTATGCAATCGACGTGTGGATTGTCTGCATAATTATGAAAATTGCCATGACGTCAAGGACATGCAACCAAACACGTGCGCCCAGCCGTGAAAGTGGCGAGAATCGCGGGCGCATCGAGACACTCACGGCTGGAGACTGAGCCTAATATATGTTGTGAACAACAAAATACCTCGGGCAACTATTACACGATACTGCCTTTGACAGAAAAACTATTGGTTAAATAGTTGTGCAGTTGCGCGCGCTGATGACTCGAGCAATTTGCGCACACTCGCATGAAAATGTCGGATTTTCCAATATTTTAGTACTTTAACAAAGTCAAAATAATCTAAATCTAACATCGGATTTTCTAGCGTTTCCTTAAATGAATTTTTCTAAAATGTCGCAAAATTTGTGGTACAAATAATAAATTTTACATATTTTTTTTACGTTTAGTATGGAAAAAATCTGTCCGAGTAATTTAGTTTAGTATCTAAGTATGCAGAATTGCATAATATTGAGAATGATGAATTTCTGCAAAACATTTTCCACTGACTAGATGTTCTGTTACCACGGTAACAGCCTCGGCCAGATAGTCGCAACCAAATCTTGTGAAACTAAATTGCAAGACAAGAAAACAAGTATTCATTTTGTAACTACCGTAAGATATAGTGTAAGTGCTTTTGTTAATACTCTTAAGAGCCACCTTAACTGATATTGTTCATGACCATGCACGAAGTTACAACTGTCAATTCCGTCCACACAAACACTCCCCAACAACCCGGGTAATTCTATTAATCAATGGCTTTTTCTTTCTCTCAGTAATGTCATCCACGTTTAAATCCAGGCTCTCGCAAATCTCCCTCAGCATAACTACCGACAAGATCGATAACTTATTATCATGCACCAAATTGCAAATGTTGCCAGAAAGTGCAACAATAGGGTGCCGCAAAGCAATTTCCTCTTCGACAACTGCAAGGAGCTTTGAATGTAAAGACTCCTTCTCAGCTGCATTCTGGTGATCTTCATCGTCGCTGTCAGGTTTTTCATGTTGCTTCGATGAACTTTTCCTGATCTTGGCAGCCAGACGAGAGAAAAAGCCCGCCGCCTGTTGAGGCGAAAGAACATCACTGCCAAGAAAAAGGCGAGCCCCCGATTCATTCCTGACTTTACGCATTTCATTTGACACTTCCTTCGGATCGGCTTTCTCCCGCGTTCTTTACCAATGACAAATTGTTGTTACAAATTTCTTTTGTTCCTCAGTGAACTGAGTTCTCTTCTTCGTAGTTTTTAGCGTCCGTCCCTTCTCAAGTGGCGAATGCAAGTCTGCACCTGTACTTTAAGAGGTTCCTGCACAGAGACCGACAGTTGGAACTTATGTTTCGTTCTCCGATTATCTTAGCCGCGTATCCTCGCCTCGCCTTGTCGAACAACTTTTCTTTTTCTGGTGCACGCTTATGCCTTCCTGCGTCTAAATGAGCCTGTAAACTCGAGGACTGCTGAAATGTCCGAATGCAGCCATCTTCTGGACAAGTAAACAAACCGTTAGCCTCAACTTTCGCTTCTTCATCTTCCACGCCTTCTGTGGCTGTGTCTTTCGTAGAGGTAGTAACTGTATTTGTTTGTGTGGCCTCTTGTCTTGGATTAATGATCTTAAAACTTGACCGGAGGCTTTGTATTGGAGACTCCAACACTTCTAGCACAATAGGGGAACTGCCATTACTCTGAATGTTTTTCCATGGAACTAGTTTTCCGGGTCCGATTTTATAAGCCTTCCAAACTCTTATTCCTCTTTCTTCAAACTGGAAATTATTCGGCGCGCTAATTCCATCCCATTTGACCATAATCTTATCAGAAGATGCTTCGCGAAGCTTCACGTACTTGACAATTACACCAGGAATTCCGCCATTTGACTCCATTGCTTCCTTCATCTAAGCGGCGTTGTTTATGTCGTGTCCTTCGTTTAAATAGACACTGATGTGTCCTTTTATTGTAGCTGCCTGGCGGTCGGCCTCTCCCTTGCCACCTTGAGGATCTGAAAAGTCAAATCTCTCCACCTTGACACCCGCATGACTGCTTGACTTACTTCCAACAATTGTCGAACCACAATGGTAGCAACCAGCGTTGTCTTGTTTGCAATACACTTTTTCCAGTTCTGGACGGTGTTCCTTTAGCGTGACGAGAACATCCCGCAAGACACCTGCTACTGCAACACTATCTTGCGGACAGCTCTCGTGCACAAAAGTTAGTTTCTCGAAAGGACTACTTTCATTTGGCCGCGTTAAAACCACAGTTATATGCCAAGGGATTCCACGTTTAGCAAACCAGCCGCACTGTGATTCTCTGAATTTGCCTGGCAAGAGCTTCATGGCCAAGTCCATGACCAATAATGCCGAATTGTGGTTGAGGATATCTAATACATCATATTTGGCCTGATCCTGATTTACTGTTCGAAGCTGGTGTGCTTTCCATGCCAAAATATCCTTCTTTGCGTTCTGCACTAAACACGTCGTGTTATCTCTTTCTTCTTCAGATTGGAGTTCTGCGCACGCTGTTTCTATCGTGGCCAACGTCTCGCCTAGCTTGTGGCACTCCACACAGATCTCGGCATGATTGTGGTCACATTTTTTCTCGAAAGTATCATTGCTTGGGTCACTCAAAGCAAACGCCAAGCAGTGGTCAGCCACTTCTGACTCCATTGAAACGTGCACCTAAGAGTATGAGTGGGTGTAGGATGTCCAATCTAACTCTTTTCAGCTAAAATGGAAATAGGAAGGTTCAGTATCTCTTATTTTTTCCCGAAAACGGCACAGATGGTCAGGGTACCCACTGTTTCTTCGCGACAAGACCTGCTTCCTTTAGGGTGTCTCTTGTCAGTCGAAGTTCTCTCGTCATGGTAAAGTAAATCGGGCAGCTGACTAGGGTGAAGTCCCTAAATTTTGTTCCCAGGTTTACTGTAGAGAATACCTGCATTACGTGGACACCCCCTTATGAGCCCGCGCATTTGTCCGTATTAATCAGTTACGTAGCCTTACCTTGTAATCTGCTCTTAAATATTGCTTAGCAGACCGAAGTGCTTGTTTCGTTTCCTTTGCCCAGGCTTGTGACTTTGCTTGGTCTGCTATTCGGTCTACTGTTTCGCAAAGGTCTTCAAATGCTTTGGTACCTTGAGCGGAGAAGTTGTCTAAACCCTGTAGCAACTTCTGCACCGATGCAGAGCACACGTCTAGTACTCGGAGTAGAGTGCGCTTGCTCATTGGAGTGAACTCGGTCTCGGCACAGAACTTAAAATACTGCTGCGTGATACACTCTGGTATCAACATGCGCACGACATTTGGTGTTTTGATTACTCCCCCCTTCGATAATTTCAGCATCCTTTCTCTGAATGGCATGTCTTGAACGATATGAGGGCGGGTAATAAAGTTGAGGAAATGATCCAGCTTAGTATAGTCAACTTTCATACGTCTTGCGATATCAACAGACACAACCGCCCCTCTTCCATGTAAAAGCTTGTGATGGCGTGCTACGTTAAACCTGTAGCTAGTGATCCCAGGAATGTACTGCGTAAGTTCCTTAAGTGGCACTTTGTCTGCCATAATTGACAGGATTTGCCTTCTTGTGCTCCAGTGTGTTGCATTCAAGTAGCTCTCGGCTAAAGCCTGCAAGAGTTCCACCTCTGCCTGGGTTCGCTTAGAGGGTAAGTTACCACCCAATGTAGACAATAACTTATCGCTTTGACTTGGAGTAATAACTTCAAGGACTTCGCGGACACTTTGTTTTGCTTTACGGCTGTATCTTCGCTTTGTGCGTTCGTGAGCATTGTCCCACGGAACGGACAATTTGTGGCACACAGGGGTGACGTCACGACATGCAAAGAATTCGTTCAACATTTTCAAAGATTCTTTCTCTGTGTTTATCTGGCTATTGTCTGGTGACTCATCAAGATCAGATTCTTCAACATTCAATTCCTCAACGACCGGGATAAAAATACTTTCCCTCCTTTTACCGCGAATCACTGGCGTTTCTTCCGTTTCTTCCTGAAAAGTCAGAAATGGCACTTGTATCAAGACTACCTTATTACTATTACTCTACCTTAGCTGATATAGGCTCAGGTTCAGACATGGAAATGTTGTCGTCGATCTTTTCTTTGTTCACACGTGGCCCTCTCGAACCACATTATACAAAAACTAAAAAAAAGCCAAATATTTCTCTGAAATCTACACCTTACTCCCACTACGTTATTTAATCCAACTGCGTATTGTGATCAAGTGTACACTTACACTTACCAAATTAAGCGCACTTAAGTTTTCCGCAATGTCGTCAGGCAAACTGCTTTCTTGGACGCTTCTTCGTTGCGGTAGTGTCTTTCGGCACTTGGTACATATTTCTTAAAAAAATATACCAGGAAGACGTCAGGTACACTGCACACTTATGTCACCCATGGAGATAAATTTACTTAGACTTAGAAACTCCTTTTTGATAGTTGTTTCCACAGACATCTATCTATCCCAATCCATATGTCAGTCTTAAAGATTCGGAAATTAAATTGCTTAGTTCTGATCGTAGAGCAGTTTTCTATCGATTATCCAAAGTAATGGTTTTTTTCTTGCTTTGGTTTTTCTTTCCTAGTTCCTACCCTCTTTGACTGGTTAAATAATAGCTCCCGCCACTTTCTTAACCAATCAGACGTAAAACCAATCGTCACTTGCTCCCACGCGTTTTCCTGCGATTTCTGATTGTTTATTTTGTGTTCTGTTCCTTTTGTGATTGGTTAGAGTAATTATTTTGGTTTTGGTTTTACGACACACATTTGAAAACGCTCTAATATATTACTGAATTTCCACAAAGGAGTTATTGTTTTAATTTGTGCGTGTGTTGGGGGGGGGGGGGGGGGAAGGGGGTCAGCGTTACTCAGCTAGTATACAGACGTTTACCAACCCAATATTTTGGTGCCAATACATGACGTCACCAATTTCTTTACTTGCCGACGATCGCCTAGGAGCTATTTCGACTCCGATACAAATTTTCTAATTATTTAAAGGTAAAGGTTAATAGATTTACCTGATCCAACTGGAACAAATTCTCCAGTTGCTTCCATTATGAGTTGAGACTGAGACAAGCTGAGGTCCCGGTCAGCATTTCTCTTTGAGTCTTCACTGTGCCCCGAAAGTTTCTTTGGAATACTACACAGCCTTACCGCCAGCCAATGCCCAAACGTGCGCGGTGCAAAGGACAGATGGTCATTTCCTGGATATTTGCTGGCGTTTGAAAACAGGCACTTAGCGCTAAAATAAGCTCCACTTCGGTTTCGCAACCACTAAACTTCAGCAATTTTTTGTGGCTCAGTATACTCTTGTTACATGAAACCAGAAGCACAATCTCACACGACCGATTCCTTGATCTTGCGTCAGGTCCACATTCACCACCTACCAGAAGTGCAAAGGAGCAAGTCATCTTTTCATTTGAAAATACGTTTTCGAAAATCCAGGAACTGTTTGTTTTATTGACGCAGCGAGATTTACCTTTCGGAAATATGAAAGCCAATCGACAACTCAAACGATGTTCATTTCAGTACGTAATTTAATTATAAAACCAAGGGAGATAAAATCTCCTCGTTGAAGCCAATCCAACTGTTTGTATTCGCCATTGCCATTTTCTTTTTTCATGAAATTATTTGTTTTCTTTTTTATATCTTGACTTACTATGTAAGAAACTGTCTCGCGCTTAATCAAGTACAGAATGCACAAGCTTTAAACTGCAGTATCACGGAAGACGATAGGGAAAAAACACCGTGTTGGTGGAAACAGGATCTATTTTTGAAGGTACTCATTACAGATGCGAATAAATTAAATACAAATTTCACTTATATTGCTGTTTTTGAGAAAGACGAGGTTTAATCAGGGAGGAAGTACATTATTGGCACGGAACTTTGACATTTTGGAACAAGGCGTACATCACCTTGGCAATATTTACACAGGTGTTTTATTGTGTTTACACAACTCAGGACTACAGTCCGATTATTCATTCTGATTGTGTGGTCTGTGAGTGCAGTTCGGAGACAGGATTTGAGGAAGATTTTCTTCCAAGAAGTTAAACGAAAAGATTTGATATGACAGAGAGGGCATCCACTACTGTAGCTGACGGTTTCAACAAAAGTTGATGTTTCACCTTCCAGCGAAATTCCAAAGGTCGGTGTTTAGTAGTTCCGTTCACGGCTGTGTAAACAGCGCAAACTTTGCTCAGTCAGTTCTGCTTAATATTTTAAAGATAAGGTACAAACAAGTTTCTATTTGCATTAAAAAGCTGTACTTTGCTACATTAACGATTTCAAGCCATTTTAAATGTTAAAATTTTGCGTGGATATTTTGGTTACAGTTTCAATATAGCGGCGATCAGCATAATCATGTCAAATTAGCAAACTTTAAGGAGGGCGCTTCGCAAAACTAGTCGAGATCCCAAGAAAATGCAAGCAGAACTCAAAAGAGCTATCCCTTAGCTGTATCCTCAGTATAGACTGGGGTTTAATTTCTGCGTACCGACAGGGTTTTTTGGCCGGTATTTTAGGCCACCTCAGACCTATATTAAGAAAGGCTTCAAAGTGGCTTCCAACAAAGGTCCACAACATGCCCGTTGAAAGAAAATAGCTTACTTTTTTACCATGATTAAATTGACTAAGGACCAAACTTTCAAGTTATCGCAAGAAATGGTTTATAAACTATTTTCTGCTTACGCGAGGCCACCATAAACACTGCGAAGTTTCGGTTCTTCGAATTTAAGCAAATTTGGCCTTACGCGGACTCAATGGTTTTTATTTAATTACTCTCAAATAAGGAAATATTTAAACAAACTAAACCCGTTTCGTTTACTTTGGGACAATAGACTATCAATATAAAAAGTATCAGCGAAATCTAATTTTGAGCTGTGTCCGCGATGTTAAGGACCATCTTTGATTTTTACTGACACTGACTCTTAACTGACTGGCCAAATATTTTCTCAGTCTTTCTGCTGGCAGGCTGAGAAACGAATATTCTCTTTAACTGAATGGTGAGAAGTCTCATCTTAAAAAATCAGTTCATCTCTTGAAATGTTTGCATGTTCGCATGTGTTCACTGGTCGTAGTTGTGAAATATCAACTTTCAAACGAAAATTGAACAGTCATTCATTCAGAGCCTCAATAATTTGAAAGGATTTCTGAGAATTAAATAACTTATAAATTATGTTATCTGTTCTTATCACAAGAATGCTATTGTGGACAAAAATTCTTAACTCCTAGACTTTTTAATATTTTTAAGGAAAGCTCTAAAGACGTATCTTTTATTTCTTAGTTATAAACGGAAAGGACTCCAAGAAAACTCCGGGTGTATGTTATTGACTTAGTGGACTAGGGGCACTGTATGATGAGCACCCTTTCTTCCTTTTGATCAATTCATTCTTCATTCCCCACTGTCATTCTCGTCCCATTCCCCACTGTCATTCTCGTCCCATTCCCCACTGTCATTCTCGTCCCATTCCCCACTGCCATTCTCGTCATCTGGAAATGTGGAGCGACGTAAGCATTGCTGTTTCTCAGAGGCTGGTTCATGGCTCCTTCATGAATGTGAAGATGTGGAAATCGCTGCTGTTCGCTCGCCTGCAACAGTTCAGAGATTGGGGGTTTAGTACAACTAATTGTCAGTAGTTATTACCTTCGTGTGTTGAAAACGTTCGCACGGAAAGAAATCGTTAATTAGGTCACTAGGTTGTCACTTGGGTGTCACTTGGGTGTCATGTAATCAGTATGCTACCGTATCAACACATCGTACGAAGGATTCCACCTGCCCGTCTTTAAGCCCCGGCATCATTATGCAAATTCTCCTTACTGGTCTCCATACATTTCTTTGAGTACTTATTGGGAGAACTTGTTTAAACAAGACAATTCTTCTTTGGTGATTACTTTCCTTAATTCTTATGACCTGTATTTGTGTTAAGGCACTTACTTGATGAGGAGAAATTTGATGATGACCACTGTTAGGGCTTAAAGGGTTAAATTCCAGACTTTTTGTTGCCCTTAAACCCCTTGTGGGATGTTAGTATTCAGGTTTTAAAATTAAAAGAAATTAAATTTCTGCTGATGAATATCCTATACAAAGCATATTTTTGGGGCCAGAAATGTTTTAAGGAATTTGGGAAACTGATATCTGTTGTGGAATTAGGTCTGTATTCTTACCTCTTTCTGGTCTTTTAAATTCGCTTTCCTGCACTCTTTATGTATAACAAATACCAAAACCACTAGCACAACGAGTAAAACTGCTGTAATGGTGATGGAGATCCACACTACCTTGGAAACGCCAGTTGAATGTGAAGTATCACCTTAGGACAAAAAGAACAAAAGTAAAACCGGTTTGCGTAATATCGCCATGATCACTAGGAAAAGGGCTTATATGCGGTCAGGTGAAAACAAGGCTATACAATATAATACTTTTACTCCTCATATCATTACAGCTCAAGTCTTATGTAGACACGACCTTTTCACAAGGCGAGCAAAGGAAGAAGAGCTTATTGGAATCTGTGGCAAAAGACGACTTATTTTCAACACCTGACTTGGCTTCACACCACGTTATTGTTTACACGGAAAACAAATTGGGCCTTTGTTGTATTATTCTGTGAAACAGAATCTTGAAAGTGATTCGTTCTACAACAAACAAACTTACCTTTTATGATTAGTACTGCCTCCCTCGAGGTAATATGACAGAAGTCTAATATGACTATTATAACTGAAGTCTAATATGGACACGACCTTTTCACAAGGTGGGCAAAGGAAGAAGAGCCTATTGGAATCTGTAGTCATGGAAGACCTTCAACAACTGACTTGACTCCACACCATGTTATTGTTTACATGGAAACCAGTTAAAGTTGAATTGGGTCTTTGGTGTATTATTCTTGTACTGCCCTTGTGTGAAAAACAGAATCTGGAAAATGTTTCTTTCTGTAACAAACAAACTTACCTTTTATGATGAGCACTGCCTCCCTCGAGGTAACATTTCCCATGGAGCTTGTTGCCTGACAAGAATAATTCCCACCGTTTTTAATCTCAACTGCATCAATCGTGAGTAAAGAGGTGGCATTTTCTTGTCCCTGGTAGGATTTACCTTCCCCGTCCACGTTGGCAAGTCCATTTTTCAGCCACGTAATCTTGGGCACCGAACAACCTTTGACAGCGCACGTGAACACAACATGATCACCAGAGGAAGCTGTGACACTTTCAGGGTGAAGGTAGAAGAACGTCTCATTACATTCACGTACAATTTCTGTTGAAAATCGTAAATTGTGTGATGTCACTAACCAAGTAGCCCATACCGCTTGAGTTTATTGCCTAGTTTCAGAAGCATGGAGCAACTAGAAAAACTGATACCTCCGCCCCCCCCCCCCCCCGAAGTGCCGGCCATTTCACCCTCCTCCCTTTCGCATTACAAAAATTCATGTGTCCCATCTTGCTTTTGTCCCATCGTGAATTCATGCTCCCATCTTGGTATAGAGAACCTGTGATTTGTTTACCACCGTTTTCACTACTACGCGACTTTTCTTTTCAAAACGCCTCTGAGCAGTTTGCAATGCGCTTCCGTCAATCCTACCTTATATGGGAGTGCGAGGAGGAGTTTGTAGAGTTGACCACGAGCCGGCCCGTACCATGTAAACTAATGGCGTACGAAGAAGTGAATTCGGTAATGGATAGCCAGCTCCAGTCATATGAAGATCGTGAGGTACCTTTACCGGACTTCGAAGAAACGCAAATCTGGGACAGTCCCAATGTAACGGTGCGTTTACACTTCAAAGGCTTTCTTGAATTCATAACTGTGCCGTGCCCATCCAATTGGTGTCAAATACTTTGATTGTTATAAGTTGACTATTTTAAATTTTGTTTCATTTCTCGCAGAGAGAAGTGGCGTTGTACACGAGTACAAAAAATGGAAATGCAGAAGGGACGGAACACGCTCCCTTTGTTCTCCCGTATCAGTGGACGTTTGCCACCCTTCACTCATGTGTGCATGACTTTTTGGGGCGTCTATTTGACAAACGCAAGGAAGACATCCAAATTGACAGACTCTACTACAAGAAGAGCGGGAGAAGCAAAAGTTTAGTTTCGCTTCACGATGACAAGGACATTTCAGGGATGCTCGATGAGTACCCTCTAACTTTTCCTTGCGGAAAGAGAAAAACGAGTTCAACTATCGTCATGGCCGTTGACTGGTCACAAGCGAAAAGTAGACATGGTAAGTGTACTGCACTATCTTGCGAAAATCTCGCATTGCCAATTCAGGTATATAAACGTACAATAATATAATATTTTTAAACTTTTAAAAGTTTATTGATATTTTAGTTATTTTATTGTCTTTTCTCTCACTCCTTTTCACTTTTTGTTTGTGCATGTAGATTCCGAAGTGCAACCGATCACGCCTCGCTGATCACCACGCTTGGCCTTGAGAGCACGAAGCCCTGTCAAAACAGCAGGAATGGACATCTTCGTCTTCGAAGTTATGCTTACCAAACAAAATGAACCGAAAGTATCAAAAACATCTTTACTTCTCCAAGACTTCAAAGAAGACTGTACGCTTTCTGCGCTTAAAGAACGCTTGAGACGTTTGGATGGGTCAAGCACTTTGTTTGTGCCCGCAAATGGCCTTTTCTGGCTCCGAAAAGGAACCAAGCAACTGGTACAGCTAAAAACTGCAAACGATTTTGCATCCTGCAAGGACGAGTACAGGGAAAAATCAAAAGGTCGAGTGACCTCCATACGTGTTGCCTGCAGTGCCATCAAGCTGGGAAATCAAGGTTTGTATTCTTGTAGTTTGACTCTCACCGCAAAAAGTTGATTTTCGAGAAACACAGTGATAGTACCCTGTTTTATCGCTTAGTTTTTTCGGTAATCCAGTTTTTGTATTGTCCTGGAGGGGATTTGATCGATAAAGTGGCTCCCGCTATTCAGGCGATTTTTGTTTACATACCAAAGGGTAAAGGCCGTGAGATTTCTCGAAGTTGCGTGACCAGTGAGCTCAAAATCGCAAAAGTAGCGCATAAAGGGATGTTACTAAAACGGGGAATGGGGAATGGGGAATGGGGAATGGGGAATGGGGAATGGGGAATGGGGAATGAGAAATATTGGTCAGCGGTAATACCTAAAAAAATTAAGTTGGAGTCTGCGCAGTACGGCAAAGAGACGAAGACTGCACGTGGTGAGCGAAAAATGTAAGGTAAGAATATTTATCTGTCAGTTTTTCCCGAGTCTCTGGAATTATTGAGTTCCTGTTTATTAAAATTAACCAAGTCTATTGATTTGCAGGTAACGAGAGTGACGATAATGTATTAAAAGATCATGAGTTTATCGTTATCGACAGGTTGGAATAAAAAGATTCGTATTACTTTGAGTACAGTCGCTTCGAGTGTTGACCAGTGTTAATATAAAGACAACGAATAACTTAAAAATTTCTGTATTTTGACGTTTTAACGACGAACCAGAGACAGAGGATGATTCTATGTTTGCAACTGGCGAGAATGAATCTTTGCTTAAGGTACGAAAACGTTGAATTCGGCTTGAAAATTTCAACTGACTGCTGCTTAACTGTTAGAGCACTTGCCATCGAATTTTGAATTGACTTTGACGGCGTTCACGTTTGAGATACAATCTAGATTCATTTATGGTTTGTAGAAAGAACTGAGTGAAGTGACTGCAAGGTTCATCTGTTCTTCAATTAAAAAGAAAATACCCCAGCGAAGAAGCATGGAGAATAGCTCAATATTCTAGTCACTTTACTCAGTTCTTTCTGCAAACCATAAATGAAACTAGATGGTAACTCAAATATGAGCGCCATTAAAATCAATTCAAAATTCGATGGGAATTGCTCTAATAATTCAGCAGCGGTAGGTTTCAATTTTCAAATCGTATTCTACTTTTTCATACCTTAAACAAAGATTTATTCTCGCCAGTTGCAAACATAGGATCATCTTCTGTCACTGGTTCGTCGCTAAAACTTCAAAATACACAGAACATTTACTCGTAGTTTTGATAATAACACTCCAAGCGACTATACTCAAAGTGATACGAATCTTTTTACACCAACTTGTCGACAACGATTCACTCGTGATTCTTAACATTATCGTCACTCTCATTACCTGCAAATCAAATTGGTTAGTTTTGATAAACAGCAACTCAATAATTCCAAAAACCCGGGAAAACTGCTAGATAATACCTTCCATCTTTCGCTTTCCACGTGCAGTCCTCGTCTCTTTGTCGTACTGCGCAGCATGACGAGACGCTACAGGGTCTAACTGGAAGTACACTAAGGAATGCGGGGTTGTGGACCCCGCATTCCTTTCATATTTGAATTTTGATCAAGGCGCCGCGAAAGCAATAGGCGTTAAAATCCGCAGCTTTCGCTGTCAACAAAGCTTTTCTGTTACCGGAAACACACTGTTGTTGAATAAATATCACAGACCTTTTTGCAAGTTGATCGCAACGGCAAATTTATTTTTGTGGCTGTTAACAAACAATAAGTTAATAGGCTATGAATAGCCTCTTATTTCTCTAGAGGATCGTAGCGCTCGCGAGCGGTTTTACCGCCTCTCCTTTCTCCGGAGAGGTCATTTGTTGGTATTTGATCGGACGTTCTGAGAGAAATACTTGAAGAGAATCTTTAAATACAACATGGTCTTTCTCCCGTTTTTAACAAAATCGCGAATATATCGAGAATTATTCACAGAAACTCGATACGCTTTCTCTACGAAAGAAAGAAACAGTAACAGTAACAAAAAAGATAAAACTTTCGTTCACATAATCTGTTAGACTGCGAGCAGTCTCAAATCGTGCTCGCCCGCTTGCTATTTGCGCTTCGTTCTGCACGGATTTTAGAGCAAAAGAGAGACTGCTCGCAGTCTAATAATCTGTCCTCTGAACAGGCCATTCGCTTTGCCGTCTGAATTTGCACTAAGACTGAGCAAACTATTGCTTCCTACGCTTGCGGTCGTTTAGTCTCCCAGACGTCTGCGCGCAGGCTAGCGGTCGTTTCGCCTACGAGTCTTTTCGCTCAAGGCCAGTTGGTTAACCTTTGACGCGCTTAGAGAACGAGAAATTAAATATATTGCTTTTTCTTTTCCTAGGGTAACACGCTTTTTAAAGAAGGAAAAATAGTATATAATTCATTTACTTTCGGCATTTAAGACGTTAGCAGACAAAAACAAAAGCAAAATATATCGTAGGCGAAACGACCGGTTTCCCCTTGCTGAAATCGTGATTTCATCGTCAGCGTTCTAATTGTTGGCCATGCTACTGTTTGCAAGTTTCACTTCACAGCACTTAATTCGATTGCCCAAGAAAAGCAGTGGTTTCCGGGCGCTTAACAGGAACATCTAAAAGTCGCCTAAGAATAACGTCCCAGCGAAGAAATGTCACTTTACGGGCTTGCCTTTGGCATTTGTCCAATTCCGGAGTTTGACGGTTCTCTTTCCTTCACCATCGCTCTGGCCTCGTGCATGATGCCGAAGTCACAGTATTAAAACTGGTATTAAATCTGAGGCATTTCAACCTTGTTCTACCACAATGTTGAACTCAAATATTATATTATATGTATATGGCAATTTAAAATTGTACCGAATGGACTAAACTGCAGTTTAACGAAACTGTTATTGTTATCACTGTTATAAAAAACATCCAGGGACTTCTAATAATTGTGACACATGGGAAAGTGACATGCCCCCCACCAACCCCCCCCCCGCAAAAAAAAAATAAGAAAACAAAATATAACATAACATAACAAAAATGCAGTCCTTAAAATACCTGCTACAGCTAGTAACAATTTATTTTTAATCTTTCCTCACTCAACTGCACATATCATTGTTTGCCCCAATTCTCTAGACCTACACTAGCATAAGCACAGATCCAGGAATAGGATTTATAGAAACAGGTCATGAAATGACATCATTGTGACACCATCAAAGGCTTTTTTAACTAGCATGTTCTTTGTAAATAGTGATCTAAGGAATGCTAAACCTAAACTTTATTATCATTTGCCAATAAATTATTAACATGCTGTGTGCAAATATGAACCGAGAGTTAATTCCAATCAAAACCAATATTAATCAATGATAGTCAATAACAATTAATAGTCACTCAACTTTTAAGCTTTGAATTGTATTGATTTCCATAACCAGTCAATTAATTGGAATTGATTATTATTGATTATATTGACTATTGGTTTTCATTGTTTGATACTGCCCAGCAGAGGGCAACAGCCACACACTGTGATGACAGATTTGGATGCTACTGCTCCCCTCATTAGTAGCTAACTTTTAATTGAAAGGGATTGTTAAAGGTAACAGTCACACACACCGGAGATACATCTGAATGCTGCTGTTCCCCTCATTAGTAACTGAGACTTAAAATAGAAAGGAATTGTTAAAGGTAACAGTTGCACACTCCGACGATACATCTGGATGCTACTGTTCCCCTCATTAGTAACTGAGACTTACAATAGAAAGGAATTGTTAAAGGTAACAGTTGCACACTCCGACGATACATCTGGATGCTACTGGTTCCCTCATTAATTAACTGAGACTTAAAATAGAAAGGGATTGTTAAAGGTAACAGTTGCACACTCCGACGATACATCTGGGTGCTACTGTTCCCCTCATTAGTAACTGAGACTTAAAATAGAAAGGGATTGTTAAAGGCAACAGTCGCACACTCCGACGATACATCTGGATGCTACTGTTCCCCTCATTAGTAACTGAGACTTAAAATAGAAAGGGATTGTTAAAGGTAACAGTCGCACACTCCGACGATACATCTGGATGCTACTGTTCCCCTCATTAGGAACTGAGACTTAAAATAGAAAGGGATTGTTAAAGGTAACAGTCGCACACTCCGACAATACATCTGGATGCTACTGTTCCCCTCATTAGTTAACTGAGACTTAAAATAGAAAGGAATTGTTAAAGGTAACAGTTGCACACTCCGACGATACATCTGGATGCTACTGTTCCCTTCATTAGTGACTGAGACTTAAATAGAAAAGAATTGTTAAAGGTAACAGTTGCACACTCCGACGATACATCTGGGTGCTACTGTTCCCTTTGTTAGTAACTCAGACTTAAAATAGAAAGGAATTGTTAAAGGTAACAGTTGCACACTCCGATGATACATCTGGATGCTACTGTTCCCCTCATTAGTAACTGAGACTTAAAATAGAAAGGGATTGTTAAAGGCAACAGTCGCACACTCCGACGATACATCTGGATGCTACTTCTCCCCTCATTAGGAACTGAAACTTAAAATAGAAAGGGATTGTTAAAGGTAACAGTTGCACACTCCGACGATACATCTGGATGCTACTGTTCCCCTCATTAGTTAACTGAGACTTAAAATAGAAAAGAATTGTTAAAGGTAACAGTTGCACACTCCGACGATACATCTGGGTGCTACTGTTCCCTTTGTTAGTAACTCAGACTTAAAATAGAAAGGAATTGTTAAAGGTAACAGTTGCACACTCCGAGGATACATCTGGATGCTACTGTTCCCCTCATTAGTAACTGAGACTTAGTCGCACACTCCGACGATACATCTGGATGCTACTGTTCCCCTTATTAGTAACTGAGACTTAAAATAGTTTAAGGGATTGTTAAAGGTAACAGTTGTCGACAGGTGACCTATCTCAGAGACACTAATGTTAACTTTGTTACTAACTGTAGTTTTCAAGTTGGAACAGACTGTTAAAATAAGGCAAAATGCAGTACACTCTGGCATTACATCAACACCACTAAGGCAAAATGTAGTGTGCGAGTCATATTCTTGGCAGGATTCAAATCTCAGTAGGCATTCTTCATATATTTAATTGGTAGAGCATGTTCCATGGTATCTTTTTAATTTCCTAAGGTCTCTTTCCATGGGACCTGAAAAATGACAGTGTATGCATTAAGCAATGATATATATTAAGTTACTATCAGTGATAAAGTATCACCATAATGGAAGGTATGAATTACATGCAGAACATTTTGACTTGATATTTCTTAATTGGTCTAAAATGGTGACACTGAAAACCACAATTCAGTGATAGGATTTTAGCAAACTTTGTCTATGATGGTGAACTCATTTGGCTGCCAACTTCACCAACAATGTGCCTTAGGCCTTAAATCTACTCTTGCAGGCTTAAGCTTATGTCCCAAAAATGGTACAGGCAATAAAACAAATCCTGAAAAGGCAGTGTCATGTTAATTATTTTGCAAAAAAAAAAAAAAAAGAAAAAAAAAACGTGATCAGTTTTACACACCTGACATTGAGTTCACACAGATACTGTGTTTTGCATCTGCTGTTTGATGTCCTTCCTTCTTTTACACAGTTACACTGACGCCAAGGTTAACTGGGCCTTAACTTCTCAGTGCATCGTTTGCATCTTGTGGTGAATCAGCTTTGTAGGCAACCACCCCAGTAGAATCCAGAAGTTGTTTGAGTATTTTGCAGTTACATATACAACGCACAAAGTTGAATACTATTAAGTTCCTCAATGAGTAAAAACTCCAAATAATCTTAAATTCCAGTTGACCTAGAGGAAAAAAGTAACATTTTTATTTTAACAGTTCTTAATAAAACTCTCTTACAGCTGTAATCAAACTCTCAGGTGAGGTCTAATATGAACACCAATGTTAACTTTTCAGGCGTTTAGTTCTTTGCTGTTTCTTGTGTTACTATAGCTAGATGTTATGTAAGTCAAATGATCAAGTAGCTATAAACCTAAACAGGAGGAAAATGTTATATTCAGCAGGATAAAAAACATGATAATGAGAAGAAAGAATAAAAATTGCTTGAAAAAAGTCATGTTCAAGAATCCCATTACTACCAAAAATGTAGGCATGCATGTAGGCATGCATGTCAACTCTACATCATGATGTATCTGGGAGACCCCTAGATGAAAATAAGTGAATTGGAAATTATACAACTTTTCGATATCATCTTGATATCATTTTTAAGGAAGAAAAATCACCATATGTTAATATATACCTGAAACAGTGTCAAATAGTTCTACACTGATTAGACTCCTGGATACCCAAAAATTTTAAAATTAAGTCACCCAGTCTATTGTTTCGGTCACAAAATCTCCTAGACAACAGCAATCTTGGATCTTTCTTCCAAAAAAATAAATAAATAAATAAATAAATAAAATAAAAAAAATAAAATAAAATAAGATTACAGAAATTGTTTCCATACAGCAAATATATCGTTTCTTTCTAAATGGGAAAGAAATTGGAAACGCCCAGGAGTACACTAAGTATTGACTCCTCAGGAAAGGTTGTAATTGAGAATTGAGGTTGAACTTTCAGGCTCCCAATTTCAGCACGGTCAGAATAAGCTGGACATATTTCATCAACAATTATATTTCTACGTCTTCGCCATTCAATTACCTTCCATTGAGGTCTGTCTCGGCCTTTAAATAGCGGAAATTTAACGCCAAAATGAAATCTCCCAGTAGTAATTTTCTTGTTTTCGGCAATGTACGCCATTTTGAATTCTCATTGGAAAACCGCTGTTCAAAGTGTTTCCGTTCTCGCAAAGCCTACTGTGTGACAATGGCGCAAAAGCGCGGGTCGATGAACAACTCATTATTTTTTATTCCTTGCAACGCAAGGATCGTATCAAAGAACAATTTTGCTACAAAAGACGCGACCTAATAAAACGATCGCAAATCACTTTCAAAAACACAACATCTAGAATTTTTTTTCCAAATTCCTTTCATTTTGTGTTGTGATTACATAAGACAGCAAGTCAGAATTGATTGTAGTGAACTCAACACTGACTCAAAGCTAGGGCTTACCTTTTTTGAGGAGCTGCTTGGTGAGATCGGCAAGAAAATACAATAGAAGATGGCAGTGGCGTCACCAAACGGCAATTGCAGGGATCGAACTCACGGCCATGTGAGTGCAAGCCGACAGCTTCACCCGCCAAGGCTGAAAACCTTCCGAACGTCTCTTCTTGAAATAACCGCAAATTCGGCGCATGGCGAAGAAATATCGCAAACAAACCAAACGAAGAAGGCACGATTTCGTACATTCCTTGGTACAGGGCACTTCAGGCGCTTCACTTTGCTTCCCATGTGGGAATATCGAAATAAATTGTTGTTGTTGTTATAATATCATCCGGAAAGCGGGCGGGGAACTTCTTTCTGTTTGTTACAATCTAACAATTCCTGGCTTTTATCCGAGAAGTGGACGAACAGCACTTTCCTCGGAGCCATCGACCGGCAGTTCTATTTTAACCTCGAAGAGACCGTATTCTCAAATGACCTAAACATGTGACTCATGAAATTCGTCACTCGTCAAGCCTTAATTTGAGCCTGACATGTATCCTATTTGATCCCCATTAACCTCGCTTTGTTGACAGAAATTTAATTACCGAGTAAACCGCAACTTAATTAATTCGGAAATCGGGTACTTCCAGTTCAAACCCACTTGCGTCTTGTCATGCTCCAACTTAATTTTTTAGGAATTACCGCTGACCAATATTTCCCATTCCCCATTCCCCATTCCCCGTTTTAGTAACATCCGTTCATTTAGCATTTATAGGTATTTGGATATAGTGTAAGTGTTCTTAGCTGGTCAGTCTTGAGCTCAGGTATCTTCATGTTTAACCTACCTTCAACTTGAGAATTTGTAGGCCACTCTGCGATCGTTATTGTCGCTTCGTTG
This sequence comes from Siderastrea siderea, assembly GCA_964030785.1. Classification (NCBI taxonomy): domain Eukaryota; kingdom Metazoa; phylum Cnidaria; class Anthozoa; order Scleractinia; family Rhizangiidae; genus Siderastrea; species Siderastrea siderea. Next base: position 7,200,142 of record OZ034973.1, read on the forward strand.
GAGAACGATTTTCCCACCGAGTTTCGTGCCACGCATCGATACTTTGGTGCCTGTTTTCTTATTCCGTGGAATACAAGGGCAAGCGATGAAACATTGCCATTTTGGACTACTGTTTTATTTGAGACTGTCGAGTTGTTTTCCAACCAACTTATCCGTGGACGTGGGAATCCATCTACTGCACATATCAGGGTTACCATGGCAACGCCTTTAGTGAGGTATAGAGTAGTGTTTTGGGGATGCATAGTAAAGATTGGCTTCCATAGTACTGAAAAGATTCGAATCCCGGCAAGCCTGATTTTTTCAGGCTTTCTTTTCGCAACTGCATAAGTTGCGTTAATAACTGCGAGGATCTTCTTGACATTTAAAACAATATCTGTAGTCTAAATTGTCAGGGGACAACCGACGTGTCCACCGCACAGTTTGCTCAAAATGAGACAGAAAATTTATAATTTTCTAAAATATTAAAACCCAAGCCGTATCGGCGGCATGACATGTCTCAAGCTGTGGATCTGGTAACGAAAGGGAAACGAAAGATTTTAAGAAGATGATGGTTACAGGGCCGCCGAGTTCCCTCTCAGTCTATTTCTAATCTCGTTTCATCCACTCAGTCTATCAAATGTGATGTAAATCAATATGAATGGAAGGTCTGACCTTTCCTCCTTTATTACTAAGACAGGGTTTTTTCGAACCAAATCAAACACTATTTTACCACCTACAAAAACAAAAAAAAAAAGCGACTTGGAAGTCGATTATGTTCGTTTTGGTCACCTTCTGCAAGCACAGCCTTTCCAGACGACCCAACCAGAATTAGTACCTAAAAAAAAAGGTCACTCCCCCGATCGATCCGATCCTATCGGAAGCAAGTTAGGGAATTTTTTTTATTTTAGCAATAGTAATAAAAAAAACGTCGCTGTCTTTTCGTTGACTTCAGCAGCAGTAGCATTTTCCTAGTGTGTTTATTCGTGTTCCATAAGCCAACAGTTCAGTTGACTCAGTTCGGTGAACTTGTCAGTATACCCCCAAAGTCTCAAAAACAGAATATGCATTGAAACAAATCTTTGCTTTTAAGATAGGTGAACTTCTTTTTCAAGCTTCAACATTCTACCTTCCTTCAATAGGATTATTGTTAAGAATGCAAACACATATATTTTTATGATTCTTAGTGCAACTGAAAGCTTTTACGTACATTATACTACATCTAACAACACTGTGCATCTCTATACCACTTGCTTTATTACCTTACCTGACAAAGTCGCAGTAGAGGACCTGTTCCAACCCGTCGGGTTCTTTGCCTCGCACCAGTACTCTCCTTGGTCATCTAGGCTGACGGATCCAAAAGTTAACATCGAATGACCCTTGAATCGGCCTCTTACGGAAGAACGTAGTAGGCGGTGGCCATTCTTAAACCACGTGATAACTGGGAGGGGAATCCCTGACGCTTGGCAGGTCAGATTGGCTCTACTTCCGGAAAGAATTTTTAGTTGTTTTGGTGGATGGACATTAAATCGCGGTGGCAATGATTCTGTAATAAAATAGCATATTTGAAAACTCTAGGTAGTGTGAATTAAGAAAATTTCATGATATATTTATCAGCGAGAAGTAGGAAGTAGTAAAATTGTTATTTCAATGGAAGTGTTTGATTACCATTAAAGTCCAGGGGCCCGTTTCTCGAAACTCCCGATAACGTTCCGGGCCCGGTAAGTATTTTTTCGAGCCCATATACTTGTCAGCTATTGGTAATTATTGGCGCAAACTTAGCGATATGCTTCACGAAATTATTAAGATTAAAATTTAGCTTTCAAAATCGATACAAATTGTATAGCTATTCGAGAATATTGTGCACCTAAAATAGTTGTCGGGCCCAGAACGAGTTATCGGGAGTTTCGAGAGACGGACCCTAAGGCTTTTACTGGTTGCCAAGTGATGTTTTCCTGTAAGCTTAAGTGGCCATCATGTTCGTTGCAAAAAAAAAAAAACAAAAAAAAAAAAACAAACAAACCAAAACAAAAAGAATATGGCCAACCAAAGAGCAGCCCCTGCGAGCACAGATAAGTCTGTGATTTGTATTAGAGAGATCGAGTTAGTGGCAGCCTATTGCACTTAAATAAAGCTTAAATCGTAATTAAGGAATAAGTGGGTGTATTGGAGCTTACCTCTAAATTCCAAGCTCCATACACCCTCTGTACAGGTCATCTGATTGTGAGCCCAGCAGGTGTAATTACCAGAATCTTTCCGTGTGGCATTTTGGATCGAAAACGTACACACTTTACTGTCCTCGCTGTCCACGTCTCCGTCACGACCTCCACAGTTTTTTGTAATAGCAACTTCATCGTTGAAGTAGTAATGTATCCAATACGGTTGGCCATAGTAATGATTTCCATAATTTTCTTTTGAAGCATTGCTGGTACAAATGATTGTTACGTTGAAGCCAATGGGCAGGACATGTTCATCCGGGAATTCAAGAGTGTTTATTTCCAAAGTTGGTGCAGACGAAACTGAATAAAGAGAAACCGCCACTGGTCAGGCTATAATTCGAGCAGTTCATACAAAACGCGGACTGAATGACTGACGACTGACTGGCCAGCTAGCTAAATTGAATTATGACATGTAAAATTATGAGAATCTGACTGTTCATGTTCTCTTAGGGGCCGATTACATGGCGAATCTCAGCCCGGTTAGCCGGGCTGAGATTTCAGTTCGGCTTCCTGAACAAATCTTCTTAAAATGACGTTTGCGATGATATGAAGAGAGTTTCAGGCCGGGCTGAATTCCAGCCCTAGCTAGTAGTTATAGAGTTGGCGGTTCTAGACCACTTTCAAAGAAAGTGTTCTAAAACCAAGCCAACTCTGTAACTACTTTTCCATTAGATGAAATCTATATGTTTTTTTTTCATGGCGCCATTTTTTATGCATTGGGGAACAAAAGCGGAGCTTTTGTGAGGCAGTGAATTGATCGCAAAGCGATCAAGAGGGGAAGTTTCTTTTTGCGATGCTGGTATTATTTTATGGAAAACTATATGTTTTTTTTTCATGGCGCCATTTTTTATGCATTGGGGAACAAAAGCGGAGCTTTTGTGAGGCAGTGAATTGATCGCAAAGCGATCAAGAGGGGAAGTTTCTTTTTGCGATGCTGGTTCCATTTTATGGATAACTATATGTATTTTATTACATGGGCTGAATTGATTGGATTTGGATACTATATGTTGTATCTCATGATGCATCCAACGCATTATTCAATCACGTGATTCCACACCACAGGAAGTCTTTCTCAGAAACAAGTCTGGACATGTCTGATGAAAACAGGAAATGACTCAGCCATTTTACAAGGTCATGATATCACATGATCTCTATTGACCAATTAAAAACGTACCCATAAATTACTTTTTCGTGTAAAAATATCAGAAAATGTTCCAGTTTGATAAAAAGAGCAGAAGTATCTTCCGGTTGACAAAAAAATGAACTCATTTGATTTTATAGTGACCATATGCTAAACTTTGTTTTCCCCCTTTTAATATATATCTTTTATCATCAAAGCAGCTGAGTGACACTTTATTGAGCTCATAGCTTCCGAGTTGATGTTTGCTGCTTCTAATAGTTTTCATAGTATGTTTAATTTGCTTGTTTTTAAATAAAACATTTTTGTAGTCAGTATGTTTGATGTTGTTCTTTATTATATTTTTCTTGATTCCTTTGGCTGTTTTTTCGCATTTCCGGTTGTCTTTTATGTAGCTATACATTTTTGATCGCAAACCGACGAATTCTTTTATTGGAATACTGCAAGCTTCATCTTTGAATTTACCGATTACCTTCTTGTTTGTTGTATCGAAATACGGCGAGCTTTCTGGGTAGTCGCTGTTGTCAAATCGATCTTTGTCATTCCAAAAGTCTTGGTAAACATCTTCTGCTTCGATTTCATATGTTAATGAGTCTGTGTCTGTGAATAATAATTTGGCTTTGTTTCCATACTTGTTTTTGATGTAATTATAATGGAAATTATACATCAATGTTTTGCTCAGATCAAGGATACACATTCCGACATATGCCGGCCTGTTTAAAGTGAGCGTTTCTTTTATTTTATGAACTGCTACCAAATTCTCGTTGAAGATCTTACTGCTTACATAAGTTGGTTTACTTACCATTTTCAATAGTTTCCTATTATCTGAGATAAGTCGAATATCAATGCGTTTTCGTAAATTTTCCATTGTTTTACCAAAAACTGAGTTATTCATAAGTTTGAAGAAATCTTTTTCGAATGAATTTTTTGCTTGAGTACGTTTTATTGTATTAAAGCTAATGTACTCTTTGAGCCAAGGCGACTGATTGAATTCTAACACTCGATGGACTTTGTTTATTTTCAATCCAAGATCAAGGTACAGTTGCAGGTTTCTGTAATGCAGAACATATTTTTCTTTATTGCTTAATGTAGGGATTAGTTTGCTTACTAGTCCTGTCGATATATTGTATTTTGTAGCTATTGTTTTACAATACTCAGACAGCATATCTTTATTAACACAAACTCTCTCGGCCGCTACTGGGTAGTCATTATGAAGATCATGCAACTCTTTTGGGTATTCTAAATCAACTTCTATTAACAATCCTTTATTACTGTCTTCATTATACTGAGCTAAATTGATTTTATTAATCTGCTTTTCCGTCAACCATTTGAAACCCCCAGTAGGGAGATATTGGCTCATTGCCCAACCGTATAAATTATTTGCATCAAGGTAAATAATGTATTTTGACGGCATATTCTCATCATATTCACTCATGTACTTATTATTCGCTTTCCCATATCGATTGGCAATGTAAGATATACCACCACGCATACCTCTTTCAATAAATTGAAACATATCTATGTCTGTCATTAGTTCTAATTGAATATTAGTCATCTTCAACATGGCGTCCCAACTCAAACCAGGGCTAGTGAAATAGTGGCATGGGTCTAATTTGTAATACTGAAGACATGTTTTGCGGAAGTTTTCAAACACATCAGCTAATAAAAGGATATCAGACTTGAGATATAAATTATGGTATTCACCCATTGTTTTTAATTGAAATGTATTCCACACTTTCTTAGCATGACAATAATCTTCATCTGAAATATGCTCATTATTTAATATGCTGTAAAATTCTTCTTTAGTCGGTAATTCTGTTTTACTGAATTTCTCAAAACTGTCCATGTAATCATACGGATAAATACCTTTTCGTGTCATGAGATTTAATTTTTCTTTTTGGAATCTTTTGCTTGTATACTTTAAAGCTTCTGCTGGTAAGTTGCTAACTAATTTATCCAAACTTGAACTCATAAACTGGAAACTGTCGATAAATGTTAGATGATTGCCAAGCATAAAAGCCATATACTTCTCCATGTTATGTGGAATAGCATTGATATTCATTTGTTTCTCCTCTCCTTTATTATTTTTGTATGCATGTTTCTTAACAATAGCTCCAATCTCTTGCATAATGAAATGACTGTCGTAACCTCTCAAATTATGGAATATGACTGGAATTTTTATTTCTTTTGGGTTTATTCTAAGTTTCAGATTACATTCTTGGTGAGCTGAGCCTCTGAATTTACCTGTAATATGGCAATGATCTCTCACTTGAATGTCTTTTTCAGTATATTTTTTATCACAGATGTGGCATGTTGTTGCTTTTTTGAATTCCTGTTCATTCTCTTCTGTCATTCTCAATGGTTTATTGAAATATTTTTTCATTACTCTTTTGCAGTATTTCACTTCTTCTAAAATATTTTCCATGAATTTATAAACAGCCTTTTCACCTCTGTATAGTTGTATTGGTTTTGTATATTTGTCGTCATAACAGCAGACAACCTTGTACCCATATCCACAGTCTGTATGTTTTTGGTATGCTTCTGTGTATGATTTATTACCTTTTTGTTGGCATCCATGAATCTTCTCTGTTATAGCCTCGAAATCGGCATAAATTACAAATGGTACAGGTTGCTGTTTATGAAAGTTGTTGAATTTCAGTATGTTATTGTCTTTGTTGGGCATTTTAATTGCTTGAGTGCCGTTCACTTGTATGCAAATATCTTTGTGGTTGCTTAATACCCTGTCTGAACTAAAACATTGCAGACAGTGCATACAAAAGTGTTTCCTGTGTTCATGTTTTGTTTGGTTATACATGAATCTGTTAAAATCCTTTATAAGAACATAATGCTTGTTTTCTTTTTCAGTTACCAGAAGTAGTTCCATATGATCTTCATACTTTTCTTTTGAAACATAGATGGGGTACGGTTGTTTGTTTTCATATCCGAATACATTTATATTGATGCTGTTATGCTTTTCAATTTTGTTATAATGTTTAACACCGACTGGAAATTCAACACCTGAGTAATCTAACTTTTCAACGTATTGTTTGTCAATCTTTTTTATTCTTTGAGGATACTTGTCTTGTGGATTTATATGTCTAATGTGACACCATCGAAAGCATTCATTATCCTCATTTTTCATGTTTATTAAGCCCTTCTTTGAATTTCTCAGTTCGTTAGGCAGTTGGATATATGAGGATCCTTTCATTGGTTCGTATTTGGCAATGTTCAGGTAATGGTTATCAACTGATTGTACCGTCCATCCTGATCCTTCTGAAATCCATTGAGCTATCTTGTTTAAGATATTTTGTTTAGACATTTGTAATGCTTCATTAATTTCCATTTGGTTGATTATTGTTTGACTTGCACTATTGAAATATGCTGACTTTTCGACTATTACATCAGCTGATATTTTTTCAAATGTTACTTTCAATGTTTCAACGTATTTCAAACCTTTCATTTCATTTAACAAAGTTATTACACGATGTTCTGCACCTTTTCGTGTATTTTGCATTTGAACAAGCGGATCTCTGTTGTTTCTTATGTTAATTTCATAAGATTTGGCAAAACCTTTTAAAGCTTTGTCGGTTTGTTTTATTATGGTTCTTGGTGTTGGAACCGGTTTTTTAACAGCATTTTTCTTAGTTCTTGGTGCTGGGACTGGTTTGTAATTATCCCGGAACTCTGCTGGTGGTTGAATAATATTATCTTCATACTGCTTGACCATTTCTTTAACACTCTTACGAGGTGTTGGTATTGGTCTTCTTTTTTGTTGAACTGGCTTCTTATTTTCCTGCTTCAGAAGCAATTTGATGAGTTTTGATTTGCTGAGTTTTTTCAAACTAGCTTTATCCATATATATATAATTAGATTTTTCCATTCTATATATAACTATAGTATAATATTATTTAAATAGTTTTAATCTGCGTTTAAATATAGTCGAGAATTCAAATGATCCTGTCATGGATCCTTCGAACTGTAATTGTAACTTATAACTTATATAGGTCAACAAATCCCATAATATCAAGTTGGTAGCAGTTGAAATTGTCTATATAATCTGAATATTTATCACCTATCATAGTCTCTACATAGTTAGGAAACTCACCAGTAATTAGTAGATGTGTCGCTGGTGAATGACAGTATCTATGAAATTTACAAATAATTAGGTTATATCTCTTATCTATTTCATCACTAATTCGTGATATTTTTTGTTCTAATCTTTTGATTTTCAACATTGTCTTATTTAATTTCATTCTATATACTATAGTAAAGATATTTTTTTAAGTACTTTTAATCTGCGTTCAAACACAGTCAAGAATTCAAATGATCCGCGATTTGATCCTTTGAACTGTAATTATGAAACATTATTATGCATTATGTCCTTGCATTATGTCAATTATTTTTCTCCATGATATTGATGCAATGCTATTTTTTTGGTGCTTTATCGTCTTCAAATGACAATGCTTGCCAGCCAGTGTATAGTTACGACCTGTTTTACAAATATCACAATACCATTCTTTGTCTAGCATGTACTTTGTTTTGCTTTTTTTTAAAGCCTCCTTTCTGGCTTCTTCAGTTAAATATACTTTTGGTCTTCCAGGACTTCTCTTAACATTATGATTTTCCATATATAATACTATATGTTTATTTTTAAATCACTTTAGCTTATGCGTTTAAATTCATTATATTCTGTTTCAATTCGTTTGTAGATTTTTGCTCTTTCTTCTAAGAAATCTGACAAATACGTATGTGTTTCATTTTCTGTCCATTCAATATATCTTTCTTTTAGATATTTTTGGTATTTAGTATTTTTATCATTATCATAATAGAAATCTTCAGACTCAGACTCAGACTCAGAAGATTCAGACTCGGATTCTGTATTGTATTTGGAATTCATATGTTCACATACGTAAAATAGTTCAAAAATGTCTTTTAATTGTCTATAGACTTGTGCACTTTTTTTCAAGTAATTCGAAAGAGGACTTTTTTTGGTATTTTGCATCAATTTCTCATGACTACACGTGATAAATTCTTCATAAACTGCCTTACAATCCAGGCGTGATTGATTGAATTTATGTTTTCTTGTCATTAAATGTTTCTTTTCTTTATTAAAAATATATTTCTTACAGACTTCACAATACCGTTCTTGTATTTCAGTATCCATCTATATATATGTATATATTAGATTGTTTGTAAATCCTTCATTGGAACCCAACTGTTGAATTCATCACTATACCCCTTCCACTTCACCAAAGCTTGTTTCTTCTTATAATCCCTCCGAATAACTTTATCAATTCTGAATACCTGTTGTTCAGCTTTCAGTAATTCAGGTTCATAGAAACTCCCTTTAATCTCTTCATCTCTCAGATCCTTTAGTTTGTATGTGATTGGATTCGTATGTTGTATTTTATCAATGGTAAATATTTCTTCACTAAAATTTTCAGTATAGCCTTTATCAAAGACTTTTCTCTTGTATTTGCTTATCCTTACTTTATCACCGACTTTGAACTTTGGTTTTTGTCTTGATGTTTCCATATCACCGTACAGATTAAAGTAAACAACTCCTTCATTTTTCTTTTTGCATGCTTCTGTAGGTGTCATCTTTGTGCTTGAATGTCTGGTATTGTTATACTGTTTCACTAATTTGGGTAACATTTCAAGATACTGTGTATTACCTTGAACAGTAAACTGCTTCCACATCTTGGTTTTGATTGTACGGTTCCATCTTTCACAAACTGACGACTTTTCCTCATTCTCAGTTGAGTACAAGGTTATTTTATTCTTATCCAGTAGTTCCTTAACATGTTTATTATAATACTCTTTTCCTTTATCTGTCCAAAGATATTCCGGTTTTCTGCCTTCTTTTAAAATGGTTTTCAATGCTTCAGCAACGGTTTCACCTTTTTTATCCTTCAAAGGAATGATCCAACCGTATTTAGAGAATACATCTAAAACCATAAGAAGATATCTGTAGCCAGCGTTCCATCGACTGAATTTTTGCATCTCAACGATATCTGAACACCATGTCTCGTCAATATGGTTTACAATTACCCGCCGCCGGGTGAAGTTACGCTTTATCGGTTTATGAAGCTCATCAGCTAATTTTTCTTGCCAGTTTTCTTCACTCGACGGCCTTTCACGTTTTTTGTCTTCCTTTGTTTTACACCAAGACCTAGTTTTTGTTTTGTGTTGATTAGAAATCGTGCTGTTTGTCCCCATTTTGGCATCTGTCCATAAGGTATTTTATCCAATGACTTGACCATTACTTTGTCGCATTCACCTTTGTCCTTCCCCATGTCATAACAAATATCATGATGAGCTGATATTCTATCAACTTCATTGTAAGGTTGTACGTGCCACTTGGTGACCTCTCCAGTGTTTTTATCGTACTCTAACTGTTTATCGAGAGGGTTATATGCCCCCATGTATTTATACTTTCCAGGAGTCCATCCAGCTTTTGGTGTCGGTAATTTCCCAATTAGTTTATGGATATCAACACCAGCGCCATCCAAATCCTTTCTGTCGGTTTTATACTTTCTATTTGGTCTAATTTTGGTTGATAATTGATCAAGAGCTTGACTTCCGACATTTTGAATCATTGGATTCAACTTATCCAGAGCATAATCGATAGCCTTCTTTTGCAGTTTTGGGTTTCTCAAGGCTTCTGATCGATAATATCTTCCCATTTCAACAGCCCTTTTTCCCAGCCAAGGAATACCGTGGTGAATCAATAAATCAGTACCAGTTGATGCTACTGTATCTAGTACGCCCGCCCCTGTCGACGGGCTGACCCGTTTCCCGCCTGTTTAACGAATTTAGTCTTAGTTATTCCACATTCAGAGCATTTACATTTAAGCATAAGCCTCCCATTTTTAGCCTTTTCATATCGTTCACTCCCAGGTACACATTCTGTTACCTTTTTCTGTTTCACGCAATATGATTTCATATATAATATGATTAGATTAGATTAAGGTTCAATATATACGTTCTCATATTTACCAGTTTTTGGATTTTTCACCAAACGCATGACAGTACCCTTCTTTGGTTTAGTCCAGAATTTCTTGCTTGTTATACCAGTTTGTCCTGTGAAAGCACCTTTCAATATATCACCAGACCAATATCTGTCAAATACATGGTTGGTTGATGGAATTACTTTGCGAGTTATTTGTTCGGCTATTTTGGCTGCCTCGAAAGCTTTACCTAATGGATTTTCACCTCCTTTTTGGCTTTTGATAAATTTGGTTTTCGTAATACCACATTCACCACAAATACATTTCATCATAAGTCTGTTATTTTTGGCTCTCACATATCTTTCACTCCCTGGAACACATTCTGTGACCTTTTTTTGTTTCACGCAATATGATCTCATATATGTATGAGTTAGATATTTTTGAAATACTGTTCTAAGAATTTCTCATTATTTGTCGTATCATATATGTCGAAAACTTCCAACAGATCAAAATATGATTTGCCCTTATTCATCTCATTTAAAAAGTATAAACAGAAGTAACCACATGTTGTCGTCATTAAATTTTGTATTTGATTGTTCTGATGAAGCAATGTTAAATTCTTTTTTCTCGCGTGATTGACCATTTCTTGGAAGGGAGGCAAACCAAAGCTATCAAAGTAATTGAGGACTTTGTCCTTAACATAATTAGCCACCCAATGACTCCCTGACATATAACTCGGTTCAAGATTGTAAATGAATAGAGCCTGACTATGATTGTGAGGAACATTTTCATCTCTTGACAATACATCATTAATTGGGATATTCAGATATTTACACCATTTTATTAAATCATAATTGCTTAATGGGACATTCTTATGGAATTTTGGTTTTACAACAAAATGTTTAACAGTGGGACGTTTTTGAAGGGTGAGTTCTTGCCTAATAGTAGACCGTCGCCCTTTTTCTGAGCTTTTCTTTTTTTTTTAATTCCCATACCGATTGTATCGTTCGGCCAATTTCCATAAAAAGGTGGAGTTCTATACATCGGAACTAACAAACCACCATCTTGATTGTTAGCAGTACTTGGTATAGATCTGGGTGGTCTTTGTTTAGGCTGTCCCATCTGAGGGGCACCTTTACCAGTTATCTTCTTTATTGCCTCAATAGCTAAAGGGACTCCAATTGATGCTAGAAGAGTGCCTAAGAACCCACCTGTTTGTACTTTTGTTGGTTTTATATGAATACCAGAACCAGTTTGAAGAGCATTTAATATATCCTTCTTTTGTTGGGTTGTTAAAAGATGTTTATACGCTATCAACTGGTTGATTTTATTTTGTGGTATGAGAAACCCACCAGTTTGAATTCCTTTTCCAGATATCTTTTTGATGATCTGAGATGCTCCTTCACTAGCTGCTCCAGCTAAAGCCGACAATCCAAGAGTCTTAGCAATAGTGGGAACAAAAGTACGTCCCAGATTCAAAACTGTAGAGAGGAGTGATCCACCAACTTGCTTTCGAATGTTTGTTTTTGCTAGTTTGATGTCCATTCCCTTTTTCAATTTTCTATTTTTATCCAATCGCTTAACTATATTCTGAGGTACGTATAGAGTGTCATTCCCAGATAATGAATCCTTTGTCAGTCTCAAAACGATAGTTTCTCTTTTATGATACGCGTTACTAAGATTCTTTTTCTGGTTTGGTGATAAACTAACTTTAATTTCGTATAGTTGTGTCATATATTATATGTTAGATAAATTCTATTTTAAAAAACATATTCATTTAAATTTTCATCGATGTAAAACTTATTTATTTAAACTATCATAAGTTCGTTCCCAACTGTCTTAACCACAACCTCACTCTTGTAAAATACGATGCTATGAGCTCGGACGTTTGCGGCTGGGGCTACATTGAGACGATAATGGAGAATCAACTGTTTAGGATCTCTCGTCACTACCTCTTTTTGATATGTCAAATCGAAATATATTAATCCGTACAAACTACTAAAATTAGATACATTAAGTTGTGTCCCAGAATTGTAATCGTTTTTACGAAATGCATAACTCATGAGATCATTGAATATCCTGATTTTAGAATCTGCATCGTATTCTAGTTCGGGATAGAACGTGTTGTTTCCATATTCTAAACGACAACTCGAGAGAGAGCTATTAGCGTCAGCAGCATTCAACTTGAAAGTGTCAAACAAATACGGACTCCTCTCTGCTTCATCATCATTCGGTGCATCTGTCCGCTGGAGATATATAAAAACATGTTTAACGTCGTCGATAGCTGGACTGATTTGAAACATATTCTGAATAGCTCTGGTATTTGCTGACTGATTGTAGAGATCTCGCATATATGTCCAGGTTGTTGGCTTGAGAAACTCTGAAACGAAATTACTATACATGCTGTCTTTTGGAATTAATCTTGGGAGCCAAAGATACAATCTCTTTACTACAACACGACCAGCGTCTGTGCCGTTTGCCATGTGAATCATTTCACTGTCTTCGTTAAGTGTAAGTTCAAATGCGAGCTGCATTGGGGGCAACATTTTTTTTTCTAATTTTTGGAAAAAACTGTATCGGTTCAACGGTATCATCTCGTTATTCGATTTAGCTCCTCCGCCGCCGTTATTCTGATTAGCCTGGGTTAAAATGCGACGGGCTTCGAAACCTGTGTTTGTATCTGCTGTAGTTCTGTCAGTATCAAGATACCAGAACGAATTCTTTCCAACGGATCTACTAAAATCATCACTATATTCGAGTAAATTTTTAACATTCGTAATTCTATGTAAATTATCACTCTCGTATACTATTTTACCAGACGATTTAATAACCATATGTTTGATCAAACTAGAAGATCCGTTTATCATGGTGATGCGATCTGCTTGAGCATATCCAGTACCATCTGCCCTTTTTTGAAGCTCTTTAGTTACTTCGAAATACCCATTAAAAAAATCGAACATAGTCGACCTATCGTTGATTGTGAATCTGTAACCCGTCTTTTTCTGTGATTGATTGTTAGTAGGTTGCTCAATGACATTGTCCAAATGGAAATGAACGTATTCATATCTTTGTAAATTATCACTTGTTCTGAAACTCATTATATATTGATAGTTTAGATAAAATTCACTTTTTATATAAACCATTTCCCACTTGCTAGTCTATTTATAATTGGATAAAATTCACTTTTTAATAACATTTTATCGTCTTAATCCAGTACCAGATATAAGTCTATTCAGAATTGTGTTGTAATCTTCTTCTTGTTTTGGTTTAGTAGGTTTGGTTGGTTTCATGGTTTTATTCATTGATTGTTTAGTTGAACCGTGTAATTTTCTCATAATAAGCTCTCCGCTTTTTTCAGCTGCTTTTTTTCCCAGTTTGTCTCCAGCATGTGAAATACCAGATTCAAGCGCTTTTTTGGCAAAAGGTTTTAAAACCATTTCTGGAACTTTACTTAAAACCCTTCCAACAGGTTTGAAAATGTTGTCAACAATGATCCCAGATCCTTTATGTTCATAAACAAATCGTCCAAGTTTTGGATGATAAATACGCTTGTATTCATACGACGACATATATAACTATTAGTTAGATTAATCTCTCTTCTCTCTTAAAATCAAACTGAATGAAGTGTCACTATGATTAAGATCTATAATTCTTCGTTTACCGTCGGTGATATAAATCCGAATTTTATTAATCGTATTTTTATTGACAGGATTGAACTGTACTCGTCTTGGCTCTTGTGTGAAACTATAACTCGGGGTGAGAGTTGAGGTACTGAAACTATATATAATATCCGTTTCATCACCATCAACTAGACTTTCGGATATGAGGTCACAATGAACGTTCAAGATTTCCCTGTCTTGAGAGAGATTAGGAATGTAATCACCAACATTTTCAGAAGAAGTTAGAATCTTTTTATTGAAACCGATGAGATTATTGAAATCTGACTGAGTCAGATCTAATCTATAATTTGTGGCTAATGTGATTATTGTGCGAAATATTGTATCGTCGAATTCGAGACTGATCGGATATGACGGATTGTTAGCTGTTCCTGTTTTAGTTTCATCCTTTAAAAAATTATTGAAATCGACATAGTTCCATACACCAGGACTTAATATCAACTCTGTCCAGTTAGTACCACTATCAGATGAATATCTGATTTTCTGATTATTGAGTTCTTTTGTCACATTAAACCAAGTAAATGACATTGAAATGATTCGGTCTAGTCCGATTTCATATTGTCGATTTGGATTGAGAATTATCGGATTGATGTATTTGATTATGAAATCACTCGGTTTATTACCATTCTTGTCTCTGACTGTATGGGATGATAAGATAAGTTGTCTATCCATTATATGATTAGTTTATATAAAATAGTTTTTGTATATTTTGTTATATTGCGGCCTATTGAGTATTGAATTTCTCAACAAGATGTCGAGAAGAGCGACGCCTGTATTCCGTAGTTCGATGCTATTATTTCCGGCAATCATCGATCCGATAATCAGTTCAAGTTTTTTAATCATTTCTGTCGGATTGTTGAAAAACATTACCTGTCCACCTCTTTTTGTTTTTTTCTTCAAACCAGATCCTTTAATAGATTTGAGTTTTTGGAGTTTTTGTTGATGGTAATTCATATAATCAGTAATAACCTTTCTTGTATCTTGAATAATTTTTCTTTGATATTGAGCCTCAGCTTCAGTGATTGAGCCACTATTTAATTTTTTAGTAATATTCATCGAATATCCAGAAAGTTGTTACCGTTTCTCTTTAGCCTTTTTAAGGGTTTTGGTAAGATAAGATTTCCTCTTTTGGTCATTCATATCTTCTTGTTGAAGTCGTAATTCAATCTCATCATAGTTAGGAATTTGAATTTCATCCAAAACTTGGTTAATTCTATCCTCTTCAAGAATTTCATAATCTGGTACTTCTTCTTCGTACTCAGGTGGAAGATCTTCAGGTTCATACATGTATTCTGGATCTATATACATTTGTTTTTTACCTGATGCTAAATCCTCAAGGACATCTTCATAAGATGGAGGTTTTGGAACCAATTGTTTGTCATTTTGTGGTAGAACAGGTTGATCAAACAAATCGTCCAATCCATAATCAGGCACTTCATCATCAATAGCTATTCCATAATCTGGAACAGGTCGCTTTTTCTTTACCAATCTTCTCAACGGTGCTTTTGGGGCTGTAAGTTCCTTTAACTCAGATGTTATAGGTTTGAAAAGTTTCTCTGCCTCAACTTCACCCATTTGATCAGATATCGTTTTTTGTTTTATTGTCTCTCTCACTGTGTTAATCTTTTTACCAAGCTCGGATCGTTTCTCAGCCATTTCTTTCCATTTGAGTAAACTCATTATATCATTTGTTTACATAAAATTTCGTATTTTGTTCGGAAAAATTAGGGTTATCATATATAAAAACGCTCGCATAGCGTGTCGCATAGCGTGTCGCTATGCAATAAAATTGTATAACATAATATCATATGAAGATTCAAAATTACGACATCCAAGATGATGACAATGACGATTTTGTTCAATTAAAGAGTTTCATGCCAAACCGATGTTTTAGGATGCTTATTTGTGCTCCCTCTGGTGGTGGTAAAACAAACCTTCTGCTGGATATGATCTACAGACTCTTATACTTTGACAAGATATACCTTTATGCTCGAAATCTCTCCCAAAGCAAATATAAGCATCTGCTGAAATTTCTTGAACCAATATCAAAAGATGTCGGTTATGACGTGATAGAAGCAAGTAACGATGAAATCATCCCTCTCACAGATTTGTCTGATGAAAACCAAAAATTAATCATATTTGATGACTATTTGAATACAGGTAAGAAAAATGACGAACGGATACGAGACTACTTCACCAATTCAAGAAATAAAAATTGTTGTTGTATATATTTGAGTCAAAGCTATTACGGAACCGATAAAACAATAAGACTGAATAGTACACATTTTTGTGTTTTTGATTTTCCTTCTATAAACGAGCAATCGATGATTTGCCGAGAACTGAACATAAATAAATCAGATTATCAGAAAGCTACTAAGGATCCATATAGTTTTTTGTATGTTGATAAGGTCAAAAAAAAGGTAGCCCGAAATTTCGACGAAAAAATCTAAACTAATATTATATGAGTTATACAAACGGTATTCTTAATCATGATGATTCTCAAGGACTAAGTAAAATAGGTTTAAGAGGTTTACCTGGTATTGGATTTAAATTAGATGCTAATAATGATTATGATATGCAAAACAAAAAACTGGTTAATGTAAAACAGGGAACTAATAATAATGACGTGGTTACAAAATCTTATCTTGATTCAGAGATAGCCAATATTCCAAGTGTGGATACATCTCAATTCATGCTAAAAGCAGGTGATACGATGACAGGGTCACTCATTGTCCCAAAAGACAATTATCCAGTTCATGGTAATCTCAACAAGGTTATCAGTTATGAATCGCAAAGAGATATATTCTTGTCAAAGAAGGAAGGAGGTCGAATGGAGCAACATATTGACATGAACAATAATTTCATCACAAATGTGAAAGATCCAGTTAATTCAGACCATTGTGTTAATAAAAAGTATGTCGAAAATCAGCTTGAAAAAAAACTGGATAAAGGATCTGATATTGATATGAAAAATAATTCAATTATCAATCTTGATCTTCCATCAAACCAAAGAGACGCCGCATGTGTCGAGTTTGTTAACAACAGAATTGATGACATGACACAAAAAAAGTTTCTCAAAGTTGATGGCACCAACAATATGACTGGAAACTTGAATTTAAATAACAATAAAATTATTAACTTACAAACCGATTACAGAGATTCAAAATCCGCAGTTAATGTTGATTTTGTGCAAGAGGAAATAAAAGATTTGAGAAATCTTGTCACTCAAAAAATTCGTGAATCTCAGATCAATAACTCAGGACAAAAACGAGACGCCTTCAGATACTTGATGGAAGACACTGATGAATCTTCGAGTGAAAACAATATCGAGGTTTTGGGTATTGTCGATTTTCCCAATTCTCCACATCAAATTAATAAAAAAGCTTACCAACTTAAACTCTTGTTTGAAAAAAGCTCACCCTTCCAGTACCGCTCACGTCTTGGTTTTAACTTATATAAACTTCCAGTGGGGTATTACACAATGGTCGTTGAATGGTTCCCGCCGGAAATGAATGAGATAAATGTAACAGCTCAAGGAACAACGATTTCAATTTCTGATGAAACAACCAAAACATTCGAGAAGTACACCAAAACAGTTATCCATTTTCACAGATGGGGTAGCTCACCCCCACAATTTATATATCTCGATCTGCACGGTACAGTCAGTAAGCAATCGTTATTAACAATTGGGCATTTAATTGTCTATGGTGTTAAAGAAACAATTTCAAATGTTGACCCAAGTGTCTATGACACCGCTTTTGTTATTGAAAATGGCAAGATGGTAATGGAAACGGATTTGTCTTTAAACGGGCACCAACTACGCTCTTCCATTCACCACATAAACGGTTTTTTAAATTCGACAAAAGGGAACAAAAATTTTGTTTTAAATGGCGCCGAAATAATGTCATTGCCGGGTGAAGCGATTTTGAAAAATATTGATATATATTGTACGCGTCCAATCACTTCTTCTTCTTCTCATGTCACTGTACATAGACACAAAAAAATATCTTTGAAACTCAAAACATCTTTACGGAATTTTTTTACTGGAACTCTAAGCTCTTCAAGAAATTTTACCTCAAAAAAAAGTGGGTGGTATCAGACAATAAACCTAAATTCTTTCCAAATGCCTTCGTCTGGGATTTTAGCTTTTGAACTAAATATGAATGATGATATTTGGAAAAGTTACAACGCAATTATACTTCGTATCGAGTATCAAACAAGTGCGTGATAACTTTCGACAAAAATTTTCATTTATAATATAGCACAATGCGGGATATCCATCTGATTGGAGCATGGAATGCTTTTTAGAATATATTATTATCCCAAAAGAAATAATGAGGATTCTGAAGAAGATAATGAATAATCTAACTTTATAATATAATGAGAACAGCTATTTTAATCAACGAAATTATTGAGAATATAGAAAAAATAGTTCGAAACATCAGAAAATTATACATCAGTATTAAGAAATCGTTCAAAAAAGAAAAAAATGTATCCATATAATATATATGGATAGACGTGAAAGCATATTCAATTGGAACCATGTTTCAGAAAATTTAACGGAAGATCAAATATCTGAGTTGAAAGCATTGTACAAATTCTATCATAAAAAATATTGGCTTGCAAAAATGACATTTAAATATTACAAAAAGGCAGAACTTGCATGTAATATAGGATCTGTTTTTTTGATAGTAACTGGGACTGTAGTTGGTGGTGTAACACTAAACCCTATTCCTCTTGGAGTGATATCCGGTTCTGGGCTCTTGCTTAAATCATATTCAGAGGCTAAAAATTATAAAAGGAAGATTGAGATGTCAAAATTCGCATACACTTCGTACGAAAAAGTTTTAACACATTTGCGATCTTTTATGAGAGGACTGGAATATAATGACAAAGAATTTATTGATTTTGTCAAAGTTCTTGATGATATAATAGTAGATATGTGTCCGTTAACTGACAAATTTGAAAAGAAATATAATAAGGTATTCATCCAATAATAGATTTTATTTTATCACCGATTAGAGACATAATACTAGCCCAATATTTATTATAAAAAGCTAAAGTTTTTTTCGATTTGCTAATTGGAATATTTTTGTAAGGTATTCCCATCATCTTGAATATCTTTCTCATAATAAAATTAACGCTAATCATTCTTTTCCTAGTTCCATTAACTTCATTAAGAACCTTACCGATCTCTGTAAACACTCTATCGATCTTATATTTCTGACAGTTTAATATTTTAATGTTATATTTTTCTTCAATATCGAGTAATATGTTGCTGATGTGGTACTCTCGATGGTAAACAGATTTTCTAATAAATTTATGTCTATTTTCATAAAAATTAACATATTCTTTCACATAATTATATCCTTGAACAATACCACAACTTAGACAGGCTAACATCCCATCGTCATTAATAATATACTGATTATCACAGCATTCATCATATTTCGGTTTTTCATTAGAATCTTCCAATTTTTGGTCACAAAAAGGACAAACAACTTCTGTTTCTTTCAGTTCATTGTGAATATCATTATTACAATTCATTCTATACTATTATATGAGATAATATTTAAAATCTAAATTATATTATATATATAGAAATGGAAGTCGCAACTCGAGAAGTAAAAACTAAAATAACCATGGATTGTAATGATGGGTATGTAAAAAATATATTCATTAACGAATTTTACATGGGTGAATCGAAGACACCTGTTCAAAGAATTAAGACTGTTAAATTCATGAACCCAAATGGTAAAATTGACGATAGTAGAGCATATAGTAGTAAACTACTTATTGATGAAAGTGAAGAATTCAGTACTGAATATAAAAACCTGAAAATAGAGATATCAATACTTATTCATTATAATGACAGCAAATGTATAAAAATTTTATATATTTACAAAGATTGGCATTTGCCCGATGCGATTGTAGAGAGGGTTATAACACCCGACGGAAAAATTGACAAAGACAGAGTGAAAGAATACTGGATATTTCCGAAAGATGGTGTACCTATTGATGAACAATTATTTGTATATAGAAACGTAATCCATGTAAGGGAGTCATGTGCTAGAATCATGTGATTATACCATACTATATAAACCAGCATTAATGAGACCATCTCCATGTGGCCAGCCCTAAGTGATGAGATCCATCGCACTTTTATCTCTTCGAGATAATAAGCGCTCCCCCACCGAAATCTCATCTTGCATATTGTCCGAATATGCCTGAAATCGTCTGGAAGCTTCTTCAACACTCAGAGGCATCTTGTATGTAAAACTGAAGGTCTTGTCAACCGGAAGAAAATTTGGAAATTTTTATCAAAACTGAACTTTTTCTGATAAATTTATCAGAAAAAATAATTTATGGGGAAGGTTTTAATTGGTCGATAGAGATCATACGACTATCATGACCTTGGAAAATAGCTGAGTCATTTCCTGTTTTCACCAGACATGTCCAGACTTGTTTCTTAGAAAAACTTCCTGCTTTTCCGAGAAAGACTTCCTGTGGTTGAATAATGCGTTGGATGCATCATGAGATACAACATATAGTATCCAAATCCAATCAATTCAGCCCATGTAATAAAATACATATAGTTATCCATAAAATGGAACCAGCATCGCAAAAAGAAACTTCCCCTCTTGATCGCTTTGCGATCAATTCACTGCCTCACAAAAGCTCCGCTTTTGTTCCCCAATGCATAAAAAATGGCGCCATGAAAAAAAAACATATAGTTTTCCATAAAATAATACCAGCATCGCAAAAAGAAACTTCCCCTCTTGATCGCTTTGCGATCAATTCACTGCCTCACAAAAGCTCCGCTTTTGTTCCCCAATGCATAAAAAATGGCGCCATGAAAAAAAAACATATAGATTTCATCTAATGGAAAAGTAGTTACAGAGTTGGCTTGGTTTTAGAACACT
The DNA here is from genome assembly GCA_964030785.1 of Siderastrea siderea. Taxonomy (NCBI): domain Eukaryota; kingdom Metazoa; phylum Cnidaria; class Anthozoa; order Scleractinia; family Rhizangiidae; genus Siderastrea; species Siderastrea siderea. The sequence continues at coordinate 7,221,025 of OZ034973.1, forward strand.
TTCTTTGAAAGTGGTCTAGAACCGCCAACTCTATAACTACTCTAGCTCAAATGTCCAGCCCGGTTTGTGAAAGTGGGCTGGAAATTTCAGCCCGGTCTAACGGGCTGGAAAACCTCATTGTAATCGCATTCATATTTCAGCCCTGGCTGAAATATGACCTTGGGCATGCGCACCGCTTGAGTTGTGAATGTTTAACGCTTTCCTGTAACCTTTTCCCGCCCAATTTTAAACATTGCCCCCGGGCTGAAATTCGCCATGCAATCGCAACAAAATTTCAGCCCGGTAGGCGGTCCGAAATTTCAGCCCGGGCTGAAATTCGCCATATAGTCGGCCCCTTAGGCTTCCAGGTTCTGGTTCAAGTTATTATACTGTACGTACCTTTATGCTGCGATTTAACTGAGACACAGGCAGCACTTGTTGCGTCGTGGAAAATAAGAACTAAACCGATAATCAACAACATAATACAGTGTGTTCTACAACTTGTGTTACGCACCTAAAACAAGATAAAATGAATTAAGGAATGAAGTACAAAATAACAATTCGCCTTCTGTTAAAGACCACTGGGTTGCCCTCAATTCAGCTGCTACATCGCCCTGAGACACAGGCAGCACTTGTTACGTCGTGAAAGATAAGAACTAAACCGATAATCAACAACATAATACAGTATGTTCTGCAACCTGTGTTACGCACCTAAAATAAGATGAAATGAATTAAGGAATGTAAGTATTTAATATGGATATTAGTAGAAAACAAAGAAAAAAATTCTCCATCTGTTAATGACCACCGGGTTCCACCAATTAATTTTTTAAATTCCTTTTTTAAAAGTTAAATGATCATGTTATGTTACGCACATGATGCATTTAATTTGTTTATTCACCATCTTGGGATACAATACGAACATGCTCCAGACTGAATGCTTTGGCGTTACTATATGATTCGATTGCCTTTCTATGGAAAAATTTTAGTGAATGACAGTTCGCTTTTAATTAGTACTTTTCCTTTCATGTATAAACTGAAAGTTAATCGGTATAAATTTTATAAGAATATGAAATAAAATTAAATTTGACCTTTCGCTTTCTTAAAACTTACTCTTGAATATAATGAAGGGAGATTTATAAAACCTCGTGTTCGAATAAGTTTTAAGGTATTCCTCGAGGCTAATTTCGTCATTTTCCGCTTATTTTTATGTCACAGTTCTGTAGAAATATTTGTCCAAACTTGGTCATATTACCACAGCATTAAATAGGAAGGCAAACCAATTAAGTTATTCAATTATCGATTTGGCCTATTAAGTACCTCGTTAAACTTATGTCGTATTTATGTTAAATCTACCAATTCAACTACCACTTCATTAGGGTTAGTTAGCTCTTGTAGGCTTAATACCCCACCACGAACGGGTCACCATTTACTGAAACTAACATGATGACTTATGATAGAACAAAAATTTCACCAAAATATATGCCAGTGACGTATTCTATGGCTTCCGTAATGAAATGAAAATGCATTTTGTTTTATATATAATATGGCAATGACGAGCCACAATAGTTTAATTTTCATGTCATGTAAACTGTATTTAAACAAGCTGCAAAATATGATTAGAAACACCCTTAAGTAAAAAGTGTTTATAAAGGCTTTACAAGATCCTAGCGTGCAGCTATATCACCAAACAAAAAGAAAAATAGCATAAAATATAAAGAACACCTGTACGATTATTAGTCATCGAGGATTCTTATCCTCAACCATTGAGGGTCAAATTTCACCAAAATATATGCCAGTGACATATTCTGTGGCTTCCGTAGTGAAATGAAAATGCATTTTATTTTATATGTAATATGGCAATGACGAACCACAATAATTTAATTTTCAATACTGAGTCATGTAAACTGTATTTAAACAAGCTGCAAGATATGATTAGAAACACCCTTAAGTAAAAAGTGTTTATATAGATCCTAGCGTGCGGCTATATCACCAAACAAAAAGAAAAAATAGCATAAAATATAAAGAACACCTTACGATTATTAGTCATCGAGGATTCTTATCCTCAACCATTGCCTCAACCCATGCCTTCCATATCACAAGCCTTGCATGTGCTACTGTGCTCCGTGTTATGAACGTAGTCGTTTATTTTCACTGATGATTTTCGAACGCGTGCGGTTTAGTGAATTTTCCTCTACTTACAAAACGTATCGAATATCATGCCCCGTTCGCTAGTAGACACCTGTTATTCAATGTCATGACAACGGTTTCTTACAAACACCTATTATTCAATGTCATGATAACGGCTTCTCACACCGACTTATTAGCCAGTAAACAGCAAAGTCATTGACACTAAGGAAAGCGAAACAAATGTACGCAAGACTTTATTTTCTACGATAGTTTACCATGTATTCGCGGATGTACTAATGCTTGCAATTTTTGTTAATTTCCTCTTAAAAAATCACTGACATTGTTCTTGACATTATTCTTATGAACTTGAAAATATTAAGTTGTCGCGTCAACCAAGCTTTTTAACAGTAGAGTTAGTGTAGATTACGAGCAGTCTCAATTTCCGCTCAAGCACAGTCGCGAGCGAGTGCGAAAATCGCTTGCCGCGTGCGTGTGGTAAGCCGCCTCACTTTCCTCGCTGCCCCGGTGACAGCGGTGGCAGGCGAGCGTACTGACGAAACAATCCATAACGACAAACTAGAACTGCTTTTATTATTTTTAACGTCTTAGGTGGTGCGTGTAATGTAAACTAACGACTTTTCAATAGGGACCAGTCATAATCACGAAGTGGTGGTCAAAGCGAATTCTTAACGCCTACAGCTGCCTTTGTTAAATATCAGCAACTTTCGTTGCCATTGCACTACGATATTATTGCGACTCGAGTGATTCGTAGCATTGGGAGCAGCGGGCATGCAATGTGAGCGAGAATGGGTCAAAAATTACACAGTCAAGGGTCCCTCATGGCAGCCTTTATATTGACATCGCACACGCTTTGCCTTTGTTTCATGCAGTGTGAGCAAAAACGCGTCAGATTTCCCAGTCAAGGCACAGGCTTACCGTCCTCTGTTTGTGTGGTGGGCTGTGCATTTATAATAGCTGTGTCGGTTTATCAAATTAGCAAAACTAAAGCCGAAATTTAGGAGTTTTAAAACTGAGGAAAATGAAATAAAAACTCATAAAATTGCTGCCATGGTGTTTTGATTTGTGTTTCTGTGTTTATGTTGACGATTTAAGGCTCGCGAAAGCGATGTTTGAGTTAGATTCGATCGCGGATAGACCTTTAGGATCAAGCCCAGAGTTTTGAATACGACCGTCAATTTGCTTTCTCCCTGTGATCGGCAAGAAATCCGAACTCAAAGGAATTCGAAGAATGCATTTTTCCTTCAAAATTTGAATTCGTTGATCTGCAAAAGCTTGGATTTCAGATTGTAATTTTTACAGTACTGTTAGGCCTCATGTGAACCTTTAAATCATTAGCACGTTGAGTTTTTTTTTTCTTTTTTTATCTTGTGTGTGTTTGCCATTTACCATTGCCATTACCATTTACTATTGCTTTTTGATTGTAAAATCCAACCGTGAAAAGGGCGGTCGAATGAGAATAAGCTGGAATTCCCCACTGAGTCCGGGTCTTCCATTTTGTTTTGTTTTAAATTTTTGCGCCCAGCGACCCTCAGTCTACGCGCAGGGGAAATTTAAAAAATCGCGTGTCTTTCAACTGGGTTCCTTTGTCGGTCAGATCTTAGGGAGAAAGCAAACTGACGGTCCCATTCAAAAGTCTGGGCTCGATCCTAAAGGTCTATCCGCGATCGAATCTAACTCAAATTTAGAAAAACTTTGTTCGAAGACTATTCTTTCGAGGGCTAAGATTTTTTGTGTGAGCGAATAGGGAAAATACGACCTTAAATGTTCGATTAGGTAGTGCAATTTGCGGGTCGCCTAGTTGCATACCTTGTTCTCTTTCTCTACTTGTGAGCGAGTCCGACCGTTATTTTGAAAACATCGCTTTCGCGAGCCTTAAATTGCCAAAATAAACACAGAAACACACATCAAAACACCATGGCAGCAATTTTATGAGTTTTTATTTCATTTTCCTCAGTTTTAAAACTCCTAAATTTCGGCTTTAGTTTTGCTAATTTGATAAACCAACACAGCCATCATAAAAATGCATAGCCCGCCACACAAACAGAGGATGGTAAGCCTGTGGTCAAGGGTGCCTCATGGCAGCTTTTGTTGACATCGCACACGCTCTGCTCCCTCCGCTGCAAAAAAATTCTAAATGACAATGAAATCCGCGTAAATAGTCGCCAAAATACCGCCAGAATTGCCAGCAGTTTACGAGAAAATTAAACAAATTAAATTCGTATCAATAATCGCACGTGGTGACCAACCCAAGTCATAAATAATGATCGTTTCCATAGCCAAGCGAAACAAATCACGTGGGCAAAGATAAATTATGCAGTGTGGGGAGGGGTGAACATATTTTACTTGCCAGGGAGGGGAGAAAATTTAAAATGATACAAATTATTTTAGCAATATATCACACATTTCTATGGTTTATTGGCTCAATAAACCAAACGGGATGTTGGAAGAACACGAGAAGAGATTGTAAGTCACGAGACGAAGGCGAGTGATTTACAAGCTTTTCGAGTGTTATTCCAAAATCCCATTGGTTTATGGAGCTAATAAACGATGGAAATGTGTGGTATATTGCTTTTATATAATAACTACTAAAAAAAAACAATATTAACAATATTTTCTCTGCATTCCTGTTAACTAGCGAACGTTTAAGATGGATACCGAGGTGTATAACTGGGTGCAGAAGTATGACGCAGACTTTAGATAACAGGCAGGTTAGTGACGAAAATAAATTGGGCCACATGGCAAACATGTGTCTATTGCTAAAGGTGATAGTACGCTTTATCCGCGCTCCTTCAGTCGTCACAGCTGTTGTCGTCAAAGCATATATAGAAAACCATATTTAAGCTACAGATTTATATCACGTGTAAGGTGAACGTGATTTGGAATTACTCTAACACTCTAGCTATTTGCAATTGCTAGAGAGAGCAAAGTTGCCCACGTTCAGTAAATAGGCCCTTCCAGGACATATGCATTCTAATGTACAAAGTGAAACAATTTAAGCCCTATACACTGTAAATATTCGGGGTATTTTTAAGGAACATGATTCATCATATAGCTGCAAGGGCTGTGCCTTTTGTAATACTTTAATAATCATAAATTTCTAAATACTTCCTAACCGTAGATTTTATTGTTAATAGTACGAGTTATTGTTATTTATTTTTATTTTATTTGTGTCCCCACATTAGTATGGTTCTTTCCCAAGCTATAAGGTTTGACACTTGAACAAAGTTTCTGATAATACCAAATGAATTAGTAAACAAACTGCTCAAGTGTAATCTACAGGTTTTACTGAACTTTGTGTGCAAAATCCGAAAGTGGACTTTTCAGATGACAGATGGATTAGGCAGTGCCTTCACGGGGTACGTTAGATTGCACTGCACTGGTTGGGGAAGAAGTCGTGTTGTGTTTGTTGTTTCAAAAAGGTACTTTTGAGTCTATGCCTGAAACCCTGAAGAGTGAGTATTTAAATGAAAGCTATTGCGCACCTTTCTCCTTTACTGCTGTTTGTTTTGCGGCCTGGCTAACTAAAATGGAACTGGTTCGAATAAATAACTTTTCAATCCGTATTCAGTTTTATTCAATCTGCAGGAAGAATACGATCTCTACACAGGCATGTATGAGGCCGATAAAGCCGAACTCTCAGGGCTTCAAGCTCGGTTTGAAGTCTTAGAGAAACAATACAACGCCATCATGGAGGAACGACGCCTCTTGGAAGAGGAAAAGGCAAGAAAGCTTGAAGAAGAAAGACAACAGGGCCAAGCTGCCACAGCTATCCAAGCGGCTTGGCGAGGGTACCAGTTTAGAAAGATGATGCGAGGCAAAGCAAAGAAAACAGGAAAAAAGGGGAGGGTGGAAAATGACTTGGATATGCAGAAACGTTGATCAAAATACGTCTTTTCTGTTTAGTTTTTATTAAGTTGCAAACCCTTAACTGTCAAAGAAACGTGCTGATGTTTAACAACAGATTTCTTGTGTTTATTGGTAACGTATGTGAAAGCGACTAATAAAGAGAACGGCAACTGGGCTTTTTTCACTGAATTTGTTACTATATACGTCTCATCGTTGTTTGTATAATAGAAAAACTTGTCATTTTGCGCACGCATAACTAGTTAATAATTTTTTATTTTACACAATAACTTTTATATAATGAAACCTCAGTTGCTTGACCGATCGTCAACCAAGCGAATTGTCCTTAGGTCCTGAGCGTGCTGTCCTTACTTGCTCATACGTTCTCTCTCAAATCAACCAAGACTGTAAAATGTTTGTTTTCTGTTCCTCGTAGAAGGAGACATTGATGTAGGTTCTCTGTCAAAGAATGAAAAAGCGGTAAGAAGGCAGCGTTAGAAAATTATGATAGACATCTTCATCACCAGGTTTTAGTGATAAAGGTTTTACGGATTAAAGCTATTCGCAGGCGACTTTGTCCAACGTGGGTTTCAAAAGAGGCATGCTTCTTCTGGTATACCTAAAATAGACAAGCTTACCTCTTTTTGGTGGAGTATTTCCTGTAGTGTTACATGAACTTCCTCAAAGGATGGACGATCACCGGGAGAACTCTGCCAGCAGCGTAACATGACTTCATAACTGAAATGAAGAAGTATTACCAGGTAAATTGTAACCTCGTGGCTAAATATGTCATTTTATGATGACATTGTGGTTGAAGGATGACAAAAAGTTGAACCGAATACTGGGAATTTTAGAGCTCTCCAGTTAAGGTCATCTGAAAAGTTTGCGTAGTTATGTTTTCAAACTGATAACATGGAAAAATAGCGTGCTTCTTGAAAGTTTTTATGTCGCAATATTGCGCTACGTTTTAAGACTCGTAACAGGGCAAAATGGCCTGCTTCTTGAAAGTATTTTTTCACAATATTGCGCTAGCTTCGTGTGACTTTGCTGATATAGTTAATTATTTTCTCGTTCCCTTGTAGGGGATCGAGAGGCTGGGATGCTAGAGGGTGTCACATTTGGTGTATTTGGATAAGCACTCTCCTCAGTTCAACTTGTCAGTCAACGCAAAATAAACGCAACAATTTGATTTACTATACTTACAGCTCTTCAGAACAATGAGCTGGTTTTTCCAGACGCACATCATCCTGCAACATTTCATGAAGCTCGACCACGCCCTTCACACCCCTGTAAGGTAGCTCCCCTAAAAAGCACAAGCATGAATGAATCAGTGAAACGATTAACACACATTTCTGTGTGATGGATAAACGCGGGTGTTGATATGACGCACAGTTCTTCCCTTTCACTGTAGGTCGACGATAAAGTCGATCACGCCTTTTGCTGTACTGTAGTTTCCTTGTAAGTCACACGGTCGAATGAGTGAATAAATTATGCGATAAGTTGATATAATTTTCTGATTAACAGATGAAAGCTGGTCCTCGTATTTGTGAAAGGGTTGGGGAGAAGGCCGGGGTGGATGGAGGGGGTTGTTGCAGTGAATTATCCGCTACATTGACATGCGGACAGATTACCTAAAAATTATCACTTCAGTTTCGGAGCTAAAATAAGTCTCTGAAAATTACCTTGAACGGACAAGAGTTATGAAGCAATGGAGGAAACTAAGCTCGCAAGATTGCCTTCTCTATTTCGCATACAGAGCGGAAATGTTAGGGTATAAGATGACTTTGGAGTTGGAATGGTTTGTATGCCAAGGGCACAAACATCCTCTTGACCAAACATGCTGGTCTCATCTTACTATGGTTGATATGAATTATTTTTAAACTCACCAAGGGTAACTATCTCCCACAGGACAACTCCAAATGACCACCTGGTGAGATTAAGAAAGCGTAAGTACCAGTGATGGAGGCAAGCTTTGCTACTTAAAACGTTTCCTTGTCATGTTTCTTAGTCAACTGTGTTGCCATTTTTACAAGAAGGAGGCTTGTCAAGGAAATACTTGATAAACTTTGTCGTACACACGAGGCGTGAATATTAACTCTTCAAATGACGCGTACGCCTTAGTCTTACCTTCAAATGTACAAGCTCCGACTAAGGTAACGATATTGGGATGGCGGCCGACATGGATAAGTGTTTCCAACTCTCGTATGAGTGCCAGACGCTCTTGCTGGTCTGCGCTGTCTGTTAACGAAAAGGAGGCGACATAAGATAAGATTTAAGAATGCTTCGAAGTCTAGTACGGACAACTAATTCCCCTAAGAGACCGGGCTGATACGCTGCGTGTTGTCGTGTTGGAAATTACACTGTGTGTAATTTCCACTGTGCATGATAGTTTCGGCCGACATTTTTGCTGTTACTCGATGGACACGGTTAGTGCTCGATTGAGATAGTCGACTGAGAACTGGTCAAATATTGATATTTATGTCGACCGGTACAGGAAGACCCTCTCTTGACTTCAGCTATTACTGTTAATCACCAGAATCTATATGATTTAGAGATTGATGTTTAAGGCATGTTTTAAAATTTGGTGGGCCCTTACTCTCCACTAAGCTCTCCTACACATTTTGCTGGATCCTCGGAATGCTTGGCGTAAATTTTAGGATAATTGGGAATTTTGAGTTAAATTTTTATCATTATCTGTGAATTTCAATTTTAAATTGATTGTAATTTCGGTATCGGTACTTCCGATCAGAAGTCCAACGCGCCCACCACTACACACCGCTCGTGCCTTCTCACCAATCAGAAGGCTTCCATTCAATCAGCAAGTACAAACCTTTGAGTCGTTTCACCGCCACTGGTAGTTCATTTCCATCTGTTCGTAAGTACACCCCTTTATTCACAATACCAAACTCTCCTCCGCCTAGCTTCTTTTCAGTTATAACGAGCCTTTCTCGAGGAATTTCCCAGTTTCTGTCTACTGTGGCCATTCCTTGTAGGTACAATTCGTTATCTGTGACTTCTTGTCCGTCCGTTGTGGATAGTGTGCCATCCAGACTGGAATTCGTACTGCCACTGGATTGGCTATTTCGCAGCTGATTTATAGTATCCAATCGCGTGTCATTTTTAATTTGGAGCTGGATGAATTCTTGTTGTGCTTTGATCATCTGTTTTTTGAGAACAGTGAAATTAGTCTTATGACAAAAATAAGTTTTAAAAGAATCAAGTATCAGTTAGCTTAAAAATTGTCCCCAGTGTCTTTGAAATGCGACTAGCAAACAACATTATATACACAGTTATTTGCAAATGCCCATTTTTTGGCAATTATATTCTTCCTTTCATCTTGCCATTTTTGTCATATCAAAATTCAGGTGAAGGAGTCCGTGTTTTTTTTCATCGGTAGTGCCGACGTCTTAAGTGTCAAGGAGGATTTTAGTACTTCCGCACACTTTTTACCACATTTTGTCATAACGCCATGGATAACGTTTCCTAAGCGTTCGCCCCACCGACCCTACAAACCACTAACTCAAATATCGCGCCTCAATAATGAATTCGCTACCACTCGCCTTTATTCTTATAAAAGGTTCAATTAAGTTAGCCTTGGATAGATCATTTCAACCTGACAGTGTGGAAGTGTACCTCCACATTGAGCTGATAGTTAGCTCTCTTTCGCTGCTTCTGCTTGAAAACGATCAGAATTATAAGAAGAACAAGAATGGCGACCCCAATGCTAACAGAAGACCAAAGGACTTTCGACAAGCTGTCTGAGGTATCGGAATTACCTGCAGAACAGAAAGATGAATAGCATTTTGTATTGTTATTTAATGATGCGTTCTGATTGCTTATATTAGCTACAACACTAAATACTTAAGAGGGGATGTCCGCTAACATCGAGCAAGTGGTGGCACATGATGAAAAATAAAATTTCCTCATAAATTTTCCACGGATACCGTATGGCAATCTAAGAAATGTGGTGGATTTTTTTTCTTGAAAAAAAATTTTTAACCCCGAAAAAAAAATATAACACGTTTAGGCCACACGTGTCCTGTAAACACGCGAAATAAACGTGTATCATACCTTCTCGTAAACTTCGCTCTGTTTGATTCGCATCACAGAATACCCCCATTTTAAGCGTGGAAGTTTACTTTTGAAGTGTGTGTGAAGTAATTGCGTCCTGTTTTAGATCTGTGAAGTAATTTTCAAGGTCATGTCGAGCTTCTGAAAATCACTAATGTTCGCTTGCTTTGAATTCTCACCCAATTTGGCACAGTTTTTCAAGAGAAAGTTTCCCTCCCTGGTAAAACACCAAATCACTTGAAATTCAGAATTCTTGACAGATGAAATACCATTCTAAAATCAGGTTTAAAAATTAGTTTCGGGCTTTTTATCAGCGCCGAGTACAAACGCTCTCAAAATCCCGATAATCACAACATTAACCTGCCAACCAGTACAAATAATAGGCTCGTGCCTCCGACCGAATAGCCGAAAACTTGGAATTTTTTTCTTGTTTCCTTTGGTATTTGGATGAAAAGCACAGGATAAAGGTCATGACTAGCTCACCTTGAATAAGATTTTGTCTAAATGCCAGGTTTTGTCAAGTTTTAGGTGTATTGTCTAAGGGCCATCTTGACGCGTGGAAGCGACCGTTATCTCCTGGTATCTCCAGATTGACTTTCAACTAATAAATAACGACTCTGCCATCACATTCACATCCCTCAACGAATGGCAAATGAATTTTCAAAATCTCTTAGTGTTAATTCCCTGAAGAAACTAAGTAACTTCGCAGTGATCTCCACATTCATCTCTGAAACCGCACTGTTATTATGGTCTGATTAACTAAATTTGTCTGTCACGCAACGGGTTCTGGTCAAGTCACAGGATAGGTTTTGGTGATGGGATTGCAAAAATGGGAAAAAAAATCTAAAGATTAGGACGTCTGAAATAACGTAAGCTATGAATGAAATTGTACAAGATAGAAGGCGTTCAGGTTTCAGCAACTCGACCGGAATGACCGTTTTCATCCCAGATGCCGGACTACCTCATACCTCAACGTAAAAACAAACCGCAGAGATAGCTGAATTTTTTTCCCATAATTTTAATAAACTAAAGCATATCGAAGGTTAACAAACAAGGTATCCATTTGTTTTTTACAAGTTTCCTGAAAATTTTAAGTTCACTTTTCTCTGTATATCGTGAGTTTTTAATGCCTAGCACTTGACTACAACTGTGTTTGTTTACTCACAGTCCGTCTTTCTGTTTGGTGTCATGTTACACCGCCGAAGTTATGCCTGAAATATCTTTCGACTAGTAAAATAGAGTGCTACTACATATGACGGGACTATTCACCACACAATTCTGACCTGTGCAAAACAAGTTACAGATTACATATATGCACATTTTGTGACGCTCTGGCGAGAGGAAAAAATTGTCACGTGTTCACTAGAAGCAGAAAGTGTTAGCCTCCGATAGTCTAAAATAGCAAACATTGGTATATTTTTTTGATATCTTACTGCAGAGTTCGACTTTTCAAGACGCGAATATTCCCTAACGTGAATACATTTTAGGATATTTTCCCCACAGCCTAATTAATTTCACGGTGAAGAATTTCAATATTATTTGCAAGCCACCAGTGTTGCGTCGAACTGAAGGCGCCTCGAGAAACTGCCATTTGCGGAAATAAAACAATTGTTGGAAATCAGGCGTGTGAGAATTTCAGGTGCGACATTATTGTAAACTAGACAAAATGTATTATTAAAATGTGGATCGGCTTCGAGTACACGTTCAAAACCTGATAAGTTTCGTTAAAAAAAAAACAGGAAAAAAGTAAAACTCCAGATTAAACACGCTGTAGTTGTAGAGCGCTTCTTCTATATCTCGCCATTGTAAAAGGATAGGTTCTTTGGAGTTCTGGCAGTCAGGACCCCTGTCACCGAGTACAGTAGCCAATCAAACCATAATCTCCCGGCTTGGCTGCGAATAGAGGTCACGTGTTCTTTTCAGAAACTAGTTGTGATATGAACAAGCAGTTGCTGTTCCAGTTGCCAAAAAGGACTTTTCGGGTCACACTTGCAGCGTTGGATTCAGCGATATCCACTCAGAAGTTGAGCTTCGTTGATTTTCTGTTAGCACGCGCAATAGTAGTCTAATGTTTTGTAAACTTTGCCCCGTTTACTAGGGATAATACTCTAGCGAACTAGCGTACTAGACTTAATCAACTAACTGTTTATTTCTTCTCTCGTATTCACTCAGTTACAACGGGTGTGTAAAGAGCTACTCTGGTAACTTGTAACGAAATTCTAATTCTTATACTAGATTCTCTACATTGTGATTGGTCGTTGCTAAGCACTGATTTAAAAGGTCATTCAAGGTGACGTCGATCATAAAACTACTCAATGTCTCAAAATCACATAGGCGGTGCTTCTAGATCACAAATGACAGTCTCTTTTACTAAATGCTCATTGTCTCTCTTGATATGACGTTTTCAATTATCTCATCTGATGAGTGTCACGCACGAAACACGAACTAAACAAGGACCATTTGCCCAGCCCATCGCTCTTGTCTGGGAATTGGCTAGCGCAGAGGGAACTAATCGACGTTGTAGTCCGGCAGCCAGTGTAATCCCGTGGGAATTTCAGGCTGGAATCAATCCACCCATCCCAATGTGTTAAGAGGACCTTACAGAGCACAAAAAAGTTTGGTGGCACTTTCGTATCCCGCACCGGGCGCCGTAAGGGTGATTTTAGTGACGGACGTCATTTTTCAGCATGGAAACGAGGCTCTGACACGAAAATGGCGATTACTAACTCATTTTTCAACAAAAATGCACCAAAACCACAGAGATTGTAAAGTTCAATGAGCTGATCATTATGATACCATATAAATGCCATAAGCCAGTCACGTGATCTCGCTAACATGAAAACGAGGCTCTTGTAATAAAAATGCTGTACCGCTATTGTTTTTGAACTAACTTTACCCAAAACCACAGACATTTGTTATTCGGCATCTACATGATTCATATTTAACGTTGGGGATCACGTGGTAACGATAGCATGAAAACGAGGCTCTGGCAGAAAATTCCAATAAACCGTCTAAATTATCTACAAAATTGTAATAACTGTTTTCCTTTAATACGAAAACTGGTCTAAGGAAAGTGTTCTCTGCTCTGCTGGACAGTTCAGTTCTAGTTTTCATCTGATGAATCGTAATCAGGATCTGCATCTGATTGCCCCACTGCGGTACAGTTGTCGCGTGGTTCCTCGTCATTTGAGCAGCCACAAAGATCGGTGCACCTCAGCTGAGCTTTCTTGCAGTTGCATCTGCTTGATGAGCATTGGCTCTTTGAGCAACCACATCTTACTAACTCGATGACAGCTTCTGGCGCAGGGAGCAGCGTTGTCATTACTGGCACCCATTTGTCTTCCTCTTGCTTCCAGCCAAACTCGTCCGGGGAGGGTAGTTCCGGCTTTGCAACGATGTCGTTGTTCCAAATCAGAGCTTGGTAATTTGCCCTCATGATTGCCTGTCGGAGCGCCGCTTGCGTCGGGGGCAGCCTTTCAGATTGGGCCTGTTTCCTGCGGAAAACCAGCCATCGCAGCTCTGCAACGCTGCCAATGGTAGTGCCCTGGATATATAGCTGGCAAACTAATTTCTCGATGGCCTGCATTGTCATCAGAGTATCGTAAGTAATGTGATGTACCGCGTAGCATATACTTTACATGTTTATTTATTGCATTGTCATCATGCTGGGCTGCTCTCTTGTTCCAAGATTCGCAAGGGAAGAGATGGTGTTCTCGTCAGCCTCCTTGAAGATCTTCCACCAAGTTGGTTTAACTTTGTTTGCAAAACTACCTGTCACATCACAACCACTTATAGCATGAAGAGCAGGAAGTGCACCAATCTTTCTCCTGCCAAGTCCTTCAGCAATCGGTTGCAACTTGATAACTCTGTGTCTCTGACCTGTTCCCGTAATGAAGTTGACGTCACGTCAGAGCTCTGGGTAGCGTCGCAAAAGCAGAATAAAAACATCTGTGTCAGGAGAAAAGACGTTGATCTCTGTGGCCCCTTGTGCGGTTGCATCTGCAGCATGTAGAATCAATTTTGTGTCCGCTTCTTCTTGATCGCTCTCCAAGTGAGCTACATTTCTGTGGCTTGCGCGACACTCACAAGCCCAAGACACGACCACATTCTTCCGCTGCTCCTCTGCTCTTCTCAGTACCTATGCAGATAAATACGACGTCAAATCCCTCTTTGTATTAGTGTGGGAGAGCAGTCGCTTCATTGAGACCTTTGTGATGAGGGTGGTATCTTTGATGTGGTAGGCGATAGGTTGCTGGTCGCCTTGGCGGCGTACACGGGTGGCTGTCTTCAACGAGAGGGGGACGTCGTATCTATCAAAAATAAGGTGCAGTTCCACACAGTTGTCATGTTTCTGGAAGAGCTTTTCTGTGAAATGGTCAGCAAGTTCTGCACAATTTGTGATGGTGGGGTTCTTGTCAAGAGCTTGAAGTAATGCCATGCCATCCACGATGTCCACTTTCTGATGTGCGTTCCCGTCTTCCGCTGTGCGGTTTGTATCCGATGACGTTGCCTCCTTTTCTAAGAGGGGCATTCTTGCACTTTTGGCGGAGCAGTACAACATGGAGCCATCAGCTGCAAATAGCGATCTTGGGACTACATTGAATTCATGAATGCCAACAGCTTCTCGTACATTGATTTCCGGGCGGCTTTGACAGACGACTGTCATACGAGCAAACAAGCTCCGAGCTTCCTGTAGTTCTATAACAGTATTATTCACTTTAACCTTTGTTTTCTTTCCAGTCGATTTCCATGTCATAAGATTGCGTTTCTTCATAATAGACTAGAGATTGGAGGTGCCTTTCTGAATACGCTCTGTCACAAACTTCTCAAGGAGGTTGTAGCCTTCACTACTTTGCGTGCAGAGGTCCTTCTTCACGTCTTCGGACACTACTACTTTAGTTAAAAGATTGTACAGTTCTTCTCCAGTCTGCTCAAACGGGTTGGTGTAGTTTGCAATTATAGTCTTCAGCTTGACGATGCTCGCCTCTTCACGATTTAGCACTGAGGTGGTGAGGTTATGGTGCCGGTCTTGAATCTTTACGGACATCCCTGCCATATCTTTAGCTTGTTCGGCCAAGCGGGCCAACTCTGGAGCTATCAAGAAAAACTTCGCTCGAGCACTGGGATTTAGCGTTATCCCAACCAATCCTCCGCTGACTTTCATAGACCTGTTGATGTGCTCCAATCCATTATCAGCCCCAAGGCCACAGAATGGTACGCTTTGGTTCTTATGCATGGTTCAATTTTACCTGTTACCATCCCCCCCGGGCAACCCCGGGGACAAGTCCAGCCCTTCGGTCCCGGGGGTGGGGAATTGTTTGAAGCCGTCTTGTCCCGGGGGGATGGGGGCGGGGCAAATCAAAAATAACTTCTTGTTGTTCTTGTGCTGTTCTTGTGTTGTTCACTTCTCGGTTGACGCCGGACCGCGTGAAGAAGACTGCCTATTTCCAGAGAGTATCTCTAGAATTTGTAGCAGACTGGTTAGAAAAGAATAATATCTCAAAATTAAAATCTGTATTCGAAAGTACTTTTATTATAAGCTGTTAAACGAATGTGCGTTTGATGTGTACTCGAATGGATGGCGTTCGTCACAAACAAAGAAATATTTCTTCAGCGTATTTATGTATATACTAAGACGACTTAAATAGACTCTATACGAAAATGGATGCACAGGTTTATATTAAACAGAGGTCTCAGTCCAGGGTTCATTCTTATGAAACAAGGTAAGAAACTCCTTTAAAATGCTGTTCACGGGCCTCGGCTTGTGCGTAGGTGCTATATTTAGAATAAATCACGTGGCGAAGACCATTTCTTTTCTCGCTAGCCGTATGCCTGTGCGGTTAGAGGTTTTTCTTCAGTTTTCTTTTTCAAATATAGTGTTCATCTTTTTATTACATTATACATGTAGCGTCCTTCGTTCAAGAAACTCTAGAAAAGCGTTTAAGTTCTATTGAAAACGTCTGCTTTTGCTACTGTACGGAAATCTATATCGTAATCTATGTTTTGTACACAAAACAACGTATTTATGGTCGATGAGGAGTCCCAGGGGTGGGGAGTTGTCTCTTTCTGTGTGCCCGGGGGTGGGGAATAGACCGCCAAGTGAGAACAAAATTGCGAATCCCCGGGGGTATGCCCGGGGGGGGGATGGTAACAGGTAGAATTGAACCATGCATTATTCACAACCCAATTTCCATCCAGGAACTCGCGGTAAACATCTGGGTCATTAAGTGGGAGGGCTTTCATTTCTTTCTCTCTTGATCTTTTTAGTATTCCTGAATGGGTCGCTTCCTGGTAACACCTTCGATGCCATGTCGCTTCTTTTGTTTCAAATTCCTCCGGTTTTACTTCTTTCAGCAACGACCAAATCTCAGCATACTTCATCTCTCCATAACCGGCTCTACATTCAATTGCATTTAAAAGCGTTTCCCGTGTCGAACGTGGATTTTCTACTAGAGGCTCGTCTCTTTTGGATTGACACACCAAACATAGCTTTAGATCAAAGCGGACTTCACTATTTTCTTCCATAACCACTACATCAATTGAATTTACATATCTACATGAGCTGGAAGTCAAAATGGCGGCCCCATATTGTGATGAGAACAACCGCTGACCAATGCTACCCTAGTGCACAGGCCCTTTCATCTTTATTTTAAAGTCCTCCCCGATCAGCAGCAAAGATTATCTTATCTTTAAGCCTGGATTCTTCATTTTTATGAATATTAACGAACACGGAAAGTTTCGGAAAATTTTTATATATTTCTTTTACATTTATCAGCTAAAAAAATACTTTGAGAGGGTTGATGACATTTTCTGCCAGAGCCTCGTTTTCATGCTATCTTTACCACGTGATCCCCATTGTTAAATATGAATCATTTAGATGCCGAACAACAAATGTTTGTGGTTTTGGGTAAATTTCGTTGAAAAACAAAAGCGGTATAGCATTTTTATTACAAGAGCCTCGTTTTCATGTTAGCGAGATCACGTGACTAGCTTATCGCATTTATATGGTATCATAATGATCAGCTCATCGAACTTTACAATCTCTGTGGTTTTGGTGCATTTTTGTTGAAAAATGAGTTAGTAATGGCCATTTTCGTGTCAGAGCCTCGTTTCCATGCTGAAAAATGACGCCCGTCACTAAAATCCCCCTTACGGCGCCCGGTGCGGGATACGAAAGTGCCACCAAACTTTTTTGTGCTCTCTAAGGTCCTCTTAACACATTGGGATGGGTGGATTGCTTCCAGCCTGAAATTCCCACGGGACTTTATTTAGGTACATTTGCTGCCGGACTATTGGTCATGTTGAGTTCTACTAGGGCTGTCTAATTATGCCTCGAACGGGAAAGTGAGAAAAGCAGACCGTGGAATTGGCAAGTCGGAGTCCAAAGCTATTTTGCAATAAATCGGTGTCTTCGTTCCGGTGGGCTCTGGTAAGTACACTTTTTTCTCATACCCACTTTCGTGCATTCTTCGCTATGATGGCAGACGTCATTAAGAAGATTAACACCACCATACCAGCCCAACGCTGGCTGCTATCACTGGAGGGCCTGCAGGGCCACCACAGTTTGCGCAGTAGTACTAGGAGCAGATCTGGGCGGGGTGTTCAGACTCCTGGCTCCCTTCCCTCCCCATGGAGGGAAGGGAGCCTGCGACCGCAAGGTCGGCCGAGACTAAATCGGGTACATTTATCCTCCTAAACTCCCGGACACGATATCAAGAACCCGGCGGAGAACCATCCTTAAGCATGTTAAGTGTCACCCTGTGCGCGTCCATTACAAGCCCTTTAGTGGCCACTTGGAAGATCAATGGTGTGAGCACACTCTGGAATATACAGTTTTCCGAAGAAGGAACCCATCCGTGTATGAAGAGCATATGGCGTGGGACCTATAAGACCAATATCTGCGCTGAAATCTAAGCCCCTGTCATCAGATGGTCTACCGTCCATAGCAGTGCTCTAAGCGAAACCGAGCTCGTTCTCCTCAACCGTGAGAAGGTGGAGAAATATCGCACAACCAACTGTCACCTGACAAAGAAGGGGGTTAGTTTCTAGAGGAACTGTGGTGCTGCGTCGGTGGGGAAGCAAAACACAAAACTTTGTATTTACCAACTGAGTTGATAAGGTAAATTGAGCCACCGTGAAGAGATTGAAAGCTGACGTTTCGAGCGTTAGCCATTCGTCACAAGGGTGGTTCTTCACCTTCGTCACCTGCACTGCTCAGAAGATCAGGCGGAAAGCGACAAAGAGCCCTGAACATTAGGACTCCTTGTCATGATAAGTTTCAACATGAGCTGAGTTTCAAACTCAACTTTATTTTGAGTTTTATGTATAAAAGTGTAATCCACTAAGTTTGCCATAAAATGGTTTCATAACTTATAAAGAACAAAAAGGACAGTTCCGGCACCCCTGGCCACACTCCTGGTTTGTGCTTGAGTAAGCTCAACATACATTTTTTCTTTCTTACTCCTGTCTTGACCAATTTTTGAAGACCAATACATAGAGACCTAATTATAATTTCTTTTTCAAAGCCCTAGTAACAGGTAAGGTTTTGGCAGGGCTTCACTGTGTCTAATGATACTGATAAATACATAAACACCGTAAACTGCCGCTTCTAAGCCCCCCCCCCCCCCCCCCCAGGTATAGGCCCATCTACCTGTAAAAAAAAAATACATCCGCTTATAAGCCCCCAGAAATAAGCCCCCCTTTAGTTTTCCCTGTTTCCTTAATATTAAGCATTCTCACAGAACACTGCGAAGATGAACTCTGAGCTTCTGTTTTGTTACGTTCCGGTTACGTTTGTGTTGTTACAGTTTTGATTTTGGTGTTAAAACTGAAATAAATTCGATTTATTATGACGTTTCAAAGGTTAATTAAACAATGGTAAATTCAGTACGTATTTCGATTAACACTGCTGTGGCCAGGAGCCCGGCTCATTGAGAAACGTTTCTCTTATTCCGCTTATAAGCCTCCCGGTTATAAGCCCCTCCGATTATAAACCCACCCAAAACCCCCTACGAAGTTGTATAAGCCCAGGGCTTATAGAGGGTCCACAATAGGTTGGGCGGAATGCGGGATTTGACATATTTTGGGGGCGATATTCGGGATGTGAATTAAAAATAGGAGCGGAGGGAGGAATTTCAGCTACAAGCGGGAGCGAGATTTCGGAGTTTTGAGAGGTCGGGATGCGAGAAACGTGAGGAGGTAGTGGCGGGAAACGGGATTACGATTTTTTACGGACTGAACTTTATTAATCTCGGCGGGATCGGGATTTTCGCGTAAAGAAGGGCGGGATGGCGGGATTACCTGGAAAAAAGGGCGGGATAGCGGGATCTGAGAACCCTATTGTGGACCCTCCTTATAAGCGGCAGTTTACGGTAATCGGTCCTTGGGTCCACAGGTTTTCAAAGTTCTCATTGCTTTGTTTTTGTTTCTTGTTTGTTTGTTTCTTTTTTGCTTGCTTGTTTTTTGTTGTTGTTGTTTCCTGTGTATTTCCCCCTCCAAATCACTTTTCCCAAGGTCAAACCTGACGTCAGGTAAAATCAAGTGCGTGACATTTTGTTGCGTGACTCAATCTAAACAGACTTTCGAAATTTTGCAACGAATACAGAAAAGACTTCTTATAGGAGAAAACTGTTTTGAAGTTCAAATAAGGCAAAATCATTTTATTTCTGAAGGTTTTTGATTTTAACAAAAGGAGGCGCGATGGAAATAAGCCATTTGGGTTGATTGCCAATACGCGATGCTTCAGTGATGTTGTTGACCCCGGACGTCAAGATGGCTATTATGAAAGAGTACGCACAGAGCCTGATATTTAGACAATACCATATTCAGGTGCGCTAGACATTACCTTTCCCCTGTGGATTACAAGCGAATAGAAGAAATGTCCACATTTTTGGTTATTTGGTCGGAAGTATGTGCCAATTGTTGACGTGTCAATGATGTAATTATCGGGATGTTGAGAGCGTTTGTACTGGGCGCTGATAAAAAGCCCGAAACTAATGTTTAAACCTGGTTTAAGAACGGCATTTCCTCTTTCAAGAATTCTGAATTTCAAGTGATTCAGTGTTTTACCGGGGAGGGAACTTTTCTCTTGAAAAAATGCTCCAAATTGAGAATTCAAAGCAAGCGAATTTTAGTGGTTTTCAGCAGCCTGCCATGACCTTGAAAATGGATCCTCAAAAGTATGATTTGACTCAAATTACTTGTAAACTCTTCAACAGCAAATTTCTAAGCTCAAAACAGGATTTTTCCATGACGGGAATTAAACAGAGCGAAGATTACGAGAAGGTGTGATTCCCGTTTATTCGAGGTGTTTGTAGAGACACGTAGTGCGGTATCGGTTTTTTTATTTTTTGGAGGTTTAAAAATAGTTTCTCAACAAAAAATGCCACCACGTTTTTAGAGCTACCATAAGGTATATCTGGGCGAAAAACGGAGAATTTTGATTTTTCATCCTGTGCCACGTATTTTCGATTTCGCTCGGTCTTAGTGGACATTGCCTCTTAAGTCTTAAAGATCTCTATAATCAGAAGTGCTGGGAAATTTTCATTCCAGTAACAACTTAGGCAAATAACTTCCCCTCGTTTCGTGAGAGTTATGTCGAACATCGCATCAATATTGTTCTGCAACGGTGCAATATATTGAAAAAGGTGACTAGGGGTATTATGAGACATTTCTAAATTCACATAGAGCGATATGATAATACGAACAAGTGATGTAATCCTTATGTAGCTTTTCCAGTCTATTTTGTCACCAATTAATCAATGATATGAAATACGGTTTGACGCACGTCATCATTCAAATAACAACCGTTCATTTATCATTTACAGGTACTTGAATATAGTGCAAGTGTTCTTAGCTGGTCATTCTTGAGCTCAGGTGTGTTGATATTTAACCTACCTTCAACTTGAGAATTTGTAGAATTTGTAGAATTTGTAGGCCACTCTGCGATCGTTATTGTCGCACCGAGTTTCGTGCCACGCATCGATACTTTGGTGCCTGTGTTCTTATTCCGTGGAATACAAGGGCGAGCGATGAAACATTGCCATTTTGGACCACTGTTTCATTTGAGACTGTCGAGTTGTTTTCCAACCAACTTATCCGCGGACGTGGGAATACATCTACGGCACATATCAGGGTTACGATGGCAACGCCTTTGGTAAGGTAGAGAGTAGTGCTTTGGGGATGCATAGTAAAGATTGGTTTCCATAGTACTAAAAACAAGAAAAGACAATGTTTGTAGTCTAAATTGCCAGAGGGACAATCGACGTGTCCACCGTGCAGTTTGCTCACAATAAGACAGAAAGATAATAATTTTCTAAAATATTAAAAACAAAGCCGTACCACATGGCATATCTTATATTGCGACCCTGGTATCGAAAGGGAAATGAACGATTTTTAAGAAGATGATGGTTACAGGGCCGCCGGGGTTCCTCTCATTCTATTTCTGATCTCGTTTCATCCATTCAGTCTACCGAATGTGAAGTAAGTCAATGTGAATGGAAGGTCTGACTTTTCCTCCTTTATTACAGGGACATTGACTAAGACAAGGTTTTTTTGAACCAAATCAAACACTATTTCACCACCTACAAAAACAAAAAAAGCGATCTTGGAAGTCGATTATGTTCCTTATGGTCACCTTCTGCAAGCACAGCCCTTCTGGACGGTCCACCAGAATTAGTACCTAAAAAACGGTCACCCCGGCGCTCGATCCGATCCTATCGGAAGTAAGTTTGGGCATTTTTCATTGAACCACTGCTATTTTGGCAATATTAATAAAAAGAAGACCACTGACTTTTCGTCGACTTCAGCAGCTATTAACTAAGTTTCGAAAATTTTCCTAGTGTGTTTTTGCGTTCCATAAGCCAAGGACCGACTGATTCAGTTCGGCGAACTTGCCAGTATACCCCCAAAGTCTCAAAATCAAAATATGCATGGAAATAAATCTTTGCCATTAAGATAGGAGACCTTCTTTTTCAAGCTTCAACATTCTACTTTCCTTCAATAGAATTATTGTAAAGAATGCAAAAACAAATAGTTATATGTGTTTATGATTCATAGTGCAACTGAAAGCTATTACGTTCATTATTCTATATCTAATAGTACTGTACATCTCCATACCACTTGCTTTATTAGCTTACCTGACAAAGTCGCAGTAGAGGACCTGTTCCAACCCGTCGGGTTCTTTGCCTCGCACCAGTACCCTCCTTGGTCCTTTAGGCTGACGGATCCAAAAGTTAACATCGAATGACCCTTGAATCCTCTTACGGAAGAACGTAGTAGGCGGTGGCCATTCTTAAACCACGCGATAACTGGGAGGGGAATCCCTGACGCTTGACAGGTCAGAACAGCTCTACTTCTGGAAAGAATCTGCAGCTGTTTCGGTGAATGGATACTAAAACGCGGTGGTGATGGTTCTGTAATAAAAAAGCATATTTGAAAACTCTAGTTCGTGTGAATTAAAAAAATTTCATGATATATTATCAGCGAGAGGTAGGAAGTAGTAAGATTGTTATTTCAGTGGAAGTGTTTATTACCATAATAGTCCAGGGCTTTCATTGGTTGCCAAGTAACGTTTTCCTGTATGCTTAAGTGGTCTTCATGTTCGTTGAATGATAAGAGGGAAAAAACAAAAGAAAACAAAAAAGATATGACCACCCAGCATAGTATAAAAGAACTAAAGAGCAGACTCTGCGAGCACAGATAAATCTGTGATTTGTATTGGTGATTGTATTATAATTTTTCAGCTCCCTTGATAGATCGAGTTAGTGGCAGCCTATTGCACTTAAATAAAGCTTAAATCGTAATTAAGGAATAACTGGGTGTATTGGAGCTTACCTCTAAATTCCAAGCTCCATGTACCCTCTGTACAGGTCATCTGATTGTGAGCCCAGTAGGTGTAATTACCAGAATCCTTCTGTGTGGTATTTTGAATCGAAAACGTACACACTTTACTGTCCTCGCTGTCCACGTCACCGTCACGACCTCCACAATCTTTGAAACTATCTCCATCGTTGAAGTAGTATTGCATCCAATACGGTTGGCCATAGTAATGATTTCCATAATTTTCTTTTGAAGCGTTGCTGGTACAAATGACTGTTACGTTGTAGCCAATTGGAAGGACGTGTTCATCCGGGAATTCAAGAGTGTTTATCTCTCAAGTAGGTGCAGTCGGAACTGCGAATAATAAGAAAGACAAAAATCACCGCTGGTCAGGCTATTGTGACAGTTCTCATCATACAGCTGTCGGCAGACTGATGATGAATGAATGGGTGAAAGAACGAATAAATGGGTGAATGAATGGTGGATGGATAGATGGATGGATGGACGTTGGATAGATGGTTGGATGGATGAAGGTAAGCATTAAGCTGGGTGCGTGCTGGCTGGCTGGTTAAATGGTTGTAGTCATTTGATGAATGGACGATGGACGGATGGATGAATGGAAGGATGTCTGGGCCCGGTTGTTCAAAAACCGGTAAACGCTAACCAAGGATTAATAACAATTTAACCAAGGTTCCTGTTTCTCTTATTCAAAAGAGTTTTCACAGAAGATTACAAGTGGCCGTTTGAAACAACCAAAGACAAAATGTAGAGCAAAAAAGATTCACAGGAATCCGTATCATTTGGCTACAAAACTTACTTCAAGGTTGACGCTAAATCTGGGTTAGCTTGATCCTGCTTTGAACAACCGGGCCCTTGCTGGTTTCCGAATGGTGGATGCCTTACTGGAAGGGGTATAGATTGTTTGAAATCACCGACCAAAAGAGGTTTGTCAGATAAAAAAAGAAAGATTCTTTCTAACTGAAGATTGTGGAATCACATTAAAAAAAAACCTTAAGTCCATATTGTGAAATTTTTGCCGAATGTACTTACTGACTGTACCTGAAAAAATTTGACTTTCAGATCTCCCTTTCAGATCCTCGATTTGCATGCAGGTTCAAATTATGTTATAATTATTAAATAAGCGTTAGCTCTATCTAAAGCTTTATATTGGTCTTTTCAGAAAAATTTGGCAACATGATAAATGCTGATAAAAGCTTAAGGAAGAAGGAAGCTGAAAATTGAGCGCATCCAGCTGGATCCTGGATTTACTTATATTAAGAAGATTTCTGAATAATATACAACTATAATTAACAGCTGAGCGTTAGCTCTATTTAAAGCTATACAGTCTATTCAAAACTTGACAAAAAAATTGATTAATGTTAAGAAAAAGAAAGATTCCATGATTGTTAGAGATTAGAGCGCTGATCATGAGTGGAAATGTAAGTGAACGCACTGACACAAACAGGACGGAAGACCTTCATTGGATAAACACAGAAACGTAATGAAACGCAATGAACCGGAATGAACCGGGATGACCCAGAATGTAGAGGGACCCTGATGAAAATTCTGGATCTTTGAAGATCATCATAGGGTCCCTTGAAGATCTTGAAGGGGATCAACCCTCAAAGATCTTCATGGAACTTGCACAATCTTTCAAAGATTGAGGTTCCTGCAACGATCCTTGAGGCTCCTGCAACGATCCTTTAGGTACCTGCAGAGATCCTTAAGTTCCTTGTACAGATCATCAAGTACCCTTGTGCAGGATCCTGACTAGAATCGTACCAAACATGATTAGGATTTTTGCCATTTAGGATCCTGGCTAGGATCCTAGAAAATCATGTAGGACCTTTATTAGTTTTCTACCAGGGAATGACACTGGAATGAAACGCAACGGAACGGAACGGTGTCAATCACGTTCATTCCGGCATACATTCCTTTGTCATTCCCGTCATGATCCGATTCATTCCGATGTTTGGTATCGCCACTTTGGAATTCTCTTTCTCAGCTCCTTTGCTCGTGAAGGACTGTTAATCGTGGAAATAACCAGCACGGTCCACTGGGCCGTTATCGTCATTATTACAAGCACAATTGCCTCCCTTCTTGCATTCTTGTACATTAACTGTTCCAACTCGGACTCCACTAGCAAAGTCATTCGCACGACATTTATATTCCGGAAGCTCGTACGCTCTGATACTGTATTTTCCTGGTTTGTTTGGAACCTTGACTTTTGTTTTTACACAGTATGGCTTGCAGTCAAGAGCAGCACCCGCGTTTATGTGGGCAGCACAAGTATTTGAACCAGCCATGGCAGGGCAGGGCAGTAGAGGTTCTGTCTGCAGTATTTGTAACACGCTGCTACCAAGATTGTGCCCCTCGGAGGGGCAGTGAAGCTACGATGTCCTGCAATCCAAAAGAGTGGATTTCCAACATGGATTGTTTCAACCAGCACTCCCTTTGCGTTGTTAGGTATCGTACCACACCTATATGTAGCAAACTGTGTGCCGTTATACTGTGAAATCCATATTTCATGGGAACTGTGGCTTTAACCGCGAAATTATACTTCCAACAGTTCCTAAGCTTGCTAGGATCTCTGCCACCAGAGCACGTGGCCAGTTTACCAAATTTTAAATACATCACGCGTATGCAACGCGGACAGTAGGTTGGATTGCAGAACTCGTAAGAGCCCTTCAGTGTTATTTCTGCTCCTGAGAATTCGTAGAAGTTTTTTGTGTATAATGTGAAATTTTAACCTGGTCGAAGCGTCTCGGAGACAGCATGGCTTATCCACAGCGCGAGTAGAACGAAGAGAGGCATGTTTGTGTCGTTTGTTTTTGTTGAAACCTTTATGTACCTAACAAATCGTCTCTCTTTTAACGAGAATAATACTTATAAATGAAAATATAGAAATGTTGGCTAAAAGGATAATTACAAATAATTTATAATAATAATTTATTACTTTAATCCCCCCCCGAAAAACAGACGACATAATCCAATGTGCTCACAATGCCAATACTACAAAGCTAAAAAATAAATTATAAAAAGCTTACAACTACAACACAGAAGAATGCAATAATATTTCCAACATAACAATTCTAATTGGTACCCCCGCAAAAGACAGAATACTCTGGTTTTTTTAATATGCCGGTGATTTACAGTGCTTTTAGTCACGATCCGTCTAATAATGAGCATCAGTTTTCTCTAAGGCTTCCAGGTTCTAGTTCAAGTTATTATACTATACGTACCTTTATGCTGCGATTTAACTGAGACACAGGCAGCACTTGTTGCGTCGTGGAAGATAAGAACTAAACCGATAATCAACAACATAATACAGTATGTTCTGCAACTTATGTTACGCACCTAAAATAAAATAAAATGAATTAAGGAATGAAGTACAAAATAACAATTCGCCTTCTGTTAAAGACCACCGGGTTGCAAAAATGCACACGATAAATTTTTTAAATTCCTTTTTTTTAAGTTAAACGATCATGTCATGTATGATGTCTTGGGATACAATACGAACTCCAGACTGAATGCTTTGGCGTTACTATATGATTCGATTGTCTTTCTATGGAAACATTTTACTGAATGACAGTTCGCTTTTAATCCTTTCATGTATAAACTAAAAGTTAACCAGTATAAATTTTACAAGAATATGAAATACAACAAAATTTGGCATTTCGCTTTGCTACTGAAAACGTGGTAGTAACTGATTATTATACAAACGAGTTATAGCAAGCATTGAACACGAAATTTTATTTAATTTTTCAGGTGCAGATGAATACCTTGAAATTTCCTATTCATTTTTCGGCTTGAATATAACGAAAAGGGATTTATAAAACCTCTTGTTCGAATAAGTTTTAAAAGCAAGATAGGAAGGCAAACCTATTAAGTTATTCAATTATCGATTTTGCCTATTAAGTACCTTGTTAAACTTATGTCATATTAATGTTAAATCTACCAATTCAACTACCAGTTCATTAGGTTTAGTTAGCTCTTGCAGGCTAATGGCCCACCACGAATGGGTCACCATTTGCGGAAACTTACACGATGACTTATGACAGAACAAAAATTTCACCAAAATATGTACCGGTAACATACTCTATGGCTTCCGTAATGAAATGAAAATGCATTTTATTTTATGTATAAGATGGCAATGACGAACCACAAGAATTTGATTTTTAACACTGAGTCATGTAAACTGTATTTAAAGAGGCTGCAAAATATGATTAGAAACACCCTTAAGTAAAAAGTGTTTATATAGACTTTACAAGATCCTAGCGTGCAGCTACATCACGAAACAAAAAGAAAAAATAGCATAAAATATAAAGAACACCTTACGATTATTAGTCATCGAGGATTCTTATCTTCAACCATTGAGGGTCACCCATGCCTTCCATATCACAAGCCTTGTATGTGCTACTTTGCTCCGTGTTATGAACGTATTCGTTTATTTTCACCGATGATTTTCGAACGCGTGCGGTTTAGTGAATTTACCTGTACTTGCAAAACTCGTATCGAATATCATGCCCCGTTCGCTAGTAGACACCTGCTATTCAATGTCATGACAACGGTTTCTTACAAACACCTATTATTCAATGTCATGACAACGGCTTCTCACACCGACTTATTAGCCCGTAAACAGCAAAGTGATTGACACTAAGGAAAGTGAAACAACTGTGCGCAGATGTACTAATGCTTGCAATTTTTGTTAATTTCTTCTTAAAAAGTCATTGACATTGTTCTTGACATTATTCTTACGAACTTGAAACTATTAAGTTGTCGCGTCAACCAAGCTTTTTAACAGTAGAGTTGGTTTTACATTACGAACAGTCTCAATTGCCGCTCAAGGATAGTCGCGAGCCAGTGCGAAAATCGCTTGCCGCGTGCATGTAACGTGACGCGTGTGTGTAGTGAGCCGCCTCACCTTCCTCGCTGCCCCGGTGACAGCGGTGGCAGGCGAGCGCACTCACCATGGCGCCATTCCCCACTCCACAAATCCCTATTTTATGAGCACTGACGAAACAATCCATAACGGCAAACTAGAACTGCTTTTATTATTTTTATCGTCTCAGGTGGTTTGTGTAATGTAAACTAACGACTTTTCAATAGGGACCAGTCATCATGGCGAAGTGGTGGTCAAAGCGAATTCTTTAAAACGCCTACAGCTGCCTTTATTAAATATCAGCGACTTTCGTTGCCGTTCCACTACGACATGATTGCGACTCGAGTGATTCGTAGCGGGCATGCAATGTGAGCGGAGAATGGGTCAAAAATTGCACAGTCAAGGGTCCCTCATGGCAGCCTTTATATTGACATCGCACACGCTTTGCCTATGCTTCATGCAGTGTGAGCAAAAACGCGTCAAATTTCCCAGTCAAGGCACAGGCTTACCATCCTCTGTTTCGCGTGTCTTTCAACTGGGTTCCTTTGTCGGTCAAACTCGCAACTCGGGTGACCACAGACAAGATTTTGTCACGGACCAAAAGTTTCGCGTAGGTAGGCCAGGGAAGGCAGTCTGGCGCACGCGAATTCAAATTTTAAAGGAGAAATGCATTCTTCGAATTCCTTTGAGTTCGGATTTCTTGCAGATCACAGTATATTGCTTTTATATAATAACAACATTTTCCACGTGGTTTACTGTTCTTTCTTCGAATTCCTTTGAGTTCGGATTGCTTGCAGATCACAGTATGTTGCTTTTATATGATAACAACATTTTCCACGTGGTTTACCGGTTTAATAACCAATAGTTATTGACCAATCACAGCGTGCATTATCACTTCAGTTAGTGCATAAACTCTGCATAAACTATTATATATTTTGTATCGCGATTTTTATGTCAGTTCCGGTTGTTCCGGTAGTTCCGTTAATTTCGTTCTGTTCCGGTGTTCCGGTATTCCAGATTTTAGCACATGTCCTAGTTATAATCTTTGTTTGTTTATCGGATGAATTTCAATTTTCAAGATGTAAACAATGACGTCAGCAAGGATTTGCCTATTTATCAACAAAAACAATAACAATAACATCATCAATAACCACAAGAACAACAAGAGCAATATAAACAAGAGCAATTTCAACAACGGCGACAACAACAACAATATCAACAATAACAAGAACAACAACAACAACATCGGAAACCATAACAACACCACCATGGCCACCAGCAACAACAACGACAGCAATGTAATAACAAGCTTTATTGTACCCTTGTCATACATAGTTTGCATAAATTGTTGATTCAAGTGTTTGGTGAACGGGATGAAATCACAAAGGGACTGATAAAAAATGCCAGTTGCACCTTATTATGCTGTAGTCCAATCTCCTGACTCCTCAGTTGATTTGAAGCGACTGAAAAACGCAACTGAAAATATGCATAATAGTACAGTAGCAACTGCAAACTATACTTGTCCATTTAAACCACGCATATTCTGCCTGAATACGTTTAGAGTGCGTATAGCTCTATTAACAACCAGGAATGTTATGGACGCACAATGGGAACACATTCTAAGTTTTTCACTTTGACGAAACTTGTAAATCTTGAAGGTCTTTCAAGTGTCAAGCTGAAGGTTTACCTATAAAAGTTTGTGTTCATTAATGCCCAAAAAACGACCACCCCAAAGCTTAACAGGTGGCAGGGTAAACCCGTCTTTGGCTTAAAACTTCTAACCACGCATTTTAACGGTCAGTGCAACAAACACACTCTATTTACTTTTCCATTAGATACAAATTGTCAGACTGTATAAACGGGAAGGGCAGACCAAATTTCATAACCAAAGCAACTGCCCCCGTGTACCTGTATGTAGCTGCGGGCCTGGTTCAGTTCAAATACTTTGTTTGACCGAAAAACTCAACTGGCAGTTCATGAAGGTGGGAGCTCAGAACAGAGGTGGTCGTTTACGAGAAGGGACACCGAGGGCAGTTCAATTGTTTATAGATCTTCATTGAAATATCAACCTACAGACATACGCGTAAGCTTACAAATACTAAATAGCGTAAGAATATATACTAAAATGTGAACAGTGGAATGTAAATTAGATTTCTAGACAAAGTCAAAAAGACATCTATTGATGAAACACCGCTTGAACCTTTCAGTCCTAACATGCGGCAAAACGTAATCGTGACCCCTGTCCGCAGTCTCCTCGTACGCTTCATGGGGAGAAGATCGTTCAAACAATGGTTATAAGTGGTCGCCTTCGTTCTCGAATCAAGTCGGTTATAGGTGTAAACTTCGCAGTATAGCCATATTTTACCGCACGTTGCAAAACCTACCGCACGCTTGCGCACCAGGCACAAATAAACGCTGGGTTCACTAACCCGAATTAAATGCGGGAGGGCATTCCATTGAGGAAATTGACTTATTTTTACTTTTTATTTCTATTATTTACTACACATAAGCAACAGAGCTATTTGTTCGTGATTCTTTTCTATCGCTAAGCGAGATGTTGCAATCGTTCAACTTCAAAGTGAATTACAACTGATAGAGAAAATTAACACTGAGCAACAGCGAAAAACTTTGACAGAAGCTTTCAAGCAATCGTCACTAGATAGCAAGGCTTCACAGGCAAAGATGGCCAGATTCGATTGTAGAAAGAAGATACAAGAAGACAAAATAAACCAACGAGAGAACGAGACACACCTTAGAAAGGTGAGTTAGTGTTGTGTGAGGTACAACTATGTACACATACTACTGTTATGATGGAGATAAGCGAGACAAGCTATACTAGAAAGCTCTTGAAGCCCCCCGGCCTGTAACTTATAATACAACATTATATTTAACAAATAGGTTGTGTCTCATAGCTTTGCAGTTACAACATTGTTTCAGAGACCCTAACTTGACGACAAAGCAAACTAAGATTCCCTGCAAATTGATTGAAACTTGATTTATATTTGCTCGACAGAAATAAAAGTTTGATATTTGGCCACCTTCTTTTGTCTGACATTCATCTTCTTTTTTGTTTATACCTAACATTTCAACTATTATGTTAAATTTGTCCCAAGTTGGAAAGGATGGCTTCATAAAAAGTGTAGGGGGGGGGGGGGGGGGGGAGTATGATGTGATATTAAGGTCTGACCGAGTTCCAGTCACAAGCTTTGATACTCAGGTGCAAATTTTCACGTCCTTGACGGAGTCAAACACACGACCTATCACGCGCCTTTAGGATGTTCCAGTCATTTTTTAGGGCCCAACCGCGCGTTTCTACGTCTCGTTTGTATTTGGAAAGGGAGGTTTTAGAACCGCATTTTTGAGACCTTTTTTGAAAATTGTCCAGTTTCGTTGCGTGTTCGGTCGCTTGTGTGCAGTTGGAAGAGCTAACTGTTTTAACATCTCGAGATTAAAATCTCGTACCCAGATCTCTTGTGGACGAAATGTTAGAAAGAAAGAAAGAAAGAAAGAAAGAAAGAAAGAAAGAAAGAAAGAAAGAAAGAAAAAGCGTATACATAACTCCAGGTCGGGAGAACAGTGGTGCACTCAAATACGTTACTTACAAGGCTCATATGTGATATACGTAGAAGGTTTAAGTTACAAGTATGAATTGAAAAGGTGCAAAATGAAACATCATATCATGAGTTCTTTTTGTATGTAGTTATATAAAAAAAATTGGTATTTTAAGTTAAATATTTGTAATTTATGACATTTTCGTGATGTCATCTGATCTGATCTCATTTTATCTAAATTCACTTAAGGCAGCCATGTATTACATGTAAAAACGGACACCAAGGAGAGGCGTGGCCGTTGGTGGTGGGGAGGGGGTGGAGGGTGGAGGTGGCATTGGGACGTTAGGGGTTGGTAGGTAGTGGTGCATCAGTGCCCCATCCCATCCCAAAATTGTACCAATTGGAAACTTTCATTGCCTCTTTCCTCGATTAACCATGTTAGCAGTTTGAAGGGAATTATTATTTTTCATTCGTTCCAAGAAGGGCGCAATTATTCAACGCAAGCTATTACTCAAGGTCAAGGGACATTATTTTGCGGATTAATGGACTGACGGCTGAGTCATTGGAGAAGGTAAGGCACACTTTGAATTCAATAGAAACACGGAGTGAAAAGTTGGATAAGATTTTCCTCCTTTTGTTTTGAAATCCTTCATTAAATAAAGATTACTAAAACAATATTTTTTCTGCATTCCTGTTAACTATTGAACCTTTAAGATGGCTACCGAGGTGTATAACTCTGGGTGCAGCAGTATGATGCAGACTTGGATAACAGACAGGGAGAACAGGGAGGGAGAAAATTTAAAATGGTACGAATTATTAAAGCAATATATCACAAATTTCTATGGTTTATTGGCTCAATAAACCACGCGGGATGTTGGAAGAACCCGAGAAGAGATTGTAAGTCACGAGCCGAAGGTGAATGTTATTCCACCATGGTGAGTATTATTCCAACATCCCAAGTGGTTTATTCAGCTAATAAACCATGGAAAATGTGTGGTATATTGCTTTTATATAATACCTACTAAGAAAAACAATATTAACAATATTTTCTCTGCATTCCTGTTAACTAGCGAATGTTTAAGATGGCCACCGAGGTGTATAACTGGGTTCAGAAGTATGACGCAGACTTAGATAACAGGCAGGTTAGTGACGAAAAAAAAAATTGGGCCACATGCATGGCAAACATGTGTCTTCACTCATGACGAGATTTATAGAGATCTGGAATCGCAGACCCCTGCTGATGTTCGCCTATTGAATAGGCGAACATCAGCAGGGGAGCTCTGTAGAAAATAAAAACTTTTCACGTCTCAGTTGCGCCAAGGTGACAAATCCTTAAATCAATTAAATGTTTATCCGTCAACAAGATTTCGGTGCGACAAAGAAATAATCGTTCAATTTGTAAATAACAAATTAGCCGCATTAAATAGACAATAATACCTGGGCGCGCCGAGATATGCAATATCTCTTCGAGTGTTCAACGCGATATCTCACGCGTGAGCGTAGCGAACGTGTGAGATATCGAAATGAACACGACAAGAGAAAAGTCCTTTCGCCACACCGTAATTCATATCCTTTGCGCTCTCTCTACATTTATTCCACTTTTTGCTCCTCTCAAGCTAGTGAGTAAGACAGAGTGTATGTCTGAGCGCGTTTTACTTGCACTTTAGCGGCAATATCTGCCGGCCTTAATCAGTCAATACAAGGAAAAAAGTGCGAGCCGTAAAAATAAATGAATTGAATTCAAAAGAAAATATCAGCTTCGTGTTATAGAAACACAAAAAGGTTATTTTATTACAGAAGACAATGTGGAAAAAATGTACGTTTCTTAACACCATAGTCAATAATCTCGAAACGTCGATTGCTTACTTTCCCCATTCGTAATTAAACGAATTGGAACACTAACGGAAAAGATTATTTTCTTAACTTACCGCATAAAAATGGGTTATTTTCAAAAGCCTCACTGGATGAGGCAAACAACAACAGCAAAAGTTAAAATTGCCACGAAATAATGAAATACAAGGAGCCCTTTAGCAAAGCCATACGAGTCTAGTCTAGTAAAATTGCAATGAAAACCGTGTAAGGACAGACAAATTTTTAAAGCATTTCTATAATTTCATCTAAACCTGGCCTTTTTGTGGGGTCTGCGTTCAAGGCCTGCACAAGTACGCAAGGAAGGCGTCCCAGTTCTGCTTTTTTAAAAACCGTCTCTCCAATTTTTGCAAGGCTAAAAATGTCACTGGCAATGCTTTGCCCTTTGACTCCTCCCACAATTTCGGGTGCAATATGAGGGAAGTCCCTCGCATATTGCTTTTGTCTTTCCGCTGAAAGTAGTTTTGGCCCTCTGGCACCACTCGTTGGGACGCTTTTCCCAAAGTCTATAACCCCCGGGTTATAAACGCCATTTTTGTTGTCAAGAACAACGTTGTTTGACTTCAAGTCATTGTGTAGAAAGCCCTTCTCGTGAACACGAGCTAAAGCTTCTGCTGTTTTCACAATAATCCTTGTCCAAGCCATCTTGTCGGGAATTGATTTATCTGACAGTACGCTGTGAATTGTAAGGGAGCTGCCGTCCTGATTACCGTGAAACTGCATAATCAAGCGATATGGTGCACGCTTTGTGCACACCCCAAAGAGAAGAGGAAGACCGGGGTGGTCGCCGAGCTTGTTCAAAATGCGCGCCTCGTATACCAGTTCCTCAACAACTCTTGCCTCTGCTTGTTCCCGGTTCTCACGTTGAAGTTGCTTTACGCGAAGCTCTTTCACAACCACGTCTATGCCCCTGTATAATCCCAGGTAGCACGAACCATAACTGCCACTGCCGAGATGAACTTCTTTCATTATGATCTGGTCTGCAGATATTTCCCTCAAGGCATGTTGGTGGCCTTGGCACCGGGCGATTTTCTTCGGAGGACCCTCCTGTTGCTTCGTTGTATTCGCTCTCGACACAGCCCTTTTAACAGTTCTTTCTTTTTCAGCGCGGACCACAAGTTCTCCCTGGTCAATGGCACGCGCTTGCAAGATGCGCTCCGCCTCTTGCTGTATTCGCCTTCGGCGATCTGCGGTTCTAGCCTGCCTTGCCTCTTCCTTTTTCTTTTCTTTACGTTTTTCCTTCTGCCTTTTTCTTTTAGCCTTATACTTTCGCCTTTTTTCCTCGTTCATGATTAAGAAAAAATCCCGATCTCACTTCTCTCTACACACGACCACAACAGAATACTGTTCAACAGGCAAAATTTATCGAACTGACAGGAAATGTCTCACACTTACACAGAACCTTAGTGAGAATATTTCACACGTTTTTTTAACATACCCAAGATATGCATAGTAATTCTCCTCAGTACAATACATATACCGTAGGTTTTCTCCGGAAATGCCAAATGGTTAAGAGAATAAATATTTTCATCTGAGTCAGGGCCTTTGTTGAATGCATCAAAACCCATTACATGTCTTAGAATTTTATCGTTAAGGTTAATTTGCCATCACGAGAACAATAGAACTTAGTTCTTTACTGAATGCCGTATTGTTCGGTAGTTTGATAAGACTCGCAACTGATTTTGCTTATCTGAAGCGTATGATCATGGCTGACATTTACGTCACTAGATGTCCTCGATGCGAAAAGACGTTTCGGACAAGAAAAGCATTAGAAACGCATTTCAGCAAAAAACACCCCGGAAATGAGTTTCCAGAAAACGTCACGTTTTCATTTGGAGAAAAGCAAGCCCCAACAGTGAGACCTCAACTTTTAAAGAATCGTGGCCTGTACTTGCAGTGGCTGGCAGAAATTGTCGAATGTATCAACTCTACGCACAATCCCTGTGTTCCAGGTTAGTATAGAAGGTTGGTTTTCCCTCAGTTCCTTGACTTAGATGCCCAAGCTCCAGCACGAAAGGCCACGTGCGCAGTTTTCCCTCCCCTTCTTGCGCTCCGCGCTTGTCTCTCGCGCTTCGCGCACGACTGTCTCCCGTTTCGTTTTGCATTTCACGCTGTCCTTGCTTGTCCCCATACAACATTTTTCTCTTCTTCTGCTCATCATTTTCAAAATCACAGGCATCATTAACGAGCGGTTTCCCCAAAGAGTCACGTGGGTGTTTTATACAAGATATATATCAAGCTGATTAACCTAATAGGCATATCAAAGAATGCAAAAATCAAGGAGCTACGTGCAAAAATTATCGCGTTTACACGTTCTTGGAGATGATCAAACATTAAATCTATTTTTCAATTTTATTTCAGCAAAATGGTGCCACTTCACTTTTACAAGTGTGAAACTAGAAAACTTTAGTCACTTGTTAAAGAAGATCGGAAGTGCTAAGCTGAATGCCGTGAAGGAGTGCAGACTCCTAAAACCACCCCTATGGAAGGAAAAGGCCTTGCACATGTCCTTTAAAACCTACTCTATGGGGGACCTACAAAGAGCTTTGTCAGAGCAAGAATCTGTCGATCTGCACATGTCCAAAACGTTTAGTGGTACCAAAGAAATTGCAGGCGATGCCCCTCAGCTGTCTGGTCGTGCTGCCCTCGAGGCTGCAAAAAGGAAACGAGTCCACCAGCAAGCCTCTCTAATGTCACAAATCAATTGTGGGAAGGGAGAAGGGAGAGCAACCAGGGAGTGTGAACTGATATGGAGACCTATTTTTGACTCCTCGGACAACGGCACGTTCACTTTAAGAGTCTATGTTGGAAAAGTCCACCTGTGACCTTCTTCGTGTGATTTAATATTTTGCAACATTCACTGTACTTTAATTGTTCTCTTTATTTTGGCATGACATATGTCAACCCTTTCACTTCCTCTGATGGCCAGGACAAATTTCAAGGAAATGTTACTTTTGTAAATACGTTCGCACCCTTTTGAATACTACGATCCCAGGATTTCATTTAGGGACTAAGAAATTAGGCCTCCATTGCTTCTAGAAGCGAAAGGTTTTCAGACAAGCATTTCTCAACAGTTCTTGTTCTTACTGGCGTAAAACAGGGCCATGTGTCACAATTTTATCAAATACTTATGGCCAATAATTGGCTACATTTATTTAGTAAGCCTCTCTGGGAGCTTCAGTATGTGCAACTGCAACTAGTGTTGATAAGTCCAAGCACTGTAAATAAGAATTCAGAAAGAAAATCATCACCTATTCACAGCAAATAAAATTTTGGTTTTTTCAAAGCTTAAGAATTTGTTATAGTTATAGTTTTTAGTTCCCTCTGAAACACCTGGAGAATAAAATTCCCACAGAGCCACAGCCTAAAAGGCCAAGTTTCTCTGTTGCTTCAGGAAGGCCAAACTGGGTTAATTAGTCCTGACAGGGGTTCAAACAATGTTCAAAGGCCATTGTTTTTTTGGTTCCCTCTGAAACACCGGGAGAATAAAATTGCCACAGAGCCACAGCCTAAAAGGCCAAGTTTCTCCGTTGCATCATTTATCACATTCAAAGTCAGGGAATTTAGCTTAGTTCAGTTCAGTTAAGTTCAGTTTAGTTTAGTTTTCCCTCAAGACATGTCCAAAAATAATGCAATACATGTAATTCTAGCATTTAAAGCTTTTCGAGTCTTACAGTAAAAGGCCAGTAAACAGGTCCTAGCACAAAAAATGTACAGATTTCTGTACAGAAAAAAAGAGCTAGTTCATATACAGAAGACAGAAGACATTCTTTAATCCTGCTTGTTCAAATTATCACCTTTATTTGTTATTTTTTCTCAATGAGATAGACTTCAGAGTCGCCTATTAAAAGCTCCTTTTTAGAATTAGACACCTGGAGAAAAAATTTGAGTCACAGACTAAAAGGCCATGTTTCTCTTTCATTTTAAGGGTTTAAAAATTCACAAAATGTAAATTATTTCAAATCTTCTTGTCTTAATTTGTGCAATACCTTAATAATATAACCAGGAACCGACGAACTCATTGTTATACCTCTTAACTCAAATTCATTTTCTGGCTGGGCAAGAAGTGTTGTGTGTCAAAACATATCTACATAATTCATTTAAAAAAACTTACATTCCTGTGTCAATTTTTGTCCCAAGAAGCACCTGGAGAAAATTGTTTCTCACAGAGTGCAGCCTGATATAGGCCAAGCTCCTCTGCTGCTTCAGGATGCCCAAACAGTCTCCAACTGTGTGTCAAAACATATCTACATTATTCATTTAAAAAAACTTACATTCCTGTGTCAAATTTTTGTCCCAAGAAGCACCTGGAGAAAATTGTTTCTCACAGAGTGCAGCCTGAAATAGGCCAAGCTCCTCTGCTGCTTCAGGATGTCCAATAAGTCTGAATAAAATTACATTCCTGTGTTGTCAAATTTGTGTCCCAAGAAGCACCTGGAGAAAATTGTTTCCCACAGAGTGCAGCCTGAAATAGGCCAAGCTCCTCTGCTGCTTCAGGATGTCCAATCAGTCTCTGAAAATAAATTCAAAATACAAATATTATTATTTCTAATTTGCAATTTCATGAACAGTTACCAACCTAACATTTGTACTTGGCAAGCACCTGTTAATTGACAAAATCATGCTTAAAATTACTGAGCAAACTACGCAGAAGCTCTTTGAATTATTTGAATCATTAGTTGTTTTCGTAAATGCCTCGTCTTTGTATACTGCCATTCAAACTTATTCAGTGCTCTGGCAGCACCTTTAATAATGAAGTCCCTTGCAGCCAGAATAACATCTACGCCACAGCTTCCACTGCCTTGCCCTACCACATCAGAACCCTTTTGAGGTGGCAGCCCAAATGGCTCAAACCTGTCCACAGAGGACCAAAATAAACTGCTATTAAAACACCGAGCATTTGGTCTTAAATAATAGAAGACAACAGGCACAAACTTAATGCAGGGTAGGACACTGGCATCAGGTTGCCAGTTCAAACTATCATCAAACGACAGCAATTTATAGGAGTTGTATAGGGGTCGGTAAACGAGTTCTTCATAGTCAACATCCAGGGCTGTTATTTAGGGCTTGAACTATAACACCTGTTATAGCTAAGGTCACTTGATGTTACATGTGATCAAAAGGGAAGCTAAAGAAGAGAACATTAATACTTTGCGAGACGTTGTGGGAGAATCTTTACATGATGCAACTTCTTCAAAATAGAATGATACCCCTGGATATCTATCTGCTTTTCCAGGACTGTCCAAAACTTGAAGACCTAATTAAGTAGAGCCCCATTTGAGGATCTGAATCATTAAATGTTTTCTCAAAGGCCTCATTTCTGTGTACTTCCATCCAAACTGATGCACTGTCCCTGCCACCCCCTTGAAAAGAAAGTCTCTTGCTGCCAGAATCACACCTACGCCACAGCTTCCTGTACCCTGACCTGCTCTTGCACATCCATGTTGCGATGGCATACCGAAACGCTCGAATTGGTCAATGGAACCCCAGAAGGCATTTTCAAAGCATAGGGCACCAGGCCTTAAATGCAGTTAAATGCAATTTAACGGAGTTAACAACAAAGAGCGCCAGTGTTGTTTGGAGTCAGCGGCGT
This sequence comes from Siderastrea siderea, assembly GCA_964030785.1. NCBI lineage: Eukaryota > Metazoa > Cnidaria > Anthozoa > Scleractinia > Rhizangiidae > Siderastrea > Siderastrea siderea. The sequence continues at coordinate 7,259,780 of OZ034973.1, forward strand.
TTCATACATGGGCATGCTCCAGATCCCATGTGCTCTTCGACTGAAGTGTGCCGTAGCGTTCTCGGGCATTAGCGTGTTCATCTAGGAGCTGGCTGCCAATAGTGGAAGCTCCTGGATATTGCAGGCACCCAACCTCCATTTTGTGATGCAGTTGTTAACTGCCGGAAAATATCAAGCACATACTTAATGTTGGGTAATACACAGGCATCAGGTTGCAGTTTGTAGCCATCATCAAACAACAACCTCCTGTTAAGCAGATCAATTACGATTAAACCCCAGTGTGACTCAAGCATATGTAATGGACAAAGAATAAGTTCCAATTCCTCCTCTCTTGCATTTGCCATTACTTCCTCAAGCTTTCTCTCAATAAACTGATGGCTGCTTGTTTCCAGCCAGGTGTGGATTTCAGATGGCAGGTACAGTGTTTCTGAATTCACTCGTTTCTGACAATCTTGAAGATAGCACCATATGGTGACATCAATCACAAAATTATCTAAGTACCTCTCGCCAACAAGAGTGGAGAAAGATGAAACATCAAGGGACTTCCGACCAGCTCTCAAGATTGACTCGCTTGTCCTCCGATTCCACAGCACCTCCTTAATGCAGGATATCTCATTGACACTGAGGCCATCATGATTTTCTGTTAACCACCTTTCTTCACTAAGAATAGATAATTTAAGTGATGAGATCTCACAGAATTTGCGTAGGACTGAGACCCCATCCCTAGAAAATGTTCCTAGATTTCCAATAACAACACCTGTAGGCCTCTGTTGGGAATGTGGGTCATTTCTGAATGCTTTTTCAGCCTCAGTTACTAATCCTTCAGCAGGTCTTTCTTTCATTGAGAGGGGATCACTTTCAAGGTATGCTCCAAATAACACAGTGATATTGCCACCAAAAGGAGGTCCAGCAGCTGGTGGAGGCACAGCAATGTTGCTCAGGTTCTTTCTTGTCAGTCCTGCAAGGGTTGTTAGCCATGCATCTAAGTGATATGTCATCTGAGATTGACCCAACAAAGTAAGGCCAGCATGGACAACAGATGAAGCGCTGGTAGACACAACTGATCCTGGCTTGGACACTGTACCAGTAGAACTTGATGGAGCTACTAACATATGGCTATCTCTTTTTGAAGGAGAACTTTTGTCAGAGATGATAGTGAAAGATGTATCTGAAAGATCTGTGACATTTCCAGGATCCAATGAGGGAGCAAACATCTTTTCAGTGAAAGATGTACCTGCGAGGTCTGTGGCACTTCCAGAATCTGTCGAGGAAGTGGACATCTTTTCAGACTGAAGAGGACACCTATCCAACTGAGGTTTCAAAGACTTCACTGGCTTAGAAAAATCTGACTGAATGGCCCCAACATAACTTGCATAATTTTCTTCCCATACCTTGTGATCATAGTGAAAGACAGGTATGGGGCTATCACAGTCCTGTACCTTTGTTCCTTGACCTGGCACATAAATGTACTTCAGGGTATTCTTTCCATACAATGACTCAAATAACTGATTCATTGCAGTGATCCACAGTTTGTCCTCCTTAGACCAAGAGACAGCTTTGTTTGGCCAACCACATCCGCGGAAATAGAAGTTTTTCTTACCTGTCACAGGGTTAAACACAATAGTGTCAGTAACGGATTTGAATGGGAGCTGATCTCATATCTAACACAATTCGTCACAGTGATTACATATACACACCTTCTGCAATACACTCCTTTGCTTTGCAGAACTGGTATCGCAAAAATAACATCATCTCAGATAACCAATGAGTCATGATCTGGTCCACTAATTGAGCAAACAAAAACAGGTAAGATTTATTTTTAATAAATTAAAAACCAATTAAAATTGGTTTTTGCAATGTAGTGCATTTTCAACAATCAGTTGCTGTGATGATTGCCTTAAAAGTCATTCATTCCTGTATACAATACCAATATTTTATAATTATTGATTTTTCCAAGGAATTCATTTTTTTCCCGCCAATTAAAGAATATTGCAGGCATTATAGTAAAAATAGATCAACTGACAAACATCCTCAGGTTAATAAGTAAAGCACGATGCATGTATTGTTCTTACAATAGAGAAAACCAAAGGCGCAGGATTATATTTCATCAACACCTTAAGGAAAAGCAGTTACTCATACGTTTTTAACTCTGAGATATATATGCAGCCTTGAATCATAACTTACAGGACTGTGTGACTCCTCCTTGGTCATGATTGGTTGCTCTGGAATAAAGAGCTCGGTGGACCTTATGCGATGCTTCAAATCCCTGATTGGAGTACTTTGCAAATGAGCGGTGGAGGCGAAACAACATGGCAGAGTGGTCAATAGTTAGATAGCCATAAAAACCAGTTCCCAAAGTGACTCCAAACAAATGACGCAATAGGAAACCCCACAGCTTGCACTAAAATGTATAAAAACATATATATATATATATAATATCTTATCAGGTGTTTTGGTGTGAAGTATCGCCATACATTGTTACAAGTTGTGCTGTGTTTTGACGACCTCAAGGCAAGTCAAAATACAAATAATGAGTAAAAACAGACGGTGATACAGTGTACTTCAAACCGAAACATCTACAAAGGGATTATTTTAATCCAATTTAACCTTTTTCATTCTTTTTCAGTAACTTGAAAGAAAACTACAAGTGTAACAGGATGTGCAAGGGCATGGTCCTGCACAATAACCAACTGTACAATCGTGGGATATTTGTACTCGTTTCGTGCATTTTCTGTACGATAACTAGATAAATACAGTTGGATAATACTATTATATATTTATTATTACGGTAGAGTGAAACCAGAATAACAAATTATATAATTTTAATAATAGTTATAACAGTTTGTTATTGGCATTAATGCTACCTCTAAATATTCCCAAAATTAAGTGCTCATCAACGGCATTTTAAAAATTAATACCTTGACATCAAAAATGTCAATCTGTTCATCTCTGCTGTCCTCAAACTCACTGCCCCTGACTACTTTGGCAATTTCATTCCATCCTTTGAAGCACTACATTAATACCAGATAAAAACAAATGCATTCAGCGTGTTTGTATATGTACAGCTCTGATACATATAACAGTTTAATATTATAAATTGCAACCAAGAAAGAGATTCAGAAAATTTCAATTCAACTTTTAGTTTTTGGGTTAAAATTAACTAAATATTAAGCCAAAGGGAAGTACAACTAGTTGGAGTTAACTGAGTTTGAGGTTCTAGTGGTTATATGCATTGCAAAATGAAACATAGAAGAGTTCTTAATCTTGCAACAGAACTTCCAACTGGTGCTGCATGAAAGGAGATAATTATAATTAAAAGTACAATTTTACCACCTTTACAGTAAAACACCAATTTAATATAAGCCTAATTACTAAATACTTTTGTGCAAGCTCACAAACCTTGTGGAAATGAGAGATCTGAAGAGAGGCTGCAAGCTCTGCCATTGCTGAAGATGATTCAGACTTTTTCTTAAATGCCTGATCAGACTTCCTCTTCCTACCCCTCTTTGTTGCTGGTTGAGCTGAAGGTTCAGAATTTTGCTCACAGGCAAGATATTTTTGCTCAATCTCTTCCAGTTCCTTAGACAACACTTCCTTTTCACATTCCAGGAACTTCTTCAGATTTTAAAAAACCCAAAATAATGACATGTTTCAGGAACAGCATTTATAACATTCAAAGTCAGGGAGTTTAGCTTAGTACAGATCAGTTTAGTTTAGTTCAGTATGGTCCAGTTTCCCCTCAAGACATGCCCAAAAATAATGCAATACTGACATGTAATTCTAGCATTTAAAGCTTTTTGAGTCTCACAGTTAACAGGTCCTAGCACAAAAACTGTGCAGATTTATGTACAGAATACAGAAGACATTCTTTAATCCTATATTTGTTCAAATGATCACCTTTAGCATCATCCAAACTGACTTCCTCCTGGTATTTGCCAAAGTCTCTCTTGAACTTTCCACCTTCTAGGATGTCCTCAACATACTGTCACAGATATAAAATCACAATTTTTAAAGATTACAATTCCCTTTGTCATCCATTTAAATTAATTAATACACAAACCAATAGAGACTTTTTGGTTCTCAAAAACGAACAGTCCAGGTTTACAAATTTCTCTCACCCTTGTTGTTTCATCTCCCAGTTTCCTAGAAGGCCTCAGCTCAGCAAAGAAGTTAACTTTCAAAATTATGTCCACTTTATGGACAATTTTGTTACAAGACTGTGAAAAATACCTTTGATTTTGAATCCTCTCACTTATAGGCCATTGTAACAGTTTTTGCTGATGACATAAAACTATGTTTTGACAATTAAGTGACACATGGTTTATACAATCACATACCTCCTTTGTTGCATTTGTAAAGGTCACATAGCCTAGGACCACATCTTTGGAAGCACCATCCACCTCTTTGTAATAGGTCACAACCTTATCCCTTGGTAGAGACTTGTCAATAATGACATCAATATTCTCAAGAATGCTTCGCTCTGTATTTCCTGCAAGAAAATGATAAAATTGTCAAAAAATAGACAGGTGATTATATTAATTAGAAAATAAACCCTGGCTTTGCATTGTCCCTTAATTACTGTTAATAACATTTGTTTACCTGAAAAGGATGTGACAGATATGTTGTTCTTGGTAACAGCAGTCTGTTGGCCCTTGCGAAGTTTCACTTTTATTCGGTCATATCCCCTTGACAATTCAGGACCATAATGGCTAATTGCTTCATTACATTCTTCGAGGGCATTGCACCTGTAGGAAAATAGGCCAAGGGAACCAAGCAGCTGCTCTGTGTTCCTCATCTCGCTATGAAGAGCACACAGGGAAACATTGCTCAGCTCTTCATCCAATAAAAACAAGAGATCATCTCGAATTCCTGACCATCTTAAAAAGAAAATTGAACTGAAATTAATGTATATCATTTAGCTATAAACAAATCATGCCTGCACTGGTTTTTACATTGTCAAAATTTAATTCAATTTACTTCAATTCAATTTTGTTTAAACACGGTAAAAACATCAGGACTACATAATAACAAAACATAAAATAATATCCTAGACATGCCGAAAGAGTTCAAACTAATCTAATCATTACAATGCTAACTTAACCTGATTTCCATGAGAGCCGTGTCTCAAATTTAAAAATGAAGATTGAGTATTGCTTAAATTGACTGAGCGATTTTGTCTCCCTAAGATTACAGGCTGTTCCAGAGAGTTGTGCCGCAATAACTAAAGCTGTTTTTCAAATACTGAGACCTTAGACCTACATCAACATGCGTAATATTGTTTTATAAACAATATGTGGCACAATAGACATATTTATTAAATATCATCTACTCACTTTCCAATATTTGCCTTAGACTGGAGGCAGGTAAGGCAAACCTCATCGAATGAACCACCCCAATGTTCTTTGCAAGCCTGTAAGCAATAATTATATTGAATAAACTATTACTGAATTATTATTAATTGCCACCATCATATAATTTGTATTGCATTTTATTATTGTAATGTTATTACCGGTACTGGAACTCACTTCGTCTTTACATTTGCTAATTAGCCTACAGGTATTTCTGGAAATCAGTGCACCATACAGATTATTCAGTTATCGAGTGCAAACAGGCAAAAAATATGGCTCGTCAGTAAACACAATGAATGATATTAAAACAATATTACATTAGGTTTTTGTGACATCCAGAATAATCAACGTCACTAAGTTTAATAAGTTGAATAGACTAGGCCAAATGAGCTTGATTATTCTGGATATCCACTATTATGTGCAATATTTTGATTTCAACACTAAAATGCACTCCTTCAGTTGTAACAATTCATTATTTTCAAGTTTTAAAAGAAAAGGATAATAACACAAAAGTCATGATAAATAAATACAAAATTAATTTATTTTTGTCTTAAAACATGAATACATGACTTCAAATACCCTGAGAGCGTGGCATAAAAAACAGAATTCAATCTCAATTCCACTTCCAGCCAGGACAAAGTTCTCATCATTGGGCTTTTCAATAAGCAGATAGAGGCATTTCAAGTCGAGTGTCACTGCAAAGCAATGATATAGTAACCCTACTGTAGTGCACTGTTGTTCATCAACACATAATTACAAGTCAATTAAACCTTTTACACTGTCAATGTCATTTCTGCTAGCAGTTACTCTGACTAACTAAATACTAATTGTAAGTACAAAGGTATTCCTGAACTAAGACAAATCACAACATTTTAACTGCATGCACCCCCAGTACATTTGCCCCCTCTATAACACTAATATTGTTGTTCTTTATTCTTAATGTTCAGTACACACGTTTCCCATCCTATTAAATCATTATCCAAACTGTTATTTCATATTGAAAAGGGGAAGCTTTCAGTCAAGCTATTAACTGGTCTGTGGAAATATGAGACTTACAAAAGATAAACCTCCCAGTGTTTCTGCTGATAAATTAAGTCTCAGTTGAGTACCTGTAAATGTAATTTTGTAGTGTATGCCATCTACAGTGATACCCTCCTTTTTGAGAATCTTCTTTTCTTCATTCAACCTGGTGATCAACTTTTTCAATTCACTCCTATTAAAAGTGTGGAATACAGAGCAACACAGTTAACACAATTGAAAGTAATTTTATCTGGACAGAGATAAATGTGTGTATGATCTGACCAAGGAGGTCAGTTAATACCGAAATCTGCAGACTACAAAAGTGTGGTTCCTCATTCAGTCTTATATAAATTCATTTTAGTTTACCAAAACTGAATTTTGCACTATAAAAATGCAAAAAGTGAACTGCCATACAGGAAAAAAACCATCTCTTTCCATCTTGAAAATGTATTGGTACATGTAAATGAAACAAACTCACAGGCAGAAAGTGATAAAATAGGTATTTGGCTTTAAAGCACTATACAGTACTTGGTTTTGTTCACTACATAATTTTCAACTGTTTGGAACCATACAACTGTTTCATACCTTTTCTCTGCACAGTTTGCAATAGCAATAGGGTAAACTGACAAGGCACTCTGGCAACCCTTTATACCTTTCCCTGCAGCTGCTAAATCAATTGGAACAACTCCCGCAGACACTTGCTCTCGTCCTATACAATGAAAAAGCCAGCTGACTTTTTATTATTCATGCGATTGTTACGCTCAGAGGACAGGACAGGACAGTCGGCAAATCGTTTATAGCAGTGACTGTTTGTCTATCCGATAATAATAATATCAACCTTCCTTGGAAAATGGTGCATGCGTGTATGCATCATTTAAAATTAAATTCAGGTAATGTGCAGTTCCAGAAAATATCCATATCTCCCCCACGGATGGTTTTTCACTTTGAACCCCTCCACCCCTATGGAAATTCCAGTTTAGCTTCATAATTTCCTGTAAAAATTTTGGCCATTGAGACTCCTCACCCCCTCGGAATTTCCAGTGACCATCCATGGGGAGGATATGGATATTTTCTGGAACCCACACAATAAAATTTTTACCTAGGTTGAATCTCAATTTCCTTTTGTCTCCTGGACCTATTTATGAATAATTAACACTAGGAGACAAAGGAAATTGAGATTCAACCAACATAAAAAGCTTTTTTAACCAAATTTCATTTTTACCTACAACTCATACATAACATGATGCAAAGAACTTGAGAGAATTTGAAGTTTATGTGATATGGCTTCCATAAGTACTTTCAAATTCCAAACCTTCATCTTTCCCCCTAAAAATTGATTGTCATTTAAATTTTTATTCAGGTCCTGAGAATACTGACATATATTGCTAATAAAAGAAGATCAATATGTCATAAAAATACTGCTGTTTTAATGGCAATTCCAAAGTTTGGATTTTGTACACACCTGCAAGAGGTCTTCCGTCAATCTTCAAATTGAATTCCAGTTCTTCTGAGGTAGCTTGGTGCAAACGGCTTTGCCTGATTTGCCACATCAAAGCCATCTTTAAACTGATACCATAACCACGTATGGCCTCATCAAGGGGCTCTAATTGGAATGTCCTTCTTGTAACAGCAAAGACAAGATCTTTTTGTGCTCGTATCTCATTGGTAGTAAGCAAAAGCCCAGCATCAATAGCTTTCTGTAAAATGAACAAATTATTGCAACTTGTTTTACATTGGAACTTCTAGATGAAAGATAAAAAGTTTTTTGGGGTCAGGATTCCCATTGCTAGTCTGGTTCACTCAGATAAGCAAAATGTCTTGTTTTTCACAGGACAAGTCTTAATGGCATTAATACTTAGTTTACTTAAAATGTTGTGATCCTTGTAAAACAGCCAACTTTTTTCCAGTTTAATAAATACTCTTGTTAAATAGTTCTTAACAGTAAACAACTAACAAACAATAAAGCCTTAATTGTCAATTGGCTTGTTTAAAAAATTGTACTCTCCTTAACTCAAGCCGATGTATTGGGTTTCATAATTAATTATTTCAATTTAAAAAAAGAAAACGCAATAGGTTGAACTGACTCCATGCACCTAGATTCAGGCTCACTTACTGCAAAGCCTCAAAAGTGATCACCATCAAATTTCTCCTTGCCTATCACCATACTTTCAAACGATGAGTCCGTGAGAATCTAGAACGAACCGCAAGAGAATTACTGCGATCAGTTTCAACTGTGTATCGCATGACTACATCGTGAAGATGTTCAAGAGAAAGTTGTCTTTGGTTAACTGAACAAGCTCTCCCAAGTGTTGAGCTAAGTTTTTTTCATGTTAAATAAAACATAGACGATACAAAGGAACGTAAAATTAGACTTACCCCGCTTCGGCCTATGTTGAGAAAATTCAGAAGGGTTTGCCAAGATCTATTCGGAAGCTTTGTTGACAATTTCACGTAAAGCTGAATCCAGTCTGGGACTCTCAATGAATTTACGTATTCGTTGTAAATATTGTCCGTCAGCAACGTTAAAAATGCCTTCCTAACTCCTTGCTTTTCGGCCACCGTCGAAAGAGCAGACGATATTGTTTCGCGAACGAATTCTTCGTTGTCTTGTCCTGAATAGAGCAGTCCATAACCTAGGGCCTTTCCGAGATCTTCACCGCTCGATGTAAGATTTTCCCTCAACACTTCCAAACAGTCCTTCGCGAATTTTCCCGCGCGTTTCGCTTTCAGTCGAGGTCCTGTAGTCTTTTCAACATCTTGCAGTGCTTCAATAGGCGGTTTTCCCAGGCTAACTGAAACAGCATTCGTCGGATTGCTCCCAATTTCATCTGGTGTAGATGGAGGCGTCTCGGGCAAGATGGCGGGAAAGTTGTAATTGCTTCCCGCCATTTTCTCAAGTTGCAGGGAGTTCAGTTCTTCTCTGACCACCTGGAACTCACTTGAACCGCAAAATTTGTCCTCATCTACATTCTTTCGACGTAGCGCTCGGCCCACAATACCGAATAGTGTTGCCACAACCACAAGATCTTTCTTTCTTGACGAGCCAAACCAGGATGGGTTGACTCGCGCGCCGGTACCATCCACCAAATCGTAGATCGATATTTCCAGAATATCGTCCTTAAAAAGCCTAAAATGCTCGCTTGCCATAAATTCCCTCGGACGATAAAACCAATCACTTGACACTGCGTACCAGTTTGCCTCTGCACTGAGTGAGGGTCCAAATACGCGTTGCAGGCCGACAGAACATGTTTTACCCGACGAGGGCGCCATGTTCGTGCCTTTGAAGGATTTGAATATTCGCGCGATCGCACAATAAAGTACATTCTATCATATATTAACTATTGCTTTAGCCATATAAGTTCATGTAGTCTGTTTTGCGTCTTTTCTTCGTGCTGTGAAGGGCTTATTCATTACGATGAGCAAAGTACACTGTTCATGACAGATTGATGATCCTGTTAATTGAATCCTAATTAGATTCTCACAGCGAGACCGGAAATTAAAACCCATTCCCTACAGATCCCTACAGTGAATTTCAAAGACGCATGAATCCCGTCATTATAGTTCTCCTTATCCGCGCTCCTTCAATGGTCACAGCTGTTGTCGTCAAAGCATATATAGAAAACCATATTTAAGCTACAGATTTATCTCACGTGTAAGGTGAACTTGATTTGGAATTACTCTAACACTCTAGCTATTTGCAGTTGCTAGAGAGAGCAAAGTTGCCCACGTTATTAAATAGGCCCTTGCAGGACATATTCATTCTAATGTACAAAGTGAAACATAATTGAAGCCCTATAAATATTCGTGATATTTTTAAGGAACATAATTCATCCTATAACTGAAGGTAGTCGGATTTTTCCATACCTAGATACAACACAGTAACCTATGGAAAACATTCGTCACGTTATTTAGGCCCCAAATTATGGGGCAAACTATCAACGGCAGATAGATCAGCTAAGTCGCTGGCCGCTTTCAAAAACACTATACGTTAGTGAAATTTAAGTACACTGTTAGATGATAGCTACAAGGACTGTGCCCTTTGTAATACTTTAATAATCATAAATTTCTAAATATTTCCTAATCATAGATTTTATTGTTAATAGTTAGTGCTAATTATTTGTATTTTATTTGCGTCCCCACATTTATAGTATAGGTCTTTCCCAAGCTATAAGGTTTGACACTTGAATAAAGCTTCTGCTATATAATACCAAATGAATTAGTTAACAAACTGCTTAAGTGTAATCTACAGGTTTTACTGAATTTTGTGTACGAAATCCTAAAGTGTGACTTTTTAGATGACAGATGGATTAGGCAGTGCCTTCATGGGGTACCTTAGATTACACTGCACTGGTTGGGAAGGAAGTCTTGTTGTGTTTGTTGTTTCAAAAAGGTACTTTTGAGTCTGTGCATGAAACCCTGAGGAGTGACTATTGAAATGAAAGTTATTGCGCACCTTTCTCCTTTATTGCTGTTTGTTTTGCGGCCTGGCTAACTAAAAATGCAACTAATTCGAATGAATAACTTTTCAATCCGTATTTTTTATTCAATGTGCAGGAAGAATACGATCTCTACACACGCATGTACGAGGCCGATAAGGCCGAACTCTCAGAGCTTGAAGCTCGGTTTGAAGTCTTAGAGAAACAATACAACGCCGTCATGGAGGAACGACGCCTCTTGGAAGAGGAAAAGGTAAGAAAGCTTGAAGAAGAAAGACAACAGAGCCAAGCTGCTACAGCTATCCAAGCGGCTTGGCGAGGGTACCAGTTTAGAAAGATGATGCGAAGCAAAGCAAAGAAAACAGGAAAAAAGGGGAGGGGCGGAAAATGACTTGAATTACGCAGAAACGCTGATCAAAATACACTTCAATTTTGTTTACTTTTTATTAAGTTGCACAACCTTATCTGTCGAAGAAACGTGCTGGTGTTTAACAAAAGATTTCTTGTGTTTAATGGTACGGCAACCGGGCTTTTTTCACTTAATTTGTTACTATATACGTCGTATCATTGTTTGTAAAATAGAAAACTTGTTGTCATCTTGTGCACACATGACTAGTTCATAATTATTTTATACAATATTGAAACAATTTTTACACAATAATTTTGATACAATGAAACCTTGCTTTACTGATCGTCAACCAAGCGAATTGTCCTTAGGTCCTAAGCGTGTGGTCCTTTCTTGCTCATACAGGTTCTCTTAAATCAACCAAGAATGTAAAACGGTCTTCATTTGCTCTAGATATTTCTTTCTCACACTGTGCGTTTTCGTACCACGGACCAACGTGAAAATGCATGGTTTTGCAGTCTAAAATTAATCTTCTCAATGTAGACTCCCATCCAACAGGAACAAAACGTCAACAAAAGGCATAGAGGGTTTAATTATGTCATATTCTACATTTCTAGCATGAAAAATGTCCAATTTCCACCGTGCTTTGACCATTTCTCATTTTGAGTGAAATCCAAGATGGTGGCTTGAGAGCTAATTTCCTAAACACTTTATTCAGAATTATTTTAAACTTGGTCTTGCTCAAGATCGTTTGATTTCTGTTCCTCGAAGAAGGGGACATTGATGTAGGTTCTCTGTTAAAGAATGAAAAGGCGGTAAGAAGGCAGCGTTAGAAAATTAACATAAATATCTTCATCACCAGGAAAAAGCAATAGAAGGACATAAATACGGTTTTAGTGATAGAAGTTTTTACGGATTAAAGCTATTCGCAGGCGACTTTGTCCAACGTGGGGTTCAACAAGAGGTATGCTTCTTCGGATCTACCTAAAGTAGACAAGCTTACCTCTTTTTGATGAAGTATTTCTTGTAGTGTTACATGAAGTTCCTCAAAGGACGGACGATCATCGGGAGAACTCTGCCAGCAGCGTGACATGACTTCATAACTGAAATGAAGTATTACCAGTTAAAATCGTAACCTCGCAGCTAAATGTCATTTTATGATGACACTGTGGCTGAAAGATGACAAAAAGGTGAACTGAACACTGGGAATTTTAGAGTTCTCCAGTTACGAACATCTGAAAAGTTTGCGTTGTTTTGTTTTCAGACTGTTAACATGGCAAAATTGTGTGCTTCTTTCTTGAAGGTATTCGTGTCACAGTATTGCGCTAGATTCGTGTGACTTTACGGGTATAGTGAATGATTTTCTCGTTTCCTTGTAGGGGATCGAGAGGCTGGGATGTTAGAGGGTGTCACATTTGGTGTATCATGGCCAGAAATCCCAGACATGACACCCGCGGAACGGCAGCGGCTATCTCGTATTTCCGAACAAACATGGCTATTATGTTCATAAAGAAAGGTATGAGGTGAAAATTAATATTTGAGCTTATGATAACTTCTAGCGTACCTGTATAAGTTTCCCAGTTGGAATCGACCAGGTGAAAACATCTTCAATCCCACTATATGAAATGCATACCTTCACCATTTCGGTAACACAGTCCATTTTAAGCGTGTGTTTAGCCGTTCTCGCGCTCTTTTTGCCCATCTATTTTCTGTGGGAAATTTTTGAAGCAGCAGTCCTCCACCGCAGCTGGGCAAGTTTCTGTTCAAGTGGTCGATTTTTCCAAGTTCATTCCTTAAAGTTGGCATCGTGTCGCACATACACAGCGATTTTCAGGGAGTTTTAAAACGATTAACAGCCTCCACTTTGACGATGAAAATACGGATATATGAAGATACAAAAGGAGAACCATTCCAGCGTGACCTACCGAAGTGCGCGAGTGAAAACTCGATTTTACACAAAGAAAAAACTAGGCTTTTTGCAGCATCTCCTTCACTTACCCGCCATGTGTGGTACCAAAATAAGGCTTGGAAACCAGGCTTTAAAACCCCGTTTAGAACTGGGGCTAGTGGTTAAACAGTCAGGCTGGTCAGCGCTCTAAAGTTTTTGCATATGTTACCTCTCGCGCAAGGTGGCGGCAATTTTAGTTAGGGAATCAAGTTACAGATGCACACAAAACGGCAAAATTTATTTTAATAATAAGCTTAAACACGAAATAATCACAGCGAAATGATATTGTCTATAAAACGCAAGGTCTGAGTAAGATTAATTAAATCAGCCTTTCATTGTAAAAAGTCAAATGCAAATATTCAGAAAATCTTACATATTGTTTCTTTCGCCGCTGTATGATTCTTTCAACGTCGTATAGTTTTTCCCTTTTATATTTCTTGCGGGTGGTGTCGAACAAAACGACAGACGAAAGATAATTCAGTTGTAAATAGTCGACCTGGGTGCCTGCACGTCTTTCAACCGCCATGTTGGTTTTTCTACTATTTTGGAGGAAGCCGCGTACTGCTGCGCGGGCTCAAATGTCCAGGATTCCTGGCCATGTTTGGATGAGCACTCTCCTCAGTTCAACTTGTCAGTCAACGTAAAATAATGCAACAATTTGATTTACTATACTTACAGCTCTTCAGAACAATGCGCTGGTTTTTCCAGTCGCACACCATCCTGCAACATTTTATGAAGCTCGACCACGCCCTTCACACCCCTGTAAGGTAGCTCCCCTAAAAAGCACAAGCATGAATGAATCAATGAAGCGATTAACACAAATTTCTGTGTAATGGATAAACGCTGGTGTTGATATAACGAACAGTTCTTCCCTTTCACTGTGGGTCGACGATAAAGTCGATCACGCCTTTTGCTGTACTGTAGTTTCCTTCTAAGTCACACGGTCGCATGAGTGAATGAATTATGCGATAAGTTGATAGAATTTTCTGATTAACAGATGAAAGCTGGTTCTCGTATTTGTGAAAGGGTTGGAGAGAAGGTCGGGGTGGATGGAGGGGGTTGTTGCAGCGCCTTATCCACTACATTGACATGCGGACAACTTACCTAAAATTATCACTTCAGTTTCGAAGATAAAATAAGTCTCTGAAAATTACCTTGAACGGACAAGGATTATGAAGCAATGGAGGAAACTAAGCTCTCAAGATTGACTTCTCTATTTCGCATACAGAGCGGAAATGTTAGGGTATAAGATGACTTTGGAGTTGGAATGGTTTGTATGCCAAGGGCACACACATCATCTCGACCAAACATGCTGGTCTCACTTTACTATGGGTTATATGAATCGTTTAAACTCACCAAGGGTAACTATCTCCCACAGGACAACTCCAAATGACCACCTGGTGAGATTAAGAAAGCGTAAGTACCAGTGATGAAGGTGTTTAAAATGATTTAGAGGCCCAGAATGACAGTTAGCCAACCGACAAAAACGCGAAACAGTGGATATCCCATTTTGATTCACTCTGTGCCCGTCAGTTGGCCCTGTTCTTCTGAAATACAAGAAAGCAATTAACCGGAATGGTACCTCAATGAAGCGGAATGATTCCATCCCGTTCCATTTCTGTTCCTGCCAGTACATTGCGATGTCCCTCCATTTCATTTCAGTTGAGGAGAGAGGTGTGGCTCGGAATTTGCGGCAGGGGAGTGCTGATCAGAGGGGAAAACCCATAACTAATTTTAGACCTAGCCTCAAAAAATGTCATTTTTAGAATTTTTGTTTCTATCACGCCAAAACGGCAAAAATACACTGCCTTTTACAGAGAGGGTAACACCTATCTAAGAAGTATTATTAAGCCACTTACACATCTCCTTTGATTGTACTGACTCCTCTCAAGGCTTCCATTGACATCCATAGCCACGGAATGCGTCCCTTGAGGAAAAACGATAAGATCGTTAAACATTGTTTTGCAAGTACACCCAGCAAACTGATGTTTTGGAGGTTTAGCTGATACTGACGATTGGATTAGCTGATTCTCCTTGCAATCTCGGAGTCGCAAGGGGAACGGAAAATTGTTCGAGATAGCGACACCGAGGACGATTTGGTTTGTCAAGATTATGATGCTATTTTGAAAGGGTTTAATTCGCGATAGCAGGGGTCCACTGTAGGTTACTTTCCAAAGTCCTGTCTATAAATAAGCCTCCATCCCCTTCCGAATCCCACTTAAGAGGGGTTGCTTCTGATGAAATAAGACATTAACCAATCAACACAATGCCTAGGTAGAAAAACTGCAAAAATTAAGACTGTTCTTTTTTGAAAGCAAGGAAGAACTCAACTATTAACAGAACTATTAAGTTATTTACCTCTGTGACCTTAATGTATTGCCCATCAGTCGATATGTTGCGTGCCATTCCAAAATCTGCCACTTTCGCTACCAGGCCATTTCCAACCAATACATTTCTGGATGCCAGGTCGCGATGAATACACTGTGCGTAACAAGGACAAGGAAGGCTGAATATACCTGAATTCGCCGAGCAAGTAGCCCAAGTCATATTGTTTCTTGAGCATCTCATTATTTACAAGATCCTCTTATTTATTGCTAAGGGTAAATAGTTATCTTCAGTTGATGTTCTCCCTGAAACCGTTCTGAAAAATTTGGGCAATCTTTTTGTCCAGAGGTTGGCTAATAAAAGTACCTAGTACGCTGTAGAGCAATTGTTCTGCTTACCTGTTTACTTTCCAAATGTCTCATACCACAGGCAACGTCTGAAGCAATGCTTAACAGTTCTCTCTCGGTCAACTTTGACCACATGTTAGTGTAAGCTGGATCGCCACTCTGAGTCTGAACATGACTGTCCCGAAGTATTTTATCAAGACTTCCGCCGGAAACAAACTCAATGACGATGCAGAGCGGTTCTGGAAAAAATGAAAAATGTTCTATAAGGTCCATGTAAGAAGTACATGTCGAATATAAAAATAATAAGAATCAGTTAAAAAAAACCCTTAAATTTCGTCATACACTCCAGAAAATAAACCCTGTCTTACAAAAACCTGCCAAGAAAAACTTGATTGTTCACGAGCAAGCTTTGCTACTTAAAATGTTTCCTTGTCATGTTTCTTAGTTCAACAACTGTGTTGCCAATTTTTACAAGAAGGAGGCTTGTCAAGGAAATACTTGATAAACTTTGTCGTACACACGAGACGTGAATATTAACTCTTCAAATGACGCGTACGCCTTAGTCTTACCTTCAAATGTACAAGCTCCGACTAAGCTAACGATATTGGGATGGCGGCCGACATGGATAAGTGTTTCCAACTCTCGTATGAGTGCCAGACGCTCTTGCTGGTCTGCGTTGTCTGTTAACGAAAAGGAGGCGACATAAGATAAGATTTAAGAATGCTTCAAAGTCTAGTACAGACAACTAATTCCCCTAAGAGACCGGGCTGATACGCTGCGTGTTGTCGTGTTGGAAATTACACTGTGTGTAATTTCCACTGTGCATGATAGTTTCGGCCGACATTTTTGCTGTTACTCGATGGACACGGTTAGTGCTCGATTTGGATAGTCGACTGAGAACTGGTCAAATATTGTTATTTATGTCGACCGGTACAGGAAGACCCTCTCTTGACTTCAGCTATTACTGTTAATCACCAGAATCTATATGACTTAGAGATTGATGTTTAAGGCATGTTTTAAAATTTGCTGGGCCCTTACTCTCCACTAAGCTCTCCTACGCATTTTGCTGGATCCTCGGAATGCTTCGCGTAAATTTTAGGATAATTGGGAATTTTGAGTTTAATTTTTATCATTATCTGTGAATTTCAATTTTTAATTGATTGTGATTTCGGTATCGGTAGTTCCGATCGGAAGTCCAACACGCCCACCACTACACACCGCTCGTGCCTTCTCACCAATCAGAAGGCTTCCATTCAATCAGCAAGTACAAACCTTTGAGTCTTTTCACCGCCACTGGTAGTTCATTTCCATCTGTTCGTAAGTACACTCCTTTATTCACAATACCAAACTCTCCTCCGCCTAGCTTCTCTTCAGTTATAACGAGCCTTTCTCGAGGAATTTCCCAGTTTCTGTCTACTGTGGCCATTCCTTGTAGGTACAATTCGTTATCGGTGACTTCTTGTCCGTCCGTTGTGGATAGTGTGCCATCCAGACTGGAATTCGTACTGCCACTGGATTGGCTATTTCGCAGCTGATTTATAGTATCCAATTGCGTGTCATTTTTAATTTGGAGCTGGATGAATTCTTGTTGTGCTTTGATCATCTGTTTTTTAAGAACAGTGAAATTAGTCTTATGACAAAAATAAGTTTTAAAAGAATCAAGTATCAGTTAGCTTAAAAATTATCCCCAGTGTCTTTAAAATGCGACTGGCAAACAACATTATATACACAGTTATTTGCAAATGCCCATTTTTTGGCAATTATATTCTTCCTTTCATCTTGCCATTTTTGTCATATTAAAATTCAGGTGAAGGAGTCCGTGTTTTTTTTCATCGGTAGTGCCGATGTCTTAAGTGACAAGGAGCATTTTAGTACTTCCGCACTCTTTTTACCACATTTTGTCATAACGCCATGGATAACGTTTCCTAAGCGTTCGCCCCACCGACCCTACAAACCACTAACTCAAATATTGCGCCTCAATAATGAATTCGCTACCACTCGCTTTTATTCTTATAAAAGGTTCAACTAAGTTAGCCTTGGATAGATCATTTCAACCTGACAGTAGGGAAGTGTACCTCCACATTGAGCTGATAGTTAGCTCTCTTTCGCTGCTTCTGCTTGAAAACGATCAGAATTATAAGAAGAACAAGAATGGCGACCCCAATGCTAACAGAAGACCAAAGGACTTTCGACAAGCTGTCTGAGGTATCGGAATTACCTGCAGAACAGAAAGATGAATAGCATTTTGTATTGTTATTTAATGATGCGTTCTGATTGCTTATATTAGCTACAACACTAAATACTTAAGAGGGGATGTCCGCTAACATCGAGCGAGTGGTGGCACATGATGAAAAATAAAATTCCCTCATAAATTTTCCACGGATACCGTATGGCAATGTCAGAAACGTGGTGGATTTTTTTTCTTTAAAAAAGGTTTTTGAGCCCGAAAAAAAATATAACACGTTTAGGCCACACGTGTCCTGTAAACACGCGAAATAAACGTGTATCATACCTTCTCGTAAACTTCGCTCTGTTTGATTCGCATCACAGAATACCCCCATTTTAAGCGTGGAAGTTTGCTTTTGAAGTGTCTATGAAGTAATTGAGTCCTGTTTCAAATCTGTGAATTAGTTTTCAAGGTCATGGCGAGCTTCTGAAAATCACTTGCTTTGCTTCGCTTGCTTTGAATTCTCACCCGACGTGTCCAATCGATGAAAATCGATCATCGGAAACCAATCGATATAATCAATATAATCGATAAAAACCAATCGATTAATATCGATTGGTTCCATTAATCGATGAAAATCGATACTCACCTTTCACCTCCTCTTAATTGTATCGATTTTCATCGATTTTATCGATTATTATCGGTTATAATAAATGAACCATTTATGAATTCTTGCAACATTTGTAAGCCCAGGGTGTAAGCCGATACGTTACGCATCCTTTCACTTAGTTAGTCTTGCCGAAGTTCTGCGAGTCAAACAAAGCGCGAAATGAACGTACTAATAATAGAGGTTTCAACTGACCAAACTTTTCGAAGAGAGTTTTGAACACACTTTCAATCAAGTTTTTCGTAATTTTGACACATTTAGAGGAAAAGCAGCAATTGCATGACAGATCACTTTTTGTGAAGAGAAAAAAATACAATAGGTAAGACTCAATTGCCACTGCGTAGCGCAAACGTATCTGAAATCATTATTAAACGATTGCAACTGACAATCGATATAATCGAGAAAAATCGATGAAAATCGATGACAATTGATGAAAGTCGATGAAAATCGATGAAAATCGATACTCACAACTCTTTGGGTCATCGATTTTCATCGATTTCCGATATCAATCGATTAATTGCTATCGATTATTATCGATTACAACCGATTTTATCGATTATCGAATTTCATCGATTGGACACGTCGGGATTCTCAATTTGGCACAGTTTTTCAAGAGAAAGTTTCCCTCCCTGGTAAAACACCAAATCACTTGAAATTCAGAATTCTTGAAAGACGAAATACCATTCTAAAATCAGGTTTAAAAATTAGTTTCGGGCTTTTTATCAGCGCTGAGTACAAACGCTCTCAAAATCCCGATAATCACAACATTAACCTGTCAACCAGTACAAATAATAGGCTCGTGCCTCCGACCGAATAGCCGAAAACTTGGAATTTTTTTCTTGTTTCCATTGGTATTTGGATGAAAAGCACAGGATAAAGGTCATGACTAGCTCACCTTGAATAAGATTTTGTCTAAATGCCAGGTTTTGTCAAGTTTTAGGTGTATTGTCCAAGGGCCATCTTGACGCGTGGAAGCGACCGATATCTCCTGGTATCTCCAGATTGACTTTCAACTAATAAATAACGACTCCGCCATCACATTCACATCCCTCAACGAATGGCAAATGAATTTTCAAAATCTCGTAGTGTTAATTCCCTGAAGAAACTAAGAAACTTCGCAGTGATCTCCACATTCATCTCTGAAACCGCAGTGTTATTATGGTCTGATTAACTAAATTTGTCTGTCACGCAACGGGTTCTGGTCAAGTCACAGGATAGGTTTTGGTGATGGGATTGCAAAAATGGGAAAAAAAATCAAAAGATTAGGACGTCTGAAATAACGTAAGCTATGAATGAAATTGTACAAGATAGAAGGCGTTCAGGTCTCAGCAACTCGACCGGAATGACCGTTTTCATCCCAGATGCCGGACTACCTCAACGTAAAAACAAACCGCAGAGATAGCTGAATTTTTTCCCATAATTTTAATAAACTAAAGCATATCGAAGGTTAACAAGGTATCCATTTGTTTTTTACAAGTTTCCTGAAATTTTTAAGTTCACTTTTCTCTGTATATCGTGAGTTTTTAATGCCTAGCACTTGACTACAGGATGTTACTAAAACGAGGAATGGGGAATGGGGAATGGGGAATGGGGAATGGGGAATGGGGAATGAGAAATGAGAAATAGTGGTCAGCGGTAATACTTCAAAAATTAAGTTGGAGTCTGCGCAGTACGGCAAAGAAACGAGGATTGCACGTGGAGAGCGAAAGATGGAAGGTAAGAATATTTATCTGTCAGTTTTTCCCGAGTTTTTGGGATTATTGAGTTTCTGTTTATTAAAATTAACCAAAAATATTGATTTGCAGATAATGAGAGTAACGATGATATTTAGGATCACGAGGTTATCGTTATCGACAGGTTGGAATAAAAAGATTCGTATCACTTTGAGTACAGTCGCTTCGAGTGTTACAGTGAAACCCATTAAACCATGAACGCCTAAAATTATTTCTGGAATGTTTATTGTTCTGCGACAAATCAGTTTCGAAACGTAACCGCAACAAACCGCAAGAGTAATTAGCTGAAAGGTTTCGATCACGAAATGAGTCGGTGGCTTTTGCGTCCACGATAAATTCTCAGTTTCACCGCCGATTAACAAACACTCTGAAATTGTTATTATTTTTTTCTATTTCAGAGTTTATGCATAAACAAAGAATAACTATAAACGATATTTTACTGAAAAGAGATAAATAATCGAACAGACACGGCTAGGAGCGCGTCTGGGAGCAGAATCGAGAGCAGAATAATTGTATTCAGTTTTTGATTTTTTTAAAAAACGGCCTCTCCGGTGGTGTCAGTCATAATCATTTGTAGGTTTCAGCCTTTTCCTTGTTTGACCAAAACAGTTTACTGAATAACTTTGCAAAAGTTTCCCTTTACCCTACTATGGTGGGGTATCAAGCTCATTCACGGCAAAGCTCTTCCGTCCAAGATGTCACGCAAGCCGTTAGCCGAACATTTTACGTTATGGACATGAAACAACTAGCTGGATTATTCTTCCACGATTCTCAATTTTTTTATAGCCTTTGGAAATACTGCAGTTGTTATTCTTTTCTATTTCAGATAGCTTCTGTATGAGCGAAGGATAGACGGCACAAGTGAACAAATGTCCAGTTCTAGTAGAAGCGATTCGTGCGTTTAGCATATTTTAAAAAAGATACGTTTCCTTCGGTGTTTGCATAAACATCCCATTTATCACTTCTTTGGTTTTGCCTCAAAACGTGCTTGTTTTTGGCCCTCATTTGATGTTTTCGATTCCGTTGGTCCAAAGTAACACAGCTACCGAACTGAGACCTAAATAGCCATCAAAAGCGAGTGTAATTTTTCGAAATTATTGCAACGGTACAAAAGTTGCACGCATGTTTGTATCTGCAACGGCAGGCGTGTTTGTGTTTGCCGTGAAAACTCGGGTCTAACAGAAACTACAGTAATTATTGCTCTACTGCAACAATCGGCGGTGAAATTGCGTGACATCTTGGACGGAAGAGTTTTGCCGTAAATGAGTTTGATACACTGTTCTCCTCACCATAGTAGGGTAAAGGGAAACTTTTGCAAAGTTTATTCAGTAAACTGTTTTGGTCAAACAGGGAAAAGCCTGAAACCTACAAATGATTATAACTGACAACACCGGAGAGGCCGTTTTTTAAAAAAATCAAAAACTGAATACAATTATTCTGCTCTCGATTCTGCTCCAACAGGCGCTCCTAGCCGTGTCTGTTCGATTATTTATCTCTTTTCAGTAAAATATCGTTTATAGTTATTCTTTGCTTATGCATAAACTCTGAAATAGAAAAAAAAATAACAATTTCAGAGTGTTTGTTAATCGGCGGTGAAACTGAGAATTTATCGTGGACGCAAAAGCCACCGACTCATTTCGTGATCGAAACCTTTCAGCTAATTACTCTTGCGGTTTGTTGCGGTTACGTCTCGAATCTGATTTGTCGCAGAACAACAAACATTCCAGAAATAATTTTAGGCGTTCATGGTTTAATGGGTTTCACTGTAACACTCGAAGCGACTGTACTCAAAGTGATACGAATCTTTTTATTCCAACCTGTCGATAACGATAACCTCGTGATCCTAAATATCATCGTTACTCTCATTATCTGCAAATCAATATTTTTGGTTAATTTTAATAAACAGAAACTCAATAATCCCAAAAACTCGGGAAAAACTGACAGATAAATATTCTTACCTTCCATCTTTCGCTCTCCACGTGCAATCCTCGTTTCTTTGCCGTACTGCGCAGACTCCAACTTAATTTTTGAAGTATTACCGCTGACCACTATTTCTCATTCCCCATTCCCCATTCCCCATTCCCCATTCCCCATTCCTCGTTTAAGTAACATCCCTTGACTACAACTGTGTTTGTTTACTCACAGTCCGTCTTTCTGTTTGGTGTCATGTTACACCGCCGAAGTTATGCCTGAAATATCTTTCGACTAGTAAAATAGAGTGATACTACATATGACGGGACTATTCACCACACAATTCTGACCTGTGCAAAACAAGTTACAGATTACATATATGCACATTTTGTGACGCTCTGGCGAGAGGAAAAAATTGTCACTTGTTCACTAGAAGCAGAAAGTGTTAGCCTCCGATAGTCTAAAATAGCAAGCATTGATATATTTATTCGATATCTTACTGCAGAGTTCGACTTTTCAAGACGCGAATATTCCCTAGCGTGAATACATTTTAGGATATTTTCCCCACAGCCTAATTAATTTCACGGTGAAGAATTTCAATATTATTTGCAAGCCACCAGTGTTGCGTCGAACTGAAGGCGCCTCGAGAAGCTGCCATTTGCGGAAATAAAACAATTGTTGGAAATCAGGCGTGTGAGAATTTCAGGTGCGACATTATTGTAAACTAGACAAAATGTGTTATTAAAATGTGGATCGGCTTCGAGTACACTTTCAAAAACTGATAAGTTTCGTTAAAAAAAAAACAGGAAAAAAGTAAAACTCCAGATTAAACACGCTGTAGTTTGTAGAGCGCTTCCTCTATATCTCGCCATTGTAAAAGGATAGGTTCTTTGGAGTTCTGGCAGTCAGGACCCCTGTCACCGAGTACAGTAGCCAATCAAACCATAATCTCCCTTGGCTACGAATAGAGGTCACGTGTTCTTTTCAGAAACTAGTTGCAGGCGTGGGCGCCTCTTAAAAGCGATATGAACAAGCAGTTGCTGTTCCAGTTGCCAAAAAGGACTTTTCGGGTCACACTTGTAGCGTTGGATTCAGCGATATCCACTCAGAAGTTGAGCTTCGTTGATTTTCTTTTAGCACGCGCAATAGTAGTCTAATGTTTTGTAAACTTTGCCCCGTTTACTAGGGATAATACTCTAGCGAACTAGCGTACTAGACTTAATCAACTAACTGTTTAATTCTTCTCTCGTATTCACTCGGTTACAACGGGTGTGTAAAGAGCTTAACTCTGGTAACTTGTAACGAAATTCTAATTCTTATACTAGATTCTCTACATTGTGATTGGTCGTTGCTAAGCACTGATTTACAAGGTAATTCAAGGTGACGTCGATCATAGAACTACTCAATGTCTCAAAATCACAAAGGCGGTGCTTCTAGATCACAAATGACAGTCTCTTTTACTAAATGTTCATTGTCTCTCTTGATATGGTGTTTTCAATTATCTCATCTGATGAGTGTCACGCACGAAACACGAACTAAACAAGGACCATTTGCCCAGCCCATCGCTCTTGTCTGGGAATTGGCTAGCGCAGAGGGAACTAATCGACGTTGGTCATGTTGAGTTCTACTAGGGCTGTCTAATTATGCCTCGAACGGGAAAGTGAGAAAAGCAGACCGTGGAATTGGCAAGTCGGAGTCCAAAGCTATTTTGCAACACATCGGTGTCTTCGTTCCAGTGGGCTCTGGTAAGTACACTTTTTTCTCATACCCACTTTCGTGCATTCTTCGCTATGATGGCAGACGTCATTAAGAAGATTAACACCACCATACCAGCCCAACGCTGGCTGCTATCACTGGAGGGCCTGCAGGGCCACCACAGTTTGCGCAGTAGTACTAGGAGCAGATCTGGGCGTGGTGTTCAAACTCCTGGCTCCCTTCCCTCCCCATAGAGGGAAGGGAGCCTGCGACCGCAAGGCCGGCGGAGACTAAATCGGGTACATTTATCCTCCTAAACTCCCGGACACGATATCAAGATCCCAGCGGAGAACCATCCTTAAGCATGTTAAGTGTCACCCTGTGCGCGTCCATTACAAGCACTTTAGTGGCCACTTGGAAGATCAATGGTGTGAGCACACTCTGGAATATACAGTTTTCCGAAAAAGCAACCCCTCCGTGTATGAAGAGCATATGGCGTGGGACCTATAAGACCAATATCTGCGCTGAAATCTAAGGCCCTGTCATCAGATGGTCTACCGTCCATAGCAGTGCTCTAAGCGAAACCGAGCTCGTTCTCCTCAACCGTGAGAAGGCGGAGAAATATCGCACAACCAACTGTCACCTGACAAAGAAGGGGGTTAGTTTCTAGAGGAACTGTAGTGCTGCGTCGGTGGGGAAGCGAAACACAAAACTTTGTATTTATCAACTGAGTTGATAAGGTAAATTGAGCCACCGTGAAGAGATTGAAAGCTGACGTTTCGAGCGTTAGCCATTCGTCACAAGGATGGTTCTCCACCTTCGTCACCTGCACTGCCCAGAAGATCAGGCGGAAAGCGACAAAGAGTCCTGAACATTAGGACTTCTTGTCATGATAAGTTTCAACATGAGTTGAGTTTCAAACTCAACTTTATTTTGAGTTTTATATATAAAAGTGTAATCCACTAAGTTTGCCATAAAATGGTTTCATAACTTATAAAGAACAAAAAGGACGGTTCCGGCACCCCTGGCCACACTCCTGGTTTGTGCTTGAGTAAGCTCAACATACATTTTTGCTTTCTTACTTCTGTCTTGGCCAATTTTTGAAGACCAATACATAGGGACCTAATTATAATTTCTTTTTCAAAGCCCTAGTAACAGGTAAGGTTTTGGCAAGGCTTCACCGTGTCTAATGATACTGATAAATACATAAACACCGTAAACTGCCGCTTATAAGCCCTCCCCCCCCCAGGTATAGGCCCATCTACCTGTAAACAAAAAAAATACATCCGGTTATAAGCCCCCGGAAATAAGCCCCCCTTTAGTTTTCCCTGTTTCCTTAATATTAAGCACTCTCACAGAACACTGCGAAGATGAACTCTGAGCTTCTGTTTTGTTACGTTCCGGTTACGTTTGTGTTGTTACAGTTTTGATTTTGGTGTTAAAACTGAAATAAATTCGATTTATTATGACGTTTCAAAGGTTAATTAAACAATGGTAAATTCAATACGTATTTCGATTAACACTGCTGTGGCCAGGAGCCCCGCACATTTAGAAACGTTTCTCTTATTCCGCTTATAAGCCTCCCGGTTATAAGCCCCTCCGATTATAAACCCACCCAAAACCCCCTACGAAGTTGTATAAGCCCAGGGCTTATAGAGGTTCCACAATAGGTTGGGCGGAATGCGGGATTTGACATATTTTGGGGGCGATATTCGGGATGTGAATTAAAAATAGGAGCGGAGGGAGGAATTTCAGCTACAAGCGGGAGCGAGATTTCGGAGTTTTGAGAGGTCGGGATGCCAGAAACGTGAGGAGGTAGTGGCGGGAAACGGGATTACGATTTTTTACGGACTGAACTTTATTAATCTCGGCGGGATCGGGATTTTCGCGTAAAGAAGGGCGGGATGGTCGGATTACCTGGAAAAAAGGGCGGGATAGCGGGATCTGAGAACCCTATTGTGGACCCTCCTTATAAGCGGCAGTTTACGGTAATCGGTCCTTGGGTCCACAGGTTTTCAAAGTTCTCATTGCTTTGTTTTTGTTTCTTGTTTTTTTGTTTCTTTTTTGCTTGCTTGTTTTTTGTTGTTGTTGTTTCCTGTGTATTTCCCCCTCCAAATCACTTTTCCCAAGGTCAAACCTGACGTCAGGTAAAATCAAGTGCGTGACATTTTGTTGCGTGACTCAATCTAAACAGACTTTCGAAATTTTGCAACGAATACAGAAAAGACTTCTTATAGGAGAAAACTGTTTTGAAGTTCAAATAAGGCAAAATCATTTTATTTCTGAAGGTTTTTGATTTTAACAAAAGGAGGCGCGATGGAAATAAGCCATTTGGGTTGATTGCCAATACGCGATGCTTCAGTGATGTTGTTGACCCCGGACGTCAAGATGGCTATTATGAAAGAGTACGCACAGAGCCTGATATTTAGACAATACCATATTCAGGTGCGCTAGACATTACCTTTCCCCTGTGGATTACAAGCGAATAGAAGAAATGTCCACATTTTTGGTTACTTGGTCGGAGGTATGTGCCAATTGTTGACGTGTCAATGTTGTAATTATCGGGATGTTGAGAGCGTTTGTACTGGGCGCTGATAAAAAGCCCGAAACTAATGTTTAAACCTGGTTTAAGAACGGCATTTCCTCTTTCAAGAATTCTGAATTTCAAGTGATTCAGTGTTTTACCGGGGAGGGAACTTTTCTCTTGAAAAAATGCTCCAAATTGAGAATTCAAAGCAAGCGAATTTTAGTGGTTTTCAGCAGCCTGCCATGACCTTGAAAATAGATCCTCAAAAGTATGATTTGACTCAAATTAATTGTAAACTCTTCAACAACAAATTTCTAAGCTCAAAACAGGATTTTTCCATGACGCGAATTAAACAGAGCGAAGATTACGAGAAGGTGTGATTCCCGTTTATTCGGGGTGTTTGTAGAGACACGTAGTGCGGTATCGGTTTTTTTTATTTTTTGGAGGTTTAAAAATAGTTTCTCAACAAAAAATGCCACCACGTTTTTAGAGCTACCATAAGGCATATCTGGGCGAAAAACGGAGAATTTTGATTTTTCATCAATTGCCACGTATTTTCGATTTCGCTCGGTCTTAGTGGACATTGCCTCTTAAGTCTTAAAGATCTCTATAATCAGAAGTGCTGGGAAATTTTCATTCCAGTAACAACTTAGGCAAATAACTTCAATATTGTTCTGCAACGGTGCAATATATTGAAAAAGGTGACTAGGGGTATTATGAGACATTTCTAAATTCACATAGAGCGATATGATAATACGAACAAGTGATGTAATCCTTATGTAGCTTTTCCAGTCTATTTTGTCACCAATTAATCAATGATATGAAATACGGTTTGACGCATGTCATCATTCAAATAACAACCGTTGATTTATCATTTACAGGTATTTGAATATAGTGCAAGTGTTCTTAGCTGGTCATTCTTGAGCTCAGGTGTGTTGATATTTAACCTACCTTCAACTTGAGAATTTGTAGAATTTGTAGGCCACTCTGCGATCGTTATTGTCGCTTCGTTGGAGAACGATTTTCCCACCGAGTTTCGTGCCACGCATCGATACTTTGGTGCCTGTGTTCTTATTCCGTGGAATACAAGGGCGAGCGATGAAACATTGCCATTTTGGACCACTGTTTCATTTGAGACTGTCGAGTTGTTTTCCAACCAACTTATCCGCGGACGTGGGAATCCATCTACGGCACATATCAGGGTTACGATGGCAACGCCTTTGGTAAGGTAGAGAGTAGTGCTTTGGGGATGCATAGTAAAGATTGGTTTCCATAGTACTAAAAACAAGAAAAGACAATGTTTGTAGTCTAAATTGCCAGGGGACAATCGACGTGTCCACCGTGCAGTTTGCTCACAATAAGACAGAAAGATAATAATTTTCTAAAATATTAAAAACAAAGCCGTACCACATGGCATATCTTATATTGCGACCCTGGTATCGAAAGGGAAATGAACGATTTTTAAGAAGATGATGGTTACAGGGCCGCCGGGTTTCCTCTCATTCTATTTCTGATCTCGTTTCATCCATTCAGTCTACCGAATGTGAAGTAAGTCAATGTGAATGGAAGGTCTGACTTTTCCTCCTTTATTACAGGGATATTGACTAAGACAAGGTTTTTTTGAACCAAATCAAACACTATTTCACCACCTACAAAAACAAAAAAAGCGATCTTGGAAGTCGATTATGTTCCTTATGGTCACCTTCTGCAAGCACAGCCCTTCTGGACGGCCCACCATAATTAGTACCTAAAAAGCGGTCACTCCGGCGCTCGATCCGATCCTATCGGAAGTAAGTTTGGGCATTTTTTATCGAACCATTGCTATTTTGGCAATATTAATAAAAACAACACCACTGACTTTTCGTCGACTTCAGCAGCTATTAACTAAGCTTCGAAAATTTTCCTAGTGTGTTTTTGTGTTCCATAAGCCAACAGCCTACTGATTCAGTTCGGCGAACTTGCCAGTATACCCCCAAAGTCTAAAAATCAGAATATGCATTGAAATAAATCTTTGCTATTAAGATAGGAGAACTTCTTTTTCAAGCTTCAACATTCTACTTTGTGTTTATGATTCATAGTGCAACTGAAAGCTATTACGTACATTATTCTATATCTAACAGTACTGTACATCTCCATACCACTTGCTTTATTAGCTTACCTGACAAAGTCATAGTAGAGGACCTGTTCCAACCCGTCGGGTTCTTTGCCTCGCACCAGTACTCTCCTTGGTCCTTTGGGCTGACGGATCCAAAAGTTAACATGGAATGACCCTGGAATCCTCTTACGGAAGAATGTAGTAAGCGGTGGCCATTCTTAAACCACGCGATAACTGGGAGGGGAATCCCTGACGCTTGACAGGTCAGAACAGCTCTACTTCCGGAAAGAATCTGCAGCTGTTTTGGTGAATGGATACTAAAACGCGGTGGTGATGGTTCTGTAATAAAATAGTATATTTGAAAACTCTAGGTCGTGTGAATTAAGAAATTTCATGATATATTTTTCAGCGAGAGGTAGGAAGTAGTAAGATTGTTATTTCAGTGGAAGTGTTTATTACCATAATAGTCCAGGGCTTTCATTGGTTGCCAAGTAACGTTTTCCTGTATGCTTAAGTGGTCGTCATGTTCGTTGAATGATAAGACGGAAAAAACAAAAGAAAACAAAAAAATATGACCACCCAGCATAGTATAAAAGAACTAAAGAGCAGACCCTGCGAGCACAGATAAATCTGTGATTTGTATTGGTGATTGTATTATAATTTTTCAACTCCCTTGAGAGATCGAGTTAGTGGCAGCCTATTGCACTTAAATAAAGCTTAAATCGTAATTAAGGAATAACTGGGTGTATTGGAGATTACCTCTAAATTCCAAGCTCCATGTACCCTCTGTACAGGTCATCTGATTGTGGGCCCAGCAGGTGTAATTACCAGAATCCTTCTGTGTGGCATTTTGGATCGAAAACGTACACACTTTACTGTCCTCGCTGTCTACGTCTCCGTCACGACCTCCGCAGTCTTTTACGTAAAGGCCAACATCGTTGAAGTAATATTGTATCCAATACGGTCGGCCATTGTACTGACTTCCATAATTTTCTTTTGAAGCGTTGCTGGTACAAATGACTGTTACGTTGTAGCCAATTGGAAGGACGTGTTCATCCGGGAATTCAAGAGTGTTTATCTCTAAAGTAGGTGCAGCCGAAACTGCAAATAATAAGTAAGAAAAAAATCACCACTGGTCAGGCTATTGTGACAGTTCTCATTATACGGCTGTCGGCAGACTGACGATGAATGAATGCGTGAAAGAACGAATAAATGGGCGAATGAATGGTGGATGGATAGATGGATGGACGTTGGATAGATGGTTGGATGGATGAAGGTAAGCATTAAGCTGGGTGCGTGCTGGCTGGCTGGTTAAATGGTTGTAGTCATTTGATGAATGGACGATGGACGGATGGATGACTGGAAGGATGTCTGGGCACGGTTGTTCAAAAACCGGTAAACGCTAACCAAGGATTAATAACAATTTAACCAAGGTTCCTGTTTCTCTTATTCAAAAGAGTTTTCACAGAAGATTACAAGTGGCCGTTTGAAACAACCAAAGACAAAATGTAGAGCAAAAAAGGTTCACAGGAATCCGTATCATTTGGCTACAAAACTGACTTTAAAGTTGACGCTAAATCTGGGTTAGCTTGATCCTGCTTTGAACAAACGGGCCCTTGCTGGTTTCCGAATGGTGGATGCGTTACTGGAAGGGGTATAGATTGTTTGAAATCACCGACCAAAAGAGGTTTGTCAGATAAAAAAAGAAAGATTCTTTCTAACTGAAGTTTGTGGAATCACATTAAAAAAAACCTTAAGTCAGGGTCGGCCAGGGTTTTTGGGTATACGGTATACAGGGGCTTTGTAAATCGGGGATACGGTATATTTCAGCTGAAATATGGGTATTTGGTATATCATGTTTTTTGAATTCCAGGTGTAAAGTATATCTACCTTTCCTGAGCTTGTGATTACACATCCCAAAACGCATGAATTTAGACCGGTTCATGTTATTTAAAAATAAAGTTCAGCTGAAAGTCTTAATCCGAGTCAAAAAGACAATGAAAGGAGACAATGGAGACATGTACATGACGTTGTTGACCTCATGGCTATGATGACCGCTGAACTCATGCTACTTGGACAAGGTGATTCTGGACCTGGCGTGACATCAGTGACATCCGGTAAAAGCACATGGCATGCGGACCGATCGTGACAATGACCACTCGAGCGATTTTTCTGCCGGTTTCCTGTTTTTTGTACCGGCTCGGTGAACCAAAACCAACCGAAAAATGGTCAACTTATATGAAAATAAGTGAAGGAAGCTTTTCAGATTTTAAGAAGCGTTTTGTTCTGGACGGCTACGGAGGGTTTCAAGACAAAGCGCGCAAGTGTGGCATCGATAAAATTGATTTTTCGATTGGTGTGAAGCATGAAAAGCCTGATCCGCCAGATTTCCCTAGTGGCAGATTTTTTACTGTCAGCTCAGAAGACGAGTGGAGAATATACCAGGATTTTATGTTGGAAGATAACGCTAAAGAACACGAGCTTGTCGGTGAGTTTTCCAAGTTTTTGTATTAGCTATTAGTGTAATATCCTAATAACCAGAAACTTAGGTTAATTTTTAAACCCAAAGTTTTAACTGAATGTTTCAGCAGAGAATCCAGGCTGAGAAAAAATAAAAAATAAAAGGAGAAGCTTTTATTTTTCAAGTTTTGTACAAAGCATATCCTACTTTAGAAATACTGTTCACTTACGGCACTGTTTACATGGACACGGTTTCATTTGTTACCGCATTGCTTTTGATGCAGTAACGCCTTTCGTTTGCACGTCGCCGATCAAGACCACTGTTGAAACCGGGTCGTTTTGAAAACGCTGTCAGCGATTTTTTTTAAACTTAACACTAATATTTTTAAAGCGACTGAAGCAAAGGTTTAGCGGCTGCTTGAGATTGGTCCAACTAGCGTATGGGAAAAACGAATGGTTAGGGTTAGGGTTAGAAAGAGACGGCAGCGAAACTTGTGAAGAAGGTGCCGATACAGTTTATGCATTAGATACTAGCATCGGAAGACTGAAAATGATCACTAGCACACTCGCTTTGACGACGTTTCTTGAAAATCTTTGGAAGTTCCTAACGGCATTCCAGATGACTTCAGATGGCGTTAGCTGTTTGGAAGAAGCTATCAACCTAACTCAAAGTTACTACTCTTTTCTCGAGAAAGCATCTTTGAAGGTAGGGTAGATAAAGGGGTCCACTGCTAAAACGCGAGCCGGACCAGGTGGAACTCTGTCCACGGCAACTTTAAACTGGGTTGAAATGATCCTTTCAGGTCTCAACCGCCTCAAAGAAGATGTAATCCACCTAAATCCAGAGTACTTGGAAGGACATCAAAGTTCGAAGTTTATTGACCCTTTTTGTAGAGAACTTCTTTTCAAGTATGAGGGGTGGAAATACGGTCACGCCCACAGTGCTAAATTTCTGCCAGCGTTTTTCAAGATGCGCAAATGAACTGCTTAAACGAGTAACGAAGAATCCATTCAACTACTTCACTAGTCCCAAGGCTTTCTACTATCTGCAGCCCACGATGAAAGATGTTCTCATCCAGTTTTCAGAATTAGCGAAACTGCCAAAGCCCGGCAAGGGTTGTTCAGCACCAAAGCAGATAGCTGAGCTTCGACAGTGGGCATCAGTCCATGGAAAAAGTGTCCGTCAAAACACGACAAGAAATATTTCAACCAAAGGCAAGCCTGGAACACTACCATTAAACGTTTACGAAGCCTCGCCTCCCAAGGAAAAGACGGAAGACTTCAATGCGTTACTCCAAGATGCCAGCACCAATCAAAACAAGTAGAGGGAAAATTCTAGCAAAGAGAGAAACGTTCTTTATCCCCAAGGAACATGTGTTGTATCCGCAGAACTGTAGACCAAGATCCTTGCAAACAAGCTCCTTTTACATCGTGAAACTTCTTGAAGACCTGCCAGATGATGACCATATTGCCGATGTTCGAACAGAGTGGTACAGCCAGGACCTTGTGGATCCCCTTCTGTTTACAACCACCGAGAAAGAATACATAGTTTCCAAAGATGGCATAAAAGGAACTGTAAATGCTAGGTGGATTACAGATGACACTATCGAGATTGAAGAAAATGATTATTACATTTACTTGGCGTTGTTACACGCATGAGAAGACAAAGTTCTCTCTTTTGAAGAACCGGAAATTACCGCTGATGATGATTTGATTGAAAGAGAGGTCATAACCGACATGCAACACAGCAGACCCAAAAGAAGCAGGAGAATGGCAGCGACGACGGATGACTTTCTGTTTTATTAAGCGATTTAAGGCAAAATCGCACTTGAACCTACTTTTTATTACTCTTAGAGAACAATAAAACGTTTGTGCGTCTAAAACAACGGATGACGAAATTTCTAGGAACATTTTCTAACGGTTGATCCGAACAAACGAGATGGCGTCGTTTACAGGATTTCCTGTGAGTGCGGCAAAGTCTACATCGCTGACATGGGAAACAGGAAGATCTATGCTTGAAAGAATCAAAGTTACCACGCGCCCGTACCCAGACCGCTGCCGTTGTTGAGCACGCTCACGAGACCGGCCATTATCCGCTTCGAGAGGAGCTAAAGTTTATTGATCGAGACTCTCACTGTGAACAACAACAACAACCTCTTTCTTGACATTTTCCAATGGTTCAATGGTCCTCTCAAGAAATACCAGTGTACCCTTACTATGAGGATTAAAATTCATGAACCATAGCCAACCATCTTCAATCTGATACGTGACTATTCCTTGCGACCGTGTGATCCGTCATCGTGAGAAAGTAATGACAGTCCGGCCCCAGTGTGGATTGACTGATTGCCAGTTCTCAATTAAATGGAGAACGAATGATGCACGTCTGTTCCTTGTTGGTGGAGTTATATAAAGGTAAGACTCAAACAAAATAAGTGCTTGCTTTGCTACTACTAATTTCGGGTATACAGTATACAACGTTTTGATCAATTTTGGGTATATTGGGAGGAATTTGGGGTATTTTTGGGTATTTTGGCGAATTCTTTTCGGTATACTGGTATACCACTACCCCCCCTGGCCGACCCTGTTAAGTCCATATCGTGAAATTTTTGCCGAATGTACTTACTGATTGTACCTGAAAAATTTTGACTTTCAGATCTCCCTTTCAGATCCTCGATTCGCATGCAGGTTCAAATTATGTTATAATTATTAAATAAGCGTTAGCTCTATCTAAAGCTTTATATTGGTGTTTTCAGAAAAATTTGGCAACATGATAAATACTGATAAAAGCTTAAGGAAGAAGGAAGCTGAATATTGAGCACACCCAGTTGGATCCTTGATTTACTTATATTAAGAAGATTTCTGAATAATATATAACTATAATTAACAGCTGAGCGTTATCTCTATTTAAAGCTATACAGTCTATTGAAAACTCGACAAAAAATTGATTAATGTTAAGGAAGAGAAAGATTCCATGATTGTTAGAGATTAGAGAGCTGATCATGAGTGGAAATGTAAGTGAACGCACTGATACAAACAGGACGGAAGACCTTCATTGGATAAACACAGAAAAGTAATGAAACGCAATGAACCGGAACGAACCGGGATGACCCAGAATGTAGAGGGACCCTGATGAAAATTCTGGATCTTTGAAGATCATCATAGGGTCCCTTGAAGATCTTGAAGGGGATCAACCCTCAAAGATCTTCAAGGAACTTGCACAATCTTTCAAAGATTGAGGTTCCTGCAACGATCCTTGAGGCTCCTGCAACGATCCTTTAGGTACCTGCAGAGATCCTTAAGGTCCTTGCACAGATCATCAAGTACCCTTGTGCAGGATCCTGAGTAGAATCGTATCAAACTTGATTTGGATTTTTGCCATTTAGGATCCTGGCTAGGATCTTAGAAAATCATGTAGGACCTTTGTTAGTTTTCTACCAGGGAATGACACTGGAATAAAACGCAACGGAACGGAACGGTGTCAATCACGTTCATTCCGGCATACATTCCTTTTTCATTCCAGTCATGATCCGCTTCATTCCGATGTTTGGTAACGCCACTTTGGAATTCTCTTTCTCAGCTCCTTTGCTTGTGAAAGACTGTTAATCGTGGAAATAACCAGCACGGTCCACTGGGCCGTTATCGTCATTATTACAAGCACAATTGCCTCCCTTCTTGCATTCTTGTACATTAACTGTTCCAACTCGGACTCCACTAGCAAAGTCATTCGCACGACATTTATATTCCAGTAGCTCGTACGCTCTGATACTGTATTTTCCTGGTTTGTTTGGAACCTTGACTTTTGTTGATACACAGTATGGCTTTCAGTCAAGAGCAGCACCCGCGTTAATGTGGGCAGCACAAGTACTTGAACCAGCCATGGCGTGAAAATATACTTTACGTAGACACCCAGGGCAGTAGAGGTTCTGTCTGCAGTATTTGTAACACCCTGCTACCAAGATTGTGCCCCCCGGAGGGGCAGTGAAGCTACGATGTCCTGCAATCCAGAAGAGTACTATTGGATTTCCAACATGGATTGTTCCAACCAGCACTCCTTTTGCGTTGTAAGGTATCGTACCACACCTATCTGCTGGCAAACTGTGTGCCGTTATACTGTAAAATCCATATTTCATGGGAACTGTGGCTTTCACTGCGAAATTATACTTCCAACAGTTCCTAAGCTTGCTAGGATCTCTGCCACCAGAGCACGTGGCCAGTTTACCAAATTTTAAATACATTACGCGTATGCAACGCGGACAGTAGGTTGGATTGCAGAACTCGTAAGAGCCCTTCAGTGTTATTTCTGCTCCTGAGAATTCGTAGAAGTTTTTTGTGTATAATAACCTCTTACTAACTGAACGCGAGGGCCGTACTGGGGAATATTGGCCCGAGGTCGTGGCAGTACGGACCGAGCGCAGCGAGGTCCGTACAAAAACGACCGAGGACCAATATTCCCCAGTACGGTCCCGAGCAAGTGAAGTTAGTAAGTAGTTTATTATATGGCACCATCTTTCGTACGAAACAACACTTCCGTTAGTTCATTCAAGTCAATTTCCGGCGCGACGTCAAGGAAAGAAGCCACCGATTTTAACTGGCTTTCGAATCAGTTTGATGATCGTTGCTGTCGATCGGCAAAAACTTGCGTGGCTCTTGAATGAAAACTGCTCTGCTTCTATTATATGTGTCGGTTTTTCATCGTCCTCTACAACATGACAGTTTTGTTTGAAAATATTTCTTCGTTATGGGCGGAGACAATTCGGGAAAAAGGCTGCGATAAAATCTCACAAACGAGTTTCTCAAACTGGAAATTGTGGTAGCGTGTTGGTCTGTAATGTGAACAAAGGAACACTCGAACTTAAAAAAAAAAGACACTGGAAATTATCTCTCCATCAAATACTGCAAGTTGTTTACTTCAGTGGCTTTATGGAGAACTTTGTGGATGCTGAGAGCATATTTTCGTCGCACCTAACAAAGTTGTTTTTAGCGCGAGCTACAGCAAGAGCGGACTTGTGAACAAACTAAAATTATTTTCAAGGATGTCCACCACAAGAGCAAAAATCTCGCTGAGGAATGAAGGTACACTGTTAGTTTAACACATGTACGTGTAGCTTTAATTTGTTCTTGTGGAA
The DNA here is from genome assembly GCA_964030785.1 of Siderastrea siderea. NCBI lineage: Eukaryota > Metazoa > Cnidaria > Anthozoa > Scleractinia > Rhizangiidae > Siderastrea > Siderastrea siderea. Next base: position 7,295,931 of record OZ034973.1, read on the forward strand.
AGCGCTGACTGAAACGATGGCCAGTATTAAACTAGACAAGAACGTGATCGTTTCCTTTCGATTTACAGTTGCCGATGAAAGCCGTTTGCTAGTTGTTTTACAGTTTTCATTTTTTCTCGCCGAGAGGTTTTCTTATGAGAAACGTACTCTTTTGTTAATGCTGGATTTTAGTTATTATTGTTTAAAAGTCTTGGCCGATTTACTCGGCTCTCTACAGCTTACAGTCTATAGCCGTACAAAAACAAAACCAAAAAAAAAACAATTAGCACACACAGTCACTGAAGAGCGTTGGCCATGCTTTTTTATTCACTGCTGGCGAGTCTTTTGCTTATCTCAAAAAGTTGGTAAAGTTAATTGAGGAGCGCTTTTTCTAAACAGGCGTGTTTACCTCTTTTTTTTTTTGTACCAGCTCCAAACCTTTCCTTTTTTTTATCTTCTTGCGTTTTCGCAGTTTGGATTTTGCTGGAGCGGGAGCGCGAAAAAAAAAATCCAAAAAGGACCGTTTCCATGGTAATGGTCCGTACTGTAAAATCTCGACCGAAAACTAACCAATCAGAACACTCGATTTAGACTGGACTGAATTGCTTGCCATATAATAATGTAAAATATTCACCTGGATGAAACGTCTCGAAGACAGTATGGCTTATCCACAGCGCGAGTAGAACGAAGAGAGGCATCTTTGTGTCGTTTGTTCTTGTTGAAACCTTTATTTACCTAACAAATCGTCTCTTTGAACGAGAATAATACTTATAAAGGAAATATAGAAATGTTGGCTAAAAGGATAATTACAAATAATTTATAGTAATAATTTATTACTTTAATCGCCCCCAAAAAACTGACGACATGATCCAATGTGCTCATAATGCCAATACTAAAAAGCTAAATAATGTATTATAAAAAGCTTACAACTACAACACAGAAGAACGCAATATTATTTCCAACATAACAATTCTAATTGGTCCCCCCGCCAAAGACAGAATACTCTGACTAGTGTTTTCTAATATGCTGGTGATTTATATGTTCATGTTCTCTAAGGCTTCCAGGTTCTAGTTTGTTATTATACTGTACGTACCTTTATGCTGCGATTTAACTGAGACACAGGCAGCACTTCTTGCGTCGTGGAAGATAAGAACTAAACCGATAATCAACAACATACAGTATGTTCTGCAACCTGTGTTACGCACCTAAAATAAGATAAAATGAATTAAGGAATGTAAGTGTTTATGGATATCAGTACAAAATAACGATTCGCCATCTGTTAAAGACCACCGGGTTGCACTCAATTTTTTAAATTCCTTTTTTTTGTTATGTATATGACGCATTTAATTTGTTTATTCACCGTCTTGGGATACAATACGAAATCCTGACTGAAGTGCTTTGACGTTACTATTATAAATATATTATATGATTCGAGTGAATTTCTATGGAAACATTTTACTGAACGACAGTTTGCTTTAGTACTTTATCTTACATGTACAAGCTTAAATTTAACCAGTATAAATTTTACAAGAATATGAAATAAAACAAAATTTCGCCTTTTGCTTTGCCAAAAACGTGATAGCAATTCACTATTATACACAAATGAGCTAGAGCAAACATTGAACACGAAATGTTATTCAATTACACAGGTGCAGATGAATAAAGATAACAACATTGATATTCCCTATCCATCTTTCGGCTTGAATACAACGAAAAGAGATTTATAAAACCTCTTGTGCGAATACGTTTTAAAAGCAAAATAGGAAGGCAAACCGATTAAGTTATTCAATTATCGATTTTGCCTGTTAAGGACCTCGTTAAACTTATGTCATACTAATGTTAAATCTACCAATTCAACTACCAGTTCATTAGGGTTAGTTAGCTCTTGCAGGCTTAATTACCTACCACGAATGGGTCACCATTTACTGAAACTAACACGATGGCTTATGATAGAACAAAAATTCGACCAAATATGCCAGTGACATATTCTATGGCTTCCCTGATAAACTGAAAGTCCATTTTGTTTTTTAGTCTTATAATATTGCAATGACGACACACAATAATTTTATTTTTAATAGTGAGTCGTGTAAACTGTATTTAAACAAGCTGCAAAATATGATTAGAGACACCTTCAAGCAATAGGTGTTTATGTAGACTTTACAAGATCCTAGCGTGCAGCTATATCACAAACTGAGAACAAAAATAGTATAAAAAATAAAGAACACCTTACGATTATTATTCATCGATGATTCTTATCCTCAGCCATTGAGGGTCACCCATGCCTTAAATATCACAAGCCTTGCATGTGCTACTTTGCTCCGTGTTATGAACGTATTCGTTTATTTTCACCGATGATTTTCGAACGCGTGCGGTTTAGTGAATTTACCGGTACTTGCAAAACATATCGAATATCATGCCCCGTTCGCTAGTAGACACCTGTTATTCAATGTCATGACAACGGTGTCTTACAAACACCTATTATTCAATGTCATGACAACGGCTTCTCACACCGACTTATTAGCCAGTAAACAGCAAAGTCATTGACACCAAGGAAAGCGAAACAACTGTGCGCAAGACTTTATTTTCTAAGATAGTTTACCAAGTATTCGCGGATGTACTAATGCTTGCAATTTTTGTTAATTTCTTGTTAAAAAATCACTGACATTGTTCTTGACATCATTCTTATGAACTTGAAAATTAAGATGTCGCGTCAACCAAGCTTTTTAACAGTAGAGTTGGTTTTAGATTGCGAGCAGTCTCAATTTTCGCTCAAGGATAGTCGCGAGCGAGTGCGAAAATCGCTTGCTGGCTGCGTGTAACGTGACGCGTGTGTGTAGTGAGCCGCCTCACCTTCCTCGCTGCCCCGGTGACAGCGGTGGCAGGCGAGCGCACTCACCATGGCGCCATTCCCCGCTCCCCAACCCCTATTTTGTGAACAATGACGAAACAATCCATAACGACAAACTAGAACTGCTTTTATTATTTTTATCGTCTCAGATGTTGCGTTTAATATAAACTAACGACTTTTCAATAGGGACCAGTCATCATGGCGAAGTGGTCAGGTGGTGGTCAAAGCGAATTCTTTAAAACGCCTACAGCTGCCTTTGTTTAAATATCAGCGACTTTCGTTGCCGTTCCACTACGATATTATTGCGACTCGAGTGATTCGTAGCATTAGGAGCAGCGGGCATGCAATGTGAGGGGAGAATGGGTCAAAAATTACACAGTCAAGGGTCCCTCATGGTAGCCTTTATGCTTCATGCTTCATGCTTCATGCAGTGTGAACAAAAACGCGTCAGATTTCCCAGTCAAGGCACAGGCTTACCGTCCTCTGTTTGTGTGGTGGGCTGTGCATTTAAAATAGCTGTGTCGGTATATCAAATTAGCAAAACTAAAGCCGAAATTTAGGAGTTTTAAAACCGAGGAAAATGTTTTGATTTGTGTTTCTGTGTTTGTTTTGACAATTTAAGGCTTGCGAAAGCGATGTTTGAGTTAGATTTGATCGCGGATAGACCTTTAGGATCGAGCCCAGGCTTTTGAATACGACCGTCAATTTGCTTTCTCCCTGTGATTGGCAAGAAATCCGAACTCAAAGGAATTCGAAGAATGCATTTTTCCTTCACAATTTGAATTCGGGTGCGACAAACTGCCGCCCCTGGCCTCCCCACGCGAAACGTTTGGCCCGAGACAAAATCTGCTCTCTGTGGTCAACCAAGTGGCGAGTTTGACCAACAAAGGAACCCAGTTGAAAGACACGCGATTTTTTAAATTTCCCCTGCGCGTAGACTGAGGGTCGCTGGGCGCAAAAATTCAAAATAAAACAAAATGGAAGACGCGAATTCAGGCCAGCCTAAGGCCAAGAAGAAAAAGACCGCGGAAAAGGGAAATGAAAAACGGTGGTGGTACGTTGAATTTTATTCGTTTCTGTATTCATATTTGTACCTATTGTTTTATACATTTTACATACTTGCCGTATTCTTACACTTTTTACACATCTTACTTTATATTCGTATGTAGGTCCACTCGGAATATTTTTCTTATCTCTGATGATGCAGTTGATCTGCGAAAGCTTGGATTTCAGATTGTAATTTTTACAGTAGTGTTAGGCCTTATTTGAACCTTTAAATCATTAGCACGTTGAGTTGTTTTTTTCTTTTTTTTATCTTGTGTGTGTTTGCCATTTACCATTGCCATTACCATTTACTATTGCTTTTTGATGGTAAAATCCAACCGTGAAAAGGGCGGTCGAATGAGAATAAGCTTGAATTCCCCACTGATTCCTTGGTCCCAGTGTTGAAAAAAGCTGTCGCTTGCTTTCCACCAATTCTCCGGCGGTAAACGATAACACCATTACCAAACACTTCACTTACTATGATGCAAACTTCTTTTCCTTTCAAAGTGAGACGAAGATCCTTCGCTTTTTCCAAAATCTTATCCAAGAAAATGTTTTCTCAGGATTTTAACTCATAGTTCTGTGTTAACCTGTCATGAAAACGGAAAAATGGAAGCCAGTTAAACGTAACGAAACGATTTCGCATGATCTTAGGGGCCGTCGACATATTCACAAGTTCCCCGCTTAACGTCCACTGGACGTTTAGGGATGGAGGGGGTTGAGGAAAGTCAAGATTTGGACATTAGAGTGGGGATTCTAGGACAAAACCAAAATAACGCGTTGAGAAAACACATTTTACTTCTGTTGATAACAGAACATGAAGAGAAAAACGTACCACAGTAGAAAATGAGAACAAACTTGGTGCCGCTGTGATCTACGTAGTTTGTCACTTATGAAGATGGAGCAGAAGGAACACGCGCTCGCTAGATTTTACAAAACTAAATTCATCGGCTCCAGAAAACCATGGAGTGCGAAATTCCAAGTGGACGTTAAGGAGGAGTGGGGGGAGGGGGTCCAACCTTAACGTCCAGTGGATGTTAAGCGGGGAACTTGTGAATATGTCGACGGTCCCTTAATAGCTGCTGTTGTTTGGCGATGGCAAATGGCACACACACACAAGATAAAAAAGAAAAAACAATTCAACGTACCACCACCGTTTTTCATTTCCCTTTTCGGTCTTTTTCTTCTTGGCCTTAGGCTCGCCTCTCGGAGTCCGCGTCTTCCATTTTGTTTTGTTTTAAATTTTTGCGCCCAGCGACCCTCAGTCTACGCGCAGGGGAAATTTAAAAAATCGCGTGTCTTTCAACTGGGTTCCTTTGTCGGTCAAACTCACCACTCGGGTGACCACAGAGAAGATTTTGTCACGGACCAAAACTCTCTCGTAGGGACGCCAGGGGCGGCAGTTTGTCGCACACGAATTCAAATTTTAAAGGAAAAATGCATTCTTCGAATTCATTTGAGTTTGGATTATTTGCAGATCTTAGGGAGAAAGCAAATTGACGGTCCCATTCAAAAGTCTGGGCTCGATCCTAAAGGTCTATCCGCGATCGAATCTAACTCAAATTTAGCCAAAACTTTGTTCGAAGACTGTTCTTTCGAGGGCTAAGATTTTTTGTGTGAACGAATCGGGCAAATACGACCTTTTTGGTGAAATGTTCGACTGGGTAGTGTAATTTGCGTGTCGCATAGTTGCATGCCTTGTTCTCTTTCTCTACTTGCGAGCGAGTCCGACCGTTATTTTGAAAACATCTTTTGGGAGCCGTAAATCGCCAAAATAAACACAGAAACACAAATCAAAACACCATGGCAGCAATTTTATGAGTTTTTATTTCATTTTCCTCAGTCTTAAAACTCCTAAATTTCGGCTTTAGCTTTGCTAATTTGATAAACTGACACAGCCATCATAAATGCACAGCCCACCACACAAACAGAGAATGGTAAGCCTGTGGTCAAGGGTGCCTCATGACAGCTTTTGTGTTGACATCGCACACGCTCTGCTCCCTCCGCTGCAAAACAATTCTAAATGACAATGAAATCCGCGTAAATAGTCGCCAAAATACCGCCAAAATCGCCGGCAGTTTACGAGAAAATTAAACAAATTAAATTCGCATCAATAATCGCACGTGGTGACCAACCCAAGTCATATATAATGATCGTTTCCATAGCCAAGCGAAACAAATCACGTGGGCAAAGATAAATTATGCAGTGTGGGGAGGGGTGAAAATATTTTACTTGCCAGGGAGGGGAGAAAATTTAAAATGGTACAAATTATTTAAGCAATATATCACACATTTCTATGGTTTATTGGCTCAATGAACCACGCGGGATGTTGGAAGAACAAGAGAAGAAATTGTAAGTCACGAGACGAAGGCGAGTGATTTACAAGCTTTTCGAGTGTTATTCCAATATCCCAAGTGGTTATTGAGCTAATAAACCATAGAAATGTGTGGTGTATTGCTTTTATATAATAACTACATTTTCCACGTGGTTTACTGGTATAATAATCAATAGGTATTGACCAATCACAGCGCGCGCATTATCTTCAGTTATTGCATCAACTATTATATATTTTATATCACGATTTTTATGTCAGTTCCGGTTGTTCCGGTAGTTCCGTTGGTTTCGTTCCGTTCCGGTGTTCTGGTGTTTCTGGTTTTAGCACGTACCCTACTGAGTTATAATTTTTGTTTGTTTATCGGATGAATTTCAATTCTCAAGATGTAAACAATGACGTCAGCAAGGATTTCCCTATTTATCAACAAAAACAATAACAATAACAACATCAATAACCATAACAACAACATCAATATAAACAAGAGCAATTTCAACAACAGCAACAACAACAGCAATATAAACAACGACAAGAACAACAACAACATCGAAAACCATAACAACAACAACAACACCACCAACAACAACAACGACAGCAACGTAATAAAAAGCTTTATTGTACCCTTGTCATACATATTTTGCATAAATTGTTCATTCAAGTGTTTGATGAACGGGATGAAATCACAAAGGGACTGATAAATAATGCCAGTTGCACCTTATTATGCTGTATTCCAACCTCCTGACTCCTCAGTTGCTTTGAAGCGCAACTGAAAATATACATAATAGTACAGTAACAACTGCAAACTATACGTGTATTCTGCCTGAATACGTTTAGAGCGCATATAGCTCTATACAACCAGGAATGTTATGGACGCACAATAGGAACACATTTTAAGTTTTTCCCTTGCTGAAACTTGTAAACCTTGACGGTCCTTCAAGTGTGAAGCTGAAGGTTTACCTATAAACGTTTGTGTTCATTATTAAAGCCCAAAAAACGACCACACCATAGCTTAACGGGTGGCAGTGTAACTGACCCGTCTTTGCTTAAAATTTTTAACCCAAGCATTTTAACTGTCAGTGCAACAAACATTCTATTTACTTTTCCATTAGATACAAATTGTCAAACTGTGTAAACGGGAAGGGCAGACAAAATTTCATATCCAAATCAACTGCCTCCGTGTACCTGTATGTAGCTACGGGCCTGGTTCAGTTAAAATACTTTGTTTGACCGAAAAACTCAACTGGCAGTCCATGAAGGTGGCAGCGCAGAGCAGAGGTGGCTGTTTACGAGAAGGGACACCGAGGGCCGTTCAATTGTTTATAGATCTTCATTGAAATATCAACCTACAGACATACGCGTAAGCTTAGAAATACTAAATAGCGTAAGAATATATACTAAAATGTGAACAGTGGAATGTAAATTAGATTTCTAGACAAAGTCAAAAAAAAAAACATCTATTGATGAAACACCGCTTGAACCTTTCAGTCCTAACATGCGGCAAATCGTAATCGTGACCCCTGACCCCCTGACCCCGTGACCCCGCAGTCTCCTCGTACGCTTCATGGGGAGAAGATCGTTCAAACAATGGTTATAAGTGGTCACCTTCGTTCTCGAATCAAGTCGGCTATAGGTGTAAACTTCGCAGTATAGCCATATTTTACCGCACGTTGCAAAACTTACCGCACGCTTGCGCGCCAGGCACAAATAAACGCTGGGTTCACTAACCCGAATTAAATGCGGGAGGGCATTCCATTGAGGAAATTGACTTATTTTTACTTTTTATTTCTATTATTTACTACACATAAGCAACAGAGCTATTTGTTCGTGATTCTTTTCTAGATCGCTAAGCGAGATGTTGCAATCGTTCAAATACAACTAATAGAGAAAATTAACACTGAGCAACAGCGAAAAACTTTGACAGAAGCTTTCAAGCAATCGTCACTAGATAGCAAGGCTTCACAGGCAAAGATGGCCAGATTCGATTGTAGAAAGAAGATACAAGAAGACAAAATAAACCAACGAGAGAACGAGACACACCTTAGAAAGGTGAGTTAGTGTTGTGTGAGGTACAACTATGTACACATACTACTGTTATGATGGAGATAAGCGAGACAAACTATACTAGAAAGCTCATGAAGCCCCCCCGGTACTTATTTAAGTATAACATCAGGCCTCGAAAACGGAGGTTGGGAGTGGGAGGGGGGGTGGGGTGGGGGCTTATTATAGAGCGGAATTAACAAAGAGAGGGATTCTTATTTAAATCATAAATTATAGAAAAAATAAAACAACTTAATTTTTTCCTGTAAATTATAATACAACATTATTTTATATTTAACAAATAGATTGTGTCTCATAGCTTTGCAGTTACAACATTGTTTCAGATACCCTAACTCGACGACAAAGCAAACTAAGATTCCCTGCAAATTGATTTAAACTTGATTTATATTTGCTCGACAGAAATAAAAGTTTGATATTTGGTCCTCTTCTTTTGTCTCATATTAATCTTCTTTTGTGTTTATACCTAACATTTCAACTATTATGTTAAATTTGTCCCGATTTGGAAAGGGTGGCTTCATAAAAAGTGTAGGGGGGGGGGGGGGAGTATGATGTGATATTAAGGTCTGACCGAGTTCCAGTCACAAGCTTTGATACTCAGGTGCAAATTTTCACGTCCTTGACGGAGTCAAACACACGACCTATCAAGCGCCTTTAGGATGTTCCAGTCATTTTTTAGGGCCCAACCACGCGTTTCTACGTCTCGTTTGTATTTGGAAAGGGAGGTTTTAGAACCGCATTTTCGAGACCTTTTTTGAAAATTGTCCAGTTTCGTTGCGTGTTCGGTCGCTTGTGTGCGGTTGGAAGAGCTAACTGTTTTATCATCTCGAGGTTAAAATCTCGTACCCAGATCTCTTGTGGACGAAATGTTAGAAAGAAAGAAAGAAAGAAAGAAAGTAAGAGAGAAAGAAAGAAAGAAAGAAAGAAAGAAAGAAAGAGCGTATACATAACTCCAGGTTGGGAGAATAGAAGTGCACTTAAATACGTTACTTACAAGGCTCATATGTGATATACGTAGAAGGTTTAAGCTACAAGTGAGAATTAAAAAGGTGCAAAATGAAACATCATATCATGAGTTCTTTTTGTATGTAGTTATATAAAAAAAAGAATGGTATTTTAAGTTAAATATTTGTAATTTATGACATTTTCGTGATGTCATCTGATCTGATCTCATTTTATCTAAATTCACTTAAGGCAGCCATGTATTACATGTAAAAACGGACACCAGGGAGAGGCGTGGCCGTTGCTGGTGGGGAGGGGGTGGAGGGTGGAGGTGGCATTGGGACTTTAGGGGTTGGTAGGTAGTGGTGCATCAGTGCCCCATCCCATCCCAAAATTGTACCAATTGGAAACTTTCATTGCCTCTTTCCTCGATTAACCATGTTAGCAGTTTGAAGGGAATTATTATTTTTCATTCGTTCCAAGAAGGGCGCAATTATTCAACGCAAGCTATTACTCAAGGTCAAGGGACATTATTTTGCGGATTAATGGACTGACGGCTGAGTCATTGGAGAAGGTAAGGCACACTTTGAATTCAATAGAAACACGGAGTGAAAAGTTGGATAAGATTTTCCTCCTTTTGTTTTGAAATCCTTAATTAAATAAAGATTACTAAAACAATATTTTTTCTGCATTCCTGTTAACTATTGAACCTTTAAGATGGCTACCGAGGTGTATAACTCTGGGTGCAGCAGTATGATGCAGACTTGGATAACAGACAGGGAGAACAGGGAGGGAGAAAATTTAAAATGGTACGAATTATTAAAGCAATATATCACAAATTTCTATGGTTTATTGGCTCAATAAACCACGCGGGATGTTGGAAGAACCCGAGAAGAGATTGTAAGTCACGAGCCGAAGGTGAATGTTATTCCACCATGGTGAGTATTATTCCAACATCCCAAGTGGTTTATTCAGCTAATAAACCATGGAAAATGTGTGGTATATTGCTTTTATATAATACCTACTAAGAAAAACAATATTAACAATATTTTCTCTGCATTCCTGTTAACTAGCGAATGTTTAAGATGGCCACCGAGGTGTATAACTGGGTTCAGAAGTATGACGCAGACTTAGATAACAGGCAGGTTAGTGACGAAAAAAAAAAATTGGGCCACATGCATGGCAAACATGTGTCTTGCTAAAGGTGATAGTTCTCCTTATCCGCGCTCCTTCAATGGTCACAGCTGTTGTCGTCAAAGCATATATAGAAAACCATATTTAAGCTACAGATTTATCTCACGTGTAAGGTGAACTTGATTTGGAATTACTCTAACACTCTAGCTATTTGCAGTTGCTAGAGAGAGCAAAGTTGCCCACGTTATTAAATAGGCCCTTGCAGGACATATTCATTCTAATGTACAAAGTGAAACATAATTGAAGCCCTATAAATATTCGTGATATTTTTAAGGAACATAATTCATCCTATAACTTAAGGTAGTCGGATTTTTCCATACCTAGATACAACACAGTAACCTATGGAAAACATTCGTCACGTTATTTAGGCCCCAAATTATGGGGCAAACTATCAACGGCAGATAGATCAGCTAAGTCGCTGGCCGCTTTCAAAAACACTATACGTTAGTGAAATTTAAGTACACTGTTAGATGATAGCTACAAGGACTGTGCCCTTTGTAATACTTTAATAATCATAAATTTCTAAATATTTCCTAATCATAGATTTTATTGTTAATAGTTAGTGCTAATTATTTGTATTTTATTTGCGTCCCCACATTTATAGTATAGGTCTTTCCCAAGCTATAAGGTTTGACACTTGAATAAAGCTTCTGCTATATAATACCAAATGAATTAGTTAACAAACTGCTTAAGTGTAATCTACAGGTTTTACTGAATTTTGTGTACGAAATCCTAAAGTGTGACTTTTTAGATGACAGATGGATTAGGCAGTGCCTTCATGGGGTACCTTAGATTACACTGCACTGGTTGGGAAGGAAGTCTTGTTGTGTTTGTTGTTTCAAAAAGGTACTTTTGAGTCTGTGCATGAAACCCTGAGGAGTGACTATTGAAATGAAAGTTATTGCGCACCTTTCTCCTTTATTGCTGTTTGTTTTGCGGCCTGGCTAACTAAAAATGGAACTAATTCGAATGAATAACTTTTCAATCCGTATTTTTTATTCAATCTGCAGGAAGAATACGATCTCTACACACGCATGTACGAGGCCGATAAAGCCGAACTCTCAGAGCTTGAAGCTCGGTTTGAAGTCTTAGAGAAACAATACAACGCCGTCATGGAGGAACGACGCCTCTTGGAAGAGGAAAAGGCAAGAAAGCTTGAAGAAGAAAGACAACAGAGCCAAGCTGCCACAGCTATCCAAGCGGCTTGGCGAGGGTACCAGTTTAGAAAGATGATGCGAAGCAAAGCAAAGAAAACAGGAAAAAAGGGGAGGGGCGGAAAATGACTTGAATTACGCAGAAACGCTGATCAAAATACACTTCAATTTTGTTTACTTTTTATTAAGTTGCACAACCTTATCTGTCGAAGAAACGTGCTGATGTTTAACAAAAGATTTCTTGTGTTTAATGGTACGGCAACCGGGCTTTTTTCACTTAATTTGTTACTATATACGTCGTATCACTGTTTGTAAAATAGAAAACTTGTTGTCATCTTGTGCACACATGACTAGTTCATAATTATTTTATACAATATTGAAACAATTTTTACACAATAATTTTGCTACAATGAAACCTTGCTTTACTGATCGTCAACCAAGCGAATTGTCCTTAGGTCCTAAGCGTGTGGTCCTTTCTTGCTCATACAGGTTCTCTTAAATCAACCAAGAATGTAAAACGGTCTTCATTTGCTCTAGATATTTCTTTCTCACACTGTGCGTTTTCGTACCACGGACCAACGTGAAAATGCATGGTTTTGCAGTCTAAAATTAATCTTCTCAATGTAGACTCCCATCCAACAGGAACAAAACGTCAACAAAAGGCATAGAGGGTTTAATTATGTCATATTCTACATTTCTAGCATGAAAAATGTCCAATTTCCACCGTGTTTTGACCATTTCTCATTTTGAGTGAAATCCAAGATGGTGGCTTGAGAGCTAATTTCCTAAACACTTTATTCAGATTTATTTTAAACTTGGTCTTGCTCAAGATCGTTTGATTTCTGTTCCTCGAAGAAGGGGACATTGATGTAGGTTCTCTGTTAAAGAATGAAAAGGCGGTAAGAAGGCAGCGTTAGAAAATTAACATAAATATCTTCATCACCAGGAAAAAGCAATAGAAGGACATAAATACGGTTTTAGTGATAGAAGTTTTTACGGATTAAAGCTATTCGCAGGCGACTTTGTCCAACGTGGCGTTCAACAAGAGGCATGCTTCTTCGGATCTACCTAAAGTAGACAAGCTTACCTCTTTTTGATGAAGTATTTCTTGTAGTGTTACATGAAGTTCCTCAAAGGACGGACGATCATCGGGAGAACTCTGCCAGCAGCGTGACATGACTTCATAACTGAAATGAAGTATTACCAGTTAAAATCGTAACCTCGCAGCTAAATGTCATTTTATGATGACACTGTGGCTGAAAGATGACAAAAAGGTGAAGTGAACACCGGGAATTTTAGAGTTCTCCAGTTACGAACATCTGAAAAGTTTGCGTTGTTTTGTTTTCAGACTGTTAACATGGCAAAATTGTGTGCTTCTTTCTTGAAGGTATTCGTGTCACAGTATTGCGCTAGATTCGTGTGACTTTACGGGTATAGTGAATGATTTTCTCGTTTCCTTGTAGGGGATCGAGAGGCTGGGATGTTAGAGGGTGTCACATTTGGTGTATCATGGCCAGAAATCCCAGACATGACACCCGCGGAACGGCAGCGGCTATCTGGTATTTCCGAACAAACATGGCTATTATGTTCATAAAGAAAGGTATGAGGTGAAAATTAATATTTGAGCTTATGATAACTTCTAGCGTACCTGTATAAGTTTCCCAGTTGGAATCGACCAGGTGAAAACATCTTCAATCCCACTATATGAAATGCATACCTTCACCATTTCGGTAACACAGTCCATTTTAAGCGTGTGTTTAGCCGTTCTCGCGCTCTTTTTGCCCATCTATTTTCTGTGGGAAATTTTTGAAGCAGCAGTCCTCCACCGCAGCTGGGCAAGTTTCTGTTCAAGTGGTCGATTTTTCCAAGTTCATTCCTTAAAGTTGGCATCGTGTCGCACATACACAGCGATTTTCAGGGAGTTTTAAAACGATTAACAGCCTCCACTTTGACGATGAAAATACGGATATATGAAGATACAAAAGGAGAACCATTCCAGCGTGACCTACCGAAGTGCGCGAGTGAAAACTCGATTTTACACAAAGAAAAAACTAGGCTTTTTGCAGCATCTCCTTCACTTACCCGCCATGTGTGGTACCAAAATAAGGCTTGGAAACCAGGCTTTAAAACCCCGTTTAGAACTGGGGCTAGTGGTTAAACAGTCAGGCTGGTCAGCGCTCTAAAGTTTTTGCATATGTTACCTCTCGCGCAAGGTGGCGGCAATTTTAGTTAGGGAATCAAGTTACAGATGCACACAAAACGGCAAAATTTATTTTAATAATAAGCTTAAACACGAAATAATCACAGCGAAATGATATTGTCTATAAAACGCAAGGTCTGAGTAAGATTAATTAAATCAGCCTTTCATTGTAAAAAGTCAAATGCAAATATTCAGAAAATCTTACATATTGTTTCTTTCGCCGCTGTATGATTCTTTCAACGTCGTATAGTTTCTCCCTTTTATATTTCTTGCGGGTGGTGTCGAACAAAACGACAGACGAAAGATAATTCAGTTGTAAATAGTCGACCTGGGTGCCTGCACGTCTTTCAACCGCCATGTTGGTTTTTCTACTATTTTGGAGGAAGCTGCGTACTGCTGCGCGGGCTCAAATGTCCAGGATTCCTGGCCATGTTTGGATGAGCACTCTCCTCAGTTCAACTTGTCAGTCAACGTAAAATAACGCAACAATTTGATTTACTATACTTACAGCTCTTCAGAACAATGCGCTGGTTTTTCCAGTCGCACACCATCCTGCAACATTTTATGAAGCTCGACCACGCCCTTCACACCCCTGTAAGGTAGCTCCCCTAAAAAGCACAAGCATGAATGAATCAATGAAGCGATTAACACAAATTTCTGTGTAATGGATAAACGCTGGTGTTGATATAACGAACAGTTCTTCCCTTTCACTGTGGGTCGACGATAAAGTCGATCACGCCTTTTGCTGTACTGTAGTTTCCTTCTAAGTCACACGGTCGCATGAGTGAATGAATTATGCGATAAGTTGATAGAATTTTCTGATTAACAGATGAAAGCTGGTTCTCGTATTTGTGAAAGGGTTGGAGAGAAGGTCGGGGTGGATGGAGGGGGTTGTTGCAGCGCCTTATCCACTACATTGACATGCGGACAACTTACCTAAAATTATCACTTCAGTTTCGAAGATAAAATAAGTCTCTGAAAATTACCTTGAACGGACAAGGATTATGAAGCAATGGAGGAAACTAAGCTCTCAAGATTGACTTCTCTATTTCGCATACAGAGCGGAAATGTTAGGGTATAAGATGACTTTGGAGTTGGAATGGTTTGTATGCCAAGGGCACACACATCATCTCGACCAAACATGCTGGTCTCACTTTACTATGGGTTATATGAATCGTTTAAACTCACCAAGGGTAACTATCTCCCACAGGACAACTCCAAATGACCACCTGGTGAGATTAAGAAAGCGTAAGTACCAGTGATGGAGGTGTTTAAAATGATTTAGAGGCCCAGAATGACAGTTAGCCAACCGACAAAAACGCGAAACAGTGGATATCCCATTTTGATTCACTCTGTGCCCGTCAGTTGGCCCTGTTCTTCTGAAATACAAGAAAGCAATTAACCGGAATGGTACCTCAATGAAGCGGAATGATTCCATCCCGTTCCATTTCTGTTCCTGCCAGTACATTGCGATGTCCCTCCATTTCATTTCAGTTGAGGAGAGAGGTGTGGCTCGGAATTTGCGGCAGGGGAGTGCTGATCAGAGGGGAAAACCCATAACTAATTTTAGACCTAGCCTCAAAAAAAGTCATTTTTAGAATTTTTGTTTCTATCACGCCAAAACGGCAAAAATACACTGCCTTTTACAGAGAGGGTAACACCTATCTAAGAAGTATTATTAAGCCACTTACACATCTCCTTTGATTGTACTGACTCCTCTCAAGGCTTCCATTGACATCCATAGCCACGGAATGCGTCCCTTGAGGAAAAACGATAAGATCGTTAAATATTGTTTTGCAAGTACACCCAGCAAACTGATGTTTTGGAGGTTTAGCTGATACTGACGATTAGATTAGCTGATTCTCCTTGCTATCTCGGAGTCGCAAGGGGAACGGAAAATTGTTCGAGATAGCGACACCGAGGACGATTTGGTTTGTCAAGATTATGATGCTATTTTGAAAGGGTTTAATTCGCGATAGCAGGGGTCCACTGTAGGTTACTTTCCAAAGTCCTGTCTATAAATAAGCCTCCATCCCCTTCCGAATCCCACTTAAGAGGGGTTGCTTCTGATGAAATAAGACATTAACCAATCAACACAATGCCTAGGTAGAAAAACTGCAAAAATTAAGACTGTTCTTTTTTGAAAGCAAGGAAGAACTCAACTATTAACAGAACTATTAAGTTATTTACCTCTGTGACCTTAATGTATTGCCCATCAGTCGATATGTTGCGTGCCATTCCAAAATCTGCCACTTTCGCTACCAGGCCATTTCCAACCAATACATTTCTGGATGCCAGGTCGCGATGAATACACTGTGCGTAAGAAGGACAAGGAAGGCTGAATATACCTGAATTCGCCGAGCAAGTAGCCCAAGTCATATTGTTTCTTGAGCATCTCATTATTTACAAGATCCTCTTATTTATTGCTAAGGGTAAATAGTTATCTTCAGTTGATGTTCTCCTTGAAACCGTTCTGAAAAATTTGGGCAATCTTTTTGTCCAGAGGTTGGCTAATAAAAGTACCTAGTACGCTGTAGAGCAATTGTTCTGCTTACCTGTTTACTTTCCAAATGTCTCATACCACAGGCAACGTCTGAAGCAATGCTTAACAGTTCTCTCTCGGTCAGCTTTGACCACATGTTAGTGTAAGCTGGATCGCCACTCTGAGTCTGAACATGACTGTCCCGAAGTATTTTATCAAGACTTCCGCCGGAAACAAACTCAATGACGATGCAGAGCGGTTCTGGAAAAAATGAAAAATGTTCTATAAGGTCCATGTAAGAAGTACATGTCGAATATAAAAATAATAAGAATCAGTTAAAAAAAACCCTTAAATTTCGTCATACACTCCAGAAAATAAACCCTGTCTTACAAAAACCTGCCAAGAAAAACTTGATTGTTCACGAGCAAGCTTTGCTACTTAAAATGTTTCCTTGTCATGTTTCTTAGTTCAACAACTGTGTTGCCAATTTTTACAAGAAGGAGGCTTGTCAAGGAAATACTTGATAAACTTTGTCGTACACACGAGACGTGAATATTAACTCTTCAAATGACGCGTACGCCTTAGTCTTACCTTCAAATGTACAAGCTCCGACTAAGCTAACGATATTGGGATGGCGGCCGACATGGATAAGTGTTTCCAACTCTCGTATGAGTGCCAGACGCTCTTGCTGGTCTGCGTTGTCTGTTAACGAAAAGGAGGCGACATAAGATAAGATTTAAGAATGCTTCAAAGTCTAGTACAGACAACTAATTCCCCTAAGAGACCGGGCTGATACGCTGCGTGTTGTCGTGTTGGAAATTACACTGTGTGTAATTTCCACTGTGCATGATAGTTTCGGCCGACATTTTTGCTGTTACTCGATGGACACGGTTAGTGCTCGATTGGGATAGTCGACTGAGAACTGGTCAAATATTGATATTTATGTCGACCGGTACAGGAAGACCCTCTCTTGACTTCAGCTATTACTGTTAATCACCAGAATCTATATGACTTAGAGATTGATGTTTAAGGCATGTTTTAAAATTTGCTGGGCCCTTACTCTCCACTAAGCTCTCCTACGCATTTTGCTGGATCCTCGGAATGCTTCGCGTAAATTTTAGGATAATTGGGAATTTTGAGTTTAATTTTTATCATTATCTGTGAATTTCAATTTTTAATTGATTGTGATTTCGGTATCGGTAGTTCCGATCGGAAGTCCAACACGCCCACCACTACACACCGCTCGTGCCTTCTCACCAATCAGAAGGCTTCCATTCAATCAGCAAGTACAAACCTTTGAGTCTTTTCACCGCCACTGGTAGTTCAATTCCATCTGTTCGTAAGTACACCCCTTTATTCACAATACCAAACTCTCCTCCGCCTAGCTTCTCTTCAGTTATAACGAGCCTTTCTCGAGGAATTTCCCAGTTTCTGTCTACTGTGGCCATTCCTTGTAGGTACAATTCGTTATCGGTGACTTCTTGTCCGTCCGTTGTGGATAGTGTGCCATCCAGACTGGAATTCGTACTGCCACTGGATTGGCTATTTCGCAGCTGATTTATAGTATCCAATTGCGTGTCATTTTTAATTTGGAGCTGGATGAATTCTTGTTGTGCTTTGATCATCTGTTTTTTAAGAACAGTGAAATTAGTCTTATGACAAAAATAAGTTTTAAAAGAATCAAGTATCAGTTAGCTTAAAAATTATCCCCAGTGTCTTTAAAATGCGACTGGCAAACAACATTATATACACAGTTATTTACAAATGCCCATTTTTTGGCAATTATATTCTTCCTTTCATCTTGCTAACTCAAATATTGCGCCTCAATAATGAATTCGCTACCACTCGCTTTTATTCTTATAAAAGGTTCAACTAAGTTAGCCTTGGATAGATCATTTCAACCTGACAGTAGGGAAGTGTACCTCCACATTGAGCTGATAGTTAGCTCTCTTTCGCTGCTTCTGCTTGAAAACGATCAGAATTATAAGAAGAACAAGAATGGCGACCCCAATGCTAACAGAAGACCAAAGGACTTTCGACAAGCTGTCTGAGGTATCGGAATTACCTGCAGAACAGAAAGATGAATAGCATTTTGTATTGTTATTTAATGATGCGTTCTGATTGCTTATATTAGCTACAACACTAAATACTTAAGAGGGGATGTCCGCTAACATCGAGCGAGTGGTGGCACATGATGAAAAATAAAATTCCCTCATAAATTTTCCACGGATACCGTATGGCAATGTAAGAAACGTGGTGGATTTTTTTTCTTTAAAAAAAGTTTTTGAGCCCGAAAAAAAATATAACACGTTTAGGCCACACGTGTCCTGTAAACACGCGAAATAAACGTGTATCATACCTTCTCGTAAACTTCGCTCTGTTTGATTCGCATCACAGAATACCCCCATTTTAAGCGTGGAAGTTTGCTTTTGAAGTGTCTATGAAGTAATTGAGTCCTGTTTCAAATCTGTGAATTAGTTTTCAAGGTCATGGCGAGCTTCTGAAAATCACTTGCTTTGCTTCGCTTGCTTTGAATTCTCACCCGACGTGTCCAATCGATGAAAATCGATCATCGGAAACCAATCGATATAATCAATATAATCGATAAAAATCAATCGATTAATATCGATTGGTTCCATTAATCGATGAAAATCGATACTCACCTTTCACCTCCTCTTAATTGTATCGATTTTCATCGATTTTATCGATTATTATCGGTTATAATAAATGAACCATTTATGAATTCTTGCAACATTTGTAAGCCCAGGATGTAAGCCGATACGTTACGCATCCTTTCACTTAGTTAGTCTTGCCGAAGTTCTGCGAGTCAAACAAAGCGCGAAATGAACGTACTAATAATAGAGGTTTCAACTGACCAAACTTTTCGAAGAGAGTTTTGAACACACTTTCAATCAAGTTTTTCGTAATTTTGACACATTTAGAGGAAAAGCAGCAATTGCATGACAGATCACTTTTTGTGAAGAGAAAAAAATACAATAGGTAAGACTCAATTGCCAATGCGTAGCGCAAACGTATCTGAAATCATTATTAAACGATTGCAACTGACAATCGATATAATCGAGAAAAATCGATGAAAATCGATGACAATTGATGAAAGTCGATGAAAATCGATGAAAATCGATACTCACAACTCTTTGGGTCATCGATTTTCATCGATTTCCGATATCACTCGATTAATTGCTATCGATTATTATCGATTACAACCGATTTTATCGATTATCGAATTTCATCGATTGGACACGTCGGGATTCTCAATTTGGCACAGTTTTTCAAGAGAAAGTTTCCCTCCCTGGTAAAACACCAAATCACTTGAAATTCAGAATTCTTGAAAGACGAAATACCATTCTAAAATCAGGTTTAAAAATTAGTTTCGGGCTTTTTATCAGCGCTGAGTACAAACGCTCTCAAAATCCCGATAATCACAACATTAACCTGTCAACCAGTACAAATAATAGGCTCGTGCCTCCGACCGAATAGCCGAAAACTTGGAATTTTTTTCTTGTTTCCATTGGTATTTGGATGAAAAGCACAGGATAAAGGTCATGACTAGCTCACCTTGAATAAGATTTTGTCTAAATGCCAGGTTTTGTCAAGTTTTAGGTGTATTGTCCAAGGGCCATCTTGACGCGTGGAAGCGACCGTTATCTCCTGGTATCTCCAGATTGACTTTCAACTAATAAATAACGACTCCGCCATCACATTCACATCCCTCAACGAATGGCAAATGAATTTTCAAAATCTCGTAGTGTTAATTCCCTGAAGAAACTAAGTAACTTCGCAGTGATCTCCACATTCATCTCTGAAACCGCAGTGTTATTATGGTCTGATTAACTAAATTTGTCTGTCACGCAACGGGTTCTGGTCAAGTCACAGGATAGGTTTTGGTGATGGGATTGCAAAAATGGGAAAAAAAATCAAAAGATTAGGACGTCTGAAATAACGTAAGCTATGAATGAAATTGTACAAGATAGAAGGCGTTCAGGTCTCAGCAACTCGACCGGAATGACCGTTTTCATCCCAGATGCCGGACTACCTCAACGTAAAAATAAACCGCAGAGATAGCTGAATTTTTTCCCATAATTTTAATAAACTAAAGCATATCGAAGGTTAACAAGGTATCCATTTGTTTTTTACAAGTTTCCTGAAATTTTTAAGTTCACTTTTCTCTGTATATCGTGAGTTTTTAATGCCTAGCACTTGACTACAGGATGTTACTAAAACGGGGAATGGGGAATGGGGAATGGGGAATGGGGAATGGGGAATGGGGAATGGGGAATGGGGAATGGGGAATGGGGAATGGGGAATGGGGAATGGGGAATGGGGAATGGGGAATGGGGAATGGGGAATGGGGAATGGGGAATGGGGAATGGGGAATGGGGAATGGGGAATGGGGAATGGGGAATGGGGAATGGGGAATGGGGAATGGGGAATGGGGAATGGGGAATGGGGAATGGGGAATGGGGAATGGGGAATGGGGAATGGGGAATGGGGAATGGGGAATGGGGAATGGGGAATGGGGAATGGGGAATGGGGAATGGGGAATGGGGAATGGGGAATGGGGAATGAGAAATGAGAAATAGTGGTCAGCGGTAATACTTCAAAAATTAAGTTGGAGTCTGCGCAGTACGGCAAAGAAACGAGGATTGCACGTGGAGAGCGAAAGATGGAAGGTAAGAATATTTATCTGTCAGTTTTTCCCGAGTTTTTGGGATTATTGAGTTTCTGTTTATTAAAATTAACCAAAAATATTGATTTGCAGATAATGAGAGTAACGATGATATTTAGGATCACGAGGTTATCGTTATCGACAGGTTGGAATAAAAAGATTCGTATCACTTTGAGTACAGTCGCTTCGAGTGTTACAGTGAAACCCATTAAACCATGAACGCCTAAAATTATTTCTGGAATGTTTATTGTTCTGCGACAAATCAGATTCGAGACGTAACCGCAACAAACCGCAAGAGTAATTAGCTGAAAGGTTTCGATCACGAAATGAGTCGGTGGCTTTTGCGTCCACGATAAATTCTCAGTTTCACCGCCGATTAACAAACACTCTGAAATTGTTATTTTTTTTTTCTATGTCAGAGTTTATGCATAAACAAAGAATAACTATAAACGATATTTTACTGAAAAGAGATAAATAATCGAACAGACACGGCTAGGAGCGCCTGTTGGAGCAGAATCGAGAGCAGAATAATTGTATTCAGTTTTTCATTTTTTTAAAAAACGGCCTCTCCGGTGGTGTCAGCCATAATCATTTGTAGGTTTCAGCCTTTTCCTTGTTTGACCAAAACAGTTTACTGAATAACTTTGCAAAAGTTTCCCTTTACCCTACTATGGTGAGGTATCAAGCTCATTCACGGCAAAGCTCTTCCGTCCAAGATGTCACGCAAGCCGTTAGCCGAACATTTTACGTTATGGACATGAAACAACTAGCTGGATTATTCTTCCACGATTCTCAATTTTTTTATAGCCTTTGGAAATACTGCAGTTGTTATTCTTTTCTATTTCAGATAGCTTCTGTATGAGCGAAGGATAGACGGCACAAGTGAACAAATGTCCAGTTCTAGTAGAAGCGATTCGTGCGTTTAGCATATTTTAAAAAAGATACGTTTCCTTCGGTGTTTGCATAAACATCCCATTTATCACTTCTTTGGTTTTGCCTCAAAACGTGCTTGTTTTTGGCCCTCATTTGATGTTTTCGATTCCGTCGGTCCAAAGTGAGGGGAGAGGAACAGGCAGTGAAATATCTTATCTCCCTATTTTTAAACTCATTTTTCTCCCTCCTCCCTAATTTTTTTGGCCGTTTCTCCCTCCTCCCTGTTTTTTCACCTTTCTCCCTGATTATGCATTAACGGGTTTATATGACGTAACACGAAACTGCAGTTTAAATTCCTTCCAATATTGTCACTTTACTAAAGAACTTTGTGCTCTTCGAATACCTACAAACTACTACACTTACCATGTAGTAACAGGGTACCTATGAATGATGTACACTATCTTTGTGATTTTGCCAAACTAACAGGCTCTTTTCCTCATCTCAAGCGACATTATATCCTCATGATCCCTTATGAGTTCCTCTCATATCTTCTTGTTTCTCTATTGTATGGCATTTGATGTCTTGCCTTACTCTTACTCTCAGTTTTTATCTATAACCACACAGTTCTCACTGGATATAGCAAAGCCAGAATTTCCTTTAATATATTTCATGATCAAATTAAGTCTGTAAACAAAGATGTTCTTTTTAAAGAAAGTCATGACACAGGCAGTCGAACCCACCTGCTGCTACGCGTAAGTGTGGGCATGTTACACTCTCAGTTCGTCGTCACTGTCACTATCGCTATTATTCAAAGCACCTTCAACTTCACTTTCCTGAGGAACAAGTTCGCTGATGTCCAACATCCCAAAGATTTGGTCAGTAAATTTGATGATTTTCTAGTACCTTAAGGACGGTGCCCCTTTTATTACTGCGCATACGTCCTGTGCATCTCGGGTCTGGGGTGCGTTTCTCGAAAGCCCCGAAAAGCCATTTCTAAAAACATGATCAACTCATTCTATAAAGCTGTTATTTTAACATGTCTTCGAGGTAAGAAATGTATAACTAATAGGGGAAGTTTGATGCTTAGAAAGTTCTTTATTTACAGGATACAGAGTAACTTATCGTGCTCAAAATCGACCCGAAAAGTCTCGGGGCTTTGGAGAAACGCACACCTCGGGTCCGAGATATTCGGGTTTCTTAAGGAATTTGCCTACTAATACAACGGTATTGTTGCGCGGTTTATGACTATGTGGAAAAAGCAGATCTTAGCAAGGGCTATCAGAATCGTAAAAGAAAATTGAGGGTAACCGTGCATTTTTCAGAGATATTTGAAAAGAAAATGCCGTACATTCTTTGTATTTTAAAGCTTTTTTTAGAATTATGATTGCTTAGTTATTTCTGAAAAATGCGAGGTTACCCACATTTTTCTTTTTAGATTCCAGTAATCCTTACTAAGATCTGCTTTTCCCCCCATAGTCATAACCTTTGCAAAAATACCTCTGTATTAGGACCCACCGTCCTTAAGAAGATTTGCCTTCATCGCAACTTTTTTGTTTGTGGCTGAACTAGAAATGTTTATTGGTTCTTGATGAGCGTTACAATGTTAGGATTTGTACCGCATTAACGAGTCAAGATAACGCGGCATCAACCAGTACATGAAGTCCATAAAATTTTGTAAGTACGATTACATTGTCAGTTTAGTTTCATAGTTTTCTGACTTTCCTTCCTACAAATTATTCTTATTAAGCAATTTGCAGTAGAAATATTTTTGCACAAAAAGACTTCGGAGTTTAACATGACACAGTGCAAGAGGGAAGTCCAGAACATGTCAATGATTGAGTGACAGTCAAATAACTGTAAAAGATCACAAAATGGAGCCGTTATCGATGACATGAATGCCGAAAGTGCGATTCCACGGTCTATAATAAAATACTTCTTAAGATTAAGTTCCTGTATTGTTTCACATTTCTGGGAACCTAATGGAAGCACTGAATCAGAAAGCACTACTCGTTTTATTGGTGACGCCTAAACAGACCTAAACACATGAAGTGCACAGAAAAGACAGAAAACTAGAAAGGCAAAACATTTCGTACTCACCATGGCCTTGCCCCTGACCTTCATCCTTAATATCACGTTTTAACGAACACTAACATGACTAACTCAAGGTCTCACGATTTTCCGATTTGGCCTCTAAATCTCACGGTCAATCAGAATATCTTGAAATGGCCAAACAATGAAGCGAGAAATTCTCTAGCGACCTCTAGTAACATGAAGCGCGAAAAATAACAAGAGACCATTCAAAATATCCCAAACACCTGAACCTGAGCTTACGGGCTCAAAATAGTCTTGGGTACCCAGGATCTACCCAGTCTTCTCTCGATATAATTGTTTAGTGGGGAACAGATCCGTACAGTTTCTTATATTAGGATCTATTAAGGCTTTAAAGACTCATGTCACGTTTTTTTAAGACATTCTCCCTTCTCCCTTTTCATGCTGGTTCTCCCGCCTCCCTATTTTTTTGCTTCCTTTCTCCTTCCTCCCTATTTTTTGGGGGCCATTTCTCCCTCCTCCCTAAACCGTTCCTCTCCCCTCCAAAGTAACACAGCTACCGAACTGAGACCTAAATAGCCATCAAAAGCGAGTGTAATTTTTCGAAATTATTGCAACGGTACAAAAATTGCACGCATGTTTGTATCTGCAACGGCAGGCGTGTTTGTGTTTGCCGTGAAAACTCGGGTCTAACAGAAACTACAGTAATTATTGCTCTACTGCAATAATCGGCGGTGAAATTGCGTGACATCTTGGACGGAAGAGTTTTGCCGTGAATGAGTTTGATACACTGTTCTCCTCACCATAGTAGGGTAAAGGGAAACTTTTGCAAAGTTTATTCAGTAAACTGTTTTGGTCAAACAGGGAAAAGCCTGAAACCTACAAATGATTATAACTGACAACACCGGAGAGGCCGTTTTTTAAAAAATCAAAAACTGAATACAATTATTCTGCTCTCGATTCTGCTCCAACAGGCGCTCCTAGCCGTGTCTGTTCGATTATTTATCTCTTTTCAGTAAAATATCGTTTATAGTTATTCTTTGCTTATGCATAAACTCTGAAATAGAAAAAAAATAACAATTTCAGAGTGTTTGTTAATCGGCGGTGAAACTGAGAATTTATCGTGGACGCAAAAGCCACCGACTCATTTCGTGATCGAAACCTTTCAGCTAATTACTCTTGCGGTTTGTTGCGGTTACGTCTCGAATCTGATTTGTCGCAGAACAATAAACATTCCAGAAATAATTTTAGGCGTTCATGGTTTAATGGGTTTCACTGTAACACTCGAAGCGACTGTACTCAAAGTGATACGAATCTTTTTATTCCAACCTGTCGATAACGATAACCTCGTGATCCTAAATATCATCGTTACTCTCATTATCTGCAAATCAATATTTTTGGTTAATTTTAATAAACAGAAACTCAATAATCCCAAAAACTCGGGAAAAACTGACAGATAAATATTCTTACCTTCCATCTTTCGCTCTCCACGTGCAATCCTCGTTTCTTTGCCGTACTGCGCAGACTCCAACTTAATTTTTGAAGTATTACCGCTGACCACTATTTCTCATTCCCCATTCCCCATTCCCCATTCCCCATTCCTCGTTTTAGTAACATCCCTTGACTACAACTGTGTTTGTTTACTCACAGTCCGTCTTTCTGTTTGGTGTCATGTTACACCGCCGAAGTTATGCCTGAAATATCTTTCGACTAGTAACATAGAGTGATACTACATATGACGGGACTATTCACCACACAATTCTGACCTGTGCAAAACAAGTTACAGATTACATATATGCACATTTTGTGACGCTCTGGCGAGAGGAAAAAATTGTCACTTGTGCACTAAAAGCAGAAAGTGTTAGCCTCCGATAGTCTAAAATAGCAAGCATTGATATATTTTTTCGATATCTTACTGCAGAGTTCGACTTTTCAAGACGCGAATATTCCCTAGCGTGAATACATTTTAGGATATTTTCCCCACAGCCTAATTAATTTCACGGTGAAGAATTTCAATATTATTTGCAAGCCACCAGTGTTGCGTCGAACTGAAGGCGCCTCGAGAAGCTGCCATTTGCGGAAATAAAACAATTGTTGGAAATCAGGCGTGTGAGAATTTCAGGTGCGACATTATTGTAAACTAGACAAAATGTGTTATTAAAATGTGGATCGGCTTCGAGTACACTTTCAAAAACTGATAAGTTTCGTTAAAAAAAAAAACAGGAAAAAAGTAAAACTCCAGATTAAACACGCTGTAGTTTGTAGAGCGCTTCCTCTATATCTCGCCATTGTAAAAGGATAGGTTCTTTGGAGTTCTGGCAGTCAGGACCCCTGTCACCGAGTACAGTAGCCAATCAAATCATAATCTCCCTTGGCTACGAATAGAGGTCACGTGTTCTTTTCAGAAACTAGTTGCAGGCGTGGGCGCCTCTTAAAAGCGATATGAACAAGCAGTTGCTGTTCCAGTTGCCAAAAAGGACTTTTCGGGTCACACTTGTAGCGTTGGATTCAGCGATATCCACTCAGAAGTTGAGCTTCGTTGATTTTCTTTTAGCACGCGCAATAGTAGTCTAATGTTTTGTAAACTTTGCCCCGTTTACTAGGGATAATACTCTAGCGAACTAGCGTACTAGACTTAATCAACTAACTGTTTAATTCTTCTCTCGTATTCACTCGGTTACAACGGGTGTGTAAAGAGCTTAACTCTGGTAACTTGTAACGAAATTCTAATTCTTATACTAGATTCTCTACATTGTGATTGGTCGTTGCTAAGCACTGATTTAGAAGGTAATTCAAGGTGACGTCGATCATAGAACTACTCAATGTCTCAAAATCACAAAGGCGGTGCTTCTAGATCACAAATGACAGTCTCTTTTACTAAATGTTCATTGTCTCTCTTGATATGGTGTTTTCAATTATCTCATCTGATGAGTGTCACGCACGAAACACGAACTAAACAAGGACCATTTGCCCAGCCCATCGCTCTTGTCTGGGAATTGGCTAGCGCAGAGGGAACTAATCGACGTTGGTCATGTTGAGTTCTACTAGGGCTGTCTAATTATGCCTCGAACGGGAAAGTGAGAAAAGCAGACCGTGGAATTGGCAAGTCGGAGTCCAAAGCTATTTTGCAACACATCGGTGTCTTCGTTCCAGTGGGCTCTGGTAAGTACACTTTTTTCTCATACCCACTTTCGTGCATTCTTCGCTATGATGGTAGACGTCATTAAGAAGATTAACACCACCATACCAGCCCAACGCTGGCTGCTATCACTGGAGGGCCTGCAGGGCCACCACAGTTTGCGCAGTAGTACTAGGAGCAGATCTGGGCGTGGTGTTCAAACTCCTGGCTCCCTTCCCTCCCCATAGAGGGAAGGGAGCCTGCGACCGCAAGGCCGGCGGAGACTAAATCGGGTACATTTATCCTCCTAAACTCCCGGACACGATATCAAGATCCCAGCGGAGAACCATCCTTAAGCATGTTAAGTGTCACCCTGTGCGCGTCCATTACAAGCACTTTAGTGGCCACTTGGAAGATCAATGGTGTGAGCACACTCTGGAATATACAGTTTTCCGAAAAAGCAACCCGTCCGTGTATGAAGAGCATATGGCGTGGGACCTATAAGACCAATATCTGCGCTGAAATCTAAGGCCCTGTCATCAGATGGTCTACCGTCCATAGCAGTGCTCTAAGCGAAACCGAGCTCGTTCTCCTCAACCGTGAGAAGGCGGAGAAATATCGCACAACCAACTGTCACCTGACAAAGAAGGGGGTTAGTTTCTAGAGGAACTGTAGTGCTGCGTCGGTGGGGAAGCGAAACACAAAACTTTGTATTTATCAACTGAGTTGATAAGGTAAATTGAGCCACCGTGAAGAGATTGAAAGCTGACGTTTCGAGCGTTAGCCATTCGTCACAAGGATGGTTCTCCACCTTCGTCACCTGCGCATGCACTGCCCAGAAGATCAGGCGGAAAGCGACAAAGAGCCCTGAACATTAGGACTCCTTGTCATGATAAGTTTCGACATGAGTTGAGTTTCAAACTCAACTTTATTTTGAGTTTTATATATAAAAGTGTAATCCACTAAGTTTGCCATAAAATGGTTTCATAACTTATAAAGAACAAAAAGGACGGTTCCGGCACCCCTGGCCACACTCCTGGTTTGTGCTTGGGTAAGCTCAACATACATTTTTGCTTTCTTACTTCTGTCTTGGCCAATTTTTGAAGACCAATACATAGGGACCTAATTATAATTTCTTTTTCAAAGCCCTAGTAACAGGTAAGGTTTTGGCAAGGCTTCACCGTGTCTAATGATACTGATAAATACATAAACACCGTAAACTGCCGCTTATAAGCCCTCCCCCCCCCAGGTATAGGCCCATCTACCTGTAAACAAAAAAAATACATCCGGTTATAAGCCCCCGGAAATAAGCCCTCCTTTAGTTTTCCCTGTTTCCTTAATATTAAGCACTCTCACAGAACACTGCGAAGATGAACTCTGAGCTTCTGTTTTGTTACGTTCCGGTTACGTTTGTGTTGTTACAGTTTTGATTTTGGTGTTAAAACTGAAATAAATTCGATTTATTATGACGTTTCAAAGGTTAATTAAACAATGGTAAATTCAATACGTATTTCGATTAACACTGCTGTGGCCAGTAGCCTGGCTCATTTAGAAACGTTTCTCTTATTCCGCTTATAAGCCTCCCGGTTATAAGCCCCTCCGATTATAAACCCACCCAAAACCCCCTACGAAGTTGTATAAGCCCAGGGCTTATAGAGGTTCCACAATAGGTTGGGCGGAATGCGGGATTTGACATATTTTGGGGGCGATATTCGGGATGTGAATTAAAAATAGGAGCGGAGGGAGGAATTTCAGCTACAAGCGGGAGCGAGATTTCGGAGTTTTGAGAGGTCGGGATGCGAGAAACGTGAGGAGGTAGTGGCGGGAAACGGGATTACGATTTTTTACGGACTGAACTTTATTAATCTCGGCGGGATCGGGATTTTCGCGTAAAGAAGGGCGGGATGGTGGGATTACCTGGAAAAAAGGGCGGGATAGCGGGATCTGAGAACCCTATTGTGGACCCTCCTTATAAGCGGCAGTTTACGGTAATCGGTCCTTGGGTCCACAGGTTTTCAAAGTTCTCATTGCTTTGTTTTTGTTTCTTGTTTGTTTGTTTCTTTTTTGCTTGCTTGTTTTTTGTTGTTGTTGTTTCCTGTGTATTTCCCCCTCCAAATCACTTTTCCCAAGGTCAAACCTGACGTCAGGTAAAATCAAGTGCGTGACATTTTGTTGCGTGACTCAATCTAAACAGACTTTCGAAATTTTGCAACGAATACAGAAAAGACTTCTTATAGGAGAAAACTGTTTTGAAGTTCAAATAAGGCAAAATCATTTTATTTCTGAAGGTTTTTGATTTTAACAAAAGGAGGCGCGATGGAAATAAGCCATTTGGGTTGATTGCCAATACGCGATGCTTCAGTGATGTTGTTGACCCCGGACGTCAAGATGGCTATTATGAAAGAGTACGCACAGAGCCTGATATTTAGACAATACCATATTCAGGTGCGCTAGACATTACCTTTCCCCTGTGGATTACAAGCGAATAGAAGAAATGTCCACATTTTTGGTTATTTGGTCGGAGGTATGTGCCAATTGTTGACGTGTCAATGTTGTAATTATCGGGATGTTGAGAGCGTTTGTACTGGGCGCTGATAAAAAGCCCGAAACTAATGTTTAAACCTGGTTTAAGAACGGCATTTCCTCTTTCAAGAATTCTGAATTTCAAGTGATTCAGTGTTTTACCGGGGAGGGAACTTTTCTCTTGAAAAAATGCTCCAAATTGAGAATTCAAAGCAAGCGAATTTTAGTGGTTTTCAGCAGCCTGCCATGACCTTGAAAATAGATCCTCAAAAGTATGATTTGACTCAAATTAATTGTAAACTCTTCAACAACAAATTTCTAAGCTCAAAACAGGATTTTTCCATGACGCGAATTCAACAGAGCGAAGATTACGAGAAGGTGTGATTCCCGTTTATTCGGGGTGTTTGTAGAGACACGTAGTGCGGTATCGGTTTTTTTATTTTTTGGAGGTTTAAAAATAGTTTCTCAACAAAAAATGCCACCACGTTTTTAGAGCTACCATAAGGTATATCTGGGCGAAAAACGGAGAATTTTGATTTTCATCATGTGCCACGTATTTTCGATTTCGCTCGGTCTTAGTGGACATTGCCTCTTAAGTCTTAAAGATCTCTATAATCAGAAGTGCTGGGAAATTTTCATTCCAGTAACAACTTAGGCAAATAACTTCCCCTCGTTTCGTGAGAGTTATGTCGAACATCGCATCAATATTGTTCTGCAACGGTGCAATATATTGAAAAAGGTGACTAGGGGGTATTATGAGACATTTCTAAATTCACATAGAGCGATATGATAATACGAACAAGTGATGTAATCCTTATGTAGCTTTTCCAGTCTATTTTGTCACCAATTAATCAATGATATGAAATACGGTTTGACGCATGTCATCATTCAAATAACAACCGTTCATTTATCATTTACAGGTACTTGAATATAGTGCAAGTTCTCTTAGCTGGTCATTCTTGAGCTCAGGTGTGTTGATATTTAACCTACCTTCAACTTGAGAATTTGTAGAATTTGTAGGCCACTCTGCGATCGTTATTGTCGCTTCGTTGGAGAACGATTTTCCCACCGAGTTTCGTGCCACGCATCGATACTTTGGTGCCTGTGTTCTTATTCCGTGGAATACAAGGGCGAGCGATGAAACATTGCCATTTTGGACCACTGTTTCATTTGAGACTGTCGAGTTGTTTTCCAACCAACTTATCCGCGGACGTGGGAATCCATCTACGGCACATATCAGGGTTACGATGGCAACGCCTTTGGTTAGGTAGAGAGTAGTGCTTTGGGGATGTATAGTAAAGATTGGTTTCCATAGTACTAAAAACATGAAAAGACAATGTTTGTAGTCTAAATTGCCAGGGGACAATCGACGTGTCCACCGTGCAGTTTGCTCACAATAAGACAGAAAGATAATAATTTTCTAAAATATTAAAAACAAAGCCGTACCACATGGCATATCTTATATTGCGACCCTGGTATCGAAAGGGAAATGAACGATTTTTAAGAAGATGATGGTTACAGGGCCGCCGGGTTTCCTCTCATTCTATTTCTGATCTCGTTTCATCCATTCAGTCTACCGAATGTGAAGTAAGTCAATGTGAATGGAAGGTCTGACTTTTCCTCCTTTATTACAGGGACATTGACTAAGACAAGGTTTTTTTGAACCAAATCAAACACTATTTCACCACCTACAAAAACAAAAAAAGCGATCTTGGAAGTCGATTATGTTCGTTATGGTCACCTTCTGCAAGCACAGCCCTTCTGGACGGCCCACCATAATTAGTACCTAAAAAACGGTCACTCCGCGGCTCGATCCGATCCTATTGGAAGTAAGTTTGGGCATTTTTTATCGAACCATTGCTATTTTGGCAATATTAATAAAAACAACACCACTGACTTTTCGTCGACTTCAGCAGCTATTTACTAAGCTTCGAAAATTTTCCTAGTGTGTTTTTGCGTTCCATAAGCCAACAGCCTACTGATTCAGTTCGGCGAACTTGCCAGTATACCCCCAAAGTCTCAAAATCAGAATATGCATTGAAATAAATATTTGCTATTAAGATAGGAGAACTTCTTTTTCAAGCTTCAACATTCTACTTTCCTTCAATAGGATTATTGTAAAGAATGCAAAAACAAATAGTTATATGTGTTTATGATTCATAGTGCAACTGAAAGCTATTACGTACATTATTCTATATCTAATAGTACTGTACATCTCCATACCACTTGCTTTATTAGCTTACCTGACAAAGTCGCAGTAGAGGACCTGTTCCAACCCGTCGGGTTCTTTGCCTCGCACCAGTACTCTCCTTGGTCCTTTAGGCTGACGGATCCAAAAGTTAACATCGAATGACCCTTGAATCCTCTTACGGAAGAACGTAGTAGGCGGTGGCCATTCTTAAACCACGCCATAACTGGGAGGGGAATCCCTGATGCTTGGCAGGTCAGAACGGCTCTACTTCCGGAAAGAATCTGCAGCTGTTTCGGTGAATGGATACTAAAACGCGGTGGTGATGGTTCTGTAATAAAATAGTATATTTGAAAACTCTAGGTCGTATTAATTAAGAAAATTTCATGATATATTTATCAGCGAGAGGTAGGAAGTAGTAAGATTGTTATTTCAGTGGAAGTGTTACCATAATAGTCCAGGGCTTTCATTGGTTGCCAAGTAACGTTTTCCTGTATGCTTAAGTGGTCGTCATGTTCGTTGAATGATAAGAGGGAAAAAACAAAAGTAAACAAAAAAAAATATGACCACCCAGCATAGTATAAAAGAACTAAAGAGCAGACTCTGCGAGCACAGATAAATCTGTGATTTGTATTGGTGATTGTATTATAATTTTTCAACTCCCTTGAGATATCGAGTTAGTGGCAGCCTATTGCACTCGTAAATAAAGCTTGAGGGGATGTCCACTTACATCGAGCGAGTGGTGGCACATGATGAAAAATAAAATTCCCTCATAAATTTTCCACGGATACCCTATGGTAATCTAAGAAACGTCGTGGAATTTTTTTCTTGAAATTTTTTTTAAGGCCGAAAAAAAAAATTAACACGTTTGCGCCACACGTGTCCTGTAAACACGCCAATTAACCGTGTATCATACCTTCTCGTAAACTTCGCTCTGTTTGGTTCGCACCCCAGAAAACCCCCATTTTAAGCGTGGAAGTTTGCTTTTGAAGTGTGTATGAAGTAATTGAGTCCTGTTTTAGATCTGTGAATTAATTTTCAAGGTCATGGCGAGCTGCTGAAAATCACCAAAATTCGCTTGCTTTGAATTCTTAATTTGGCACAGTTTTTCAAGAGAAAGTTTCCCTCCCCGGTAAAATACCAAATCACTTGAAATTCAGAATTCTTGAAATACGAAATACCATTCTAAAATCAGGTTTAAAAATTAGTTTCGGGCTTTTTATCAGCGCCGAGTACAAACGCTCTCAAAATCCCGATAATCGTGCCTCCGACCGAATAGCCGAAAACTTGGAATTTTTTCCTTGTTTCCTTTGGTATTTGGATGAAAAGTACAGGATAAAGGTCATATCTAGCTCAACTTGAATAATATTTTGTCTAAACGCCAAGTCTTGTCAAGTTTTAGGTGTACTGTCCCAGGGCCATCTTGACGCATGGAATCGACCGTTATCTCCTGGTATCTCCAGATTGACTCTCAACTAATGAATAACGACTCCGCCATCACATTCACATCCCCTTAACGAATGGCAAATGAATTTTTAAAATCTCTTAGTGTTAATTCCCTGAAGAAACTAAATAACTTTGCAGTGATGTCCACATTCACCTCAGAAACTGCACTGTTATTATGGTCTGATTTAACTAAATTTGTCTGTCGCGCAACGGGTTCTGGTCAAGTCACAGGATAGGTTTTGGTGATGGGATTGCAAAAATGGGAAAAAAATCGAAAGATTAGGACGTCTGAAATAACTTAAGCTATGAAAGAAATTGTACAAGATAGAAGGCGATGTAAATAGTGAAGGTGTATGTTTCAGCAACTCGACCGGAATGACCGTTTCCCGTTTTCATCCCAGATGCCTCACTATGTCAATGTAAAAACAAACCGCAGAGATAGCTGAATTTTTTTCCATGATTTAAACTTAAGTATATCGAAGATTAACAAAGAAGGTATCCATTTGTTTTTTACAAGTTCCTTGTAAATTTTAAGTTCACTTTTCTCTATAATCGTGAGTTTTCAATGCGTAGCACTTGGCTACAACTGCGTTTGTTTACACACATTCCGTCCTCCTGTTTGGTGTCATGTTACACCGCCGACGTTATGCCTAAAATATCTTTCGACTGGTAAAATAGAGTGATACTACATATGACGGGACTATTCACCACACAATTCTGACCTGTGCAAAACAAGTTGCAGATTACATAGATGTACATTTTGTGATGCTCTGGCGAGAGGAAAAAATTGTCACGTGTTCACTAGAAGCAGAAAGATAGTCTATAATAGCAAACATCGATATATTTTTTTTATATCTTACTGCAGAGTTCCACTTTTCAAGACGCGAATATTCCCTAGCGTGAATGCATTTTAGGACAGCCTAATTAATTCACGGTGAAGGATTTCAATATTATTTGCAAGCCACCAGTGTTGCGTCGAAGAAGGCGCCTCGAGAAGCTGCCATTTGCGGAAATAATTTTCTTGTTGGAAATCTGGCGTGTGAGAATTTCAGGTGCGACATTATTGGAAACTAGACCGATCCGCACTTAAAAGTGCGGATCGGCTTTGAGTAAATGTTAAAAAAACTGATAATTTTCGTAAAAAAAAAAAAACAGAAAAAAAAAAAGAAAACGCCAGATTTAACACGCAGTAGTTGTAGAGCGCTTCCACTATATTTCGCCATTGTAAAAGGATAGGTTCTTTGGAGTTCTCGCAGTCAGGACCCCTGTCACCGAGTAAAACAGCCAATCAAACCATAATCTCCCTTGGCTGCGAATAGAGGTCACTTATTCTTTTCAGGAACTAGTTGCAGGCGTTTGCGCCTCTTACAAGCGATATGAACAAGCAGTTGCTGTTCCAGTTGCAAAAAAAGACTTTTCGGGTCACACTTGCAGTGTTGGAATCAGCGATATCCACTCAGAAGCTGAGCTTTGTTGATTTTCTTTTAGCACGCGCAATAGTATTTTTAATTAGTATTCTAAACATGGACCATTTGCCCAGCCCATCGCTCTTGTCTGGGAATAGCGCAGAGGGAACTAATCGACGTTGGTCATGTTGAGTTCTACCAGAGCTGTCTAAGTATGCCTCGAACGGGAAAGTGAGAAAAGCAGACCGTGAAATTGTCAAGTCAGAGTCCAAAGCTATTTTGCACACATCGGTGTCTTCCTTCCAGTGGGCTCTGGTAAGTACACTTTTTTCTCATACCCACTTTCGTGCATTCCTCGCTGTGATGGCAGACGTCATTAAACAAGGACCCTGACTATAAAAGGGATAGCTCCTCCCCCTCTTTTTCACGCAATCGCTTCTCCCACGTCTTTGTCACTATGCGAGTAAGAGGGCAGAAAGCCATTTACCAGAAAAAGAAGTCGAATCCTGCCCTCACTGCATTAATCTGAAGTAAAATATCCCCTTTGGCAAACTAATTCTTAAAACCAACATTCAATCTTCTTTCTCAGCATGAATCTAAAATTTAATTTTGGCAAATTTTGAATTTCGCGCCCGTAGCGGTCCCCCAACGGCGCACAGTCTTCTCTCAGTCAGAATGAATTTTCTTGAGCCTACAAATTGCATGGCTTGTGTTCTTCCTTATTTTGCCATGCTCAAAGCCTGGTTAGTTATTAATTGTCGCAAATACAGTAAATGTTTTGAGACTGGTTCGAGTCATGGCATGGCGAGTCATGGCAAACTTCTGTCTTTTGAATGTAACCATTCTGCGCGTGTTTTTATTGCCTCTCGTTCAATATTCAAGCGGTCCTTCGATTCGCTTACACTATTCGATATTAGTATGGCCGATTCTCTAGCAAGAAACCCAGATGATACTTTCCCGAGCACGACGTCCGACGAAAAGCTTCTATTTCTTCGAACAAGCTACACAGCTGAATGAAACAAGAAACTCCAAACAACATCAGATCGCAAGCTTTTTGTTTTGGTCCCCGAACCACCAGTTTATTGGAAATTTATTCGGCAAGCAGATGCAGAACCTTCGTTAGCTGATTTTAGCTTTTCTAATAATTATTTGTAAAAGAAAGACCGGACGAAGCAGTTTGTGGAAAGAGTGCGGTCCATTTGTCGTTGACGCTTTTCGTACGCGGGTAATTGTTATACCGTTCATAGCCGTCTTGCTTTGCCGATCACTTTTTGAGGTGGATTCCATGAGTTTCTATTGATGGACAGTCTAAAGCAGATTTGAGGTACAGTGAAACAATTTACTGCTTTGATTTACTAGATCATTCGAGCATTGAATACGTGTTATGCCCCCTGTGTGTCCATCTCCTAATGTCGATCGATGACTTATAAATACGGTTTTGTTCTTTACTGAGATATCGACCTTTACAGTTTGAGGTATTGAGAGAAATGTAGTTATACTACAAAAAGGATTCGCTGTACATCAACTGTAGCACTTTGATTTATTTTGTACAAAACGTTTTGAAATTCAAACGAAGTATCAAGTTGCTTTGTAATTTGAATTTGCAACAGACACAATTTCACATGTAGCGCTTTAAAAATTCGTCGAAAAGGTGAGAAAAAGCGTAGGGTTTTGGAAATTTCTTCGCCGGACAATGTTTGGGGATTTCTACGACTCAGTACCTCTCAGTGTATGAATTTTATGTTTCGTGAGTTTGCTACCGTTAACTGCTGAAGTTGACAGCTCGGTGTCTAGAGTGAAATGACTGACGGCTTGGCCAGGCAAGAGGTCCTTGTTTAAGCGGATTAACACTGAAGACAGTCAGCTTCCGGCAAAACAGGGCTGGCTGCCATCACTGCAGGGCCTGCAGGGCCACCATAGTTTGCACAGGAGTACTAGGAGCAGAGCTGGCCGTGGTATTTAAACTCCTGGCTCCCTTCCCTCCCCATGGAGGGAAGGGAGCCTGCGACCGCAAGGTCGGCGGATACTAAGTCGGATACATTTATCCTCCTAAACTCCGGACACGATATCAAGATCCCGGTGGAGAACCATCCTTAAGTGTCATCCGGTGCGCGTCCATTGCAAGCCCTTTAGTGGCCAATTGGAAGATCGATGGTGTGAGCATACTTTCGAATATACAGTTTTCTAAAGAAGGAATCCATCCGTGTATGAAGAGCATGTGGCGTGGGACCTATAAGACCAATATCTGCGCTGAAATCTAAGGCCCTGTCATCAGATGGTCTACCGTCCATAGCAGTGCTCTAAGCGAAACCGAGCTCGTCCTCCTCAACCGTGAGAAGGCGGAGAAATATCGCACAACCAACTCTCACCTGACAAACAAGGGAGTTAGTTTCTAGAGAAACTGTGGTGCTGCATCGGTGGGGAAGCGAAACACAAACCTTTGTATTTATCAACTGAGTTGATAAGGTAAATTGAGCCACCGTGAAGAGATTGAAAGCTGACGTTTCGAGCGTTAGCCATTCGTCACAAGGGTGGTTCTCCACCTTCGTGTACCTGCACTGCTCAGAAGATCAGGCGGAAAGCGACAAAGAGCCCTGAACATTAGGACTCCTTGTCATGATGAGTTTCAACAGGAGTTGAGTTTCAAACTCAACTTAATTTTGAGTTTCATGTATAAAAGTGTAATCCACTAGGTTTGCCATAAAATGGTTTCATAACTTATAAAGACCGAAAAGGACGGTTCCGGCACCCCTGGCCACACCCCTGGCTTGGGCTTGAGTAAACTCAACATACATTTTTAAATTCTTACTCCTGTCTTGACCAATTTTTGAAGACCAATACATAGAAACCTAATAATAATTTCTTTTTCAAAGCCCTAGTAACAGGTAAGGTTTTGGCAAGGCTTCACTGCGTCTAATGATACTGATAAATACATAAATACCGTAAACTGCCGCTTATAAGCCCCCCCCGGTTATAGGCCCATTAACTTGTAAAGAAAAAAACATATCCGGTTATAAGCTCCCCCGGATATAAGTCGCCCTCTAGTTTTCCCTGTTTGCTTAATATTAAGCACTCTCACAGAACACTGCAAAGATGAACTCTGAGCTTCTGTTTTGTTATGTTCCGATTACGTTCGTGTTGTTGCAGTTTTGATTTTGTTGTTAAAATTGAAATGAATTCGATTTAGTGTGACGTTACAAAGGTTAATTAAAAACTGGTTGATTAAAAACGTATTTCGATCAACACTGCTGTGGTTCATTTCGAAACTTATAAGCTCCCCCGGATATAAGCTCCTCCGTTTATAAGCCCACCCAAGACCCCTTACAAAGTTGTATAAGCCCAGGGCTTATAAGCGGCAGTTTACGGTAATCGGTCCTTGGGTCCACAGGTCTTCAAAGTTCGCATTGCTTTTTTTTGTTGTTGTTGTTTGTCGTTTTTGCTTGCTTGCTTGTTTTTTTTTTGTTTTTGTTTTTTTTTTGTTTCCTGTGCATTTCCCCCTCCAATGTCGATCAAACTCG
Organism: Siderastrea siderea; assembly: GCA_964030785.1. Taxonomy (NCBI): domain Eukaryota; kingdom Metazoa; phylum Cnidaria; class Anthozoa; order Scleractinia; family Rhizangiidae; genus Siderastrea; species Siderastrea siderea. The sequence goes on from OZ034973.1 coordinate 7,333,969, forward strand.
ACGTCAGGTAAAATCAAGTGCGTGACATTTTGTTGCGTGACTCAGACTAAACAGGCTTGTCAGCTTTCGGAAAGAAATTATCGTTTCGAAACTTTGCAGTGAATACAGAAAAGACGTCTTATAGGAGAAAACTGTTTTGAAGTTCAAACAAGGCAAAATCATTTTATTCCTGAAGGTTCTTGATTTTAACAAAAGGAGACGCGATGGAAGTAAGTCATTTGGGTTGATTGCCAATACGTGATGCTTCAGTGATGTTGTTGACCCCGGACGCCAAGATGGTTATTATGAAAGAGTACGCACAGAACCTGCTATTTAGACAATACCATATTCAGGTGAGCTAGACATTACCTTTCTGCTGTGGATTACAACCGAATACCAACCAAAATAGAAGAAATGTCCACATTTTCGGTTATTTGGTCGGAGGTATGTGCCAATTGTCGACGTGTTAATGTTGTAATATCATGGGTGACAAATTACTCCTTAATTCTGGCGCGAAATTTCAGCGTTAATTTATAATTTCACATGTGAAATTACAAAATTGCCGTGGCAACGGGTCTATAGCTCAGCGCCAAGATGGCGTTGAGGTTAATGATGAAGATGTTTTGTGCAGAACTACAGCAATTCTGGAAATATTCATTGAGGACACAATTGGTAATCTGTAAATTTTGACTTTTAATTGACTGAACTTCTCAGAAATCACCTGCGAGTTGAAAAGGAGAGATTATTTTTGATAGTGTGACGGCGAAAATTTTTGAACGGCGAGCCAGTTGCAGCGATCGAGTGATTGACCGCGAACTCAGAGAAGTAATTCAGTGGATTTGGGCATTTCTTCGAATGGAATAAAGGTCAGTTTTTAAATACAAATTTGCTTCCGAAGTTAAGTTTCGTTAAAACAAGTTTGCTGTGCGTATTTTGAATGTATTTGTGAAGCCTTCTGAGCCTTGCTCGATGGAGCAACGTAGTGCACGATTCAGTGAATTTGCCGGATAAAACGCGGATAACCTTTGCCAAGCGATTTGCTTTGGTACTTTTCAAGTAAAAATTCAGAGTCTGGTGTATTTTGCTGTCGGTTACAAAAACCACGAATTTGTCAAAGCGTGGTAAAAACTTGTCACAAGATTTTTTCATTATTTCACTCAGAAAGATGTGAACTTTAGCCGTTAAACCGTTTCAATGCTCAAGGAGTTCTCGATGCGATAAACAGGTCAAAATCCCACGATTGTGAGTGTAATTTGTCACCCATGATATTAATAGGTAATCAAATGGTATACTCGTGAAATTAGGAAATAATTTCACTTGCGTTTTGTCAAAATTTTAATAATTTCCCTCGCCTAAAGGCTCGGGAAATTATTAGAATTTTGACAAAACGCGCGTGAAATTATTTCCTAATTTCACTCGTCACCATTTGATTACACATACTAATTATCGGGGTTTTGAAAGCGTTTGTACTCGGCGCTGATAAACAGCCCGAAACTAATTTTTAAACCTGGTTTAAGAACAGCATTTTCTCTTTCAAGAATTCTGAATTTCAAGTGATTCGGTGTTTTACCGGGGAGGGAAACTTTCTCTTGAAAAACTGTGCCAAATTGAGAATTCAAAGCAAGCGAATTTTAGTGGTTTTCAGCAGCCTGCCATGACCTTGAAAATTAATCCACAAAAGAATAATTTGACTTAAATTACTTGTAAACTCTTCAACAGCAAATTTCTAAGCTCAAAACAGGATTTTTCCATGACGCGAATTAAACGGAGCGAAGTTTACGAGAAGGTATGATTATTCGGGGTGTTTGTAGCGACACGTAGTGCGGTAACGGTTTTTTAATTTTTTGGAGGTTTAAAAATAGTTTCTCAACAAAAAATGTCACCACGTTTCTAGAGCCACCATAAAGTATCTCTGGGCGAAGAACGGAGAATTTTGATTTTTCATCATGTGCCACATGTTTTCGATTTCGCTCGGTCTTAGTGGACATTGTCTCTTGAATCGTAATTAAGGAATAACTGGGTGTATTGGAGCGTACCTCTAAATTCCAAGCTCCATGTACCCTCTGTACAGGACATCTGATTTTGAGCCCAGCAGGTGTAATTACCAGAATCCTTCTGTGTGGCATTTTGGATCGAAAACGTACACACTTTACTGTCCTCGCTGTCCACGCCCCCGTCACGACCTCCACAATCTTTCAAACTAGTATCTTCATCGTTGAAGTAGTATTGCATCCAATACGGTTGGCCATAGTAATGATTTCCATAATTTTCTTTTGAAGCGTTGCTGGTGCAAATGACTGTTACGTTGTAGCCAATTGGAAGGACGTGTTCATCCGGGAATTCAAGAGTGTTTATCTCTAAAGTAGGTGCAGTCGAAACTGCGAATAATAAGAAAGACAAAAATCACCACTGGTCAGGCTATTGTGACAGTTCTCATCATACGGCTGTCGACAGACTGATGATGAATGAATGGGTGAAAGAACGAATAAATAGGTGAATGAATGGTGGATGGATAGATGGATGGATGGACGTTGGATAGATGGTTGGATGGATGAAGGTAAGCATTAAGCTGGGTGGGTGCTGGCTCGCTGGTTAAATGGTTGTAGTCATTTGATGAATGGACGATGGACGGATGGATGAAGAGAAGGATGTCTGGGCCCGGTTGTTCAAAAACCGGTCAAAGCTAACCAAGGATTAATAACAATTTAACCAAGGTTCCTGTTTCTCTTATTCAAAAGAGTTTTCACAGAAGATTACAAGTGGCCGTTTGAAACAACCAAAGACAAAATGTAGAGCAAAAAAGATTCACAGGAATCCGTATCATTTGGCTACAAAACTGACTTCAAAGTTGACGCTAAATCTGGGTTAGCTTGATCCCGCTTTGAACAACCGGGCCCTTGCTGGTTTCTGAATGGTGGATGCGTTACTGGAAGGGGTATAGATTGTTTGAAATCACCGACCAAAAGAGGTTTGTCAGATAAAAAAAGAAAGATTCTTTCTAACTGAAGATTGTGGAATCACATTTAAAAAAAAACCTTAAGTCCATATCGTGAAATTTTTGCCGAATGTACTTACTGATTGTACCTGAAGAATTCTGACTTTCAGATCTCCCTTTCAGATCCTCGATTCGCATGCAGGTTCAAATTATGTTATAATTATTAAATAAGCGTTAGCTCTATCTAAAGCTTTATATTGGTCTTTTCAGAAAAATCAGATAAATGCTGATAAAAGCTTAAGGAAGAAGGAAGCTGAAAATTGAGCACACCCAGTTGGATCCTTGTTTTACTTATATTAAGAAGATTTCTGAATAATATGCAACTATAATTAACAGCTGAGCGTTAGCTCTATTTAAAGCTATACAGTCTATTCAAAACTCGACAAAAAATGATTAATGTTAAGAAAGAGAAAGATTCCATGATTGATAGAGAATAGAGCGCTGATCATGAGTGGAAATGTAAGTGAACGCACTGATACAAACAGGACGGAAGACCTTCATTGGATAAACACAGAAACGTAATGAAACGCAATGAACCGGGATGACCCAGAATGTAGAGGGACCCTGATGAAAATTCTGGATCTTTGAAGATCATCATAGGGTCCCTTGAGGATCTTGAAGGGGATCAACCCTCAAAGATCTTCAAGGAACTTGCACAAGCTTTCAAAGATTGAGGTTCCTGCAACGATCCTTGAGGCTCCTGCAACAATCCTTGAGGTACCTGCAGAGATCCTTAAGGTCCTTGCACAGATCATCAAGTACCCTTGTGCAGGATCCTGAGTAGGATCTTAACAAACTTGATTAGGATTTTTGCCATTTAGGATCCTGGCTAGGATCTTAGGAAATCATGTAGGATCTTTATTAGATTTCTACCAGGGAATAACACTGGAATGAAACGCAACGGAACGGAACGGTGTCAATCACGTTCATTCCGGCATACATTCCTTTTTCATTCCAGTCATGATCCGGTTCATTCCGATGTTTGGTAACGACACTTTGGAATTCTCTTTCTCAGCTCCTTTGCTTGTGAAAGACTGTTAATCGTGGAAATAACCAACACGGTCCACTGGGCCGTTATCGTCATTATTACAAGCACAGTTGCCCCCCCTCTTGCATTCTTGTACATGAACTGTTCCAACTCGGACTCCACCAGCAAAGTCATTCGCACGACATTTATATTCCAGAAGCTCGTACGCTCTGATACTGTATTTTCCTGGTTTGTTTGGAACCTTGACTTTTGTTGTTACACAGTATGGCTTGCAGTCAAGAGCAGCACCCGCGTTAATGTGGGCAGCGCAAGTACTTGAACCAGCCATGGCGTGAAAATATACTTTACGTAGACACCCAGGGCAGTAGAGGTTCTGTCTGCAGTATTTGTAACACGCTGCCACCAAGATTGTGCCCCTCGGAGGGGCAGTGAAGCTACGATGTCCTGCAATCCAGAAGAGTGGATTTCCAACATGGATTGTTCCAACCAGCACTCCTTTTGCGTTGTTAGGTATCGTACCACACGTATATGTAGCAAACTGTGTGCCGTTATGCTGTAAAATCCATATTTCATGGGAACTGTGGCTTTAACTGCGAAATTATACTTCCAACAGTTCCTAAGCTTTTGGATCTCTACCACCAGAGCACGTGGCCAGTTTTCCAAATTTTAAATACATCACGCGTATGCAACGCGGACAGTAGGTTGGATTGCAGAACTCGTAAGAGCCCTTCAGTGTTATTTCTGCTCCTGAGAATTCGTAGAAGTTTTTTGTGTATAATGTGAAATTTTCACCTGGACGAAGCGTCTCGGAGACAGCATGGCTTATCCACAGCGCGAGTAGAACGAAGAGAGGCATCTTTGCGTCGTTTGTTTTGTTGAAACCTTTATTTACCTAACAAATCGTCTCTTTTAACGAGAATAATACTTATAAATGAAAATATGGAAATGTTGGCTAAAAGGATAATTACAAATAATTTATAACAATAATTTATTACTTTAATCGCCCCCAAAAAACTGACGACATGATCCAATGTGCTCATAATGCCAATACTAGAAAGCTAAATAATGCATTATAAAAAGCTTACAACTACAACACAGAAGAACGCAATATTATTTCCAACATAACAATTCTAATTGGCCCGCCAAAGACAGAATACTCTGACTAAGTGTTTTTTAATATGCTGGTGATTTATATGTTCATGTTCTCTAGGGCTTCCAGGTTCTAGTTCAAGTTATTATACTCTACGTACCTTTATGCTGCGATTTAACAGAGACACAGGCAGCACTTGTTGCGTCGTGGAAAATAAGAACTAAACCGATAATCAGCAACATAATACAGTATGTTCTGCAACTTGTGTTACGCACCTAAAAAAAATAAATGAAGGAATAAAGTATTTATGGATATCAGTACAAAATAACGATTCGCCATCTGTTAAAGACCACCGGGTTGTACTCAATTCTTTAAATTCCTTTTTTTGTTATGTATATGACGCATTTAATTTGTTTATTCACCGTCTTGGGATACAATACGAAATCCTGACTGAAGTGCTTTGACGTTACTATTATAAATATATTATATGACTCGAGTGAATTTCTGTGGAAACATTTTACCGAACGACAGTTTGCTTTAGTACTTTTTCTTGCATGTATAAGCTTAAATTTAACCAGTATAAATTTTACAAGAATATGAAATAAAAAAAAATTTCGCCTTTTGCTTTGCCAAAAACGTGATAGCAATTCACTATTACACAAATGAGCTACAGCAAACATTGAACACGAAATGTTATTCAATTACACAAGTGCAGATGAATAAAGATAACAACATTGATATTCCCTATCCATCTTTTGGCTTGAATATAATGAAAAGAGATTTATAAAACATCTTGTGCGAATACGTTTTAAAAGCAAAATAGGAAGGCAAACCGATTTTGCTTGTTAAGTACCTCGTTAAACTTATGTCATATTAATGTTAAATCTACCAATTCAACTACCAGTTCATTAGGGTTAGTTAGCTCTTGTAGGCTTAATGGCCCACCACGAATGGGTCACCATTTACTGAAGCCAACACGATGACTTATGATAGAACAAAAATTCGACCGAAATATCCCAGTGACATATTCTATGGCTTCCGTGATAAACTGAAAGTCCATTTTGTTTTTCAGTCTTAAAATATTGCAATGACGATACACAATAATTTTATTTTTAATAGTGAGTCATGTAAACTGTATTTAAACAAGCTGCAAAATATGATTAGAAACACCTTCAAGCAATAACTGTTTATATAGACTTTGCAAGATCCTAGCGTGTAGCTATATCACAAACTGAGGAAAAAAATTAGTATAAAATATAAAGACCACCTTACGATTATTACTCATCGAAGATTCTTATCCTCAACCATTGTGGCTAGTGATATGGAAGGCATGGGTGACCCTTGCATGTGCTACTTTGCTCCGTGTTATGAACGTACTGGTTTATTTTCACCGATGTTTTTCGAGCGCGTGCGGTTCAGTGAATTTACCTATACTTGCAAAACGTATGGAATATGATGTTCCTTTCGCCAGTAGACACCTGTTATTCAGTGTCATGACAACGGTTTCTTACAAACACCTGTCATTCAATGTCATGACAAAGGCTTCTTACACCGAACAGCGAAGTCATTGACACTAAGGAAAACGAAACAACTGTGCGCAAGACTTTTATTTTTTAAGATAATTTACCATGGATTCACGGCTGTGCCGAATGCTCGCAATTTTTGTTAAATTTCTTCTTAAAAAATAATAATCACTGACATTGTTCTTGACATTATTCTTATGAACTTGAAAATACTAGGTTGTCGCGTCAACCGGGCTTCTTAACAGTCGAGTTGGTTTTAGATTACGAGCAGTCTCCCTTTCCGCTCAGGGACTGGAGTCGAGCAAAAAGAACACGCGAGCGAGTGCGAGAATTGCCTGCCGTGTGCGTGTAACGTGGCGCGCGTGTGTAGTGAGCCGCCTCGCCCTCCTTTACCTGCTGCTAAACAAGCGCAGCGACACCTTTCCACGTGGCAGGTGATTTTCGCCCGCGTGTTCTTTCTGCTCGACTGAGTCCGTGAACAGAGAGACTGCTGTCGTAATGTCGGCTTGCTTTTAATTTGTGCCTTCGACTATCTAGAAAGAGACTGCCCGTAGTCTCATAAACGATAAAAATATCTAACGATCAAGATCTACCGATACGGTCCTGTTAATTCCTGTCCAGAAAAATAGCTAAACGAAGGATGTTCATGATGGCGTTTTTATTTTAAGTTCACACGTAGTGATGCGCATATTGTCTCACATAGTTAAGACGAGTTAAGTTAAAAGGAAAAAGTCTGAATATTACGTGTGTCAAATTGCGGTGTAAACTAAATCGTCGGAAAGCGTATATTTCTTCCCGTAATACGAAACCCACAAGAAAAGGGCTCCATACCCGCTGCTAATTGTATCTGGAAGAAATCTCGAAACTCTCTATACCGGTGTTTATTCATTTGATTATTAGAAGTACAACTACAATATGGTGTTCATTAATGATATTCAACTCCGGATTTTAAGGCATTTTTATTCATTATTATTTTTTCAGGCTCTCGGTACAATCCACGTACTCATTAATTGATTCATCGGTAGGCCATCATTGCAAGTAAACAGTTAATATATTTATTCACTTTAATTCTAGGTGGCGGTGTGTATTTCACGATCAATTCTCCCTCGTTAATCTTTCCGTTAATTCGCTTGCGCAATTCACTTTCGGGACATCGCGATGGAACTACTGTTATTCTAGCCTGAGAAAACAGCCGACGTTTCACGAGGTCGCTAGTTGAGCCCTCGCGAAACGACTTGTGAGTAACGAGCGCAGAAATTCCATACTGAAGACGTTCACTACTTAGATCTTGGTAGTGCTTCTGATTGGTTGAAAGAATATTCCAACCAATCAGAAGCACTACCAAGATCTGGGTAGTGAACGTCATCACTATGTAATTTCTGCGCTCGTTACTCACAAGTCGTTTTGCGAGGGCTCAAGAAGCGACCTCGTGAAACGTCGGCTGTTTTCTCAGGCTACTATTATTCTTTGCCCATCGAGGAACGTTCACGGTGAAGTCCCGGATCAGTTGAGACGATGCATGTAGCTGTGCACCAGTATTAGACTACAACGGAGCCAAAGATTGGCGAATATAAGCAACGTCGATAAATATTATTTGACGTTTTGTCAGGGATTGAACGAATATGCTCAAGTTAACCATGAATTTCTTTGGATAGGTGAAATCTTGCCACTCAGACTACGATGGCTGTTTTTATCCAGCACTTGATATCCTTTAATATTAAACAAGCCCATTTTTTATAAAGTCAGTACCGCACTGTTAATAACCAAAGCAAAATCACTCCCATGAGTGCTTAAGGTCATTTGGATGAAAAACGTCAAAATTTAATGCAAACGATTAAAGATGAGTGACTTCTACCACCGCTGCACGAAAGCCTTCCCAATTGGCCCAAGAGCTTTTCTTTGACTGGGCAAGTCCATAGGGAGGACTAAGTATTCAATAACAACACAACACACGAAACATGGTTTGACTCTAGCAATCAAGAAGATACATAAAATGTTCATCCTTTAACAGTGAATTCTAAAATGCCGTCAAAATATCAACAGGTCATCGAAATCGAACTGGGTGACTTGAAGGCCGAGGAAACAAATTGGAAATAAAAGCGGAAGTCGTACAGTCGTTTATGCCGCAGCTAATATACTAACCAACCTTGCTTGATAAAGAAGCCGGATAAAACCTACCTAATTGATGTCTTATTTTATCCATATTCTTGTTGTATTGTGACCTGTTCATTTACATTCTATTTTTCTCGTGATCGTTCGACGTTGCTGCCGTGAACTAGGAGACGGGTGCAACAGCGCGTATGTACCCGATTACCTTCGTATGCGTGACATTTAATTGTCTTTTCCGGTCTTAAAACTTCCTGTGGCAACTTCGATGCCACACGAGTCCGTAAACTCGCCACAAAATGGATCAACTAGGGGAAGAGAAAAAAAAGTCGAAACAAAAATTAAAGCAGAATAAATAAACACCTCATGAATTATTGCCTCGTTTCAAACTTCTTTATTCTTTTTTAACCGGCAATCAAGCTTCTACCGGAAATTTTTGACGACGAAATCGGTCCAATACATCTAGTGGTTGCTAATATTTTTCACTGAAATTTTAATATGGTTAGTTAATGTATTTCCGCTGTTTTTAACTGAAAATAAGGCTATGGAGTATATTTCGTGTTTTTTAAATGAGCTAGTCAGTGCTTTGTCCAAACCAGACAAAGCAGGAAAATATATGGAGAAACGAACTTTTTATTGATGGTTTTTTCACACTTTATTTATTTATATCACACTTGAAAGGACAACAGGAACACGCAGTTACTGTTCGGCAGTTCGAAAGTTGGAAAAACTTGTACATCATATCATAATAATCAGTACCACAGTAAAGCACGATTGCTCAAAAGCTACAATTTAACCAGTCCCACGCTAGCATTTCACCACGGAAGTGGGGTACTCCCTGAAAATATGGGTGGGGATGGGCTACCCACTCCTTGGAAACTAATTGCCCTATTTCAGACCAAACTACATGATTTTCCCTACCCTATTTTAGACCTGATCCAAAATTCAATACCCTATTTCAGACCTGCCCAGTTGTGTAGACATTTAACAACGGCTTCAAATTTCTGATGTTAATCAAAACACACTTCTCCGGAAGAAAATAATAAAAAAGGAGGTTCTTTTAAAAACCATACCTAATTCCCAACCAGATCGCACAAATCCTAGTTCAGACCAAAATCTTCAAAATCTGTACCATATTTCAGACTAAAACTACTCGAAAACCATAACTTTTGGGGCCGGACATACTTATCTAGCTTACATAAGGGTGTACCCCTTCCGGGCATTTCACCCACCGACTCAAACGGAATTAACACTTAACAGCACCATTATGGCTTTTACTTGAGATGGTCACACTTAAGGATTGGTCACGATTGCATCCACACGCTCAATAGATGGAATCCAACTTGCAAAGATAATAAACAGCATTACAGGACAGTACTGCCCGTTTGAATTGTCTCACATGAAAATTTAATCCAAAATAAGTACCAAAAATTTAAACAGTGGTTTGACCCTGGGAATAATCAATAAACTGTATTGTATTACCTAAAATTGAATTCCTGTTTACATTCTGTTCAACCACGTTCTCAGTTACCGAGAAGCCAAAGCCTTTTAGGACAGGGGAGTTAAAGCGGTTAAGCTTTCTGTCGTGAAATCCGGCTTGAAAATATATTCCGCGATCTAGAGGCAATTCAAGGTTACTGAAGTTTAGCTATGAGGAAATTGTGTAACCCTAAAGCATTGTGCACTCTGTGAATGCTGATACTGTTCGGCTAGTATCAACAGTTTTTAGGTTCGTGATAGAGTTCTTGGCTATCGACTGAAGTAGTCAAAACGAATTACAAAAATGGCGCTTAGTACGTCTATTTTCTTACTTCGACTTCAAGAGCGTTGGTAGTAAAAGGGTGATAAATTTCTTAGCACTCTCCCTATTCGATGTTGTATGCGCTGCAAAGCTCATTGCCTGAAAAAACAACAAAATTGTTTGGGGGAAGAGACGGGGATATAAAACAGAGAGGGGATTTAAATCGGTTGGCGCTCAGTGAAGATTTATTTCCTTTTAAATTAGATTTCCTATAGGCTACCAAAACCGGTTACAATGCTAGTTGCAAAAGAAAAAATATTTTACATTAGTAACAAAGGACACTTGAACAAAATTCTTTGGCTTTGATCATATGCAGATTTCAGCCCTTGAGCCGACCAAGACACAGTTTCCAACATAAAAAAGGTAGGTAGGTAGGGTAGGTACGTAGGTGGGTAAGTAAACTTTATTTATACACGGTAAATCCTCGAATAAATTGGGGGTATGGGGGGTGGGGGTGGGGATACACATGACAACTTCAAAGTCAAAGAGTGATAGCTCGACCAGCTTTATATTAGCTTTATATATTTTTCGATAAGATTTGACTCCTGGTATACTTGCATTTGGCCTATTGATCATCATCATCATCATCACACACGTTGGGAAGGGGTTGGAACTCGGGACCCCCCCCCCCCACCTCCCCACCCCTACATCCGTCTAGAGGACATGCATGTTTTGGATTCAGCATAGATGGTTGAAATAGAATAGGCTTTAACTGACTGGCCAAATAATTTCTCAGTCTTTCTGCTGGCAGGCTGAGAAACGAATATTCTCTTAACTGAATGGTGAGGTCTCATCTTAAAAAATCAGTTCATCTCTTGAAATGTTTGCATGGTTGCATGTGTTCACTGGTCGTAGTTGAGAAATATCAACTTTCAAACGAAAATTGAACAGTCATTCATTCAGACCCTCAATAATTTGAAAGGATTTCTGAGAATTAAATAACTTATAAATTATGTTATCTGTTCTTATCACAAGAACGCTACTGTGGACAAAAATTCTTAACTCCTAGACTTTTTAATATTTTTAAGGAAAGCTCTAAAGACGTCTCTTTTATTTCTTAGTTATAAACGGAAAGGACTCCAAGAAAACTCCGGGTGTATGTTATTGACTAAGTGGACTAGGGGCACTGTATGAGGAGTATCCTTTCTTCCTTTTGATCAATTCATTCTTCATTCCCCACTGTCATTCTCGTCCGATTCCCCACTGCCATTCTCGTCCCATTCCCCACTGCCATTCTCGTCATCTGGAAATGTGGAGCTACGTAAGCATTGCTGTTTCTCAGAGGCAGGTTCATGGCTCCTTCATGAATGTGAAGATGTGGAAATCGCTGTTGTTCGCTCGCCTGCAACAGTTCAGAGATTGGGGGTTTAGTACAACTAATTGTCAGTAGTTATTACCTTCGCGTGTTGAAAACGTTCGCACGGAAAGAAATCGTTAATTAGGTCACTAGGATGTCACTTGGGTGTCATGTAATCAGTATGCTACCGTATCAAGACAAGTAGACATCGTACGAAGGATTCCACCTGCCCGTCTTTAAGCCCCGGCATCATTATGCAAATTCTCCTTACTGGTCTCCATACATTTCTTTGAGTACTGAATTGGGAGAACTTGTATAAACAAAACAATTCTTCTTTGGTGATTATTTCCTTAATTCTTATGACCTGTATTTGTGTTAAGGCACTTACTTGATAAGGAGAAATTTGATGATGACCACTGTTAGGGCTTAAAGGGTTAAATTCCAGACTTTTTGTTGCCCTTAAACCCCTTGTGGGATGTTAGTATTCAGGTTTTAAAATCAAAAGAAATTAAATTTCTGCTGATGAATATCCTATACAAAGCATATTTTTGGGGCCAGAAATGTTTTAAGGAATTTGGGAAACTGATATCCCAATGCTCAATTGCCCAAAGCCCAAAGCAACCTTTATTGAATTAGGTATATTCTGTGGCTTCCGTAATGAAATGAAAAACCAGTTTATTTTATAATATGGCAATGACAACCCACAATAATTTAATTTTTAATACAGAAACATGTAAACTGTATTAAATCAAGCTGCAAAATATGATTAGAAACAACTTCAAGCCATAAAGTGTTTATAGAGACTTTACAAGATCACAGCGTGCAGCTACTAATTAATTTATCACCAAACGATATGATAAACACAAAAGAAAAATAGTCTAAAATATAAAGAACACCTTACGATATTATTCATCTAGGATTCTTATCTTCAACCATTGAGGGTCACCCATGCCTTCCATATCACAAGCCTTGCATGTGCTACTTTGCTCCGTGTTATGAACGTATTCGTTTATTTTCACCGATGTTTTTCGAACGCGTGCCGTTCAGTGAATTTACCTATACTTGCAAAACGTATCGAATATCATACCCCGTTCGCTAGTAGACACCTGTTATTCAATGTCATGACAACGGTTTCTTACAACACCTATTATTCAATGTCATGACAACGGTTTCTCACAAACACCATTTATTCAATGTGATGACAACGGTTTCTCACACCGACTTATTAGCCAGTAAACAGCAAAGTTATTGACACTAAGGAAAGCGAAACAACTGTGCGCAAGACTTTATTTTCTGAGATAGTTTACCATGGATTCGCGGATGTACTAATGCTTGCAATTTTTGTTAATTTCTTCTTAAAAAATTACTGACATTCTTGATTTTATTCTTTGAAACTTGAAAATATTAAGTTGTCGCGTCAACCAAGCTTTTTAACAGTAGAGTTGGTTTTAGATTGCGAGCAGTCTCAATTTCCGCTCAAAGATAGTCGCGAGCGGGTGCGAAAATCACTCATGTCCAATACTGCCGCACTGATACGGACCGTTATTTGCAGTTGACGGTCCGTAAGTTTCGCACGGACCGTCACTCTTGCTTACGGACCGCGATTTGCGGTTGACGGTCCGTATGCTTCGCACGGACCGTCATTCTTGCTTGCGGACTGTTATTTGCGGTTGACGGTCCGTACGTTTCGCACAGACCGTCATTCTTACTTACAGTCCGAATACAGAGCGTGCATCTCATTATCGCGCCAGGGCCAACTGTTGACGGTCCGCACATTTCGCACGGACCGTCATTCTTGCTTACGGATCGTTATTTATGGTTGACGGTCCGTACGTTTCGCACAGACCGTCATTCTTACTTACAGTCCGAATACAGAGCGTGCATCTCATTATCGCGCCAGGGCCAACTGTTGACGGTCCGTACATTTCGCACGGACCGTCATCATTGCTTACGAACTGTCATTTACGATTCACGATCCGTATGTCGAGGTATAAATAGTCTATACAAGTATGATTGAGCCTCGTTATTTAAGCGTACGTACGAAGCGAGCGAGATACACCAAAGAGGTCGAAAGAGAAGACGTTAATATGTCTATTACTCGTTCTATAAGCGTTGCGCAAACTAATAACAGAGTTCTAAATGCAAACTTTTATGTCGATTATTCCTTCTACTGAAGCCTTTTGAAACTGTTCAGGGAAAGGCAGACGATAACATGTCTATTACTCATTCGATAAGCGTCGCGCAAACTGATAACAGAGTTGTAAAAGCGAACTGTTATGTCCATTACTCCTTCTATTGAAGCCTTGTGAAACTGTTCAAATTATGCCACATTATTTAAGCGCCATACGAAGCGAGCGTGATACATGAAAGAAATACGTACGACGCGAGCGAGGTACACAAATAGAAGAAGATAATACTGTCTATTACTCGTTCTATAAGCATCGCGTAACTGATAACAGAGTTCTAAAAGCCAACTGTTATGTCCATTACTCCTTCTATTGAAGCCTTGTGAATTATACCTCGTTATTTAAGTGCCATACGAAGCGAGCGTGATACACGAAATAGAAGAAGATAATATGTCTATTACTCGTTCTATAAGCTTTGCGTCAATTATCTATCAAACAAATATTCATACTATCAATTCAGGCAACCAACCGACCGCAAACGATCGATGAATAGGAATTATTTTCATGCGTGTTCTCTCTTCCATTACGATCTGTTTAAACACAAACGATCGATGGATTATAAATGTAGTATTCTGCCTTCGTTTCACGCTTTCAACTCGATAAAGCCCCGCCGCACACAAACAATACAAAATGTTTCATGCGAATTCTGCCTTCAATCGCGTAGTCCCGCTAGTCCCCTACACAGCCATTTTATGTCTACAGGAGCCTTGCGTGGCGACAATAAGCCAGCTGCATAGGAAACTATCAATTGCACTATTTATGAAATGTCGACTACAATGCTGCACGGGACTATTCATAAAGAATATTGCTTTCACGCATATTCATATTCATCCCCAGAGACACTTCATTAAAGTGCGCACCATCGAGCGACACAAGTTATTTTTAGGCTAAGCAACGAATATGTGTTCCACAAACGACCACTTTTACATCTACGAACCGATTTTACGGACAGCGAACTCCTCTATACGGCCCCTATTTAAAGTTCACAGTCCATAAGAAACATATCTCCCACTCACAACCAGAACGAAATATTCTAAGTTCCACTAATGGGATGCAATTTACGGACCGTGAACTCTTCTATACGGACCGTATCTGAAGTTCACGGTCCGTACAAACTGTACGGTCCGTAACAAAGATATATATCTCCCTCTCACAACGGGAATGAAATATTCTAAGTCCCACTAATGGGATGCAATTTACGGACCGTGAACTCTTCTATACGGACCGTATCTGAAGTTCACGGTCCGTACAAACTGTACGGTCCGTAACAAAAATATCTTCCTCTCACAACGGGAATGAAATATTCTTAGTCCCACTAATGAGATGTAATTTACAGACCGTAAACGCTTCTATACGGACCGTATGAAGTTCTCGGTCCGTACAAACTGTACGGTCCGTTACAAAGATATCTCCCTCTCACAACAGGAATGAAATATTCTAAGTGCCACTAATGAGATGCAATTTACGGACCGTGAACTCTTCTATACGGACCGTATCTGAAGTTCACGGTCCGTACAAACTGTACGGTCCGTAACAAAGATATCTCCCTCTCACAACGGGAATGAAATTTTCTTAGTCCCACTAATGAGATGCAATTTACGGACCGTGAACTCTTCAATACGGACCGTATCTGAAGTTCACGGTCCGTGCGAACTGTCCGATCCGTAAAAAGATATCTCCCACTCAGAACCAGAATGAAATACTCCAAGTGCCACTAATGAGATGCAATTTACGGACCGTGAACTCTTCTATACGGACCGTATCTGAAGTTCACGGTCCGTACAAACCGTACGGTCCGTAACGAAGATATCTCCCTCTCACAACAGGAATGAAATATTCTAAGTCCCACTAATGAGATGCAAGTTACGAGCTGTGAACTCTTCTCTACGGACCGTATCTGAAGTTCACGGTCCGTACAAACTGTACGGTCCGTAACAAAGATATCTCCCTCTCACAACGGGAATGAAATATTCTAAGTCCCACTAATGGGATGCAATTTACGGACCGTGAACTCTTCTATACGGACCGTATCTGAAGTTCACGGTCCGTACAAACTGTACGGTCCGTAACAAAGATATCTCCCTCTCACAACGGGAATGACATATTCTAAGTGCCACTAATGAGATGCAATTTACGGACCGTGAACTCTTCTATTCCTACCGTATCTGAAATTCACGGTCCGTACAAACTGTACGGTCCGTAACAAAAATATCTCCCTCTCACAACGGGAATGAAATATTCTTAGTCCCACTAATGAGATGTAATTTACAGACCGTAAACGCTTCTATACGGACCGTATGTGAAGTTCTCGGTCCGTACAAACTGTACGGTCCGTAACAAAGATATCTCCCTCTCACAACAGGAATGAAATATTCTAAGTGCCACTAATGAGATGCAATTTACGGACCGTGAACCCTTCTATACGGACCGTATCTGAAGTTCACGGTCCGTACAAACTGTACGGTCCGTAACAAAGATATCTCCCTCTCACAACGGGAATGAAATTTTCTTAGTCCCACTAATGAGATGCAATTTACGGACCGTGAACTCTTCTATACGGACCGTATCTGAAGTTCACGGTCCGTACAAACTGTAGGGTCCGTAACAAAGATATATATCTCCCTCTCACAACGGGAATGAAATATTCTAAGTCCCACTAATGGGATGCAATTTACGGACCGTGAACTCTTCTATACGGACCGTATCTGAAGTTCACGGTCCGTACAAACTGTACGGTCCGTAACAAAGATATCTCCCTCTCACAACGGGAATGACATATTCTAAGTGCACTAATGAGATGTAATTTACGGACCGTGAACTCTTCTATTCGGACCGTATCTGAAATTCACGGTCCGTACAAACTGTACAGTATGTTGCCCAGTTTTCGTACGGGCCCAGTTTTCGTACAAAAAGAACTTTATTTGATTATTTTCGTCGGTCATTTAAATCTTCGTCAACCGAAGAATTCCAAAAGTAAAAGGAACATCTCAGCTATAAATTGCCGGTTTTGCCGGGCTTTTTGACGAAGAAGCAGGTCAGTGCGGACAATTTCTTTCGAGGTGAGTACAAGTTTAGCGGCTAATATTTGCACTTTTCACTGCACAGTAAAGGTATTGTAGATGAACAAATAGCCCGTTTTGCTGGTAATTTTGCAAGGAACTTCATGATTTTTGGACAGATGATAGACAAAAGATGAAAGTGAATGGAAAAACTTTCAACGCCAGCTTAAATTTAACTGCTCCTGAATTTTAGCGGTGAGAATCTTCGCATACATTTTGACCTACTGTGCCAGTTTTCGTACACTTAGCTACGCCTTTCTCAAAACCTATTTTTAAATAAGTTAAAGAACTGAATTTTAAGCTTTACTGTTCGAAAACTAATAGGTCGCAAGTGTAGCAAAGATTACACAACAATCCTTGCAAAGTACGATACACTACATGTATTTGTTGTGGTATAACAGCGAGGCTTTACATCCAGGTCACGCAAAGGTCACGAATATTTAATAAACGTAATCCCACGCGAACAATCTAAGTCGTCAAATAATTAACTAAGGTAGATGTCTATGCATAGAATGTTGACATACACCGTGAAATTTCGTTAGCTTGCCGGTTTTACTGATTTTTTCACTCCGCTGCGATTCCAATAAACATTTACAAAAGTAGGTAAGAAAAGCAAGCGTAAGCGGAAACGGAAGGAAAGAGTTTGCTATTCTAAAGGCGTAAGCGGAAACGGAAGGAAAACGTCGAATCTTATACAGGCCTTTTCTTAAGAGTTGTAATACGCAGAATAGTAACCTGTCAACTACCTTTACCAAGGCAGTAAATGACGTACGACACAGTGGATTGAGCGTAAGCCGCCCAAAAGTGAGGGACCAAAAAATCAACACTGCAGGATCGATTAAACATCCACCCCCGGAATAACCATTTGCTTTGTACACCAAACATTGGTCGCTAAGCCGATATTTATTCACAAACCGAAGAGAAAACACGGTAAGCACTCAGCAGGGTGGCTGACACATCAGTTTGCGTCGAGCGTTTTCGTGGAGAAATGTTGTTTTGTCGATGTACGAAAACTGGGCCAGGTGTACGAAGACTGGGCAACTTAGGAGTTTTGGGAAAAATGGCATAATTTTGAACGTACGTCGATCAAGAGGCCAATCGTTTTATATATTGAAGGTAAGTAAATGGGCTATCTTTAAGAGAAATTTCAGATATTTTCGTCTCACAGACGAAAAGATATAGCGATTACAAACTAAAGTGTACGAAAACTGGGCCACACTGTACGGTCCGTAACAAAAATATCTTCCTCTCACAACGGGAATGAAATATTCTTAGTCCCACTAATGAGATGTAATTTACAGACCGTAAACACTTCTATACGGACCGTATGAAGTTCTCGGTCCGTACAAACTGTACGGTCCGTTACAAAGATATCTCCCTCTCACAACAGGAATGAAATATTCTAAGTGCCACTAATGAGATGCAATTTACGGACCGTGAACTCTTCTATACGGACCGTATCTGAAGTTCACGGTCCGTACAAACTGTACGGTCCGTAACAAAGATATCTCCCTCTCACAACGGGAATGAAATTTTCTTAGTCCCACTAATGAGATGCAATTTACGGACCGTGAACTCTTCTATACGGACCGTATCTGAAGTTCACGGTCCGTGCGAACTGTCCGATCCGTAAAAAGATATCTCCCACTCAGAACCAGAATGAAATACTCTAAGTGCCACTAATGAGATGCAATTTACGGACCGTGAACTCATCTATACGGACCGTATCTGAAGTTCACGGTCCGTACAAACTGTACGGTCCGTAACAAAGATATCTCCCTCTCACACCGGGAATGACATATTCTAAGTGCCACTAATGAGATGCAATTTACGGACCGTGAACTCTTCTATACGGACCGTATCTGAAGTTCACGGTCCGTACAAACCGTACGGTCCGTAACGAAGATATCTCCCTCTCACAACAGGAATGAAATATTCTAAGTCCCACTAATGAGATGCAATTTACGAGCTGTGAACTCTTCTCTACGGACCGTATCTGAAGTTCATGGTCCGTACAAACTGTACGGTCCGTAACAAAGATATCTACCTCTCACAACGGGAATGAAATATTCTAAGTCCCACTAATGGGATGCAATTTACGGACCGTGAACTCTTCTATTCCTACCGTATCTGAAATTCACGGTCCGTACAAACTGTACGGTCCGTAACAAAAATATCTCCCTCTCACAACGGGAATGAAATATTCTTATTCCCGCTAATGAGATGTAATTTACAGACCGTAAACGCTTCTATACGGACCGTATGTGAAGTTCTCGGTCCGTACAAACTGTACGGTCCGTAACAAAGATATCTCCCTCTCACAACAGGAATGAAATATTCTAAGTGCCACTAATGAGATGCAATTTACGGACCGTGAACCCTTCTATACGGACCGTATCTGAAGTTCACGGTCCGTACAAACTGTACGGTCCGTAACAAAGATATCTCCCTCTCACAACGGGAATGAAATTTTCTTAGTCCCACTAATGAGATGCAATTTACGGACCGTGAACTCTTCTATACGGACCGTATCTGAAGTTGACGGTCCGTGCGAACTGTCCGGTCCGTAAAAAGATATCTCCCACTCAGAACCAGAATAAAATACTCTAAGTGCCACTAATGAGATGCAATTTACGGACCGTGAACTCATCTATACGGACCGTATCTGAAGTTCACCGTCCGTACAAACTGTACGGTCCGTAACAAAGATATCTCCCTCTCACAACGGGAATGACCTATTCTAAGTGCCACTAATGAGATGCAATTTACGGACCGTGAACTCTTCTATACGGACCGTATCTGAAGTTCACGGTCCGTACAAACTGTACGGTCCGTAACAGAGATATCTCCCTCTCACAACGGGAATGAAATTTTCTTAGTCCCACTAATGAGATGCAATTTACGGACCGTGAACTCTTCTATACGGACCGTATCTGAAGTTCACGGTCCGTACAAACCGTACGGTCCGTAACGAAGATATCTCCCTCTCACAACAGGAATGAAATATTCTAAGTCCCACTAATGAGATGCAATTTACGAGCTGTGAACTCTTCTATACGGACCGTATCTGAAGTTCACGGTCCGTGCGAACTGTCCGGTCCGTAAAAAGATATCTCCCACTCAGAACCAGAATGAAATACTCTAAGTGCCACTAATGAGATGCAATTTACGGACCGTGAACTCATCTATACGGACCGTATCTGAAGTTCACCGTCCGTACAAACTGTACGGTCCGTAACAAAGATATCTTCCTCTCACAACGGGAATGACATATTCTAAGTGCCACTAATGAGATGCAATTTACGGACCGTGAACTCTTCTATACGGACCGTATCTGAAGTTCATGGTGCGTACAAACTGTACGGTCCGTAACAAAGATATCTCCCTCTCACAACGGGAATGAAATTTTCTCAGTCCCACTAATGAGATGCAATTTGCGGACCGTGAACTCTTCTATACGGACCGTATCTGAAGTTCACGGTCCGTACAAACCGTACGGTCCGTAACGAAGATATCTCCCTCTCACAACAGGAATGAAATATTCTAAGTCCCACTAATGAGATGCAATTTACGAGCTGTGAACTCTTCTATACGGACCGTATCTGAAGTTCACGGTCCGTGCGAACTGTCCGGTCCGTAAAAAGATATCTCCCACTCAGAACCAGAATGAAATACTCTAAGTGCCACTAATGAGATGCAATTTACGGACCGTGAACTCATCTATACGGACCGTATCTGAAGTTCACCGTCCGTACAAACTGTACGGTCCGTAACAAAGATATCTTCCTCTCACAACGGGAATGACATATTCTAAGTGCCACTAATGAGATGCAATTTACGGACCGTGAACTCTTCTATACGGACCGTATCTGAAGTTCATGGTGCGTACAAACTGTACGGTCCGTAACAAAGATATCTCCCTCTCACAACGGGAATGAAATTTTCTCAGTCCCACTAATGAGATGCAATTTGCGGACCGTGAACTCTTCTATACGGACCGTATCTGAAGTTCACGGTCCGTACAAACCGTACGGTCCGTAACGAAGATATCTCCCTCTCACAACAGGAATGAAATATTCTAAGTCCCACGAATGAGATGCAATTTACGAGCTGTGAACTCTTCT
This sequence comes from Siderastrea siderea, assembly GCA_964030785.1. NCBI lineage: Eukaryota > Metazoa > Cnidaria > Anthozoa > Scleractinia > Rhizangiidae > Siderastrea > Siderastrea siderea. The sequence continues at coordinate 7,355,117 of OZ034973.1, forward strand.
ATACGGACCGTATCTGAAATTCACGGTCCGTACAAACTGTACGGTCCGTAACAAAGATATCTCCCTCTCACAACGGGAATGACATATTCTAAGTCCCACTAATCAGATCCAATTTACTGACCGTGATCTCTTCTATACGGACCGTATCTGAAGTTCATGGTCCGTACAAAACTATACGGACCGAAACCATAGTCTCACGGTCCGTTACAGTGCGGGTGTAAAGGCTTTCCGCGTGCGTGTAACGTGACGCGTGTGTGTAGTGAGCCGCCTCACCTTCCTCGCTCAAGCGGTGATAGCGGTGGCAGGCAAATGCACTCACCATGGCGCCATTGCCCGCTCCCCAAATCCCTATTTTATGAGCACTGACGAAACAATTCATAACCCGACAAACTAGGACTGCTTTTATTATTTTAACGCCTCAGGTAGTTTGTGTAATTTAAACTAACGACTTTTCAATAGGGACCAGCCATCATCACGAAGTGGTGGTCAAAGCGAATTCTTAACGTCTACAGCTGCCTTTGTTAAGTATCAGCGACTTTCGTTGCCATTCCACTACGATATTATTACGACTCAAGTGATTCGTAGCATTGGGAGCAGCGGGCATGCAATGTGAGCGCAGAATGGGTCAAAAATTACACAGTCAAGGGTCCCTCATGGCAGTCCGTATATTGACTTCTCAAACTGATTAATAATTCATGAATTTACAAGCCAATCAGCATACACCAATTTGATCAGGTGCGTGTGGTTTGAAACCCCGATGAAACACTGGACAGAGGCCTTTCCACGATAGTTTGATGAAATATCAAACTCTAGAGTTTGATGAAACGTCAAACCCATGTGATGCAGGGTTATCCTAATTTAAATATTAATGACACAAACACCGAAGTGAATAGACAAGCTTTATTAATCCCAAAAGGCAATTACAGAATATCCAAAACCAACTGAGCAAAATAAATATAAATTGCTTTCCTTACGTACGTTCATTCATTTTTGTATAATCCGTTTACATTAATGCTTATGGTACAGTTATTGAAATATGGACAGGACAGGACAGGACAGGACGAATTTGGTGAGCCAATAATTAATGGCAACACATTCATCTCGACCAAAGGTGTATCCAACGACACAACTTGATGAAAGTGGTAGGTTTTAAATAAACCTGCGACCTCGGCAATTGGTACTTTAACCAGTCGCTGCCAAATATTCCATATGCCCATTTATTCTTGTACTGTGTCGACTTGGGTACCGCATTTGGAACCAACCTCCTCTTCGGCTGATTAAGAATGATCTGATTAAGATTAAGAATGATCGAATTGAGATCAAGCGGATATATATGTGTTCCGCTTAAAGCAATAGAACTTTTCAGGGACTTGTGACACTACTGTTAAAATATGTGACAACAAATGCTAATTACTCTAAAACAATACCAAAAAAGTAATTAATATTCAGCGTTATGATGCCAAATCAGTGAGACATTTTTTCATTGTTCTTGGTTCATGGTGCATGTTTGAGGAGCTATTTCAAAAACTCGTGCTTCGTGTTTCATCGGGGTTTCCAAACACTCGAAAACAATAAAAGCATTACTTTTCTCGTGTTTGGAAACCCCGATGAAACACTCGCAATCGTTTTTGAAATATTACATCGCACACGCTTTGCCTATGCTTCATGCAGTGTGAGCAAAAACGCGTCAAATTTCCCAGTCAAGGCACAGGCTTACCATCCTCTGTTTGTGTGGTGGGCTGTACATTTATAATAGCTGTGTCGGTTTATCAAATTAGCAAAACTAAAGCCGAAATTTAGGAGTATTAAAACTGAGGAAAATGAAATAAAACTCATAAAATTGCTTCCATGGTGTTTTGATTTGTCAAGTTTCTGTGTTTATTTTGGCGATTTAAAGCTCGCGAAAGCGATGTTTTCAAAATAACGGTCGGACTCGCTCAAAAGTAGAGAAAGAGAACAAGGCATGCAACTGGGCGACCCGCAAATTACAGTGGAACATTTCGCCAAAAAAGTCGTATTTGCCCGATTCGCTCACACAAAAAATCTTAGCCCTCGAAAGAATAGTCTTCGAACAAAGTTTTGGCCAAATTTGAGTTAGATTCGATAACGGATAGACCTTTAGGATCTTGCCCAGACTTTTGAATACGACCGTCAATTTGCTTTCTCCCTATGATCGGTAAGAAATCCAAACTCAAAGAAATTCGAAGAATACATTTGTCCTTCAAAATTTGAATTCGCGTGCGACAAACTGCCGCCCCTTGCCTCCCTACGCGAAACTTTTGGTCCGGGACAAAATCCGTTCTCTGCAGTCACCCGAGTGGCGAGTTTGACCAACAAAGGAACCCCGTTGAAAGACACGCCATTTTTTTAAATTTCCTCCGCGTGTAGACTGGAGGTCGCTAGGCGCAACAATTCAAAATAAAACAAAATGGAAGACGCGGACTCAGGCCAGCCTAAGACCAAGAAGAAAAAGACCGAAGTATGACTCAGACTTAGATAACAGGCAGGTTAGTTAAGAAATAAATTGGGCCACATGGCAAACATGTGTCTACTGCTAGAAGTGATAGTACCACGCTTTATCCGTGCTCCTTCAGTGGTCACAGCTGTTGTCATCAAAGGCTAAAAGCACAGAAAACCGTGTTTAAGGTACAGATTTATCTCACGTGTAAGGTGAACGTCACTTGGAATTACTCTAACACTCTAGTTATTTGCAGTTGCTAGAGAGAGCAAAGTTGCCCAGGTTATTAAATAGGCCCTTGCAGGACATATGCAAATTTAATGTACAAGGAACATGAACACAGTAACCTATGTCAAACATTCGTTACGTTATTTAGGCCCCAAATTATGGGACAAACTATCAACGTCAGGTAGATCAGCTAAATCACTGGCCGCTTTCAAAAAGACTGTACGTAAGTTAAATCTAAGTACACTGTTAGATGATAGTTGCAAGGGCTGTGCCCTTTGTAGTACTTCAATAATCATAAATTTCTAAATATTTCCTAATCATAGATTTCATTGTTAATAGTTATTGTTAATTACTTGTATTTTATTTGTGTCCCCACATTAGTATGGGTCTTTCCCAAGCTATAAGGTTTGACACTTGAATAAAGTTTCTGCTATTACCAAATGAATTAGTTAACAACCTGCTCAAGTGTAATCTACAGGTTTTACTGAAGTTTGTGTACCAAATCCGAAAGTGTGACTTTTCAGATGACAGATGGATTAGGTAGTGCCTTCATGGGGTACGTTAGATTACACTGCACTGGTTGGGGAAAAGGCGTGTTGTGTTTATTGTTTGAAAAAGGTACTTTTGAGTCTATACATTAAACCCTGAAGAGTGACTATGGAAATGAAAGCTATTGCGCACCTTTCTCCTTTATTGCTGTTTGTTTTGCGGCCTGGCTAACTAAAAATGGAACTGGTTCGAATGAATAACTTTTCAATCCGTAATTTTTATACAATCTGCAGGAAGAATATGATCTCTACACACGCATTTATGAGCCCGATAAAGCGGAACTCTCAGAGCTTCAAGGTCGGTTTGAAGTCTTGGGGAAACAATACAACGCCATCATGGAGGAACGACGCCTCTTGGAAGAGGAAAAGGTAAGAAAGCTTGGAGAAGAAAGACAACAGAGCCAAGCTACTACAGCTACACAGGCAGCTTGGCGAGGGTACCAGTTTAGAAAGATGATGCGAAGCAAAGCAAAGAAAACAGGAAAAAAGGGGAAGGGCGGAAAACGACTTGGATACCAAGAAACGCTGATCAAAATACATGTCATTTTTGTTTAGTTTTTATTAAGTTGCAATGACTTAACTGTCAAAGAAACGTGCTGATGTTTAGCAACAGATTTCTTGTGTTTATTAGCAACGTATGTGAAAGCGACTAACAAAGAGTACGGCAACTGGGCTTTTTTCACTTAATTTGTTACTATATGCGTCTCATCATTGTTTGTAAAACGGAAAAACTTGTCATCTTGCGCACACATAACTAGTTAATAATTATTTTATACAATATTTAAACAATTTTCACACAATAACTTTCATACAATGAAACCTTGCTTTACTGGTCGTCAACCAAGCGAATTGTCCTTAGGTCCTAAGCGTGTGGTCCTTTCTTGCTCATACTTTTTGTCTTAAATCAGCAAATACTGTAAAATGGTCTTCGTTTTCTCTAGATATTTCTTTCTCAGACTGTGCGTTTTTTTCCCACGGACCACCGCAAAAATGCATTGTTTTGCAGTCTAAATTTAACCTGCTCAATGTTGGACGCCCATCCAACAAGAACAAAATGGCGACAAAAAACATAGAGTGTTTAATTATGTCATATTCTACAAGTCTAGCATCCAAAATGTTCAATGTCCACCGTTTTTTGAGTTGTTTCTCATTTTGAGTGTAATCCAAGATGGCGGCCAAGATGGCCGTCATCTTGGATGGCGTCACGGACCGCCAGCAACTCCACAACCAATAAGATACCTCATCTTGTAGAGCGCATCACCGGCTTTCTATTGAAGGTAAAATCTTTTTGAAATATTCCAACACAACAAAAATCCAGGGGAGGAGTTCAATCAAGTCCCCCTCCCCCTCTTGTACTCCCTTCTCTGTACGGCAGGGGGGTGATTTTGCTTGTACGTCCAAAGGTTAACTAGGTATACGTATGACTTGGTACACCTATTACTCAAGAAAACTATACTTGAGTACCTAGGCTTTTGTTCCAGCTTTCACGCGATTTATGGCGCGAATCAGTCAAAGGCAGTATCAGCGTTGGGAGCTAATTAGCCACTATTCGCCTCGAGCTCCTTAAAAACTTTATTCAGATTTAATTCAAACTTGCTCTTGCTCGACGTCGTTTGGTTTCTGTTCCTCGAAGAAGGCTACATTGATGTAGGTTCTCTGTCAAAGAATGAAAAAGCGGTAAGAAGGTCGGTTAGAAAATCGATATAAATATCTTTACCACTACGAAAAAAAGCAATATAGAAGGACATAAATACGATTTTAGTGATAGAAGTTTCTACGGATTAAAGTCATTCGGAGGCAACTTTGTCCAACCGGCGGGGGGGGAGGGGTGGAGGGGGGTCAACAAGAGGCATGCTTCTCCTTCTGGTCCAACCAAAGTAGACAAGCTTATCCCTTACCTCTTTTTGGTGGAGTATTTCCTGTAGTGTTACATGAAGTTCCTCAAAGGATGGACGATCATCTGGAGAACTCTCCCAGCAGCTTAACATAACTTCATAACTAAAATGGACAAGTATTACCAGTTAAGATCATAACATCGTGGCTAAAAATGTTATTTATGATGACAGTGTGACTGCAAGATGATAAAAAGTTGAACTGAAAACTGGGAATTTTAGAGCTCTCTAGTTAAGATCATCTGAAAAGATGGCGTTGTTATGTTTTCGGCAAAACGGCGTGCTTCTTGAAAGTATTTATGCCACGATATTGCGCTACGTTTTTAGACTCGTAATATGGCAAAATGGTGTGCTCCTTAAAAGTATTTGTTTCACAATATTGCGCTAGCTTTGTGTGACTTTGTTGATGTAGTTAATTACTTTCTCGTTCCCTTGTGGGGGATCGGGAGGGTGCTGGGATACAGGAGGGTGTCACATTTTGTGTATTTGGATGGGCACTCTCCCCTTCAACTTGTCAGTCAACGCAAAATAAACGCAACGATTTGATTTACTATACTTACAGCTCTTTAGAACAATGTGCTGGTTTTTCCAGACGCACACCATCCTGCAACATTTCATGAAGCTTGACCACGCCCTTCACACCCCTGTAAGGTAGCTCCCCTAAAAGCACAAGCATGAATGTGTAATGGCTAATGGATAAACGCCGGTGTTGATAGGACGTACAGTTCTTCCTAACCTGCGATCAGGCCGAATTTTAGCATCGCTCTCATATTCTCTTATGATGGTCGCTCGCTAAAATAGGGCCTGATACAATCTCTCACAGAAGTTCATGTCGGCGGCCAAATTTTGGCCGCGGAATCTCGCAATCTGATTGGCCCTTTAACAATAGAGCTGTCAACGGAAGTAAATTGTGTACGAGATTTCGATCCGACCGCCATCGCCAAGGGACAACCAAGGAACAAGTCTGCCGAAGTAAAATGTGTTGCTCTAATAAATTCTCGTCGTTCTAGGAGAATTGTCACCATTTCTTTCTCTCCTGAGAATGGCGTTCGGTTTGACGCAAGCTGTCTCTCACCTGGAGCAGAGAAGTACAGCAACAGTGAAGTATGTATTCTGTTTTATCGCATCGTGTCGCGGAATTTTCATTTGACGGCTTTCAACTAGTATTGATAACATCAACAGAGTAGTGGCTGTTTCCGCGTCTTACGAAACAAAACGAACAGCAGACGAGCAAGTATCTTTCGCCAAGAATGATCAACAAGTCAACCGATAATTCGGTAAACTTAACGGTGAACTAATGTTTGGCTACCCTGCGAGCAGATCGAAGGGCCTCTGCTCGCACGGTAATGTTTGGCGAGAACCGCAATCAAGTCGCAAGAACGATTTTCAGTTTATTCATTCATTGTTTAATACTTATGTCGTTTTATTGATCTCTGACATTGACATCAAAGGATCTGACTAGTTTTATAATAGATGTTCTTCGTTTTAAAATTCGCTGCTGCTTAGAGCTAAAATTCGCTGCTAATTTCAAATATTTATCACTTCTCGATTTAAATTACAAAATACCCCTTTGTTTATAAACGGTTTTATTTATATTTTTATTCTAAAGAATGAAACTGAAGGTATTTCTCTTAATTGTCCAAGGTTTTTTACGCAGAAAATCGGTACAATTGGGAAGAGAATATTTCCAGATACCACCTGAAATGGGAAATGATTCAAGCATGCAGCATATTTTGGTACATCACAACCTCGTCGTGTTTTGAATTTTCATTCAGTTTCAGCTCAGACAGAGCAACCATGTAAGGTACCGGAACCTTCAAGTTAGCAATCGTGTAAATTTGAGTACTTGTGCCTAGAAGATATATCGTAGCCTATGATTTTCTTTTTTTACCGACATTTACGTGACTTTCTGCGAATTGCCGTTATGGGAAATTTGCATACCGAGGATCGTGCAAGCAGAAGAAATTTTGATTGGCTGTTTTGTTGAATGTCAATCAATCAAAAAAAGTGGGCGGCAGACGTTCCGTAGAAGAATTGTATCAGGCTCTATTTTTCGTTTCGCCCGTCCCGCCTGAATGTTTCACCAAGCGAAACGAAAATAGAGCCTGATCGCAGGTTAAGTTCTTCCCTTTCACTGTGCTGTAGGTCGACGTTAAAGTCGATGACGTTTTTTACATCCTGTACTGTAGTTTTCTTATACGTTACACGGTCGCATGAGCGAATAAATGAAGCGACAAATTGATAGAACTTCCTGATTAAAAGATAAAAGCTGGTTCTTGTGTTTGTGAAAGGGTTGGGGGTAAGGTCGCGAGGGGGGGGGGGGGAAGGGGGTTGTTGCAGTGCCCTATCCTCTGCAATAGCATGCGGACAGAATATTACCGAAAATTTAAACTTCAGTTTCTCTGGAAATTACTGTGAACGGTCAAGAGTTATGAAACAATGGAGGAAACCTAAGCTCACAAGATTGACTTCGGAACATATGTTCTTTATTTCGCATACAGAACCGAAATATTAGGAGTACAAGATGGCTTTGGAGTATAATGGTTTGTATGTCAAGGGCACATCTTGAACAAACATGCTGGTCTCGCTTTACGATGGTTTATATGAATTATGCTTGAACTTACCAAGGGTAACTATCTCCCACAGAACAACTCCAAATGACCACCTGGTGAGATTAAGAAAGCGTAAGTACCAGTGATGGAGGGAATTAAGGGGCCCAGAATCACAGTTGGCCAACCGACAAAAGTACGAACTTTGTTTCAAAACCAGCGGATCATTCAAAGAAACTTTCTCAACAATAATTCAAAAAGACAAAGCAAAGGAAGTCACTACCATGACGGTGGTTTGGAACTTAATTAATAAAAAATTTTGCAAACTTTTGCTTTGAATTTCTCCAAGAATTATTATCAACCCACTTCTCCATGTTTGGATATCCTGATGAAACATTCTGTCTCTCGTTTGATATATTACTTAAACATATCTCGCTGTCCGGTATGGAGTTAAATTGTTGTAAGTTCTAGTTTTGAGCAAAATAGGCAATCGCAGTTATAATGTTTGAATATCCCACTTTCTGGGTCCCGTTCTGTAGGGGGAGGGGGGGGGATCTAAATACATGAACACAATGGAACGGAACGGTACCGTAATGAAAAGAATGGCCCAGAATGTACCAGAATGACACTAGAATGAAATGGTTCGTTTCCGTGTCAATCCTGTTCCAGTTAGTTCCATTCTTAAACAGCAATAGCAACGGTGGGGCTGTTGCTCGAAATTTCCGACAGGGGAGTGCCGTCCAGGGGCAAAACCCCAACCGAACTTCAGACCTAGCCTCTCAGAAAGATTTTGTTTAAAAGTCTTTTTTTCTATCAAGCTAAAACAGCAAAAAGACACGCCTTATTACAGAGACGACAAATCCTATCTAGAAACTATTGTTTAGCGAACTTACACATCTCCTTTGATTGTACTGACTCCTCTTAAAGCCTCCATTGACATCCACAGCCAAGGAATGCGTCCCTTGAGGAAAAAGATTAGCTCCTTAAACATTGTTTTACAAGTACACCTAGCAATCTGACGTTTTGGAAGTTTAGCTAATTCTGACGTCATTTTCTAAATATGGACTATAAGCTTGGTATCTCGGAGTCGCAAGGGAAACGGGAAATTGTTCAACCGAAAATAGAGTCAATTTGTTTTGTCAAAACTGTTGACGTTTCACTATGGTGCTATTTTGAAAGGGTATTCAGGATAGCGGGATCCACTGTAGGTTGCTTTCAAAAGTCCTGTCTCTAAATAAGCCCCCACTCTCCTGAATCCCACATAATAGGGGCTGCTTCTGATGAAATAAGACATTAACCAATCGACACAAAGCCTAGGTAGAAAACTGGAAAATTAGGACTGTTCTTTTGTGAAAGTAAAAAAGAAAGCGAACAGAACTATTAAGTTATTTACCTCTGTGACCTTAATGTATTGCCCATCGGTCGATATGTTACGTGCCATTCCAAAATCTGCAACTTTCGCTACCAGGCCATTTCCAACCAATACATTTCTGGATGCCAGGTCGCGATGAACACACTGTGCGTAAGAAGGGGAAGGAAGACCGTATCATTAAACAACCTTTACAACAATAAACAATAACAATAAAAATAAACTTTATTTACCCACAGTCAATTCATCAGCTACATATCCTATTAAGTAAGCTAACAAATTACGTCCAATCTAAGTCTAGGTCTACAATACACCTGAATGCATAGTCTATAATTACAGAATTTCAGAGCAGTTTCGACAGAGACTTCTTTCATTTTAAGTTGATTACAAAACCTGGTGTCATGACAAATTCATGAGGGTCGGGGTTCTAGATATTTAGCGGAGCATGTAGTCGAGTTCATAGTTTTTCTTGAGCACTAATAAGGTCCTCGTATTTATGGCTAAGGGTAAATAGTTATCAGTTTAGTTAATGTTCTCCTTGAAACCATTCTGAAAATTTCGGGCAATTTTTTGGTCTAGAGGATGGTTAATAAAACTACCTACGAACGCACCTGCAGAGCCATTGCTCTGCTTACCTGTTTACTTTCCAAGATCCTCTTATTTATTGCTAAGGGTAAATAGTTATCTTAAGTTGTCCTTCTCCTTGAGACCGTTCTGAAAAATTGGGGCAATCTTTTGTCCAGAGGTTGGCTTAAAAAGCTACCTACGTACGCACGTATAGAGCCTTTGTTCTGCCTACCTGTTTACTTTCCAAATGTTTCATGCCATTCGCAACGTCTGAAGCAATGCTTAACAGTTCTCTCTCGGTCAGCTTCGACCATATGTTAGTGTAAGCTGGATCCCCACTCTGAGTCTGAACATGACTGTCCCGAAGTATTTTATCAAGACTTCCGCCGGAAACAAACTCAATGACGATGCAGAGAGGTTCTGGACAAAATGAAAAATGTTCTATAAGTTCTATGTAAGAAGTACATGTGGAATATAAAATAAGAATCAGTTAAAAAAAACCCTTCAATTTTGTCATACACTCCAGAAAATAAACCCTGTCTTGCAAAAACCTGCCAAGAAAAACTTGTTCGTTCACGAGCAAGCTTTCCTACTTAAAATGTTTCCTTGTCATGTTTCTTAGTTCAACAACTGTGTTGCCAATTTTTACAAGAGGAAGGCTTGTCAAGGAAATACTTGATAAACTTTGTCGTACACACGAGGCGTGAATATTAGCTCTTCAAATGACAACTTTTCAAGGGAAACTTGATCGCGTACGCCTTAGTCTTACCTTCAAATGTACAAGCTCCGACTAAGCTCACGATATTGGGATGGCGGCCGACATGGATAAGTGTTTCCAACTCTCGTATGAGTGCCAGACGCTCTTGCTGGTCTGCGTTGTCTGTTAACGAAAAGGAGGCGACATAAGATAAGATTTAAGAATGCTTCAAAGTCTCGATACAGACAACTGATTCCCTTAAGAGACCGGGGTGATACGCTGCGTATTGTCGTGTTGGAAATTACACTGTGTGTAATTTCCACTGTGCATGATAGTTTCGACCGACATTTTTGCTGTTACTCCATGGACACGGTTAGTGCTCGATTGGGATTGTCGACTGAAAACTGGTCAAATATTGATATTTATGTCGACCGGTACAGGACGGCCCTCTCTTGACTACAGCTATTACTGTTAATCACCAGAATCTATATGACTTAGGAAGAGATTGATGTTTAAGGCATGTTTTAAAATTTGGTGGGTCCTTACTCTCCACTAAGCTGTCCTACGCGTTTTGCTGGATCCTCGGAATGCTTCGCGTAAATTTTAGGATAATTGGGAATTTTGAGCTTAATTTTTAGCATTATCCGTGAATTTCAATTTTTAATTGATTGTAATTTCGGTATCGGTACTTCCGATTGGAAGTCCAACATGCCCACCACTACACACCGCTCGTGCCTTCTCATCAATCAGAAGGCTTCCATTCAATCAGCAAGTACAAACCTTTGAGTCTTTTCACCGCCACTGGTAGTTCATTTCCATCTGTTCGTAAGTACACCCCTTTATTCACAATACCAAACTCTCCTCCGCCTAGCTTCTCTTCAGTTCTAACGAGCCTTTCTCGAGGAATTTCCCAGTTTCTGTCTATTGTGGCCATTCCTTGTAAGTACAATTCGTTATCGATGACTTCTTGTCCGTCCGTTGTGGATAGTGTGCCGTCCAGACTGGAATTCGTTCTACCACTGGATTGGCTATTTCGTAGCTGATTTATAGTATCCAAGCGCATCTCATTTTTAATTTGGAGCTGGATGAATTCTTGTTGTGCTTTGATCATCTATTTTTAAGAACAATGAAATTAGTCTGACGACAAAAATAAGTTTTAAAAGAATCAAGTATCAGTTAGCTTAAAAATTATCCCCAGTGTCTTTAAAATGCAACTAGCAAACAACATTATATACACAGTTATTTGCAAATGCCCATTTTCTGGCAATTATATCCTTCCTTTCATCTTGCTATTTTTGTCATATCAAAATTCGGGTGAAGGAGTCCGTGTTTTTTTTCTTCGGTAGTGCTGATGTCAAGGAGCATTTTAGTACTTCCGCACTCTTTTTACCACATTTTGTCATAACGCCATGGATAACGTTTCCTAAGGGTTCGCCCCACCGACCCTACAAACCACTAACTCAAATATCGCGTCTCAATAATGAATTTGCTACCACTCGCTTTTATTCTTATAAAAGGTTCAACTAAGTTAGCCTTGGATAGATCATTTCAACCTGACAGTAGGGAAGTGTACCTCCACATTGAGCTGATAGTTAGCTCTCTTTCGCTGCTTCTGCTTGAAAACGATCAGAATTATAATAAGAACAAGAATGGCGACCCCAATGCTAACAGAAGACCAAAGGACTTTCGACAAGCTGTCTGAGGTATCGGAATTACCTGCAGAACAGAAATATGAATAGCATTTTGTATTGTTATTTAATGACGCGTTCTGATTGCTTGTATTAGCTACAACACTAAATACTGAAATCTTAAAGATCTCTATAATCAGAAGTGCTAGGAAATTTTCATTCCAATAACAACTTAGACAAATAACTTCCCCTCGTTTCGTTAGAGTTATGTCGAACATCGCATCGATATTGTTCTGCAACGGTGCAATATATTGAAAAAGGTGACTAGGGGTATTATGAGACATTTCTAAATTCACATAGAGCGATATGATAATACAAACAAGTGATGTGATCCTTATGTAGCTTTTCCAGTCTATTTTGTCACCAATTAATCAATCATATGAAATACGGTTTGACGTACGTCATCATTCAAATAACAACCGTTCATTTACCATTTACAGGTACTTGGATATAGTGCAAGTGTTCTTAGCTGGTCATTCTTGAGCTCAGGTGTGTTGATATTTAGCCTACCTTCAACTTGAGAATTTGTAGAATTTGTAGGCCACTCTGCGATCGTTATTGTCGCTTCGCTGGAGAACGATTTTCCCATCGAGTTTCGTGCCACGCATCGATACTTTGGTACCTGTTTTCTTATTCCGTGGAATACAAGGGCGAGCGATGAAACATTGCCATTTTGGACCACTGTTTCATTTGAGACTGTCGAGTTGTTTTCCAACCAACTTATCCGCGGACGTGGGAATCCATCTACGGCACATATCAGGGTTACCATGGCAACGCCTTCGGTAAGATACAGAGTAGTGCTTTGGGGATGCATAGTAAAGATTGGTTTCCATAGAACTGAAAACGTGAAAAGACAATATTTGTAGTCTAAATTGTCAGGGGTCAACCGACGTGCTCACCGTGCAGTTTGCTCACAATAAGACAGAAAGTTAATAATTTTCTAAAATATTAAAAACCAAGCCGTACGACATGGCATATCTTATATTGTGACCCTGGTATCGAAGGGAAATGAACGATTTTAAGAAGACGATGGTTACAGGGCCGCTGGGTTTCCTCTCGTTCTATTTCTGATCTCGTTTTATCTATTCAGTCTATCAAATGTGAGGTAAGTCAATATGAATGGAAGGTCTGACTTTTCCTCCTTTATTACAGGGACATTCACTAAGACAAGGTTTTTTTGAACCAAATCAAGCACTATTTTACCACCTACAGAAACAAAAAAAAGCGATCTTGGAAGTCGATTATATTCCTTTTGGTCACCTTCTGCGAGCACAGCCTTTCTAGACAACCCAACTGGAATAAGTACCTAAAAAAAGGGCCACTCCTCCGATCGTTCCGACTTCAGCAGTTATTAATTAAGTTTCGAAAATTTTCCTTGTGTGTTTTTTTGTGTTGAATAAGCCAACAGTTCAATTGATTCAGTTCGGTGAACTTGTAAGTATACCCCCAAAGTCTCAAAATCAGAATATGTATTGAAATAAATCTTTGCCATTAAGATAGGAGAACTTTTTTTGAAGCTTCAACATTCTACCCTCCTTGTTAAGAATGCAAAAACATATATTTTTATGATTCCTAGTGCAACGGAAAGCTTTTACGTACATTATACTGCATCTAATAACAGTGTGCATCTCTATACCACTTGCTTTATTACCTTACCTGACAAAGTCGTAGTAGAGGACATGTTCCAACCCGTCGGGTTCTTTGCCTCGCACCAGTACTCTCCTTGGTCATCTAGGCTGACGGATCCAAAAGTTAATATCGAGCGACCCTTGAATCCTCTTACGGAAGAACGTAGTAGGCGGTGGCCATCCTTAAACCACGTGATAACTGGTAGGGGAATCCCTGACGCTTGGCAGGTCAGATTGGCTCTACTTCCGGAGAGAATCTTAAGCTGTTTTGGTGGATGGTTATTGAATCGCGGTGGTAATGATTCTGTAATAAAATAGTATATTTGAAAACTCTAGGCAGTGTGAATTAGGAAAATTTCATGCTATATTTTTTTGCGAGAAGTAGGAAGTAGTAAAATTGATATTTCAATGGAAGTATTTGATTTTTTCAGGGCTTTCACTGGTTGCCAAGTGATGTTTTCCTGTAAGCTTAGTGGCCATCATGTTCGTTGAATGAGAAGAAGGAAAAACAAAAAACAAAACAAAACGAAAGACATATGGCCACCCAGCATAGTATATAAGAAATAAGGAGCAGACTCTGCGAGCACAGATAATTCTGTGATTTGTGTCGGTGATTTGTATTATGTTTCAACTCTCTTGAGAGATCGAGTTAGTGGCAGCCTATTGTACCCATTCACTTATTCCTTAGTTACGACTTAAAAATCGTAACTAATGAATAAGTGGGTGTACTGGAGCTTACCTCTAAAATCCAAGTTTAATGTGCCCTCTGTACAGGTCATCTGATTGTGAGCCCAGCAGGTGTAATTACCAGAATCCTTCTGTGTGGCATTTTGGATCGAAAATGTACACACTTTACTGTCCTCGCTATCCACACGTCCGTCACGCCCTCCACATTCTCTTATATGAGAACCAATATTGTTGAAGTAATACTGTATCCAATACGGTTGGCCATAGTAAGGATTTCCAAAATTTTGTTTTGAAGCGTTGCTGGTACAAATGATAGTTACGTTGAAGCCAATGGGCAGGACGTGTTCATCCGGGAATTCAAGAGTGTTTATTTCTAAAGTTGGTGCAACCAAAACTGCGAATGATAAGGAAGACAAAAATCACCACTGGTCAGGCTATTTTGACAGTTCTCGTCACGTGGCTATCAGTGGACTGTTAATGAAAGAATGGGTGAATGAATGAGTAAATGGATAAATGAACGGTGGATGGATGGATAGATGGTTGGATGGATGAAGGTAAGAATTAAGCTGGGTGGGTGCTGGCTAGCTGGGTGCCGGCTGGCTGGTGAAATGGTTGTAGTTATTTGATGAATGGACGGTGGACGGATGGATGAATGGAAGGATGCCTGGGCCCGTTTGTTCAAAAACCGGTTAACACTAATCTGGGATTACAGCTTAACCAAGGTTCCTGTTTCTCTTATTCAAAAGAGATTTTAAAATTAAAAGGATTCCAAGTGGCCGTTTGAAAGCAACCGAAGACAAAATGTAGGGCAAGAGAGATTAACAGGAATCCGTAACATTTGGCTTACGCTAAACCTGGGTTGGCTTAATTCTGCTTGGAACAACGGGGCCCTGGCTGGTTTCACGAATAGTGGATGCGTTACTGGAAGGGAGATAGATTGACGAAATCAACAACCAAAAGATGTTTGTCAGGTAAGGAAGAAAGATTCTTCCTAACTGAGGGTTACAGAATCTCAGTTAAAAAAAATAAATAAATAAAATAAAATAAAATAAAATAAAAACGTTAAGTCCATATCGTGAAATCACTGCCGAATGTCCTTACTGATCGTACCTGAGAAATATTAACTTTCAAGTGAGAATTATTAATCTCCCTCTCAGATTCTCGATTAGTAAGCAGGTTTTGTAGGCATGGTATAACTTCAAATTATGTTATAGTCAAGCGTATGCTCTATATAAAGCTTTATAATGGTCTCTTCAGAAAACTTCTGCAACATAATAAATGCTGATAAATTCTGATAAAAAGCTTAAGGAAGAATTTAGCACACCCAGTCGGATCCTCGATTTAATAAATGAAAAAAATATTTCTGAATAATATACAACTATAATTAACAGCTAAGCGTTAGCTCTAGTTAAAGCTGTACAGTCTCTTCAAAACTCGACAAAAAATTGATAAATGTTAAGTAAGAGAAAGAGTCCATGATTGATGGAGAGTAAAGCGCTGATCATGAGTGGAGATGTAAGTGAACACACTGATACAAACAAGACGGAAGACCTTCATTGGATAAACACGGAAACGTAATGAAACGCAATGAACCGGAATGAACCGGGATGACCCAGAATGTAGAGGGACCCTGATGAAAATCGTGGATCTTCGAAGATCATCAAAAGGAACCCTTGAAGATCTTGCGGGAGATCCTTAAGGATCCTCACCTATAATCCTCAAGATCTTCAAGGAACTTGCACAAACTTTCAAAGATTGAGGTTCCTGCAACGATTCTTGAGGCTCCTGCAACGACCCTTGAGGTACCTGAGAGATCCTTAAGGTCCTTGCACAGATCATCAAGTACCCTTGTGCAGGATCCCGAATAGGATCGTATCAAACTTGATTAGGATTTTTGATTTTTGATTAGGATTTTGAATTATGTAGGATCTTTATAAGATTTCTACCAGGGGATGACACTAGAATGAAACGCAGCGGGACGGAACGGTGTCAGTCACGTTCATTCCGCCATACATTCCTTGTTCATTCCAGTCATGACCCGGTTCATTCCGATGTTTGGTAACGCCACTTTGGAATTCTCTTTCTCAGCTCCTTTACTTGTGACCGACTGTTAATCGTGGAAATAACCAACACGGTCCAATGGCCCGTTATCGTCATTATTACAAGCACACTTGCCTCCCTTCTTGCATTCTTGTACAGTAACTGTTCCAACTCGGACTCCACCAGCATAGTCATTCGCACGACATTTATATTCCAGAAACTCGTACGCTCTGATATTGTATTTTCCTGGTTTGTTTGGAACCTTGACTTTTGTTGTTATACAGTATGGCTTGCAGTCAAGAGCAGCACCCGCGTTAATGTGGGTAGCACAAGTACTTGAACCAGCCATGGCGTGAAAATATACTTTACGTAGGCACCCAGGGCAGTAGAGGTTCTGTCTGCAGTATTTGTAACACCCTGCTACCAAGATTGTGCCCCCAGGAGGGGCAATGAAGCTACGATGTCCTGCAGTCCAGAAGAGTGGATTTCCAACATGGATTGTTCCAACCAGCACTCCTTTTGCGTTGTTGGGTATCGTACCACACCTATATGCTAGCAAACTGTGTGCCGTTATACTGTAAAATCCATATTTCATGGGAACTCTGGTTTTCACTGCGAAATTATACTTCCAACACTTCTTAAGCTTGCTAGGATCTCTGCCACCAGAGCACGTGGCCAGTTTACCAAATTTTAAATACATTACGCGTATGCAACGCGGACAGTAGGTTGGATTGCAGAACTCGTAAGAGCCCTTCAGTGTTATTTCTGCTCCTGAGAATTCGTAGAAGTTTTTTGTGTATAATGTGAAATATTCACCTGGACGAAGCTTCTCGGAGACAGCATGGCTTATCCACAGCGCGAGTAGAACGTAGAGAGGCATCTTTGTGTCGTTTGTTTTTGTTGAAACCTTTATTTACCTAACAAATCGTCTCTTTTAACGAGAATAATACTTATAAATGAAAATATAGAAATGTTGGCTAAAAGGATAATTACAAAAAATTTATAATAATAATTTATTACTTAAATCGCCCCCAAAAAACTGACGACATAATCCAATCTGCTCATAATGCCAATACTAGAAAGCTAACAAATGAATTATAAAAAGTTTACAACTACAACACAGAAGAACGCAATATTATTTCCAACAAAACAATTCTAATTGGTCCCCCCCCGTCAAAGACAGAATACTCTGACTAGTTTTTTCAATATGCCAGTGATTTATAATCTTTTTAGTCGTGATCCCTTCAATTTTCAGAATCTGTTCATGTTCTCTAAGGCTTCCAGGTTCTAGTTCAAGTTATTATACTATAAGTTTTACTATACGTACCTTTATGCTGCGATTTAACAGAGACACAGATAGTACTTGTTGCGTCGTGGAAAATAAGAACTAAACCGATAATCAACAGCATAATACAGTATGTTCTGCAACTTGTGTTACGCACCTAAAATAAGATAAAATGAATTAAGGAATGAAGTATTTATGGCTTTCAGTACAAAAATAACGATTCGCCATCTGTTAAAGACCACCGGGTTGCGCTGAAGTTTTTAAATTCCTTTTTTTGTTATGTATATGACGCATTTAATTTGTTTATTCACCGTCTTGGGATACAATACGCAATCCTGACTCTGACTGTATTTAAAGAAGCTGCAAAATATGATTAGAAACACCTTCAAGCAATAGGTGTTTATATAGACTTTACAAGATCCTAGCGTGCAGCTACTTTGCTCCGGGTTATGAACGTATTTTCACCGATGTTTTTCGAGCGCGTGCGGTTCAGTGAATTTACCTATACTTGCAAAACGTATCCAATATCATGCCCCTTTCGCCCGTAGACACCTGTTATTCAATGTCATGAGAACGGATTCTTACAAACACATATTATTCAATATCATGACAACAGCTTCTTACACTGACTTATAAACAAGTGAACAGCAAAGTCATTGACACTAAGGGAAGCGAAACAACTGTGGGCAGGACTTAATATTCTAAGATAATTTACCATGGATTCACGGCCAAATGCTCGCAATTTTTGTTTATTTTCTTCTTAAAAAGTAAAAACCACTGACATTATTCTTATGAACTTGAAAATATTAAGTTGTCGCATCAACCGGGCGTTTTAACAGTAGAGTCGGCTTTAGATTACGAGCAGTGTCACTTTCCGCTCAGGAATAATCGAGCAAAAAGAACACGCGAGCGAGGGCGAAAATCGCTTGCCGTGTGCGTGTAACGTAACGTGCGTGTGTAGTGAGCCGGCTCACCTTCCTTGGCCTTGCTGCCAAACTAGCGCGTGTGACGCTTCCACGCGGCCGGCGATTTTCGTGCTTGCCTGCGTGTTCTTTTCGCTCAACTTAGTCCGTGAACTGAAAGTAATGTCGGCTTACTTTTTACTTTTCTTGTGCTCTCAACTATCTAGAAAGAGACTGCCCTTAGTCTTAGAAACGATAAAAATATCTAACGGTCAAGAACTAAAAATAGCTAAACGAAGGATATTCATGATGGCGTTTTCACTTAAAATTTTCACACGCAGTGATGCGCATATTGTCTCACATAGTTAAAAGGAAAAAGCCTAAATATATCGTGTGTCAAATTGCGGGGAGAAACTAAATCGTCTGTCCACAACAAAAGGGCTCCATACCCGCTCACATGCATATGGAAGAAATCTCGAAACTCTTTATACCGTTGTTTCATTTGTTTATTAGAAGTAGTACAAGTAAAATATGGTGCGCATTAATGTATTCAACTTAGGATTTTAAGGCATCTTTATTTATTTGTTTTTCAGGCTCTTGTTACAACCGCTCTGATTAACTGATTCATCGGTAGGCTATGGCGGGCCATCGGGGTCAAAAGTAGATATCATGATATCACTGCTTGATATCATGATATCTGTGTGATATCATGATATCATGTTATCAAGATATCAAGATATCATGATATCACACAGATATCATGATATCAAGCAGTGATATCATGATATCTACTTTTGACCCCGATGGCCCGCCATAGCCTTGGGGTCGAGAGTTAATTGCCAGGTTAATGACACGAATTAAAACCTTATTAAACGAAATGAAAACATTAATTAGTGGCTCTTTTTGCGTCAAGATATCTCTGGATGATCAATAGGTGTCAAGATAACTCTTAGCAAAGGATTATGTAGGGCGGAGGTTTCTTTTCGTGTTAAGATATCTTTAAAAACAAAAGATTAATAAGGCAGGCACTTTCTTTTCGTGTTAAGATATCTCTCCGGAAGTTTCTTTTCGCGTTAAGATATCTCTCCGGAAGTTTCTTTTTGTGTTAATATATTTCGAAATAATTTGAGATATCTTGACACCTTTTAATCCTTTTTTGTCAGATATTTTATTACGAAAAAGAAACTTCCGGTTTTGGTATCGCTTGTCATTTCTTAGTGAATTTAGCCAGATAGACAGGTATTTGGCCTAGTACTCGACTGGTAACTAGTGTGCTTAGGAATTTTTAAAACTTGAAGCGCAGACGTATCAGTTGGGAAAATATTAAATTAGACTGCATTGTGTTAATTTAAGAATTTGCTGCTGATCCTGCTCAACACCACTACGAGCAATCTCCCTTTTCGCCCAGGGATAGTCAAGGCGAGGAAACGAGCGAGGGAGTGATCGTGAAATACGCCTGCATGCGCGCGTGGAGCGCGTGTCGAGCAGTTAGTTTTGGTGAATCGATTCACTAAACAAACGACACGCGTGGCAGATTTTCGTTTCCCTCAAACCCTGATCCCTGAGCAGAAAGAGAGACTGTGAATTTAGAATTTAGAAGTTCTGGAATTCCCCTGTAGCGGTAGAAAAATGACTATGCTTTCTCGGTTGATGGATAGATTTTGGACCGTCCAAAACTGAAGATTTTAAAAACCCCATTGATCCGAGGCCTTGCCGTAACATACACTGAGTATACGTACGAGTTTAATGTCTAAATGAGTGAACCTTGTCCGGAAAATATTTCGTGCCAGGTTATATGGTACAGGACTAAACGCAAAGAACAGTCAATCAGATGTTGAGTTTATAACAAATAGCGCTGGTTTTCTAAACTGGGTCGGGTCGTGGGTCTTGTCCATCTCTAGCACGTGCCGGTCATTCCCGCTTACGACCCACATCTTTCTCGCTCTACTCTCCATGGCCGAAAATTTGACTAAACTGCATAAAATGATACCCAACATGTTTAGCGGGCAAAGCATAGGTCACGAGTAGAACTGCACTCTTGACTGATCAGCAGGATCAGCGCAAGCAGATGTCTGCCTGGCAATTTTTTTATGAACCAGCTGTTGAAGGGACGAGGTGATTTAAAAGGGAGTCGTACATGTTCGAGTTGGACTTCGAGTTAGACTTCGAGTTGGACTTCGAGTTGAAAAAAAATTTTTAAAAGTAACTAAGTAAAGTATACACTTAGCTCAGGGCACCGTAAGCCACGTGAGTTTGCCATTTTGAATTAGCCACAGAAAGCTAATAAGTCAGTACTGCATTCCAGTTTTACAACATGTCAAACTTGAATTCGTTTATTTATTTCCTTGAGGAGTTAGTTCTACAGTGTACAGTTTGTTCAGGCTGTTGAAGGTTTTCGGAAGCTATGGACAATTACTAATAAAAGTAGCACACTTTAGTGGAGTAGGGGGAAACAAGTCTCTACCAAATCAACTGAATCAAATTAAATCGGTTGTAATTTTATAGCGAACGGTACATAAAATGGGGTTGGAAGGCCTGCGCGACTCCTACTTCACGTCTTTGTTCGCCGCGCCTTATCTCGGTCGTTTGACCAATTTTGCTTCCTGTGTTTTTGTATTGGGTTTAGTTTGGAAGATTTTTACATAGTGACTGAATTGAGCCGTTACAACTTAGGCGTCGCATTTTTTAAGACTTTGATCTCGAGGTCATATCTCATCAATTTTCTGATAACCGGTGGATTCTTGTGGCTCGCACTGTTTGTTATTCTCAGTTAAATTCATTTGTACGACTTTATGTGGTTTCTATGCCGCTTGTGCATGTGGTGGCATATTAGGTTCGTTGAATTTGGCTCGTTTAGGAACTTGATAGGGTCTTTCAGCCTCTCATCTTATATTTGTGACAATAAGAAGGATCTGAAATATTATCTACAACCGGGCCCGGCTTATTTGTTTAATTCTATTGCAGGATGTTCAGTTTCGCATCACGGAGTGTGATCTATAGCCATATAAATGACAAATGTTGCACTTGAAACCATCTTCAGCATCCCGTGATTTCAAGAGATAGTTCGTGAGAAAAAGAATCAAGATTCCAGGTTATAGATGTGTCTAGATACCTTAAGGGTCCATTTTGATTCTGCGAGGGAAGAGGTTGGAGAATGAGCTCCTTTCGCCTTCTTAGTCAGCAAGTATTTCTCGTGGGTATTGGAGTGTTCGAATTGTTTTTTTTTCCTCCGTGTGCAAACTCGGAGTTTAACTCGAACTCGAACTCGATGTCCAACTCGAGGTTTCAGGATTCCCGATTTAAAATCAGAGTGGCGTTTAATTAAGATAGGTGTCAAGATATCTCTGTGCGCAAAAGTCAATTAGGTGTCGAAAACAAGGATTATCACAAAAGAAAAAACCAAAAAGAAAATGGGATTACAAAACGAATAGAAAGGTGTGAATGCAAATGGCTTTTGCAAAACGTTTTGCAACACGTTTATCTGAAAATGATATCCCGAAAAATGAGATATCTAAGAGATATCTGTATATCTACTTTTGACTACGATGGCCCGCTATAGTAGGCCATCATTGCAAGCTTAAGTAAACAGTAAATATATTTATTCACTTTAATTCTAGGAGGCAGTGTGTATTTTACGATCACCTTTCTCTCGCTAATCTTTCCGTTAATTCGCGTGCGCAATTCGTGACATCGCGATCGAGCTACTGTTATTCTTTGCCCATCGAGGCACGTTCACGGTGAAGTACCATACATGTACTTGTAGCTGTACATCAGTATTAGACTACAACGAAGGAGCCAACGATTGGCACTAAGCAACGTCGATAAATATTATTTGACGTTTTGTCAGGGATTAAACGAATATGCGCAAGTTAACCATGAATTTCTTTGGATAGGTGAAATCTTTCCACTCAACTACGATGGCTGTTAATAACCAAAGCAAAAGCACTCCCATGAGTGCCTAAGGTCAGTTGAGTGGAAAATGTCAAAATTTAATACAAACGACTAAAGATGGTTGACTTCTGTCACCGCTGCACGAAAGCCTTCCCAAGAGTTTTTCTATGACTGATCATGTCCGATAGGGAGGACTCAGTGTTTAATAACACCACAACACACGAAACACGGTATGCCTCTGGCAATCAAAAAGGTACATAATATTTTTATCCTTTAAGAGAGAGTTCTAAAAGGTTGTCAACGTATCACTCGAGGTCATCGAAATTGAACTGGGTGAGTTGAAGACCGAGGACTGAACAAATTGGTAATGAAAGCGGAAGTCGTACAGTCGTTTATGCCGTAGCTAATACACGACCTTGCTTGACAAAGAAGCGGATAAAACCTACCTTAATAGATGTCTTATTTTATCCATATTCTTGTTGTATTGTGATCTATTCATTTACGTTATATTTTCGCGTGATCGTTCGACGTTCCTGCCGTGAATTACTGATGCAATAGTGCGTAGTTAATGTAGGCGATTACTTTTGCATGACATTTAATTATTACCATTTCCGGTCTTAAAACTTCCTGTGCATACCTCGATGCCATACAAGTCCATAAACTCGCCACAAAATGGACTAAATAAGGGAAAAAATCTAAAGAAACTGAAATAAAAGCAGAATAAATTTACACCACATGAATTATTGCCTCGTTTTAAACTTCTTTATTCCTTTTTAATAATCACGCTTTGACCGGAAATTTTAGTTTGAAGTCGAAATCGGCCCAATACATCTAGTAGTTGCTGATAGTTTTCACTGAAATTGTAATATGGTGAGTTACAGTATTTCCGCTGTTTTGAGCTAAAAATCAGGCTATGGAGTATATTTCGTGTCTTGTAAATGAGCTACTCAGCGCACAGTCCAAACTGACAAAGCAGGAAATTTCGTTTGGCAATACCGTGCAAGCTCTTTTAAGCCCTTGGGAGGGCTTATTTAATTACGGGCCTCGTACTAAATCCTAATAAACGTAACAGCATAATAAACAGTACCACAGGAATTAGGAAAGCACTATTACTCAAAAGCTACAATCCCACGTTAGCTTTTCACCACGGAAGGGGGGTACTCCCTGAAAATATGGGTGGGGATGTGCTTTCCACTCCTTGGAAACTTTATCCCATTTCAGTGACCCAAAAATTCGATACCCTATTTCAGACCTGCCCAGGAACTGCTTTGGTTTGTGTAGACACTTAAGAACGGTTTCAATGAGTTTTTCTGCTTAAATTGAAGCAAATCAAACCATAGTTTCAATCCTTTTTTATGTGGGAAATCGATCCGTTGTTTCCACGATTTTTTCTCTTGATGTTGAAGCAAATCTAACCATAGTTTGAATCCTTTTTTATCTTAGAAATCGAGCCGTTGTTTCAGTGATTTTTTCCTGTTGTGAAGCAAATCTAACCATAGTTTCAATTTCTTTTTATCTGATAAATCGAACCAATGTTTCAATGCGCTTTTCTGCAGCTTAAATTGCTTAAATTGAAGCAAATCTAACCATAGTTTCAATCCTTTTTTTATGTGGGAAATCGATCCGTTGTTTCCACGATTTTTTCTCTTGAAGTTGAAGCAAATCTAAGCACACTTTCAATCCTTTTTTCATCTGGGAGATCGAACCGTTGTTTCAACGATTTTTCCTCTTGAATTTGAAGCAAATCTTACCATAGTTTCAATCCTTTTTCATATAAAAAAAGGAACCGTTGTCTCTATGAGTTTTTCTGCTTAAATTGAAGCAAATCTAACCATAGTTTCAATCCTTTTTTATCTGAGAAATCGAAACACACTTCTCCGGAAGAAAATAATAAAAAAGTAGCTTCTTTTAAAAACTATACCCAATTCCCGACCAGATCACACAAACATTACCCTATTTCAGACCAAAATGGTCAAAATCTATACATATTTCAGACTACAACGGCTCGAATTAACCATAACTTTTGGGGCTGGAGTTACCTATCTACAGCTTATATAAGGGAGTACCCCCTCCAGGCATTTTACCCACCGATTCAAAACTTAATCAACTTGTACGCAATAACACTTAACAGCACCACTATGGCTTTTATTTGAATGGTCACACTTAAGGATTGGTCACGATTGCATCCGCACACTCAAAAGTTGAAATCCAACTTGTAAAGATATTAAACGGCATTACATGACAGTGCTGCTCGTTTTAATTGTCTCATATGAAAATTTAATCCAAAATAAGGATCAAAAATGTGTACCGTGGTTTGACCCTGTTTGAAACTGTATTGCATTATCTAACATTGAATTCCTGTTTACATTCTATTCAATCACGTTCTGAGTTTCCGAGAAGCTGAAGCCCCTTAGGACGTGGGAGTTAAAGCGGCTTAGCTTCCTGTCTTCATATTAATAAAATCCAGCTTGAAAATATATTCCACGATCTGGAAGCAATTCAAAGTTCTGAAGTTTAGCTATGAGGAGATTGTGTTATCCCAATGTCAGCTTGTTCGTATAGACGATGCAAGAATAACAGAACTTTAATGCAGTAAAAACACTCAATTAAAATTACAGATGTGAAAACTCCGAATGAGAGTCACGAGGCTCCGAACGATCACGTGACTACTGTGATGTCACAGAATATGCTTGTCACTCCGGTCACGCCACACCTAAAACATTGTGCATTCTGTGAATACTCATACTGTTCAGCTACTTTCATCAACTGTTGATTTATGTCCATGTTAGATTTCCTGGCTAGCGACACTGAAGTAGTTAATTAAGACACTTCACAAAAATAGCGCTTAGTAAGTCTGTTTTTTTACTACGCCTTCAAGAGCGTTGGTAGTTAGGGTGTTTAATTTCTTAGCACTCTCCCTATTCAATGTTGTACCGCTGTAAAGCTCAACATCTGTGCAACAAATCAAACCACGTTGTTTAGGGGAAGGGACTGGGATAACGCACAGAGAGGATGTTAATCATTTCACGGCGTTCAGTGTAGATTTATTTACTTTTAAACTAGATTTGGCTATAGGCTAAAAACCAGTAACAGTGCTACTTGTAAAAGAAAAAAATATTTCACATCAGTAAAAAAAAACACTTGAACAAAATTCTTTGGCTTTGGTAAAATGCAGATTTCAGCCCTTCTGACCAACCAACTCACGGTTTCCAGCATAAAATAGGTAAGTAGGTAGGTAGGTAGGTGGGTAGGTAGGTAGGTGGGTAGGTAGGTAGGTAGGTGGGTAGGTAGGTAGGTAGGTAGGTAGGTAGGTGGGTAGGTAGGTAGGTAGGTAGGTAGGTGGGTAGGTAGGTAGGTAGGTAGGTAGGTAGGTAGGTGGGTAGGTAGGTAGGTAGGTAGGTAGGTAGGTGGGTAGGTAGGTAGATGGGTAGGTAGGTAGGTGGGTAGGTAGGTAGGTAGGTGGGTAGGTAGGTAGGTAGGTAGGTAGGTAGGTGGGTAGGTAGGTAGGTAGGTAGGTAGGTGGGTAGGTAGGTAGGTAGGTAGGTAGGTGGGTAGGTAGGTAGGTAGGTAGGTAGGTGGGTAGGTAGGTAGGTGGGTAGGTAGGTAGGTAGGTAGGTACACTTTATTTATACACGGTAAATCCTCGAGTAAATTGGAGGTGTCAACCATCATACACTTTGGGAAGGGGTTTCGAACTCTGGACCGCCCCCCCCCCCCCCCACCCCTATATCCGTCTATCCATGCATGTTTTGGATTCAGCATAGATGGTTGAAATAGAATAGGCTTTAACTGACTGGCCAAATAATTCCTCAGCCGCTCTGTCTGCTGGCAGCCTGAGAAACGAATATTCTCTTTAACTGAAAAGTCTCTCATCCTAAAAAAATCAGTTCATCTCTTGAAATGTTTTCATGTTTATATGTGTTCACTGGTCCTAGTTGGGAAATATCAACTTTCAAACGAAAATTGAACAGTCATTCGTTCAGACCCTCAATTTGAGAGGATTTCTGAGAATTACGTTACTTATAAATTGCAGTAGAATTTAGTATAAGCTCTATTTAACGCTATATATTGATCATGAGGTGCCCATATGTTATCTCTTCTTATCATAAGAACGCTACTGTAGACAACGGTTCTTAACTCCAAGACTTTTTAATAAGACGTATCTTTTATTTCTTAGTTATAAACGGAACGGACTCCAAGAAAACCCCGGGTGTTTGTTTTTCACTTAGTGGACTAGAAGCACTGTATGAAGAGTATCATTTCCTTCTTTTAACCAAAAGACTACTGAAATTTATTGCTCATTCCCCACTGTCATTCTCGTGCCATTCCCCACTGTTATTCTCGTCCTATTCCCTACCGCCATTCTCGTCATCTGGAAATGTGGAGCTACGTAAGCATTGCTGTTTCTCAGAGGCTGGTTCATGGCGCCTTCATGAATGTGAAGATGTGGAAATCGCTGTTGTTCGCTTATCTGCAACAGTTCAGAAGTAGAGGGTTTGGTACAACTAATTGTCAGTGGTTATAATTATTACCTTCGTGTGTTGAAAAAGTTCACACGGAAAGAAATCGTTTATTGGGTCTCTAGGTTGTCACTTGGGTGTCATGTATGCAACCATATCAGCACAAGTAGACATCGTACGAAGGATATCACCTGCCAGTCTTTAAGCCCCGGCATCGTTATGCAAATCCTCCTTAATGGTCTCCATATATTTCATTGAGTACAAATTGGGAGAACGTAATTAAACAAGAAAATTCTTCTTTGCATGGCGATTATTTCTTTAATTCTTCTGACCTGTATTTGTGTTAATGCACTTACTTGATGAGGAGAAATTTGATGATGACCACTGTTAGGCCTAAAGGGTTAAATGCTAACCTAGCCCCTTGTGGGATGTTAGTATTCAGGTATTAACATTAAAAGAAATCGAATTTCTGCTGATGAATATCCTATACAAAGAATATTTTTGGGGCAAGAAATGTCTCAAGGAATTTGGGAAACTCATATTTGTTGTGGAATTAGATCGGTATGTTTACCTCTTTCTGGTCTTTTAAATTCGCTTTCCTGCACTCTTTATGTATCACAAATACCAAACCCACTAGCACAGCGAGTAAAAATGCTGTAATGGTGATGGAGATCCACACCAACTTGAAAACGCCAGTTGAGTGTCAAGTGTCACCTTCTAGGACAACAAGAACAACATTAAGACCGGTTTGCGTAATATCGCCATGATCACTGGGGAATGGGCTTAATTTTATGCGATCATGTAAAAACAAGGCTATACAATATTAATAATACTTTTACTCCTCATATCATTACAGCTCAAGTCTTTTGTGGGCACGACCTTTTCACAAGGTGAGCAAAGAAAGAAGAGCTTATTCACGAATCGGTGGTAAAAGACGACTCATCTTCACATCTGACTTGGCTTCACACCATGTTGTTGTTTACATGGAAAACAAACTGGGCCTTTGTTGAATCTTGAAAATGATTCGTTCTGAGCTAACAAACGACGGAGCTTACCTTTTATGATGAGCACTGCCGCCCTTGAGGTAATATTTCGCTTGGAGCTTGTTCCCTGACAAGAGTAATTTCCACTATTCTTAATCTCAACTGAATCATTCGTGAGTACCAAGGTAGCATTTTCTTGTCCCCTGTAGGATTTACCTTCCCCGTCCACGTTTGCAAGTCCATTTTTCAGCCACGTAATCGTGGGCACCGAACAACCTTTGACAGCGCACGTGAACACAACGTGATCACCAAGGGAAGCTGTGACACTTTCAGGGTGAAGGTAGAAGGACGTCTCATTACATTCAAGTACAGTTTCTGTTGAAAATCGTAAATTATGTGTTGTCACTAACCAAGTAGCCCATACCGCTTGAGTTTATCGCCTAGTTTCAGAAGCATGGAGCAATTAAAGAGATTGATACACCCCCCCCCCCACCCTGAAGTGCCGGCCAATCAGAATTATTATTAATGAAATCACCTTATCTCACCCTCCTCCCTTTCCCATTCCAAACATTTATGCATCCCATCTTGCTTTTGTCCCATCTTGAATTCATGCTTCCATCTTGGTAGAGAAAACCTGTGACTTGTTCAAGCAGAAAACACGCAAATATGCGGTGTTTTATGCAACCGGATCCACAGCTTCAACCATCAACAGTCCGAGCACCACACTTCAAAAAGCATCAATATGCACCATTGCTTTCGAACATTAAAAACTCCGTTGACTGCATTTCTACTTGACAATGATTTATTTATTTGTTTATTTAATTATGATTTAATATTTATTCAGGGACATCTTATTAACAAAGGCTATAGTTTAAATAGATTCCCAACTAAATATAAAACTGCAATATACACAAAGGTTACAAAACACACAACTTAAAATGGAATAATATATACAGACAACTACATATCAACGAGGAGGAAGAAAATGGCCTTTGAGATGATGCTTAACTTTGGCCTGTAGATTTAAGATCTGTTTTAAAAATGAACAAAGCGACAAGTTAAAATTGATTCTTACTTCGCTTCAAAATTAATGTTGTCCTAGAAGATCTCTTCCAGCCCTCTACGTCTCTTACTTGGCACCAATAGATTCCTTGATGAATTGTTGTGACGGATTCAAAAGATAACAACCAGACACCCTTCACTCCTACAGTATTTTTCCTGGACACAGGAAGACCATCTTTATACCATTTGACAACAGGACGAGGAATGCCTGTTGCTTCACAAGTCATAGTCACTTTGCTTCCGGAAGAAACGATCATCTCATTTACTGGGTTAATTGTGAAGCTTGGTGGCGCTGGCTCTAAAACGAAAACGTGGTCAGTGAAAACTGTGGTTTTAAGGCTGATTTAAGCGTTCATAGACATAAGCGCAAGCATAATGATTAGTTGAAGCTTTTGATACTGTAAAACTAAGGCAATTATTAAGAAACAACTGAGACATCTTGATATAGGATTATTTTGTTAAAAAATTGTAGTTGGATTGGTCAAGCACTTAGGTATACACGGTTAATAAAAAAAAGACATTGTTACCTTGCAAAACGTGTTTAACTCCATTACTTATATCTCATTATCATGGATGTTGCAAGCTTAGTAAGCATTTCCTCAATTAGCTTTCCAGAAGCAATCGGCAAGATCAGATGAGTTGAGGTCTTTTAACCTTTTCACGCCCAAGTAGCCATCTAAGGCCACTTAATGGCCGTGCTCATTGTACCACTTGTGACGTCATCAATTTAAATGTCAGCAGATATTCTTGATAAGCAAATGGTAGAGCTAGGATAGATCTGTCCGCACAATAGTCGGTTTTGGATATCGACCACATTCTGACATAGCAAATTGAAAAACAACGTTGTCAGTTTTGGTGCAAAAATGGTGGTAAAATGGCCCATTATACCTATAATTGATCAAGCCTATTTCCAGGCTTTGCCCATAAATCAACACCCAACTTTTTACGGCAGCCAGAAAGAATATGAAAGGCAAAAGGTAGCGAGAGTAAAAGGGCCGAGAGAAACGAAAGGGAAAGGGCAATAAAAACGTTCAAAAAGGGTAATGGCAAAAAAAGTCCAAATTTTGGCTTATGCGCATGCACAAAATTAAAATATTCTACATTTTTGTACCTAATCTTGGGGAAATCTACCTATTTGGTAAAAAAAATAGGTTTTTCAACAAAACTAAGGCCCATTTTGCGTCAAGACAGCCTAAAAACTGATTTAACGGTTAAAAATGGCGACTTTTTGGTAAAAGCTTGGGAGTGAAAGGGTTAACTTTGGCTGGTTATTTGGTCCAAAGTAGTGAGCCCAGCTCATTTTAAACATTAAAGGTCAAATAAACCCAAATTTTGATAATTCCGCTTTAGCCGTTTAAACTCGTCTTGACACAAAAAGAAATCATTATAAAGCCAAACTGGGCCGAAATTTTCCTTCCTGAGACCTTAAAAGGAGTAATAAAGCCAAAAGTACGAAGACATCCGAAGGTTTCACGAAATCGTTTCTGAAATGACCGCGCGCTTAAATGGAAGGAATGGAAACGACGCTGATTCTGTGACGTCACTGTTGATGAGCAAAGAAAGCTCAAGATCCACAGGCGAGTATTGAAGGGTATTGTTGTAATTTTTTGGAAAATTCTCTGTTTTCACCCGTTTTCTTTGCGTTGAAAATGGCCGAGGAGCTCAAACCTGTGGCATTTAACGTAGAGCCATACCAGTTTGAGCTAATTGCCACAGAATCGGACTGCAAAATCTCAGATGATATTCAACCGACAGCAATGGCTTCGAAAGTAAACGACGGAATTGGCAAAGTTTAATGGTGAGCGGTTAAGCTTATTTATTCATTACACTGCAAAAGTTCGCCGTATAATTGTTAATAAATGCGTTACCACTTTATTTGAGGCATTTTTGTTGTTCTTTGCAGCCCTTTTGTACACTTATCATGATCGATGTTCGTTGTTATGCCTTACTGACTAGACTGACTAGAGTAAAGCAAAGCTTCTTATACATGTATCCATTATGGTTCCTGTGTGAGTACGGTTTTCATCCTCGCGGCAACAGCGGCAGGAAATCCAGCTCAAATTTTGAACATAGCCGAAAACAGGTTGCAGTTCTTGTTGAATGTATTTGAATCTTGTTGAATGTATCTGTCTACATCGCGAAGTGTTACTTGTTGTTTTGCATGTATACAATCTTAGGTTCAAAATTTAGGTGCATTTAAATTTTGGCAACTTTGTACTAATGCCGGCTGGGCGAGAAAGTGTCTTGCTGTCGTGCAATTCCCAAATCCTGTGATAAGATACCACCTTCTATGTCCTAGAGACATATGAAGAGAATTTTTTAAATCCAGCTGTCATTGAGACAGATTATAATTAGTATTTTGAAAATGAAGGCCGGCGTACGTACATATTAACGTAATTTTGCTTTGGGCTCTTTTTTTTGGGGTGGGGGGTGGGGGGGGGGGGGGCAGAGAACAAACTCCATGTATAGATTGGTGCAACGCAAATGAATATGGTTTAAAGCCTTTTTGGTGTGAAAATGGTTGTTGACTTAAAAGTCAGGTCTGAAAATGGTAATTGCTTCGGGGGTGACAGTTATGTTTTGTCAGTTCTGAAAATGGGTGGGAAAAATTACACATCTGGTTCTCAAGATGGGTAAGGAAAATTACATGTTCTGACAGTGGGCACACTGAGAGCTGCTTTGTGGTTGAATTTTGTTTGGGAAAAGAGAAAGAAAAACCTCTGGGAGCAGGGGAGGAACCAGGGGACTAGTGGGGAGGGAAAATTACATATTTTGGTCCGAAAATGAATCACCTACATCAGCGACCTGCTTGATGAGGACTCAAACGTTCACTCTCTAGCAGGTTTAAAAGAAAAATTTCAAATCAATCCTCCGTTTACCGTATATTACGGCCTCTTAAAAGCCATTCCAAAAGAATGGAAAACGGCCTTGCAGAACGAGCCCCATACCGGTAATTCAACACAAATAACCTTCTCAACAAAATCACCGTATTTCAAATTACTTAGTAAAAGTTACTTAGCTCCTACAGCTGAACAAAGAATTATAAACCACGGCTTCACCAAGGAAAACGTCTGCAATGTCTATTTGCTGCCTTTCCGAATTTTAAAAGAAGCAAGGCTCATCATATTTCAATACAAAATTATCCAT
Organism: Siderastrea siderea; assembly: GCA_964030785.1. Classification (NCBI taxonomy): domain Eukaryota; kingdom Metazoa; phylum Cnidaria; class Anthozoa; order Scleractinia; family Rhizangiidae; genus Siderastrea; species Siderastrea siderea. The sequence goes on from OZ034973.1 coordinate 7,387,198, forward strand.
AACATCTTACCTACGCAAGCCAGTTTATTTCGGTCAAATTTAGCAGAAAATGATGTATGTCCTTTATGCAACCTTGAAAGACAAATGTGATTTGATTATTTCTAAGGCTGTGAAATCGAGTTAATGTTGTTTTTCTACCGTTTTTACTGGTTAGCCAACCTGTTTATTTATTTAATATAGATTTATTTTTGTAGTTGACATATTTATTTAATCCCTTTACTGATGAGTTACCTTTTACTCATCTGTGTATCTTTCTTATGAGTCTGTTGTTTCCTCTTTCGTTCTCAGAACATGTATACAGTAATGTTGCTTATAGGCAATACACTTACTGGATACGTATGAACCTGGGACGACAAATCCCAATAGCCATTCCATCTTGTCTGGTTTCAAAAATTAGAGAGAGCTTCCCGAGTAAAAGTGGAAGCTGAAAGGGCTTTGAATATGTCCATTAACAGCTTGGCAGTCTTGCTAGATAATATTAACACCATATTTGGTTGACAGTTGTACTACTCTTTCAAATGTTTCTAAACTTTGTATTTTCTTCAATTACTACAGAGTGGTACTTAACCTAGGAGGTGAGGGGAGGGGCTCCCATAGTGTAGTGAACGGGTCACCATGATTACAATTCATGCTTTGGTACCACTTTAGGTGTTCGAATTAAAAATGACCATTGTCAGCATGTTTTGTTACTTTCTAGGGTTTTAAGGTACTATAATGTCAGAAATTCATGCTGGCAGGAAGAACTTTTCAAGAGGTATTAGTACTTCTTGGAGTCACAAGGAACATATGCGACACCCACAAAAGAAGTTTTTTTTTTTGTTTCAAACAACAATCAATTCCTTCAGTTTTTATGGGTCAACCATTTCCCCCTCCTGAAAGTACTTAGATAGCAGCTGTATGAAGGGTGGACCCCATAATTATATTTTAAAAGTGATACACCTGTCATAAACTTGATAGGGGCATGTTCATCTTGATATGATGTCATTTCTGCCTCCCCTAAAAATCATGAACATGGAACAGCCTGGAACCTTCTGCTTCCCAGGGGGTACTCCGGATTTCAAGTGACGGGGATGATCGAATGGGGGCAAAAATCAAAACCCGAAAAAATCCCTAGGGCCTCCAAGGAACCCAAAAAATCCCTGGACCAAAAATTAACCCCCCAAAATCCCATGCCGAATTTTCGAGCCTCAAAAATTTCCAGAAAGGATTAACCCACAAGTCACAAGCGAAAGATATCAAGAATTCACTACAGCAAAAGGAAATTCCAGTGAGGATAAAGCCGGGTGATAAACACGATGAATGAGAAATCAGTTGAATGAATTGAAGCCTTGTGAAATACACCCAGGACACTTTGCGGACTATTGTATAACCGGTTTTATAAAACAGATCCAATGTAATGTGACACCATCGTTAAATATAATTAAAACAACCGCAAAACAAGTTTGGTTGTCAGTACTTAATATTCGCAGAACTACGCGGCCAGGATACACAGGCACTACCACAATTCTTCAGATTGTTTTGAATACCCAAAAAACCTCTACTTAAATCAAGCCACCCAAAAAAATACTTGCCAGATTTTCCTACCCAAAAACATCCCGGAATGGAAAATTTCAACCCCCACCCCAAAAAAATCCTTCGATTATCCCCGTCACTTGAAATCCAGAGTACCCCCCCTGGGGCCTGCTTGCCAGTGAAAAGCCACAACACTTAGAAACTAGGCCAGTTTATTAAATCTGGGTTTATGTTGTTGGTTGTCTTGATTGTTGGCTTGTGAGAGGCTTAAGAGGGGCCTGCAGCCGCTGTATGAAAGCGATAAAAGTGAAATGTTTTAGTGTGTGAAAAATATTACATTCAGAGCTCGAAATTTACGTTTGTTTATAATTATTGAAGCCTAATTTATGCGCCAAAAACCCGAGGTTATTGTTAATGCGTAGTAACTGCTATGACTTATAATTCTCAAATGAATTAACTGAAAGAGCTAACAACCATCAGAAGATACAAGCTAGTCATAGTTATATTGAACAAAATGCAAAATTCTTACCTCTAAATTTCTACGTTGTGCAAATGCTGAACACGCAATTGGAATTCCCGTGTGAAGATGCTCCGTTCTTGGGCGGACATGGATGGTTTATACCGCTGTAACTTACCGCTCAAAACAATCTCCACAAGCTCGGAAAACCGGCAAAAACACAGCAAACACATAACAGGTAAGGTTCTTCAAACTTTATTTGTATTTTTAGGTATTTTCCATGGAAAACCGCCGATTATTTTCGATCGAATCGCTTGGTTACCTGTGGTGTAAACTGGTCTGCACAGACAAGTGAATCAGTGTTTTGTGGGTTGAAACGATCCTCCTTTCATTCTTTGAGCCATTCTTGAGGCAGTTCTGGATCTTCTGGAAACTTAAAATTACTTACTTTACTCTCATAGCAGCACAAAACACCATGATTTTCCGCTCAAGTCCTCACACTTCGAATCCCCGCAATTTTCCAGCTCGCCAACAGTGACGTCACTAGTGTTATTTCCGACAATTTACCGACAACTTTCCCGACCACACTACGATTATGAAGGCCAAAAAGTAGCAATTTTCACGTGCCATTACCTCTGCGATCCTAAGTCCAATTGACTTGAAACTTCAGAACATGTTTATTTGATACCAAATCAACACATAACAAGTAAATTGGATTGAAAGAAAAAATGTCGAAATTTTGGTTTATTTGACCTTTAATTCTTGACTGCGACGCGACAGCACTACCTTTTTAAACCTCTAAGGACTCGACAAAATCGCTCAAAGAAATTTGTTTTATCCATCAAAAAAGGCCATTTTGGTGAGTAAAATTATACGTGCTCTTTGTGGGGCGAATTTGGTTTTCTTAACTTAATGTCACATTTTTATAGAATGGGCCGGCTTAATTGGGTCACATTTTATTGTGGGCTTTTACAGTTTGTTATGGCGGTATTTAAGTTGCCCCAAGTTGTGACCAAAATAACTTCAAAAGATCGGATCAGCTCTAAGGACTTTAGGGCTAATTTGGATTCTGGGAATGAAAGAGATATTTTGAATTTATTATTTAACTTCCCTCTCAAGAACAAATATAATTAAATGTAAACCCCATATTGTACAATTTTGTCACGTGCTGTAAATCATGTTCTTGTCTATCAGGAATATAAGCGGGACTGAGTGAAATTTTTTTATTGCCCAAAATCCTTATATTGTAATATTGTAGAATTTTTTTCTGAAAGCGTTGAAGTGCCTTTAAATTCAACTACTTAACGAGAGAACAAGTAAGCAAGCAATACATGTACATTTGGTATTCAAAATTTCATTATTTACTGGACCGTAACATTTTTTAAAATGAAAGAAAATGAAGATCGCACGACTGGAGTCTGACTCCAATCGTGCCATCTTCATTTTCTTTCTCTCTCAGAGATTGCGAAAATTTGATTGAAAGCCCAACAGGATTAATTTCCGGAATCGTTCTTTGTCGCATTTTGTATGGAAAACGCGCATACTTTGCTGTCCTCGCTATCAACGTGTCCGTCACGCCCCACTTCCGCACACTTTTAAAATAGGAGGTTCATCGTTGAAGTAGTATTGTATCCAGTACAGTTGGATACAAATCCAATATTGTAAGCTTAACAAAAGAAAACAAAAGAAAACAAAATGACCACCCAGCATAGTGTAAAAATTAACTAAAGAGCAGACTCTGTGAGCACCGATGTATCGGTGATTTGCATGGTAGTTTTTCAACTCCCTTAAGGGCCAGTAAAACGGGCAACATTTTCGTACAACTTGTCGTGCAATAATGTTGCCGTTGCAAGTTGGGATTGTTTGTTGCGCGTATTACCACCTTCTCGCGCAACAAATTTTCATGTTGCAGAAAGTAGATGTCGCTTTTACTTTCTGCAACATAAAAATTTGTTGCGCGAGATGGTGGTAATACCCGCAGCAAACAATCTCAACTTGCAACGCAACATTGTTGCCCGACAAGTTGCACGAGAATGTTGCCCGTATTACTGGGCCTTTAAGAGTTCGAGTTAATGGCAGCCTATTGTACGTAAATAAAGCTTAAATCTTAATTACGGAATATGTGGATGTAACGGAGCTTACCTCTAAAATCCAAGTTTAATGTGCCCTCTGTACATGTCATTGTATTGTGAGCCCAGCAGGTGTAATTACCAGAGTCCTATTGTGTGGCAGTTTGGATCGAAAACGTACACACTTTACTGTCCTCGCTGTCCACGTCACCGTCACGACCTCCACAACGTTGAAGTAGTATTGTATCCAATACGGTTGGCCATAGTAATGATTTCCATAGTTTTCCTTTGAAGCATTGCTGGTGCAAATGATTGTTACGTTGAAGCCAATGGGCAGGACATGTTCATCCGGGAATTCAAGAGTGTTTATTTCCAAAGTTGGTGCAAACGAAACCAAATAAAGAAAAACTGCCACTGGTTATGCAGGCTATAATTCGAGCAAATCATACAAAACGGCGGACTGAATGACTGACTGACTGACAAGCTAGCTAAATAAAATTATGACAGAAGGAATGAATAAATTTTTTGTTTAATTTTGAGAATCTGTTCATGTTCTCTAAGGCTTCCAGGTTCTAGTTTGTTATTATACTGTACGTACCTTTATGCTGCGATTTAACTGAGACACAGGGAGCACTTGTTGCGTCGTGGAAGATAAGAACTAAACCGATAATCAACAGCATAATACAGTATGTTCTGCAACTTGTGTTACGCACCTAAAATAAAATAAATGAAGGAATAAAGTATTTATGGATATCAGTACAAAACAAAGAAAAATTTCCCCATCTGTTAATGACCACCGGGTTGCACCCAATTAATTTTTTAAATTCCTTTTTTTTTTTTAAGTTAAACGATCGTGTTATGTCATACATATAATGCATTTGATTTGTTTATTCACCGTCTTGGGATACAATACGAACTCCAGACTGAATGCTTTGGCGTTACTATCTGATTCGATTGCCTTTCTACGGAAAAGTTTACTGGATGACAGTTTACTGGATGGCAGTACTTTTCCTTCCATGTGTAAGCTGTAAGTTAACCGGTATAAATTTTACAAGAATATGAAATAAAACAAAATTTGGCCTTTCGCTTTGTTAAAACTTACTTGAATATAATGAAAGGAGATTTATAAAACCTCGTGTTCGAATAAGTTTTAAGGTATCCCTCGAGGCTAATTTCGACATTTTCCGCCTATTTTTATGTCCCAATTCTGTAGAAATATTTGTTCAAACTTGGTCATATTAACACAGACATTAAAAGCAAAATAGCAAGGCAAACCGATTAAGTTATTCCATTATCGATTTTGCCTATTAAGTACCCCGTTAAACTTATGTTATATTAACGTTAAATCTACCAATTCAACTACCAGTTCATTAGGTTTAGTTAGCTCTTGCAAGCTTAATGGCCTACCACGAATGGGTTACCATTTACTGAAACTAACATGATGGCTTATGATATAACAAAACTTCGACCGAATATGCCAGTGATATATTCTGTGGCTTCCGTAATGAAATGAAAAACCATTTTATTTTATAATGTGGCAATGACGACCCACAATAATTTAATTTTTAATACAGGGTCATGTAAACTGTATTAAATCAAGCTGCAAAATATTATTAAAAACACCTTCAAGCCATTAAGTGTTTGCAGAGACTTTACAAGATCCCAGCGTGCAGCTAGTAATTAATTTAACACCAAACGATATGATAAACACAAAAAGAAAAAATAGCATAAAATATAAAGAACTACCTTACGATTATTATTCATCGCGGATTCTTATCCTCAACCATTGAGTGTCACCCATGCCTTTCATCATTATCACAAGGCTTGTGCTACTTTGCTCCGTATTATGAATGTATTCGTTTATTTTCACCGATGTTTTTCGAACGCGTGCGGTTCCGTGAATTTACATATACTTGCAAAACGTATCGAATATTATGCCCCTTTCGCCAGTAGACACCTGGTATTCATTGACATGACAACGATTTCTTACAAACACCTGTTATTCAAAGTCATGACAAAGACTTAATATAAGCCAGTGAACACATGGCAAAGTTATTGACACTAAGGAAAGCGAGACAGCTGTGCGCAAGACTTTTTTTTCTAAGATAGTTTACCATGCATTTGCGGATGTACTGATGCTTTTTTGTTAATTTTCTTCTTAAAAAATCACTGGCATTGTTCTTGACGTTATTCTTACGAACTCGAAAATATTAGGTTGTCGCATCAACCGGACTTTTTAACAGTCGAGTTGGTTTTAGATTACGAGCAGTCTCACTTTCCGCTCAGGGACTGGAGTCGAGCAAAAAGAACACGCGAGCGAGTGCGAAAATCGCCTGCCGTGTGCGTGTAACGTGACACTCGTGTGTATTGAGCCGCCTCACCCTCCTTTCTTTACTTGCTGCTAAACAAGCGCGCGCGTCACCTGTCCACGTGGCAGGTGATTTTCGCCCGCGTGTTCTTTCTGCTCGACTGAGTCCGTGAACAGAGAGACTGCTCGTAATGTCGGCTTTCTTTTAATTTGTGCCTTCGACTATCTAGAAAGAGACTGCCCGTAGTCTCATAAACGATAAAAATATCTAACGATCAAGAACTACCTATGCGGTCCTGTTAATTCCTGTCCAGAAAAATAGCTAAACGAAGGATGTTCATGATGGCGTTTTTACTTTAAGTTCACACATAGTTAAGTCTGAATATTACGTGTGTCAAATTGCGGTGTAAACTAAATCGTCGGAAAGCGTATATTTCTTCCCGTAATACGAAACCCACAAGAAAAGGGCTCCATAGCCGCTGCTAATTGCATCTGGAAGAAATCTCGAAACTCTCTATACCGGTGTTTATTCATTTGATTATTAGAAGTACAACTACAATATGGTGTTCATTAATGATATTCAACTCCGGATTTTAAGGCATTTTTATTTATTATTATTTTTTCAGGCTCTCGTTACAATCCACGTACTCATTAATTGATTCATCGGTAGGCCATCATTGCAAGTAAACAGTTAATATATTTATTCACTTTAATTCTAGGTGGCGGTGTGTATTTCACGATCAATTCTAGGGGTATAGAATGGTAAAATCCGAGACTCGCCGAGATGCCGAGACCCATGTTTTAAAATGCGAGCCCGAGACTTCCGTCTGTTTGTAAAATCCGAGCCCGAGACTGGGTCCTTCGAAAATACGAGCCCGAGACGCGCTGAATCAAAAATCCGAGCTCGATAATCTGATAGAAAGCAATAAAAGCGGCTATCACGCGCTTTCGGGCTTTCGGAACTCACAGAAGCTCGAACCTGGTGTTTTATTAAAGTTGTTAACTTATAGTAAAGCGAAGTTCCCAACCGGTCGCAATTATTGGATAACGTACCACGACTTATTAGCCAGGCTAGTTACTTATAAACTAAGGATTCGATTGTCTGGTCTGGTCTGTCTGGTCTGTTTCTTATAACTCCGGTTGGAAACATAAGGAAAGCTTACGAAGTTTGGCGTTCTGCTTTTGTGATCTTTTTGTGAAAGAGACGGTGAGCTTCGGTCCAAGGAACACGCGAGGGGCTTCGGACAAGGGAAGAAGAAAGCGGTACGGAGTCAAAGCAGCGAAAGCGTAAATACGGTGAGTAAATCTATTGTAGCTTATTGCTGCAGTGTAATTATAGCCGCTAGCTTTTCTGGTTTTATTATTCAATTTTTGATAGATATTTTATAATTAGGTGTTGCAATATTGGTCACATCTTTTTCTGTTTGTATATTGAAATGATCCATAAATTGGAGGGTTGGAAAGCTAGGAACAAAAGTAAAGTCAACTAAAGAGAATACCTGGTCTAACACTCAACAGGAAATTTGGCAACAAGCCACAGGAATAGCGGGGAATTGATGTTAATAGTTTAGCGTTTGTACTAAAAAAGTTCCAAGTTTACTCTGTTTGTAACCAACATGTACTCGAAGATTGTGATTGCATGAGTCTTATAACTGAAATAATAAACGGCTAGCTATACAGTTATACCTTTATGACCTTTTATAGCTTTATACTGTGCGGCTCAATGATCTGTGAAAAGAGCAACATGCACACGTGGAACTGTGGGAGTGAAGCTGTAAATAAATGACATCTCCGGAAACGATCCTGCGCCGCAAATGATGCCATTGAAAATCAGGAATCACGTGGAGTTGTATCATTTAAAGAGATCAAAGTGAATTATTGTGTAATCATATGAAGTGTTTTAGAGGACCTACAACGCTGACAAAGTTTAAGATCTGAAATAGATGATTTGGCGTATTCTTGGGAGTATAGTAATTTTGGCACTAGCATATAAGGTTATAAGCTCTAGCCTACAAAGCAGGCGTTTAATTAAGACCTGTTATACAGGCTAATACGGTAAGCTCTTAGAACTTACGTAAAGCTAAATATAAATATAAGCGGGAGGGGGTGGTATAAGGGTTGGCGAATATCATGCGAAACCAAATTGGCGGGAAAATGACTTACTAAACCTGAGAGAAAGGCCGGTACATAACCTCAAAAAGCTAGACAGCAGTAGCTAGTAGTTAAGATGCTACAAATAATTTGAATATGTTCTATTTGGCCTAAAAAATTATAGACGAGGATAGCACTGATGTAAACACAGATGATGAAACTGTTAATAGGAAATCGAAGAAAAAACGTCACGGAAAGAGCAGCGTGCAGAGGGTAAGTTTAATTGCGCAATTGCGCGTGAATGTAGACGTAATCATTCTACCCCGCATAGAAAGCTTTCTTAATAAAAGAATACGAACACCTTTGGCTGCTTTAAAATGGCACAGTGGAACCCACTAAAGCGCGTCGCTTTAGTGCCCCTGCTCTAAAGCATATGTTCATTTTGAAACGTGCACAACTCGGCTTAATAGTCTCAATGTAATCTATTTAAAAAAAAAAAAAAAAGACAAAATTAATGAAAACATAGATAGAAAAATGAAAACGTACCGTGTGAAGATAACCAGTATGCTTAAAGCCACTTACCTTTGTATATGAGCGTGTCACTTGAGTTAGAGAGAAGTGTGCGTATTAACCGGCAAATACTGTATTTCAAGTTAAGTCACTCAATATTTTGCACAGAAGTCTTACAAATTCTGTCTCAAAAGCTTGCATTAAAAAGAACTGAATTCGCTGGCTACAGGAAAGAGAAAAAGAAAGACCAAACGAAATGGAAAAAAGACAGTAAAACATGTCAGAGTCAGCGAGAGTAGCGAGACGTCTCATGACGTCTCATGGCCTGCGTGGAGGTAGCCATGAGAAGTGACATGTGGTCTTATTTGGATGATGATTTTCACGTTGAAGCGATCAATTATATCATCATTGCCTGGCTCTGGTGTGCGACAAAGGTACCGCAAACACCGAAAAGTTTGCATGGTTCCCACAAGGAAAACTGATAAAGGCCGCACTCTTCGACTCCCTCACAGATTCCGGAAGTAAAACAGTGAACATTTGCAACTTTTTACCCGTTCTAGTGACATAAGACTATTTAATCAAGAGGGATAACGCTCTGGTAATGAATTTAAAGGGGCATAGTCACGAGGATTTCGCAGATTTCTGGTCAAAACTGCACTAAAATTATCGGTAGGTAACTTTATCCATGCCCAATTGTGTTTGAACATTTAAAGGAACATATTAACTTAATTTCATTAAGAGAAAACAAACCATGACCATTTAATATCGATTTAATTAATGTCAACATGCTGAAAGAATTTGAAAAGTTTAGCCTAATTTTTTCAAATTGCAATCCATTTCCATCCGTGCCATCCGTAGCAGCAGACGACAGAAAATACTTTCAGTGAAGTAATATAGTCTTTGGTAACAAAACTAGACCATTATTTGTGCTGTGCCCCTTTAAAATACCTTCAACGCACATAACCTACGGTCAGCGTCGGTACCGTACAGCGGACCTATGAGGAAATAGGTCCTCACAGTAAAACGATTCCGCAATCGCAACCAGGTAACGCGTGCTATATGTAGTCACACATTTCTAAACAGTCGACTAGCTATACAGACTAAGCAGTCACCTTCGTGACTACATCTCGCGAGACAAACGATATACAGCCAAAGTGGAACAAAGTGTGTTATCTAAGGCTGTAAAACAAAAGGGGGGACTTGTGACTTACTAACTACGTGCTATGCCATCGTGCTTTCATATAAATGTTTCCATGACATGAAGCAGCTGCAGGTGCCTGTACTGTTACTGGAAGGATGGCAGCCGAGGCCATCCTTGATTAAATCTTTCTCTAAAAATTCGTTGGTACAAAATGTACACTTGGGTGGAGAGACAACGAGGAGCATGGTTTCTTAGCTAAGGTCAAGAGGCAGCGGCAGGGGAGGGATAGGTGATCACCAATCAAAACTCAGTGGAAAAGGGCAGAGGTGGTGAAATTTACTAACAAAGTCAGAACGGTATGTAACTATTTTGTTGGTCTTTAACAGCGTGAGATAGCTTGGTTTGTGCTAACTTCGGTAGAGCTCAAAGATTCAAAGCAGCTGAGCCCGGAGAAAATTGTTTGTGGATAAAAGTTCAGCTAATTTTCCCAACTTGTGTTTAATTTATCTATTACCAGTTATCTTGTATTTAATTGTACAAAAATACATCAAAGGAAACGTCAGTTGTTTACTGAAAGGCAGAATATGAATCGCTCAGTTACAAGCATGTTTAGCACGATGTTTAAAACAAATGGGACACACCAGTGTTTAGCGCCGAAGGACTGAACGATAATGGATAGTCTGCAACGTTGTCAGCAAAGCCGTGAACTAAGTAAATAATAAAAAGGGCAATGTAGATCTTCCTAATAACTGATTTAGCTTAAATATGTACGGATGTTCTCATTCATTACGTGTTGGTTATGTGTCGCTGCAAACAGAAATAGACTTAGCACTTGCTTTGCTTGCTCGTTGAACTGTGAACTCCGTGCTAATATAGCTTAATATCGGGTGCATTTTTCGAGATTCTGAGATCCAAATTATAAAATTCGAGACTTCGAGACGGTTCAACGTGTAGCGAGCCCGAGATTCCGAGACTCTTATTTTGAATGCCGAGATTTCGAGACTCGGCTGATATTTTCCGAGACGCATCATTTTGGATAGACCATTCTATACCCCTAATTCTCCCTCGTTAATCTTTCCGTTAATTCGCGTGCGCAATTCAATTTCGTGACATCGCGATGGAACTACTTTTATTCTTTGCCCATCGAGGAACGTTCACGGTGAAGTCCCGGATACCTGAGACCATGCATGTAGCTGTGCATCGGTATTAGACTACAACGAAGGAGCCAACGATTGGCGAATATTAGCAACGTCGATAAATATTATTTGACGTTTTGTCAGGGATTAAACGAAGATGCTCAAGTTAACCATGAATTTCTTTGCGTAGGCAAAATCTTGCCACTCAGACTACGATGGCTGTTTTTATCCAGTAGTTGATATCCTTTAATATTAAACAAACTATTTTTTATAAAGTCAGCACTGCACAAAGCAAAAGCACTCCAATGAGTACCTAAGGTCAGTTGGATGAAAAACGCCAAAATTTAATGCAAACGATTAAAGATGAGTGACTTCTGCCACCGCTGCACGAGAAGCCTTCCCAAGAGCTTTTCTTTGACTGATCACGTCCATAGGGAGGACTCAGTATTTAATAACACCACGACACACGAAAGATGGTTTGACTCTAGCAATCAAGAAGGTACATAAAATTTTTATCCTTTAACAGAGAGTTCTAAAATGCCGTTAAAATATCAACAGGTCATCGAAATCGAACTGGGTGACTTGAAGGCCGAGGAACCAAATTGGAAATAAAAGCGGAAGTCGTACAGTCGTTTATGCCGCAGCCAATATACTAACCAACCTTGCTTGATAAAGAAGCGGATAAAACCTACCTTATTGATGTTTTATTTTATCCATATTCTTGTTGTATTGTGACCTGTTTATTTACATTCTAATTTTCTCGTGATCGTTCGACGTTGCTGCCGTGAACTAGGAGACAGCTGCAAAAGCGCGTAGTACGTTCATTAATGCACGCGATTACCTTCGTGTGCGTGACATTTAATTGCTTTTCCGGTCTTAAAACTTCCTGTGGCAACTTATAAACTTGCCACAAAATGGACCAACTAGGGGAAAAGAAAAAAACGTCGAAACAAAAACTAAAGCAGAATAAATAAACTCCTCATGAATTATCGCCTCGTTTCAAACTTCATTTATTCTTTTTTAACAATCAAGCTTCGACTGGCTTCGAACCGAAATTTTTGTAGTTGCTGATATTTTTCACTGAAATTTTAATATGGTTAGTTACAGTATTGCCGCCGTGTTTAACTGAAAATAAGGCTATGGAGTATATTTCGTGCCTTTTAAATGAGCTACTCAGTGCTTTGTCGAAACTGACAAAGCAGGAAAAGCGTCAAAATTTAATACGTTTGGCAATATATGGAGAAAAGTACTTTTATTGATGGTTATTTACACGTAATTTATAGAATTAAATTTGAAAATATACGGACAAACGATCTTTTTATTGATGGCTACTTCACACTTTATTTATTTAGATCGCACTCGAGCTTAAACTGGTAACCTAAAGGCTCCACCATGAGAGAAAAATCGAGAAATTACTGCTGGATTCATATAACTGGTCATGTGCCATTTCATTGATCTATTTCCACATCATTGAAGTTAAAAGGACAACAGGAACACACAGTTACTGTTCGGTAGCTCGAAAGTTGGAATATGCTTGTACAGCATAATAAACAGTACCACAAGAAAGCACTATTGCTCAGAAGCTACAATTTAACCAGTCCCCCGTTAGCATGTTACCCGGGTGTTACTCCCTGAAAATATGGGTGGGGATGTGCCGTCCACTCCTTCGAAACTTTACCCTATTTCAGACCTGCCCAGGAACTGCTTTGGTTTGTGTAGACATTTGAGAACGGCCTCAAATCTCCGGAAGATAATACTAAAAAAAGGAGCTTCTTTTAAAAACCATACCCAATTCCCGACCAGTTCGCGCAAACATTACCCTATTTCAGACCGAAATGGTCAAAATCTATACCATATTTCAGACTAAGACGGCTCGAAAACCATACTTTTGGGGCCGGACATACTTATCTAGCTTATATAAGGGAGTACCCCTCCAGGCATTTCACCCAAAACGGAATCAACTTGTACGCGATAACACTTAACAGCAGCAATATGGCTTTTATTTGAATTGGACACGATTGCATCCATACGCTCAAAAGATGGAATCCAACTTGCGAAGCATAATAAACAGCATTACAGGACAGTGCTTCCCGTTTGAATTGTCTCACATGAAAATTTAATCCAAAATAAGGACCAAAAATTTGAACAGTGGTTTGATCATGGGAATAATCATAAATAAACTGTATCGTATTACCTAAAATTGAATTCCTATTTGCATTCTGTTCAATCACGTTCTCAGTTTCCGAGAAGCTGAAGCCCTTTAGGAAAGGGGATTTAAAGCGGTCGTCATATTAAGTAAAATCCGGCCCGAAAGATATTCCACGATCTGGAAGCAATTCAAGGTTACCGGATGAGGTCTAGCTATGACGAAATTGTGTAACCCTAGTGTCACGTTATTCGTGTAGACGAACACATGCAGCTCGATGCAAGAATAACGGTGAAAAAGCCGAATGAGAGCCAGGAGGCTCCGAGCGATCATGGACTACTGTGACGTCACAGAATATGCTTGCCACGCCGGTCACGCTACACCCTTGCGCTACACCTTAAACATTGTGCATTCTGTGAATGCTCATACTGTTCAGCTAGTTTCATCAACTGTTGATTTACGTCAATGTTAGAGTCCTTGGCTAGCGACAGAAGTAGATAAGACACTTGACAAAAATAGCGCTTAGTACGTCTATTTTCTTACTACGACTTCAAGAGCGTTGTTAGTTTAAGGGTGAAAATTTTCTTAGCACTCTCTCTCTCTTCAATGTTGTACCACTGCAAACGTCAACGTCTGTGGAACAAATCAAACAACATTGTTTGGGGGAAGGGACGGGGATAACGCACAGAGTGGGGATTAAACAATGCTACTTGACTGTGAAACTGAAAAAAATATTTCACATCAGTAACTTGAAAGGACACTTGTCAAATGCAGATTTCAGCCCTTCTGACCAACCATCTCACGGTTTCCAGCAAAAAATAGGTAGATAGATAGGTAGGTAGGTGGTTAGGCAAATTATATTTATACACAGTAAATACTCAAGGGAATTGGGGATGCAGGTGTGGGGGGTCCAAATGACAACTTCAAAGTCAAAGAGTAATTAAATTCGACCAGCTTTTAACCAGCTTTATATATTATTCGATAAGATTTGACTCCTGGTATACTTGCATTTGGCCTATTGATGACGATGATGATGATGATGATGACGATGATGATGGTGATCACCATCATCATCATCATCATCATCATCATCATCATCATCATCATCAGTTCATCTCGTGAAATTTTTCCATGTTGCCGCAAGTGTTCACTGGTTATAGTTGAGAAACATCAACTTTCAAATGCAATTGAACAGTCATTCATTCAGACCCTCAATTTAAAAGGATTTCTGAAAATTATATAACTTAAAATTGCAGTAGAATTTAGTATTAGCTCTATTGAACAACAACAACAAGCTTTTATGACCAAAAAGTTAAACAAAATAGAGGTAATGTTTACTCAGGAGCCCATATGTTATCTGTTATTATCACAAGAACGCTACTGTGGACAAAACATTCTCAACTCCTAAACTTTTAAATATTTTTAAGGAAAGCTCTAAAGACGTATCGTTTATTTCTTAATTAGTTATAAACGGAACGGACTCCAAGAAATCTCTGGGTGTGTGTTATTGACTTAGTGGACCAGGGGCACTGTATGAGGAGTATCCTTTCTTTTCTTTTAACCGAAAGACTACAGAAAGTCATTCTTCATTCCCCACTGCCATTCTCGCCCCATTCCCCACTGTCATTCTCGTCCCATTCCCCACTGCCATTCTCGTCATCTGGAAATGTGGAGCGACGTAAGCATTGCTGTTTCTCAGAGGCTGGTCCATGGCGCCTTCATGAATGTGAAGATGTGGAAATCGCTGCTGTTCGCTTATCTGCAACAGTTCAGAGATAGAGGGTTTAGTATAATTACTTGTCATTAGTTATTACATTCGTGTGTTGAAAACGTTCGCACGGCGGATAAAAAACCGTTACTTGAGTCTCTAGGTTGTCACTTGGGTGTCGTGTATACTACCATAACAGCATAAGTAGACATCGTACGAAGGATTCCACCTGCCAGTCTTTAAGCCCAGGCATCATTATGCAAATTCTCCTTACTGGTATCCGAATATTTCATTGAGTACAAACTGGGAGAACTTTTTTTAAACAAGACAATTCTTCTTTGCATGGTGATTATTTTCCTTAATTCATATGACCTGTATTTTTGATAATGCACTTACTTGATGAGGAGAAATTTGATGGTGATCACTGTTATGGCTTAAAGGGTTGAATGCCAGCCTTTTCGTTGCCCTAACCCCTTGTGGGATGTCAGTATTCAGGTTTTACAGTTAAACGAAATTGAATTTCTGCTGATGAATATCCTATACAAAGCATATTTTGGGGGCCAGAAATGTTTCAAGGAATTTGAGAAAACTCATATTTGTTGTGGAATTAGGTCTGTATTCTTACCTCTTCCTGGTCTTTTAAATTCGCTTTCCTGCATTCTTTATGTATAACAAATACCAAACCCACTAGCACAACAAGTAAAACTGCTGTAATGGTGATGGAGATCCACACCAACTTGGAAACGCCAGTTGAGTGTGAAGTGTGACCTGAGGACAAAAAGAACAACATTAAGACCGGTTTGCTTAATCTCGCCATGATCACAAGGAAAAGGGCTTATATGCGGTCAGATGAAAACAAGGGTAACAATATGATACTTTCACTCCTCATATCATTACAGCTCAAGTCTTATGTGGACACGACCTTTTCCCAAGGCGAGCAAAGGTCAAGAAGGGCTTAATTTGGAATCTGCGGAAAAAGACGACTTATCTTCAACATTTAGCTTCAGGCTTCACACCATGTTATTGTTTACACGGAAAACAAATTGGGCCTTTGTTGTATCATTCTGTGAAACAGAATCTTGAAAATTATTCGTTCTGCAAGAAGCAAACTTACCTTTTATGATGAGCACTGCCTCCTCGAGGCAATATGACAGAGGTCTAATATGACTATTATGACTGAAGTCTAATATCATGAGACACGACCTTTTCACAAGGCGAGCAAAGGAAGATGACCTTATTGGAATCTGTAGTAAAACTTCAACAACTGACTTGGCTCCACACCACGTTACTGTTTACGTGGAAACCAGTTAAAGTTGAATTAGGTCTTTGTTGCATTGTACTGCCCTTGTGTGAAAAACAGAATCTCGAAAAGGTTTCTTTCTATAACAAACAAACTAACCTTTTATGATGAGCACTGCCTCCCTCGAGGTAATGTTCCCTTTGGAGCTTGTTGCCTGACAAGAGTAATTTCCACCATTGTTAGTCTCAACTGAATCAATCATGAGTACCGAAGTAGCATTTTCTTGTCCCTGGTAGCCGGATTTACCTTCCCCGTCCACGTTTGCAATTCCATTGTTCAGCCACGTAATCTTGGGCACCGAACAACCTTTGACAGCGCACGTGAACACAACGTGATCACCGGGTGAAGCTATAACACTTTTAGGGTGAAGGTAGAAGAACGTCTCATTACATTGAAGTACAGTTTCTGTTGAAAAACGTAAATCGTAACCAAGTAGCCCATACCGCTTGAGTTTATTGCCTAGTTTCAGAAGCATGGAGCAACTAGAAAATTGATACCCTCCCCCCCCACCCTCCACCCCTGAAGTGCCAGCCAATCAGAAATATTATTAATGAATCACCTTATCTCGTCCACTTCCCTTTCGGCTATGAAAGAATTCATGCGTCTCATCTTGCTTTCGTCCCATCTCGAATTCATGCTCCCATCTTGGTAGAGAAAACTTGTGACTTGTTCAAGGACAAAACACGCAAAAAAGTAATCGGTGTTTATGAAACCGGACCACAGCTTCAACCATCAACAGTCCCCCGTTAAGTTGAGCCACCGAACACCACTCTTCAAAAAGCATCAATATACATCATTACTTTCGATCGTTCAAAACTCCGGTGACCGCATTTCTTCTTAGCAATGATTTATTTATTTGTTTATTTAATTATGATTTAATATTTATTCAGGAACACCTTATGGCATGTTGTGGCGAAGGTAGACGGCTTTTTCCGAGCTCCGTCCTTTCTCTCTTCTTTTCGCTTATGAATACTTGGTCTTATGAGTGTTACGGCAAGGTTGATGGCAAAAAAGCAAGAAATGGCCGCTACCAGTAATTTAGATTCGCAAAAGCTTGATGACCTGTTAACCAAGATGGACGCCCTCCTTGAAGCGAAGAACGATATGCTTACAAAGTTAAATAAGCTGGAGAAAATTCAGGGCTCACTAGCTAAAGATTTTGACGGTCTTAAAGAAAGTCTACAACAGTCACAACAAAAAGTTGAGGAGAAAGCAGACCGTACAGATGTTGACAAGTTAAGACAGAAGATGGAAGACCTTGAAAATCGGTCAAAGCGTAACAACATTGTTATTTGGGGCGTAGAAGAAGGCAGCGAGAAAGACCACAGCTCAATGGAAGAGTTTATTGACGCTGCTATTTTTCAAGGTCTGATGAATTTAGGAAAAAACATTGAAGTAATGAGAGCTGATAGGACTAATATTCATCAGGACGACAGCAGCCCACCAAAACCGAGGCCAATTCATATTTACCTTCTCAGGTATACCGACAAAGTATTTATTCTCAAGTCGGCTGCGAGCAAACTAAAAGACAATAAATACAAGAATTCACAGCTTTTCATCTCAGACGACGTTTCGAAGACCGTGCGAAAGGAGCGGGCTGAGCTAAGAAAAGAATACCTTCCAACGGTAAAAGCCAAGCCCAGTGTCCAATTTGCTTTCATCCCATGGAGCGTTCCAGCGCAAATTCTATATAAAGAAGATGGTGCGGAGAGATTGAAGTCTTTCAAGTTACCAAAGAATAATTCTAGTCATTGACACTAAGTTACATTGACATTTCGCAATTAACGCTTTTTTTTGCTTAATTATTGCAAGGATTGCTATAGCTTGGGCTTCAGTTATATAATGATCTAAAGGGAGAAAGGATGTTCTCGGCGAGGGTGTACAAACAACCTGGCAGAAGTCACGGTAAGTACGCTTTCGTGTGTGTGTTTGTTTTGTGTGTGTTTTTTGTTTGCAAGATTCCACTTTTCCTGTAGTTTTCAAATTCTGTTTGAGAAGTTCAAGTATGTAAATTTTTTTTATCAACCTTTAATAACACTAAATCTCATGGGTAACGTGCCTGAAAGATGACAAATTCCAAGCCTAAGCCGTGCAGCCTGAAATTGCTTTCACTTAACGTGAGAGGCCTTAGCAACTTTCGAAAACGCAGAGCGATTTTCACTTGGTGTCGAAAGCAAAAAGCCGACATAATTTTTCTTCAAGAGACGCATTCCAAAGAAATAACTGAGAACCAGTGGAAGAAAGAATGGGGTTCTTACATTAATTTTTCCCATGGCAGTGTTAATGCCAGAGGCGTTGCTGTGCTATTTAGAAATGGAATAGACGTTACTATTCAACATGAGCTTCGGGACGCATATGGGAGAATGCTATTGTTAAGAGCGCTAATTAATGACAAAAGCTATACTCTGGTTAATGTTTATGGCCCAAACAAGGATACCGAAGCAATTAAATTCTTTCAACATTTGTCAGCAACTTTACGAGAGTTGAAGCTTGAAAGTGATGATAATGTGATTATAGGTGGGGACTTTAACTGCCCGCTAGACCCAACAAAAGACAAAAAGGGAGGCATCTTAATCCCACGTCAACATCTGATCAACTCCATTGAGAATATTCAAACTGAATTTTGTCTGCATGATATCTGGCGAATTAAAAACCCTACCACCCTTAGTTTCACATGGAGCAAAAGTTCTCCCTTTATATTTTGTAGACTCGATTACTGGCTGATCTCAGACAGCTTACATGATTTAGTTATACAAGTGGATATTGTAGCTTCGATAAAAACTGATCATTCCGCGATAGTATTAGAACTTAAGGACATAGAAGAGAATTGCAAAGGACCAGGCTTTTGGAAATTAAATACCTCCTTACTAAATAGACAAGAATATGTAGAGATGATAACTAATGGAATGCCTGTATGGATAGATGAAGCGACCGATTTGTCAAATAACAGAGTAAAATGGGATTGGATAAAGTTCAAAATTAAGATGAGTTCAATTACTTTTTCAAAGAAAATATCTCGTGAACGTCAAAAGCTGGAGGAAGAACTGAATTTAAGATATCAACATGCATTGAAGAAATTCCAGCAAAATCCTTCTGATGTAACAAAACTGGAAATTGAAAGACTCAAACGAGAAATTGAAACTCTGTATGACGAAAAAGTTGAAGGGATCATTGTGCGCTCTAGGGCTCGCTGGCATGAGCATGGTGAAAAGAACAGTAAATATTTTCTGAATTTGGAAAAGCGTAATAACATCAAAAAACATATAAGAAAGCTTTATATCAGTGGCACAATTTCAACAAATCCTTTCCAAATATTGAACGCCCAAAAGTCCTTTTATAGCAAACTTTATGAAAGACAACAAACACACCAGGACAATGATACAGCGGGGCGCTTTTTTGAAAACCCTAACATTTCAAAACTTTCCGAAGAATTGAGGACAAGCTGTGAAGGGGAAATCACCGTTGATGAATGTGAAAAAATCCTGGGCTCGTTTCAAATAGGTAAAACCCCCGGCAACGATGGTATTCCAATAGAATTTTACAAAACATTCTGGCCACTTATTGGAGGTTTTATGGTTGATTCGTTTAATGAAGCTTATGATTACAAGGAGATGTCTCCATCACAGAAGCAAGCTATTATCACTCTTATCGAGAAAAAAGGGAAAGATAGGAACTATTTAGAGAATTGGAGACCAATATCTTTAACTAATGTAGATGCAAAGATCGCGTCGAAAGTCATTGCAGCCAGAATTATCCCAGTTTTGCCCACAATAATAAACTCGACTCAAACAGGATATGTCAAAGGTAGATTTATAGGGGAGGCAGCGAGATCGATTATAGATATTATGGATTATACAAAAAAACAAAATATACCTGGCATATTACTGTTCATTGATTTCGAAAAAGCTTTTGATAGTCTCGATCGTGACTTTATGTTTAAATGCTTGAATGTATTCGGTTTTGGTCCTAGTCTTATTAGGTGGATTGAAACCTTTTATACCAATATTTCCAGTTGTGTGGTAAACAATGGCCTATGCTCACCATATTTTGAGGTACAAAGAGGAGTAAGGCAAGGTGACCCGCTATCCCCCTACTTATTTATTATTGCAGCGGAGATTTTAGCAATTGCAATTCAAACCAATATGGACGTTCAAGGTATCAAAATTGGAAATGAAGAGTTCAAGCTGGTTCAATACGCTGATGATCTGACTGTTTTCGTTCCTAATATCGAGAGTGCCCAGCTTATCTTTCGTCTGCTTGACCGGTTCCGATCCTGTTCTGGTTTGAAAGTTAATTACACTAAAACCGAAGCAATGTGGATTGGCTCTTTAAGAGAAAGCTCGGCAACGCCCCTGGGTATAACTTGGCGCAAAAGCGTTAAGGCTTTAGGGATTTGTTTTAGCTATAATCCAAATATTCACTCACAAGTAAACTTTTATGACAAATTAAAAGATATCCGGACACAGACACGGTTGTGGAGTTGCCGAGGCCTGTCACTCTATGGTAAAATAACTATTATCAAATCGTTTCTGCTTCCAAAAATGCTGTACATATTCTCAGTTTTGCCTACTCCAGGGGCATTTATTAAGCAACTCAATACTATTATCTATAACTTTTTATGGAACGGGCCCGATAAAATGGCTCGACTAGCAGTAATAAACAATATAGAGTATGGAGGTCTTAAATTAGCAGATTTGGAAACTTCAATTAAATCTTTAAGATTAGCCTGGCTTGGCAGGCTTTTCGCAGAAGGCTCAACTCCGTGGAAGGCATTTGTAAATTTTCTCCTCGAAGATTTCGGGGGAAAATTTTTATTCAGGTGTAATTACAATGTAAAGGAATATAACATTAACTCTACATTTTACAAAGAACTTCTTCTGAATTTCAGAGCAGATTTTTCAACCACACCTCCAATTTCCGATTCAATTATTTGGAACAATAAGAACATTAAGATAGACCATAAAACAATATACTATCCACATTACGTAAAAGCTGGAATTTTAACTTGCCAGCACATGCTTTTGAATATGAATAATTTAGAATCTTATAATAGTGCGAAACGAAATGGTTTGAAACACACAAATTTTTTAGTTTGGACCGGAATTCGTCAGGCTATTCCTCTCGATCTCAGACTTCGAGAGATAAATGTAAATGAATTGATGACATTAGAATTTCAGTGTGAAGGAAAATTATTTGATCCTTTAACAAGCAGAAGTAAACAATTTTATGAACTGCTCATTTTAAAGAAAGCTAAGGTATCAAGAGGTTTCTCTAAGTTGAAAGAGAAATTCAGCTTGAACGATGAAACTGTTTCCAAAGCATTTTTAAATGTGAGAACCATCTCGTCCGAAACCTTTGTAAGGAGCTTCCAATTTAAGATTTTGAACGATATCACTTTTACTAACCATCGCTTAGCCAAAATAGGATACGTCCCAAATGACCTTTGTACATTTTGTGGAATTGAATCGGAAACTATATGTCACCTATTTTTTGAATGCCATTTTTCTAGAATAATCTGGAATGAGTTAAAATTCTTCTGGTTTTCGATTTCTGGCGAACGGGTGGACCTCACATTACAAGATGTGTTACTAGGTAAATTGGATACGGAAACAGATCTGCTAAACTATTTTATTATTCTTATTAAAATACATATTTGGACAAGTAGGAAACATGATGTAAAACCCAATTTTGATCTGTTCAGACAAATCGTCGAGGAAAAATTCAGGACTGAAAAATATTTAGCGTTGAAAAATAACACAGAATGTAAATTTCAGGCTAGATGGCTACCATATCTAAACAGTAGATTAAGAACTTAGATTAACTCAATCTGTGAGCTTTAATTTAATTTAAATAGGATAACAGGACACACAACTGTTAATTCCAGTGGTGATAAGTGTTATTAATATCATGTTGTAACATAATTGAGCTTCATAAGATCTTAATAAAAAGTGGAAAAAAAAAAAGGGACACCTTATTAACAAACTAGGCTATAGTGTAAAAAGATTCCCGACTAAAGATATAAATATAATATACACAAAAAGTTACAAAACAGACGTAACGTAAAATGGAATAATATATACATACTAGTATACATCAACGAGGGGGGAAGAAAATGGCCTTTGAGATGATGCTTAGCTTTGGTCTCTGAATTCAAAAGATCTGTTTTACAACTGAACAAAGCGACAGGTGAAAATTGATTCTTACTTCGTTTCAAAATTAACGTTGTCCTAGAAGATCTCTTCCAGCCCACTACGTTTCTTGCTTCGCACCAATAGATTCCTTGATGAAGTGTTGTGACGGATTCCAAAGATAAGAACGAGACCATGCCCTTCACTCTTACAGTATTTTTCCTGGACACAGGAAGACCATCTTTATACCATTTGACAACAGGACGAGGAATGCTTGTTGCTTCACAAGTCATAGTCACTTTGCTTCCGGGAGAAACGATCATCTCATTTACTGGGTTAATTGCGAAGCTTGGTGGCGCTGGCTCTAAAATGAAAACGTGGTCAGTGAAAACTGTGGTTTTAAGGTTGATTTAAGCGTTCATAGACTTATGAGGGCGAGCATAATGATTAGCTGAAGCTTTTTTATACTATAAGTCTAAGCCAATTATTAAGAAACAACTGAGACATCTTGATATGGGATTATTTTGTTAAAAAATTGTAGGGGGGTTGGTCAAGCACTTAGGTATACACGGCTCATAAAAAAGGCATTTTTACTTAAACGTGTTCAAAACGTGTTTAACGCTACTTATATCTCATTACCATGGATGTTGCAAATGTATTTTCCTCTGGTATATAGATCATTAGCAGGTTGTATTTGTGCTATTGTAGTACACGCCTTTAGGCGTGTCTCCAGGGAATCTGTGATTGGATAGTTCTGGTGTTTAAGGTTCTGCAAGAGTTAATCGATTCCTCTCGCTCTCGCTTTCCACTCTGGCGTTTGCTTTTGATATCACTGAAAGG
Organism: Siderastrea siderea; assembly: GCA_964030785.1. Lineage (NCBI taxonomy): Eukaryota > Metazoa > Cnidaria > Anthozoa > Scleractinia > Rhizangiidae > Siderastrea > Siderastrea siderea. Next base: position 7,410,544 of record OZ034973.1, read on the forward strand.
GAAATGACTGCGCCAGGACAGGAGTCGTCTTTAGAAGAAGCTGTTTTGTCGGGTCAACAAGAAGCGCCGAACCCTCAAGGACAGCGTCGAGAAGCCTTCCGAAGTCCGAAAGTTAGTCGCTGAAGGACAGCACCTAATCAAGAAGCGCTTCCTAAAAGTTAATAAAAATCGCCGATAAAGAAGGTTGGTTCGTAGTTCAAGAGTACGAATCCGATGATCTTTCCGCCGACTCACAAGATGAGAAAAAGCTTCGCAAGGCGAAAGTCGCAGCCAAAAGAAAAACAAAAGAGGCGAAATGCTGCAATGCTGTCAAGAAGTTTAAATCTACTAGTGATTCTCAGCTTTCTCGCAGTAAGGTCTTTTATCTTTGTACTTTGTGAAGTCTCGCGTGGTTGGATTGCCTGAGCATCCACCCATCAAGCTGTTGTGATTATGTTTTCTACAGTATTTAAGGGGAAAATATTTTACGTTCGTTTGAGCGTAGCGAATTAGAACGTAAGCTTAGTAACCATTTCCTCACTTAGTTTTTCAGAAGCAATCGGCAATATCAGAACGAAGATCAGATTGAGGTATAGAAGGGTGCAGTTTGGAGCAAACGCAAAGACATGTTGTGGATCGCACATAAATCCTTACTGTATGCTTCTCAAAGTTCACATCTAAGGTGTCCCTGGTAGTGTGTGAACTTTTCACAATGCTTCTGATTTCCGTACTTGTTGTCTTCTTTTTCCTTGATTACCCCTCCCAAATTTCGCGATTTCTCAGCTTTGTGGTTTCTCAAAGTACCATTAAAAACTGTCTTCGATGGTAGCCCTATCGAACGAGCGAGAAAACAGTTGATTTCAGTACGCACGAGTGACAACTATGAACAAAATGTTTGGAAAGTAACACTCTGTATAAAGTGGTCGAAACTTGTCCATCAGCGCGCAGTTAGTAAAGCAATAATGATGCATAGCATTGTAAATAACACTGCTCCAGAATATCTGACTTCCCGTTTTGTTCGTCGCTGTGATTTAACTAGTTATAACCTTAGAGAGAATGAATACAAGCTTGCTGTTCCGCAACCCCGTACTGAATTTTACAAAAGAAGTCTTTCTTACAGCGGTAGTGTGTTATGGAACGGCTTGCCTGTGGAGGTGCGGCAATTGACATCCCCTAGTATATTTAAGGGAAAATTAAGAGACATAAATTTCGATTGATAATTTATTTAACTAGCGATATTCTGTTTTTACACACGGCCTCCTTGAAAAGCAGGTGTTTTCTTTTCATCTTTATTATTTTAGATTCTTCTATCTTAGTTTTCAGATTAGTTAGGAAGTTAGTTTTTTCTATACTTTAATGTAAATGTATACCTGAAGGAAATACCGTGTTTAAATAAAGTTACCTTACCTTACCTTACCTTACGTCACGAAAGGAACGGTGAAATAAGCTGATCGCTGATTGGGCACAAAAAATATAATGCCCCCAAAATTTGTGCTTAATCAGTAGCGAGAACTCAAACAGGCTATTGAACTAGTCCGTTCTCTCCCGTCCTGTAAACTTTCGCTCCTACCATGCTTCAGCTCGCACCTATTTCGACCGTTTTATCTGCCTCTCGCCCCGGACCATCTGCCCCTGGGTCTCCGAGGATGGATAAATTGGGTTACATTTTACCGTGGGCTTTTACAGTTTGTTATGGGTGTATAGCTTCAAAAGATCGAATCATCAATTTCAAGTGCATAGCTTTTCGGCTGCTCTCATTTCTTTTTCGCGGTGCCGTAGCTCACAACGGCACCGCGAAAAAGAAATAAGAACAGCCGAAAAACTATGCACTTGAAATTAGCCAGCTGCGTTTGAGCTTCGCGCCAATTTCAATTTGTACAAATTGACGACACGAATACGCAGCCAGGCTCCTAAGCGCTATCCAAATGGCGGCGCCCAATGACGAAGTTTTTGCTTCTTTGGAGGGGAATTTCATTGGGATCGGATGCACTAAGGAAGCTCAAACAACGGTCAGTATCTTAACTCAGTGTGGTCTTTTTATTGGTGAGTACAACAAATATACACTTTCTGGAGTGACCTTCTCCGTTAATGAGAGAGCAATTAAACAAGCGATACATTTGGTATTCAAACTTTAATTCTTTGCTGTACCATAACACACTTTAACAGACTTCAATAGTGTTAGCCTGAGAAAACAGCTGACTCTTCGCGAGGTCGCCGCTTGAGCCCTTGCAAAACGACGTCTGAGGAACGAGCGCAGAAATTCCATCCTGATGACGTGCACTACCCAGTTCTTGGTAGTGCTTCTGATTGGTTATGCCACGAGGGAATTTTCTTTCACCCAATCAGAAGCACTTCCAAGGTCTGGGTAGTGCACGTCATCAGTATGGAATTTCTGCACTCGTTACTTAGACGCCGTTTTGCGAGGGCTCAAGTGGTGACCTCGCGAAACGTCGGCTGTTTTCTCAGGCTACAATAGTGCGATCTTCATTTTTTCGCTCAGAGATTGCGAAAACTTTTTAAGGATTTTTGCATCGTCATGATTTGTTTTTCATGTTTCGCATTACAGTTTGTTGACCTTTGTAAAGTCATAAACCTGTACTGCAAAGGTTGATGAAGTGCTTACCTCTAAATTCCAAGGTAAGTGTACCAACAGTACAGGACATTTGATTAAAAGCCCAACAGGAGTAATTTCCGGAATCGTTCTTCGCCGCATTTTGTATTGAAAGCGCGCATACTAATTGCTGTCCTCACTATCAACGTGTCCGTCAGGCCCCCCGCAAACTTAAAAATATGAGATCATCGTTGAAGTAGTATTGTATCCAATACAGTTGGAAACAAATCCAATATTGTAAGCTTAAGTGGTCAAAAAAAGAAAACAAAAAACAAAACAAAAGAAAACAAAATGACCACCCAGCATAGTGTGAAAAACTAAAGAGCAACTCCCTTGAGAAATCGAGTTAGTGATAGCCTATTGCATGTAAATAATAAAAGCTTTAATCTTAATTACGGAATATGTGGATGTAACGGAGCTTACCTCTAAAATCCAATTTTCATGTGCCCTCTGTACAGGTCATCTGATTGTAAGCCAAACAGGTGTAATTACCAGAATCTTTCTGTATGGCATTTTGGATCGAAAACGTACAAACTTTACTGTCCTCGCTGTCCACGTCACCGTCACGTCCTCCACAATCTTTCAAACTAATTCCTTCATCGTTGAAGTAGTACTGCACCCAATATGGTTGACCAAGGTAAGGATAACCGTAATTTTCTTTTGAAGCATTGCTGGTACAAATGAGTGTTACGTTGAAGCCAGTGGGCAGGATGTGTTCATCCAGGAATTCAAGAGTGTTTATTTCCAAAGTTGGTGCAATCGAAACTGAATAAAAAGAAATCGCCACTGGTCAGGCTATAATTCGACCAGTTCATACAAAACGGCAGACTGACTGACTGAAATTGGGCCAAGCTAGCTAGCTAAATAAATTTTTGTAGAAGGAATGAATAAATTATTGAGTGAATGAATGTCTGGAAGGTTGAATGGACGAATGCTGAGTTGGATGGATGGCTGGGAGAATGCCAGGCTGGATGAACGGATGTATGGCTGGCTGGCTGGCTGGCTGGATTGGTGGGCGGATAAATGGGTTGATAGGTGGATGTATTGCTGGCAGGTTGGATGTTGGATAAGTGGATGGCTGGCTGGCTGGGTGGATGGATAGAATTTATAGTAATGATTGTCATCCATAGTCAGGGACCAGTCATTATTTATCGCCTGGGGTGGGTCGGAGGATTTTGGTACGAAACCAACTTGAAATATCTGATCCCCCCTCAAGGAATAGTCATATTTTCATGCACTCCCCAAATGGACACCAAAAGTTCTTGTACACTTCCCCGCCCCCTCCCCAACTACTTTGCTCCTTGAATACACCAATCATTTCCCTGGTCGTTGTTTGGCGGTTCTCATTCTATGCTTGTGTACTTCTTCCATGTACAAATGTCTAAAACGTCTGCAGGAAACTTAAACAAAAACGTATAGAACGATGAAAACAACTCTCGATTAATTTGAAACTCATAAGTACAATACAGAATCATGTTTGGCAAAATGGTGGTCTGTGTCGATCCCTGTCATGCGAAATTGTAGGGAAAAAAGCGGTGCAAAGGGCTGAACCCGGAAGTCTGGAGCGCGCCAACACAAGTTGGCAGCTATGAGAGGGGGGCGAAGACAAGATCTTGACCGAACCGTTAAGAGGGGTCCGGGGGCATGCTCCCCTGGGAATATTTTATATGTTTGTCTTCTAAATGGGCTGGAAATGCATCTAAAACTGCCATGCGCTATGAAGCTTGTTTATATATTCTCATTACAAATGAACGAAATTTCTAAAGCTGAAGCTATCCTGGTACAAATCTCTGGTATAAAACTCGTCGTCACGCTACAAGATAAAAATTAAAGGGTCCAAATTTCAGACACGCCCCCTTTTCTGTCTTAGCTTCACTCAGTGAACCCCCCTCTCGTTAAACGTGACATCAAGTGAACCTCCCAAATCCCCGGCCCCTTTTCGGTTTCAACTGTCGTCTTTTATGTATACGATCGACGAGCAGAGGAAAAGGGACGATATAATCCGAAAACTGCGTTAAAACATACATAAAATATCTGTTACTATGGTTACGCAAGGGCTATGCGCTGTTCTGTTTTCTGATTCTTTACAGATCATGGAATCCAGACTGGCGGGATCGGAAACTGGGTATCTCTGTCGGCGCACTTACACTCAAGTTATTGGTTTTACAATCCTTTTATTCTAACCAAAAAAATTATCCGCCATTACCCCCTATACAATACGGAAACTCCTTTTAAATGGATTTCAAGTATACTTTACATACCTGTGTGTTGCGATTCCATTGGGGTACAGAGGGCAGCAACTCTTGTAGCTTGAAAGAGAAAAACGAAACCGATAACCAACAGCATTGCCCAGCCTGTCCTGTTACGTATTTCACCTGGAAGTTAAAATTGAAAACTGATTGAACTGAACAGATGGACGAACGAATAAATAAACGAACGACAAGAAATAGAAGATAAGTTTAAAAAAAAAACAGACTGCGAGTAGTCTCTAATTTTGGGGATGGTGTTTGTGTGGCGGGCAAAAGACACGCGCACGCGCGAAATTTCGAGGAGACGCGACGCGCAGGGAGCGCCGAAAGTTATTTTCTTCGCTCCCTTCGTGTCGCGTCTCCTCGAAATTTCGCGCGCGCTCGTGTGTATTTTGCCCGCCCCACAATCACCATTGCCAAAATTAGAGACTACTCGCAGTCTAAAAAAAAAAAGAAGTGAATGAGGTCGTTCAGTATCGATACTGATAAATACAGTTTTCATTTTAAAAAATCAGTCAGTTATTCTAATGACGATGGTGATGATGATGATGACGATGACGACGATATGATGACTATTGAATTTTGAACTTTCTTACCAGTTCATGCAAACAGGTAACCAACAAATAACCCTGCATTATGCAATATAAGTGGAGTGAATGTCACCTCAATTTCCACAGCTTTCAAACGCGCTTGTCCCGTAGCAAAATTTATGTTCAAGAATGTGTTGCAGTTTTTGGATATGAGTTGATCGGCATGACCATCTAGACGCGTCATTTTACCAGTTCATAATTACCAAACAGTCTTACAAAATTATGTTACTATTACCAGTTGTTTCTACAAAGATTCGTATAACTAAATGATTTTAGAAGAAGTAGTTCTGATGAACCAGACAAGGGTGTTGACGTAGAAGCTCGTTAAAACTTCAATTAACAAGGTAATTAGCTTAGATAATTATTAATCGAGAATAATGCTTAATAACAGCAGATTACCCAAGCGTTTCCTTCTCGTTCACTCGAGTTGGCGCGAAATTTCGTGACGTTACGGAGTGGCATGAAACTTCGCACCAAGTCAACATGGTCAAGTGAGCGTATCCTGCGAAGCAAGCGTTTCCGTGGGGTTTCAGAGCAAAAAAAGTCCGAAAAACGGGATTTGCGAAGTTTTAGCCGCGCAAAAAATGGGGCGAGAGCAATTTGCCGCGCAAAAAATGGGGCGAGAGCAATTTGCCGCGCAAAAAATGGGGCGAGAGCAATTTGCCGCGCGAAAAATGGGGCGAGAGCAAAAAAATGAGAGACATCACCGCACGGAAACGCTTGTTACGCAGGCTCAAGTGAGCGGGAAGAGAACGCCTGGGTGCTAGGCTGATACAATTATATTTATTCTGACTTATCATGCAAGGAATCCAACTGTAAAATATGTTTCAAACAGCAATTGTTTAGCTCAAGTTTTTCGGGAAAGGAGTTATTGTGCATGATAAAACATGTAATTCACGTTCTTTGACGAACGAGTGGATAATTGCTGGTAAAGAATAATTTAATAATTTAATTGCTTATTGCTGGCGGGGTGTTTGCTTGAACGCAGCTATCTCTTGCATGACGTCGTGAAATCCTTGGATTGAAAACCCTTGAAAGTATTTATATATAAAAAAAAAAGAGAAGAAAGGAACGCATCGGAGAGTTTGCCGGTGTATTTATGTATTACTCCACATTTGCTGCCTTTAACGTCCGACTAATTTCTGTGTTAATGGGAGTTCGTTCACGTCTGTTCACGTCCGTTTTGCCAGCAAACCACCTGTCATTCGAATAGGAAACCCCAAATATAAAAACACGAATTCGCGTTAGTGGTCTCTATACGCTATAGATACTGACTTGTCAGCTTGGAGAATTTTTATTTAAATATCATGATGTTTAATTAAAACAATTTCATTCCATTTGAATATCTCTTCCTCATCAACTTGATATCTACTGTACTTTGCTGATTATTATTAGGATGGAGTAGTTGTCGTTAACAATACGCGTCGCATGACATAGCTTGTGGCTCAAGACGTGAGCTGAAACTGATGCCTCTATCTTCTGGAAACACTGAAGAACAGCTTTCTCAGAGAAATCACATGTTACTAAACGTTTTGTTCGCTGAGAAGAAATGTGCTAAAAAAATAAACAATGATAATTATATAACTTACTTAGTTTGTTTATGTAGAAGAGCATTGTGCCATGAGGTTTAGTAACTTTAGCCCGTTTCTCGCAAGCGTGCCCTGATGAAAGTTTGAAAACAAAAATAACTGCAAACGCGTGAATGTAAGCACGGCAGGAGGGCACTGGTCAAAAGCTTTCCTTTGAATAATAGCTAATAACGACACCGACAGAAGAAGTGAGACAGGGAAAGAAGAAGACAAAATGAATACTTATCAATTTATATATTACACCGAATTCCCGCTATCGACGCTATCCGCACAAAGAAATCATCCGACAAGCGAAATGGAATTGGTTTTATGCCTACGCTTTGTCATAATACTAGCGGTATGTAACAGTCGTTGGAAAGCGGAAAGCATTGTCCTGCGTTTGTCAGTTATTTCTTTCTTCCTTACGTAAATACAGTTAGCTACAGTTGGACCTCTCGACAACCGCGTCCTTACTCAACTGAGAGTGAACCTTTCGACAACATCCGTTCTCGTATTAACAACTTAACGGCAATGTCAAAATGAGGCGTATGGGGAGATTCCAATGTTAGGTTTACTTTACTGCATTTGTTAACATATATACCACCTCTTTACATTGTTTTCTTACCTGATCAACTGCTACTGTCTCAGTGACTTAATGAAAGCAGTTTCGCCAAGTTAGAAGGGCGTATCTATTTAATATATCGCCCAAGCTTTGCGTGACGTCTTAAAAACGTTTCCGGTTTTAAAAACTTCCTGTGTGTAAGCAATTTAAGAACAAAATTAAAGAAAAGAAAAAAAAAAAGAAAACGAAAAACATTTCATGATCAAATTTTCGTGCGCTCAGAAGGGGAGAGGGGGGGGGGGGGGGTTGGAGAATGTATGGGCTGAACCCCAAAAGGTATTGCTTTTTGGCTGTTTCGACTGAGCAAACTATACCTACTAAGAATAGTTTTGGTCTATGTTTGAGGTCTACCCACAAACCCCAAAAGGTGTTGCTTTTGGGCTGTTTTGACTGATGTGGGTAGACGAGAGAGAGGGACGTTTAGCATGAAAGGTATAACGATTTGTTTTAGCTCATTTAAGAGCAATTCTCTGTAAGAATCAAACAAAGTGGGAAATGAAAAATTTTGACCCCCCACTCAAATTTGCATGCAAGTAGATATCCATGGGGGATGTTCGAAAATGGCCATTATTGAAGTCATAACTAAATTGTTGCCATGGTAGCAGCGAATGTTTGTTGACGCCCGAGAACCCAATTTTGAACTCAAAAACTGTTGTGAAAACTGCAAAATTTAAAACGTTATTTCTCAAGTTTATTAAAACACGACAACTCGAGACTTGGGACAAAAGTAAAACCACTATTCTAGATCCTTTCCATGTATATGACGTTTCATTACATTTATCGTAAACAAAATAAACGGCGAATTAACTACACCGTGTCTCGGCCATTTTAATTCGTGAGTAAAACAAGCAGTACATTTCTTTTAATATCACCAAAAGTACATCAGTTCTAGCCAAGTTGAAACTACATGGATAGCTTACAACAGACATTGCAGTTACTAAATCTGTAAAATTCTTAGCGGGGCGGGCGTCAAGTACAGCTTACTTGACGGCTTTGTTCATTTCTCCACTTTTCGACTCACGTTGAGCGAGCTGGTTCTTTCTGTACAGCATTCGCATTGTTTGAAAATCCACTGTTCCGAACCTTTTCCTTCAGCTGGTAGTGTTATTTATCCCCGGCAGTAGTCCATCCCCTTATTTAAGGCCACTGAAATCAGGTTTGGTGGCACCGTCGGCAGAAATAAGCCAACATGGAGTTCAGTCAGTACAGTTACATCTCCACCGTAGCCTTTCGCTATACTTCTCGATCAGACGTCACCATTCGCTCCAAAAGATGGAAAGATGCATCCTTTCAACTACGATTCCATTTAGCCAAGCATTTCACTCCAACTTACAGTGTAAAAACTGCAGACAACAACTTTCTTCGAAGTGGAAGAGACAACAACATACGCCGTGAGACGTTAACGGTCAGCGGTGTTTACTTCAACAACTTTCCCTTCATAATTTGCATAACACCAGGTCCTTTATATGCTGTTGATATGACATTCAAAGCATTTCAGAAAGCCAGCAATTTCCTTTTATTAGATTCTATTTTTTAAGTTGCTCTCTAGTCCTGGTCCATTCACAGTGGGATTAACAGTCTCTGATAAAACAAACGTACAGTGCGTTTTCCAGCGCTCACACCATTTTCGCCGCAAAAATGAGACCGCCGACACAATAGATCGGTGAGCTGATGAAAGAAAGGCTTTTCTTATTTTCCATTCTATTAACTAGCATGCCTTCAATGAAGACTTCAATCCTGATTATTATAGACCTTTTGCACTTTCGAAGACAATTCCTTCCAGCCATTTACAACTTTGTAAAACAAACAAACAAACAAACAAACAAACAAAAGAGAACCAACGCTTTTAACGTAGTGCTGATTTCTTTTTCCTGAGATGTGCAAATCGTACGTACTTTTAGCAGATGGATTAAGCGTTGTTATTCTTCGCGATGACAATTCTTCTTTTGTCATTTTGCGCAGCTGGAGAGTTTTGTATACGTGTGGATACCTGTGAGACTCGCCCTCTAAAGATCTCTTAATGGCATTTCTTACTTCAAGTGGCGTATCTTCCGCGAAAAAGGATACAAAGTCGTTTGTGCGATATTCTGTACCAGAAAAATACTGTGAGTGCGGTGTTCATCAAGTAAGGCTTTGTTTACGTCATCCTCCTAGGGGAGGGGGAGGGGGAGGGGAGGGGTTGCGAAGTGCCACAGAGCAAAGTTGAGTCATGCAAAACATTTCGAACAACGACAAACTCAAGAACTTTCCTGCCTTAGCGCAGTGTACAAGTGGACTGGGCTTTAAAGTCAAAACCCAAAACAACAATATAAAGTAAGAGAAATCAGAGAGAAGGGGAGAAATCAAGTAACAAGACCGATGGTACAGAATTCGCCAAAAAGTGCGTAAACTCGACTACAGGCTCCAATAATCAGGGTTGTTTACAATTGAGTTGTTCCTCATGCTCTCGCAAATTTCGTCTTACGTTTCTCGCATTGCGACGAAAAGAAAGCAGCTCAGTACGTCAACATATCCGGCTGCCCAAAACGAAAATATTCCCAGAGGTAAAAATGATATCATGAGATCTTCAGAGGAGTCCCACAGTCATCCATTCGAAAACGAAGAGTTCCGTCAACTGTGTAAAACGAAAAGGAAGAAAAGAAGAATTGTCATCGCCAAGAATGACAACGCTGAAAGCCGTCTCCAAAAAGTACGATATAAGCATCTCAGGAAAACGAAAGAATGTTGTTTCTCTTATCGAGCTCTGCAGCTGCAAAGCTTTGGACAATGTAGTTTATAAGCGTACACCGGCTCACTATTAAACATAGCGGTTGGACATGCCGGGGCAGCAAAGGAATTTTAATGATAAGAACAGTAAGCCTTTTTTTATTTTTTCTTGTTTAATTTCTGTTTTGTTTTTGTTTTGTGCTGTTGTTGGTGTTTTTTGTTGTTTTACAAAGTTGTAAAAATATGGCTGGAAAAAATTATACTCCAAAGTACGAAAGGTCTAAATAATCAGGATTGAGGCCTTCATTGAATTAAAAGCACAAAGGCACAGAGCTGAATAGAATGGAAAATAAAAATAGCCATTCCTTGTTAAGTTTACCGATGCATTGTTAATTGTCGACTTGTATTAGCAGTGTTAAGCGGCCTTCAAACATCAAACTAATGTTGGCCAACATTAGTTTGACGTGTGAAGGCCGCTTTATTTTTGCAGCGAAAATGGTGTGAGCGCTGGAAAACGCACTGTACGTTTGTTCTATCAGAAACTGTTAATCCTACAGCTAATGGACGAGGACTAGAGAGCAACTTAAAAAATAGAATCTAATAAAAGGAAATTGCTGGCTTTCTGAAATGCTTTGAATGTCATATCAACAGCATATAAAGGACCCGGTGTTAGGCAAGTTATGAAGGGAAAGTTGTTGAAGTAAACACCGCTGACCGTTAACGTCTCACGGCGTATGTTGTTGTCTCTTTCACTTCGAAGAAAGTTGTTGTCTGCAGTTTTACACTGTAAGTTGGAGTGAAATGCTTGGCTAAATGGAATCGCAGTTGAAAGGATGCATCTTTCCATCTTTTGGAGCGAATGGTGACGTCTGATCGAGAAGTATGGCGAAAGGCTACGGTGGAAATGTAACTGTACTGACTGAACTCCGTGTTGGCTTATTTCTGCCGACAGTGCCACCAAACCTGATTTCAGTGGGTTTAAATAAGGGGATGGACCACTGCCGGGGATAAATGACACTACTAGCTGGAAGGAAAGGTTCGGAACAGTGGATTTTCAAACAATGCGAGTGCTGTACAGAAAGAACCGGCTTGCTCAACGTGAGTCGAAAAGTGGAGAAATGAACAAAGCCGTCAAGTAAGCTGTACTTCGATTCAAATTGTTTCCAAAAATAAGGTTTATGAACGGTTGTTTTTATCAGAGAAATACTTAACAGACAATTTTCTTTAAATTTCAAGGTCGTTTCAGCTTTCTTCCGATTTTTCCAGCAAATTTACGGAATGTTAATTTTGACAAAATTTAAGAAATCTCATTTTTATGGTTTCTTTGTTGATTGCTATGAAAACAAAATAAGCCCGCCCCGCTGAGAATTTTACAGTTTAGTAACTGCAATGTCTGTTGTAAGCTATCCATGTAGTTTCAATTCTAGAACTGATGTACTTTTGGAGATATTAAAAGAAATGTACTGCTTGTTTTACTCACGAATTAAAATGGCCGAGATACGGTGTAGTTAATTCGCCGTTTATTTTGTTTACGATAAATGTAATGAAACGTCATATACATGGAAAGAAACTAGAATAGTGGTTTTACATTTGTCCCAAGTCTCGAGTTGTCGTGTTTTAATAAACTTGAGAAATAACGTTTTAAATTTTGCAGTTTTCACAACAGTTTTTGAGTTCAAAATTGGGTTCTCGGGCATCAACAAACATTCGCTATTACCATGGCAACAATTTAGTTATGACTTCAATAATGGCCATTTTCGAACATCCCCCGTGGATATCTACTTGCATACAAATTTAAGTTGGGGGGTCAAAATTTTTCATTTCCCACTTTGTTTGATTCTTACAGAGAATTGCTCTTAAAACTAACTTTAATTTGGAATTACTAGGAAACAGCACTACATGCAGAAAAAGTATCTCAAATTATATCGGTCAAATCGAAGGGTAACACCAGTATTTGGCTATAGTCCATACACTAAACAGTCATTTCCCTTTTCGGTCTTTTTCTTCTTGGCCTTAGGCTGGCCTGAGTCCGCGTCTTCCATTTTGTTTTGTTTTAAATTTTTGCGCCCAGCGACCCTCAGTCTACGCGCGGGGGAAACTTAAAATTTGCGTGTCTTTCAACAGGGTTCCTTTGTCGGTCAAACTCGCCACTCGGCCGGGTGACCACAGAGGAGATTTTGTCACGGACCAAAAGTTTCGCGTAGGGAGGCCAGGGGCGGTAGTTTGTCGCACGCGAACTCAAATTTTAAAGGAAAAATGCATTTTTCGAATTCCTTTGAGTTCCGATTTCTTGCAGATCACAGTATATTGCTTTTATATAATAACAACATTTTCCACGTGGTTTACTAGTATAATAATCAACAGTTATTGACCAATCACAGCGAGCGCATTATCAGTTATTGCATCAACTATTATTCCTTTAGTTACTTGGCAGCAACATCCTGGAATTCTCTTCCTGACCATTACCGCACTATTTCTGATTTTACTTCTTTTCGACGACTGATATCTAAGGGGAACAATAATTTACTTAAAAGGGCAGGAACTGCAAACCTTTCTACATCATGATAATCTGCAAGTTAGTTGTTTAGGTAGTTAGTTATCTTATTTGTTATATAGAATTAACTTTTTATTATAATTATTTATTAATGTAGTTGGCTCGAAGATATTAGCACTTGAGTGCTACACTGTAAATTCGAGGATAAATAAAGTTTATTGATTGATTGATTGAACTATTATATATTTTATATCGCGATTTTTATGTCAGTTCCGGTTGTTCCGGCACTTCCGTTGGTTTCGTTCCGTTCCGGTGTTCCGGTTTTCCTGGTTTTAACACATGCCCTAGTTATAATCTTTGTTTGTTTATCGGATGAATTTCAATTTTCAAGATGTGAACAATGACGTCAGCAAGGAATTCCCTATTTATCAACAAAAACAATAACAATAACATCATCAATAACCACAAGAACAACAAGAGCAATATAAACAAGAGCAATTTCAACAACGGCAACAACAACAACAATATCAACAATAACAAGAACAACAACAACATCGGAAACCATAACAACAGCACCATGGCCACCAGCAACAACAACAACAGCAATGTAATAACAAACTTTATTGTACCCTTGTCATACATAGTTTGCATAAATTGTTGATTCAAGTGTTTGGTGAACGGGATGAAATCACAAAGGGACTGATAAAAAATGCCAGTTGCACCTTATTATGCTGTAGTCCAATCTCCTGACTCCTCAGTTGATTTGAAGCGACTGAAAAACGCAACTGAAAATATGCATAATAGTACAGTAGCAACTGCAAACTATACTTGTCCATTTAAACTACGTATATTCTGCCTGAATACGTTTAGAGTGCGTATAGCTCTATTAACAACCAGGAATGTTATGGACGCACAATGGGAACACATTCTAAGCTTTTCACTTTGATGAAACTTGTAAATCTTGAAGGTCTTTCAAGTGTCAAGCTGAAGGTTTACCTATAAACGTTTGTGTTCATTAATGCCCAAAAAACGACCCCTACCCAAAGCTTAACAGGTGGCAGGGTAAACCCGTCACACTCTATTTATTTTTCCATTAGATCCAAATTGTCAGACTGTATAAACGGGAAGGGCAGACCAAATTTCATAACCAAAGCAACTGCCCCCGTGTACCTGTATGTAGCTACGGGCCTGGTTCAGTTCAAATACTTTGTTTGACCGAAAAACTCAACTGGCAGTTCATGAAGGTGGGAGCTCAGAACAGAGGTGGTCGTTTACGAGAAGGGACACCGAGGGCAGTTCAACTCTTTATAGATCTTCATTGAAATATCAACCTACAGACATACGCGTAAACTTACAAATACTAAATAGCGAAAGAATATGTACTAAAATGTGAAACATGGAATGTAAATTAAATTTCTAGACAAAGTCAAAAAGACAGCTATTGATGAAACACCGCTTGAACCTCAGTCCTATCAGGCGGCAAAACGTAATCGTGACCCTGTCCGCAGTCTCCTCGTACGCTTCATGGGGAGAAGATCGTTTAATCAGTGGTTATAAGTGGTCACCTTCGTTCTCGAATCAAGTCGGCCATAGGTGTAAACTTCGCAGTATAGCCATATTTTACTGCACGTTGCAAAACCTACCGCACGCTTGCGCACCAGGCACATATAAACGCTGGATTCACTGACCCTAATGAAATGCGGGAGAGCATTCTATTGAGGAAATTGACTTACATTTACTTTTTATTTCTATTATTTACTACACATAAGCAACAGAGGTATTTGTTTGTGATTTTTTCTAGATCGCTAAGCGAGATGTTGCAATCGTTCAACTTCAAAGTGAGTTACAACTGACAGAGAAAATTAACACTGAGCAACAGCGCAAAACTTTGACAGAAGCTTTCAAGCAATCGTCACTAGATAGCAAGGCTTCACAGGCCATGGTGGCCAGATATTACGAAGACATGTTCGATTGTAGAAAGAAGATACAAGAAGACAAAATAAACCATCGGGAGAACGAGACACACCTTAGAAAGGTGAGTTAGTGTTGTGTAATGTAAGATACAACTATGTACACATACTACTGTTATGATGGAGATAAGCGAGACAAGCTATACTAGAAAACTCTTGGAAGCACTCCCCCACCCCTCCACCCCCGAGTACTTATTTAAGTATAACATCAGGCCTCGAAAACGGAGGTTGGGAGTGGGAGGGAGGGGGGCTTATTATAGAGCGGAATTAACAAAAAGAGGGATTCTTATTTAAATCATAAATTATAGAAAAAAAATAACTTAATTTTTCCTGTAACTAATAATACAACATTATATTTAACAAATAGGTTGTCTATCATCGCTTTGCAGTTACGACATTGTTTCAGAAACCCTAACTCGACGACAAAGCAATATTTGCCCGACAGAAATAAAAGTTTGATATTTGGCCACCTTCTTTTGTCTAATATTTATCTTCTTTTTTTTATACCTCACATTTCAACTATTATGTTAAATTTGTCGCAAGTTGGAAAGGGTGGCTTCATAAAAAGTGTAGAGGGGGGGAGGGGAGGGGGGAGAGAGTATGATGTGATATTAATGTCTGACCGAGTTCCTGTCACAAGCTTTGATACTCAGGTACAAATTTTCACGTCCTTGACGGAGTCAAACACACGACCTATCACACGCCTTTAGGATGTTCCAGTTATCTTTTAGGGCCCAACCACCCGTTTCTACGTGTCGTTTGTATTTGGAAAGGGAAGGTTTAGAATCGCATTTTCGAGACCTTTTCTGAAAATTGTCCAGTTTCGTTGCGTGTTCGGTCGTTTGCGTGCGGTTGGAAGAGCTAACTGTTTTAACATCTCGAGATTCAAATCTCGTACTCAGATCTCTTGTGGACGAAATTTTAGAAAGAAAGAAAGAAAGAACAAAAAGAAAGGAAGGAAGAAAGAAAGAAAGAACAAAAAGAAAGAAAGAAAGAAAGAAAGGAAGAGCGTATACATAACTTCAGGTCGGGAGAATAGTGGTGCACTTAAATACGTTACTTACAAGGCTCATATGTGATACACGTAGAAGGTTTAAGTTACAAGTATGAATTGAAAAGGTGCAAAATAAAACATCATATCATGAGTTTTTTTGTATGTAGTTATAAGAAAAAAAATCTGGTATTTTAAGTTAAATGTTTGTAATTAATGACATTTTCGTGATGCCAACTGATCTGATCTCATCTTATCTAAATTCACTGAAGGCAGCCATGTCTTAAAAATGGACACCAGGGAGAGGCGTGGCTGTTGATGGTGGGGAGGGGGGTGGAGGGTGGATGTGGCATTGGGACGTTAGGGGTTGGTAGGTAGTGGTGCATCAGTGCCCCATCCCATCCCAAAATTGTACCGATTGGAAAATTTCATTGCCTCTTTCCTCGATTAACCATGTTAGCAGTTTGAAGGGAATTATTATTTTTCATTTGTTCCAAGAAGGGGCATTATTCAACGCAAGCAATTGTTCGAGGTCAAGGGACATTATTTTGTGGGATTAAGGATTAATGGATTGACGGCTGAGTCATTGGAGAAGAAAGGCACACTTTGAATTCAACAGAAACACTGAGTGAAAAGTTGGGTAAGATTTTCCTCCTTTTGTTTTGAAATCCCTTAATTAAATAAAGATTATTAAAACAATATTTTTTCTGCATTCCTCTTAATTAGCGAACCTTTAAGATGGCTACCGAGGTGTATCACTGGGTTTAGAAGTATGATGCAGACTTGGATAACAGACAGGGAGAACAGTGAAGGGAGAAAATTTAAAATGGTACAAATTATTTAAGCAATATATCACACATTTCTATGGTTTTTTGGCTGAACAAAACACGCGGGATGTTGGAAGAACGCGAGAAGAGATTGTAAGTTACGAGCCGAAGGCGAGTGATTTACAAGCTTGCGCACACATAACTAGTTAATAATTATTTTATAAAATATTTAAACAATTTTTACACAATAACTTTCATACAATGAAACCTTGCTTTACTGATCGTCAACCAAGCGAATTGTCCTTACGTCCTAAGCGTGTGGTCCTTTAATGTTCATACATTTTCTCTTAAATCAACCAAGACTGTAAAATGGTCCTCGTTTGCTCTAGATATTTCTTTCTCAAACTGTGCGTTTTCGTCCCACGGACCACCGCAAAAATGCATTGTTTTGCAGTCTAAAATTAACCTGCTCAATGTAGACGCCCATTCAACAAGAACAAAATGTCGACAAAAAGCATAGAGTGTTTAATTATGTCATATTCTACAAGTCGAGCACCCAAAATATTCAATGTCCACCGCTTTTTGACCGTTTCTCATTTTGAGTGAAATCCAAGATGGCGGCCAAGATGGCCGTCATCTTGATTGGCGTCACGGACCGCCAGCAACTCCACAACTCATAATATACCTCATGTAGAGCACACCACCACTTTCTATTGAAGGTAAAATATTTTTTTGAAATATTCGAACACAACAAAAATCCATGGGAGGAGTTCAATCAAGTCCCCCTCCCCCTCTTATACTCCATTCTCTGTACGGCAGGGGGGTGATTTTGCTTGTGCGTCCAAGGGTTAACTAGGTATGAGTTGGTACACCTATTACCCAAGAAAACTATACTTGAGTACCTAGGCTTTTGTTCCCGGCGCTTTCACGCGATTTATGGCGCGAATCAGTCAAAGGCAGTATCAGAGTTGGGAGCTAATTAGCCATTATTCGCTTCGACCTCCTTGAAAACTTTGTTCAGATATAAATTAAACTTGTTCTTGCTCGATATCGTTTGTTTTCTGTTCCTCGAAGAACGCAACATTGATGTAGGTTCTCTGTCAAAGAATAAAAAAGCGGTAAGAAGGTCGGTTAGAAAATTAATGATCTTTACCACTATAGGAAAAGATGCAATTTAAAAGGACATAAATACGATTTTAGTGATAGAAGTTTCTACGGATTAAAGTTATTCGCAGGCAACTTTGTGTCCACCAAGAGGGGGGGGGGGGGGTTCAACAAGAGGCATGCTTCTCCTTCTGGTCCAACTAAAGTAGACAAGCTTACCTCTTTTTGGTGGAGTATTTCCTGTAGTGTTACATGAAGTTCCTCAAAGGATGGACGATCATCTGGAGAACTCTGCCAGCAGTGTAACATAACTTCATAACTAAAATGAATAAGTATTACCAGTTAAGATCGTAACATCGTGGCTAAAAATGTTATTTATGATGACAGTGTGACTGCAAGATGATAAAAAGTTGAACTGAAAACTGGGAATTCTAGAGCTCTCTAGTTAAGATCATCTGAAAAGTTGGCATTGTTATGTTTTCGCGATATTGCGTTACGTTTTTAGACTCGTAATATGGCAAAATGGTGTGCTCCTTGAAAGTATTTGTTTCACAATATTGCGCTAGCTTTGTGTGACTTTGTTGATGTAGTTAATTACTTGCTCTTTCCCTTGTAGGGGATCGAGAGGCTGGGATGCAGGAGGGTGTCACATTTGGTGTATTTGGATGAGCACTCTCCCCTTCAACTTGTCAGTCAACGCAAAATAAACGCAACAATTTGATTTACTATACTTACAGCTCTTCAGAACAATGCGCTGGTTTTCCCAGTCGCACACCATCCTGCAACATCTCATGAAGCTCGACCACGCCCTTCACACCCCTGTAAGGTAGCTCCCCTAAAAAGCACAAGCATGAAAGTGAAATGGCTAATGGATAAACTCCGGTGTTGATATGACGTACAGTTCTTCCCTTTTACTGTAGGTCGACGTTAGTCGATCACGTCTTTTACCTCCTGTACTGTAGTTTTCTTATACGTTACACGGTCGCATGAGTGAGTCTATGATGAAGCGATAAGTTGATAGAACTTGCTGATTAACAGACGATAGCTGGATCTCGTGTTTGTGAAAGGGTTGGGGGGAAGGCCGGGGGGGAGGGGGAGGGGGGTTGCTGCAGTGCCCTATCCGCTGCAATGACATTTTTTTAAATTTATTTATTACAAGTAAGACATATAAGTAATTACAACAAAAACGATAACCTACAATTAACACAGGAGTTAAATTACAGTATAAAAACGCACGCTTGGTTGTAGCTGTAAATACTAATTACACCTTAGTACTAATACACCTAATTACACCTAAATACTACTGATAACTTACATTTGGGGTATACATGCTTTTTTTACCATTGCATAATTATTACACTGAAATTACACACACCACTTACTACTAACTAATTACACTGCTTGTCATACTACACTTGATTAGTTTTCACACTATTTGATTGCTACACACACAACAAACGGAAATCTCGATGAAATGTCTCAGCTATTAGAAGGCTCCCACGCCAAGGCAACCAAGGAATTCGCGTCAGGGGAGGTTAATAAAATATACAAATGCTACATACATAATTGATTTCTAAAATAAAGTGCTCAGGAGATCCCATTTTTTTGGAAAAGAGTGCGCCGTTTTGACCTCTATGTCAAACATCGACTTAAGGTATTGTAGAAAACCTGCTACTTGAGGTGAAGTTTCCTTTCTTTTACAAATCCATATAAAATTTCTAGCCATAAGATAACAGAAATTTAGCTGTTGATGACTTTTGGAAGAGTCCAGCATCAGTCCTAATGCAACAGAGATATTCATTGTGTAATTTTCCGGAAGGATTTGGGATAGAGTTAACCGTGCGTTTAAGCTGTTCCAAAAAGAGGCCACTTTAGGGCAAGACCAGAAGAGGTGTACAAGTGTCTCTGGTTCTTGGTCGCAAAAGGAGCACTTTGGGTTATCGTTAATTCCAATTTTGTTTAGAAATTCGTTAGTTGACAATCGTCTGTGTAAAAGCTAAAATTGAAATTCAACGAGCCTTGTACTTTTAGTACATTTGGAGGCTAGTAGGTATGTCTCACGCCAGTTAATACATTCATGACTGTTTAGATTGCAGTCCTTTATCCACTTCTGTTGATTTTGGGTAGGAGATATACTTTTTTTCGATATGAGTTTGGTGTATACGATTGGACTTGCTCTGTTGGATTTCAACAATCGTGCTAAAAAACTTTCATATTTAGCGTTGTCTAAAGTACATTTATTTTTAGCTGTATTCCAGAGACGTTTAAGTGCAGACAAAAGTCCGCAGTACCCTAAAGGACAAGCATTTAGGCTGTATTTATTTTGTAGGTCATTTAAGGATAGGAAATAATTTGAGCCATCTTTCAAATGTTTCACTTGTAAAACACCTTTCTGGAACCATTCTCGATAAAAAATGGGGTGGTTGTTAATTCTAATAAGTGAATTATGCCACGGGTTTTGATCAAGAAATTGACTTTCAGAAGTTATTTCTTCTTCAAAATTAACTTCTGCCCAAATTGTCAGAACCTCACTTACAAATTGATTATTAATCTTGAGGGTCTTGATGGTGTCTTTCGTGTTTAGATTGCTTGTGAGGACTGTTGTGCCTCCGGATTTCTCTAACTCAAGATCGAAAAAAAGTTTCCATTTTCCCCGGTTCTCTTTATCGAGATATTTTTTGATCCATGTAGCCTTTAGAGATTGCTAAAAGATTCTATATCTAACATTTTAAGGCCGCCATATGAATAATCATTGATCATTATGTCTCGTTTGATTTTGTCGCCTTTATCATTCCAGAGGAAAGAGAAGAATAGTTTATTCACTTCTTTGATGGCTTTCGCGTTTGTGCGTAAGGGAGACAGCACGTAAACAAGTTGAGAGGCGACCAGGCTTTTTAGAACCGCTATTTTACCAATCAGAGTGAGTCTTCGGTACTTCCAGCTGCTTAAAATGTTCCGAAATTTATCTAGTTTTTCGTTATAGTTTAAGGTTGCGGTTGCTTCCGGGTCAACTGAGAGCCAGACTCCTAAAGCTTTAACCTTGTGTTTTGGCCACTTAAAGTTTCTTCCAATGACATGCGGACAGAATATTACCAAAACATTTAACGTCAGTTTCAGAGTTAATAACTCTCTGGAAATTACTGTGAACGGTCAAGAGTTATGAAACAATGGAGGAAACTAAGCTCGCAAGATTGACTTCTCTATTTCGCATACAGAGCGGAAATGTTAGGGTATAAGATGACTTTGGAGTTGAAATGGCTTGTATGTCAAGGGCACATCATCTTGACCAAACATGCTAGTCTCACTTTACTATGGTTTGTATGAATTATGTTTAAACTCACCAAGGGTAACTATCTCCCACAGGACAACTCCAAATGACCACCTGGTGAGATTCAGAAAGCGTAAGTACCAGGTACCAGTAATGGTGGTGTTTGAAATGATTTAGAGGCCCAGAATGACAGTTGGCCAACCGACAAAACGCGAAACAGTGGATATCCCATTTTGATTCACTCTGTGCCCCTCAGTTGGCCTTGTTCTTCCGAAATACAAGAAAGCAATTAACCGGACTGGTACCTCAATGAAACGGAATGATTCCATTCCATCCCGTTCCATTTCTGTTCCTGCCAGTATATTGCGATGTCCCTCCATTTCATTCAGTTCAGGAGAGAGGTGTAGCTCGGAATTTCCGGCAGGGGAGTGCTGATCAGAGGGCAAAGCCCATAACTAATTTTAGACCTAGCCTCAAAAAATGTCATTTTTAGAATTTTTGTTTCTATCACGCCAAAACGGCAAAAATACATGCCCTTTACAGAGAGGGTAACACCTATCTAAGAAGTATTATTTAGCAACTTACACATCTCCTTTGATTGTACTGACTCCTCTCAAGGCTTCCATTGACATCCATAGCCAAGGAATGCGTCCCTTGGGGAAAAAGCTCGTTAAACATTGTTTTGCAAGTACACCCAGCAAACTGATGTTTTGGAGGTTTAGCTGCTACTGACGATTAGAGTAGCTGATTCTCCTTGCTATCTCGGAGTCGCAAGGGAAACAGAAAATTGTTCGAGATAGCCACAGTGAAGTCAATTTGTTTTGTCAAAACTGGAGACGTCTGACTCTGGTGCTATTTTGAAAGGGCTTTTGCGATAGCAGGGGTCCACTGTAGGTTACTTTCCAAAGTCCTGTCTATAAATAAGCTCCCATCCCCTTCCGAATCCCACTTAATAGGGGGTGCTTGTGATGAAACAAGACATTAACCAATCGACACAAAGCCTAGGTAGAAAACTGCAAAAATTAAGACTGTTCTTTTTTTTGAAATCAAGAAAGAAAGCGAACAGAACTATTAAGTTATTTACCTCTGTGACCTTAATGTATTGCCCATCGGTCGATATGTTGCGTGCCATTCCAAAATCTGCCACTTTCGCTACCAGGCCATTTCCAACCAATACATTTCTGGATGCCAGGTCGCGATGAACACACTGTGCGTAAAAAGGAGAAGGAAGACCGTATCATTAAACAACCTTTACAATACACCTGAATACATAGTCTTTAGTTGAACAGTTTTAGTGAAGACTTCTTCACGAAATCCGGTGTTATGACAAATTCATGAGCGTTGGGGTTTAGCCAAGTACTTAGCCAAGGTCGTATTGTTTCTTGAGCAACACATTTATTTGCAAGATCCTCTTATTTATTGCTAAGGGTAAATAGTTATCTTAAGTTGTCCTTCTCCTTGAGACCGTTCTGAAAAATTCGGGCAATCTTTTGTCCAGAGGTCGGCCAAAAAAACTACCTACGTACGCACGTGTAGAGCAATTGTTCTGCTTACCTGTTTACTTTCCAAATGTCTCATACCACAGGCAACGTCTGAAGCAATGCTTAACAGTTCTCTCTCGGTCAGCTTGGACCATATGTTAGTGTAAGCTGGATCCCCACTCTGAGTCTGACTGTCCCGAAGTATTTTATCAAGACTTCCCCCGGAAACAAACTCAATGACGATGCAGAGAGGTTCTGGGCAAAATGGAAAATGTTTTATAAAATAAGAATCAGTAGTTTTAAAATAGTTAAAAAACGTTAAATTTTGTCGTACCCTCGAGAAAATAAAACCTGCGTTACAAAAACCTGTCAAGAAAAACTTGTTCGTTCACGAGCAACCTTTGCTACCATAAATGTCCATGTTTCCTTGTCATGTTTAGAACTTAGTTCAATAACTGAGTTGCCAGTTTGTCAAGAGGGAGGCTTGTCAAGGAAATACTTGACATACTTTGTCGTACATACGAAAATGTAACCTCTTCAAATGAAAACTTTTAAAGGGAAACTTGGTCGCCTTTAACCAGCCTTAGTCTTACCTTCAAATGTACATGCTCCGACTAAGCTCACGATATTGGGATGGCGGCCGACGTGGATCAGTGTTTCCAACTCTTGTATTAGTGCCAGTCTCTCTTGCTGGTCTGCGTTGTCTGTTAACGAAAAGAAGGCGACATAGGATAAGAGTTAAGAATGCTTCAAAGTCTAGTACAGACAACTAATTCCCTTAAGAGACGGGAGTGATACGGTGCGTAATGTCGCGTTGGAAATCACACTGTGTGTAGCTTGCATAGTTAGGTTTTTATTGTATCGAGCTACAGTTTCGACCGACACTTTTGCTGTTAATCGATGGACACGGTTAATACTTGACTGGGATAGTCGAATGAGAACTGGTCAAATATTGAGATTTTTGTCGACCTGTACTGGAAGACCCTATCTTACATTCAGCTATTACTGGTAATTACCAGAATCTATATAACTTAGAGATTGCATATTTTAAAAGTTGGTGGGCTGTTACTCTCCACTAAGCTCTCTTACGAATTTGGCTGGATCTTCGGAATGCTTCGCGGAATTTAACCCCTCCCCCCCTTCCCCCCCCGTGAGACAGAACTGTCGCCATGAGCCAAGTGGCCAACAGCTGCGATAACTTAACCCGGTCTCGCTAGAGGTAAGCAACTACATGAAGATCTCAATAGCACACAGGGACTCGGTCACATGGAACGCCCTGACGCAATTTTGTGAAGGTGTCAGTGACGCAAGGGTGTAAAACAATTACGAGGTCGCGTCCACTGAGAAATCTGGATTTCAATATTGAGTCGCTGCAGACCGCCGTGCATAGGGAAGACAAGTTTATCTTTTTAATAGTAACTCCAGTTGTAAATTTTAGGATAATTGGGAATTTTGAGTTTAATTTTCAGCATTATCCTAGAATTTCATGTTTTAATTGATTGTAATTTCGGTATTGGTAGCTTTTTTTGGCTCTGAGATCTTCTGATCGGAAGCCAACACGCCCACCACTACACCACCGCTCGTGCCTTCTCATCAATCAGAAGGCTTCCATTCATTCAGTAAGTACAAACCTTTAAGTCTTTTCACCGCCACTGGTAGCTCGTTTCCATCCGTTCGTAAGTACACTCCCTTATTCACAATACCAAACTCTCCTCCGCCTAGCTTCTCTTTAGTTATTACGAGCCTTTCTCGAGGAATTTCCCAGTTTCGGTCTACCGTGGCCATTCCTTGTAGGTACAATTCGTTATCGATGACTTCTTGTCCGTCCGTTCTGGATAGTGCGCCGTCTAGGCTGGAATTCGTACTGCCACTGGATTGGCTATTTCGCAGCTGATTTATAGCATCCAATCGCATGTCATTTTTAATTTGGAGCTGGATGAATTCTTGTTGTGCTCTGATCATCTATTTTTAAGAACAATGAAAATAGTCTTATGGCAATAATAAGTTTTAAGGAATCAAGTATCAGATCGCTTAAAAATTATCACCAGTGTCTTTAAAATGCGACTAGCAAACAACATTACATACACAGTTATTTGCAAATGCCCATTTTCTGGCGATTATATTATTCCTTTTCATCTTGCCATTTTTGTCATATCAAAATTGAGTTGAAGCTTTCTAGTCCAATTCAGGTGAAGAAGTCAGATTTTTTTCATCGGTAGTGCCGATGTCTTAGGTGACAAGGAGCATTATAGTACTTCTCTTACATTAAACTGCACTCTCTTTACCTCATCTTGTCATAATGCCCGGGATAACGGTTCCTGAGGGTTCGACCCATCGCGCCTCAATATTGAACTCGCTACCACTCGCTTTTATTCTTATAAGGTTCAACTAAGTTAGCCTTGGATAGATCATTTCAGCCTGACAGTATGGGAAAATGTTCTTTTACCTCTACATTGAGCTGATGGTTAGCTCTCTTTCGCTGCTTCTGCTTAAAAACGATCAGAATTATAAGAAGAACAAGAATGGCGACGCCAATGCTAACAGAAGACCAAAGGACTTTTGACAAGCTGTCTGAGGTATCGGAATTACCTGCAGAACAGAAAGATAAATAGCATTTTATATTGTTTTTTAATGACGCGCCCTGATTGGTTTCATTACCTACAATGCTAAAAACTTATGTCCTAAAGATCTCTACAATGAAAAGTGCTAGGAAATTTTCATTCCAAAGAGTATTCTCTGACAAGGTGGACAAATAACGTCCCCTCGATTCGTTAGAGTTTTGTCGTACATCGCATCGATATTGTTCTGCAACGGTGCAATATATTGAAAAAGGTGACTAGGGGAACTATGAGACATTTCTAAATTCACGTGGAGCGATAAGATAATACAAACAAGTGATTTGTTCCTTATGTAGCTTTTCCAGTCTATTTTGTCGCCAATAATCAATCATATGACATACGGTTTGACGCGCGTCATCATTCAAATAACAACCATTCATTTAGCAATTAGGTATTTGGATTAAGTGCAAGTGATCTCAGCTGGTCATTCTTGAGCTCAAGTATCTTCATGTTTAACCTACCTTCAACTTGAGAATTTGTGATCGTTATTGTCGCTTCGTTGGAGAACAATTTTCCCACCGAGTTTCGTGCCACGCATCGATACTTTGGTACCTGTTTTCTTATTCCGTGGAATACAAGGGCGAGCGATGAAACATTGCCATTTTGGACCACTGTTTCATTTGAGACTGTCGAGTTGTTTTCCAACCAACTTATCCGCGGACGTGGGAATCCATCTACGGCACATATCAGGGTTACCATGGCAACGCCTTTGGTTAGGTACAGAGTAGTGCCTTGGGGATGCATAGTAAAGATTGGTTTCCATAGTACTGAAAACATGAAAAGACAATATTTATAGTCTAAATTGTCAGGGGTCAACAGACGTGTCCACCGCGCAGTTTGCTCACAATAAGACAGAAAGTTAATAATTTTCTAAAATATTAAAAACCAAGCCGTACCACATGGCATATCTTATAGCGGAGCCTGCGGGCAAAGCCCGCCAGCGGAGCTCCATTGCTAAGCAAATTTGGTAATCTATCGATCCGAAAAATTTTGGTTGTGACGTCAGCGTACGTCCGTACAGACTCTGGGGGAGGGGGAGGGAAGTCCCAAGGCAACCCGACCGGGGGTGGAGAATGCCATCTTTTCTTGGCGGGAAATCGCGCGGTGCTTTTGGGCAACCGCGTTTTTCTTGGCGGGAAATCGCAAGACCATCGTCGCTTTTGAAATAGAGGTTTCTTTAAAAAGCTTAAGTTTATTTAGCAAAACGATTGTTCGACCGTACTGTAGTTTT
Source organism: Siderastrea siderea (assembly GCA_964030785.1). Classification (NCBI taxonomy): domain Eukaryota; kingdom Metazoa; phylum Cnidaria; class Anthozoa; order Scleractinia; family Rhizangiidae; genus Siderastrea; species Siderastrea siderea. The sequence continues at coordinate 7,436,793 of OZ034973.1, forward strand.
AAATTTGAGGAAAAAAACACTTAATATCTATAAATGCAAAGAAAAAGTTCAAAGGAATATTGGTAAAAGGCGAAAACTTCAAATTACGAAAGCTGCCTTCAAAGGACTTCATCGCTTTGTTTTCTTCACGGCGGAGAGCTTGCCTTGTTCTAAAACATAACCGAGTAAGTGAAGTTTTTAAAGGGTTTAAGGTGCATGATTTTGTATGGAGGCCCGGTCTGGTCGAAATTGTAGTAATAATATTGCCCCACCAGTCAGTTTTTTCAGTCACTGTTTTACTTTTTATGAGCTTGTTGTGTATTTTCATCGGCGATACAAATATATTTTTTTGAGGTGGTTGCTTATTTTTTTTAGCAGCATGAATTATTTTAATTTAGTCTGGTTAAATTTTTTGTATATTCTACGAATGAATTTTTTCACTCGTACTGCAAATTATTTTTGACTGGTACTACGAATTATTCTTTACTTGTGGTACTGAGAATTATTTTTTCACAAGAAACGCCCGAGGGGTATTGGACCCCGCCGTTTTTCTCCTCCTCCCAGAGGGCAAAATATGTTACGGTCACTCAACATACGAGCCCAAGGCGTGTAAATTTTAAAGTTGGTGATTTATCGCACCTTTGACGTGTTTGCTGCCATTCCCCCTTACGTCTTCTCCGCACCCTTCTCCCTGTGATAACATAAATCCCTGATAGTATGAACCCCATCCCATAGCTTTCGCGAACCCCATAGCTTTCGCGAAGAAGAACGTGACGAAATATTTTGACCATAGCGTAACTCAGTTACGTCACGTTTTTTAAATAAACAAACTGACATGCCAGCGTAATTCTAAATAGCAAGGGCACGGAAATTTAAATAGATTTCTTGATAAAGAAACTTATTCTAAACACAGGGCGCAGAGGAGTCATATTTGACCGTAATGCTGGCTAAATATTCATCGTGCAAATCGATCTTGTTGATTCAAAACGCTAAACGTGACTGAACAAAGCATCATGCTATCTGGTTACGCGTCTGGGGAAATTCCATCCGCATGACGAAAACCGCATACAGCAGTTACTGTGGGCGTATCACCAGTAACTAACAGCCGACTAACAGTAAAGAAAGAGACAAGGGACTAAAGCAATTTCGGTCCAATTTTCAATCGCCAGTAAATCGCCACACTTCAAACAAAAAGGCCTCGTTTTTGGCATGTGAAATGAAAATAATACTTTCTAACAAGGCGGATTAAAAGTTTAATCAGAAAGTTCTTTAAATCTAACTTTTGGGGAACGAATTTTTGGAGTTGAACGGCCCGCTTTCGTTCGATGTGAACCGGAGGATACCGGTGACGGAAGTGCGTCATCAATTACATAACAAAGCATTAGGCGCAGGATCGGAAGCGATTTTGACAAGTCGGTCTTTCAGAACATACGCAAAGCTTAGCAACGCTATCCCGGGACGCGTAACATGATAGCATGACGCTTTTGTGAAAAGGTGTCTTCTGTCCCTCTCTTTGGGGGGATTAGGAGCTACTCGCTTGCTGCTGCGAAAGGACCGTTTCAAAACTGAGTACACATCACTAGACAAGACTTACGCTTCCTTCACTCTTTAATGAAGTCTTCTTCAGCTTTCTTCTTCGTCTTACAATTGTGTTAATGTGAGTGTGTCTTGCAATTCTCTGTGCTATTTTTATAGTGTTCCTTACTGTTAATTATGTGTAGATGGTTGACAACAATTTGACAAGATAAAAACTAATTATCATATAATTAAAATGAAAAGCTAAGTTTGCTTGAAAAGTTTTTACAATGTTAAAGAAGCAACATACTAGATAAATGAATAACGATATGTATACTACAACTTACAAAGTTCTTTTTGCCGGTATAATTTTAATGTAAGATTATGTTGTTAGAACTAAAAGGTAACGTTTAAACTTACTTTAATTGCAAAACAAGGACAGCGCCTTATTCATATTCGTGGGAACTTATCTAAACCTAAACGTCAAGGTTTGTTCTAACTAATTAGTGTGAAGGTTGCAATAACACTTTTAAAACTTTTTAGAAAGGAAACTTATCTCTATTAAGGAAAGTCGTGTCAAAACTGCAGTCAGGGTGTCTTGACCATTAAAAGCAATTAGAAAGACATGTCATTTGGTAGAGAATTGAGCGCTGCCACTAAAAGGTTGTTACGTGATAAGTGTCTTAAAATTAGCTATAGGCTAATCTTACACTGTTATTGATTAGCAGAACTTTCTAGAACCCAAAAAACTGTTTACTTTCTATTAAACCTAAAATAACTTGCAATTCGTCCTGTGACACTTTGTTCAGTCACGTTCAGTTGTTTTGAATCAACAAGATCGATTTGCACGATGAATTTAGCCAGCATTACGGACTAATCTGACTCCTCTGCGCCCTGTGATCGCATTTGATGTTGTTCAAAAGCCTTAAATAAAATACACTAAATATTTAGTCAAAGCTTCATGTTTACACCGATTGAGACTCAAAACATTTCACCAGAAAATCAGTTACTTCGCGTACTAAAATTTCTCACCAATTTTTGAAGAGAGATTTCATTTCCAATTTCAATTTTTCACTCATCTGTCCATTATCTTGCGGTGAATAGCGTTTTCCCGAAGAATGTTCCCCATCGTTGTACGAACTACCGGCTGATCAGTCAAGATCAGCTGTTGTTTTGAATTTGAATTGATTTCACTTCCTCTCAGCATGCAGAAAATCCTCTTCCGTTTCCGTCACCAGTATGTTACGGTCCACATCGAACGAATCACGTGGTTTTGGTTTCTTCCCTTGTCGTTTTTTTCTTCTCGGCACTTCGTGCTTCGTTTCGGAAAGCTTCGCTTTCCGATAACGTCGCCCTTCGGGCGACCATTGTCGGCCTTTTGTCTTGCGGATAGAATTACAGCAGACGCGTAACTAGATAGCATGCTTTGTTCAGGCATGTTTATTGTTTTGAATTCAAAACAAGATCGAATTGCGCGATGAATTTAGCCAGCATTACGGTCAAATATGACTCCTCTGCGCCCTGTGTTCTAAAATCTAAAGGAAACTGGTAGCTATGGGAAAAAACCGTAAAAGTCTATTTTAGGCCGTGATTCGATGAGGGATTTGGTGCAAGCAAGTTACTTCTCCGAATCGGCTCCTGTCTTTCAATGACGTAATGTTTATGTGCTACGGCACGTAGCATGAATCATTGGCTTTCAAAGCTCGCTAGCACCTTCGTCCTTGCTCTCATCGAAGAGAAGTCAACCCCATTGAATTTCTTGTACTTTTCTACACAACTTTCCCTAAAGATTTTGGCGAAGCAAAGCAAAAGTGCCCAAACACTGCTTGCATTTCACTGTTGAATTATTCAACTTGGCGAAAGCAAGGGACTTCCCCGAATCGGCTTCTGTGTTTCAGTGATGTAATGTTTACGTGCCAGGGCAAGTTATTAGAATTCATGCCAGCTTCAAAGCTTGCTAGCACCTTCGTTCTTGCTTTAATCGAAGGAGTTATGCCATTAAACCGCCAGTAATTTTCTACACCAACTTTCATGAAAATTCTGGCGAATAAACGCGAAACGAACGAAGATTACCGGCAAGTATTGTTTTGACCGAGCGGAGGTTTGGGGCAAGTGACCACGACAAAAAAAAAACGGGTATTACTAGACCCCGTCCTGACGGCGGGGTAATTTGCGCTGACAATTATTTTTCACGGTATCGTGAATTTATTTTTTGACCTACAATACATTGCGGGCTTGCGATTGAGGGGGACTGGCTCGAGTGTTTTGACTTTTTAGGCGGCCATTTTGAAAATTGTGCGAGTGCTATCGAAAAGAATGCCAAGGCGAAACATTGTCAGAGAAAGAAACGAAAGAGGTTTTCATCTTTTCTTACAAAATCTGAAAGGAGTCGTTAGTCTGTGCGCAAGTGATGAAGTTTTCTGGACCGAAGATTTAATAGAAGAGACTACGCAGCAGCTGCAAGACTCGTACACAACTCTAACCCTTATTGAGCATGACACGACTTCCCAAATGAACGATCCCCTTCCTGAACATGTGCGTCGTTTGAAGAGCAATGTGCAATTTCTTCAAAGAGTTCTCGTGTCTTGTGAAACTTCTGCATCAAGTGCAGAGAATTCTGTTTCATTTTATCCTCAACCAAGTCCAAGGATGGAGGGTCATGAACCTGGAAGACCGGCCTTGAACATAACGAAAGAACAAATAGAATATTTGCGTTCTATACATTTTTCATGGGAAAAAATAGCCCAGTTGCTTCACATAAGTGTATCAACGCTTCAAAGAAGACGAAGGGTGTTAGGAATAAGTGATAATTTCGAACAATATTCAGACATATCTGATGATGAGTTGGATCAATTCTACAAAGAAATAACTGCAGCTGATACAAATGTCAGCAATGGTGGATTTCTCACACCAAATATTGGTAGGAGACGATTTATTGGAGCCTTGAGGAGTATAGGGTTGCGAGTTCAACGCTGGAGGGTGAACAACTGTTTACGACGGTTAGACCCTGTAGGCACTGCTTTAAGGTGGCGGTTGGTAATTTATCGTCGAAAGTATAATGTTCCAACACCCAACTCGCTGTGGCACTTTGACTCGGCCCACAAGCTTATCCGATGGAAACTTATAGTCCATGTTTGTATAGATGGATTTTCACGTTTGATTACCCTTGCAGGTGCTGTGACAATAACAAAGCTGAGACTGTATTAAGACTTTTTGAGGAGAGCACAAAAACCTATGGGTTGCCATCAAGAGCAAGATGTGATTATGGGATGGAGAATGTTCTTGTTGCCCAGTTCATTTTGGAAAGAAGAGGCTTAGACAGGGGAAGTATTAACACAGGATCATCTGTTCACAATTGCCGGGTAGAAAGAGCTCACAGGGATGTTTATGCTGGCGTCCTGTGTTTTTATGCAAAGTTATTTGACGAAATGGAAAAAACTGATATCCTTGACCCTTTAAATAAACTGCATCTGTTTTGTCTTCATTACATATATTCTTACCAAGAATCAATAAATCTCTTGAAGAATTTGTTGATCAAATGAATCAAAGGCCAGTGTCAACAGAGCATAATATGTCCCCTCTCCAGCTGTGGACGAGTGGCATGCTGCAAAACATAAATTCTCAACACACTGCACTTACTGTAGATGAAATGGAACAGTATGGTGTTGACCCTGATGAATCAGTTACAGTGAGCGATGAAGACTACCAGGTACACATTGATCCACCAACCTTTGCACTCACAGAAGAGCAAAGGATGCAACTGCCAGATCCCTTTCAAAATGACCATAATCAAGGTCGGGACAATTACCTTAAAAGTGTCGAGCTCACGACATTATTCCTTTTCAACGAGGAAGAAACTTAAGAATTGAAGTCACTGATGGAAACCCAGTTGATCTGAGCTTTTACATCTGCTTGCAATTTTGAAAACTAGGATTTCTGTGTCAAATAATATTTTAAAACTCAGTTTGTTGCTGCTTTATGGAGGAAGGATTTGAACTCAACCTAGATTTTGACTAGACCTTAGAGGAGGTAAAGTGTATTACCCTAAGTGCATTGAGTCAGGTTATTACAAAACAGTCATTTTGTATCCTTGGGACACTTTGCAAAATTGTATCCCATGATGAACACAGGGAGAAGTCAGATGTATAAGAGTCACAATAAAAAACCTACTTTGAAAGATTAAAAAAATCATCTTGTTAACACCCACACCCTCCACCTCCCTGCAAAACAACTTGGCTTTTGTACCCATTTTACAGTCACCATTCCATGTTTTCTAATGACAGGTCTGTAGTTCTTCATTCAAAGTCCACTCAATAGCTTCCACTTTTATTTTTCATTAACAATAAGAGGGGTAGTGACCTGGATAAGTTGTTAAACAGTTGCGTCTTTTATCTTCTTTCTGATTCTTTTGTTTGTTTGTTTGTTTTTTTGCCACAAAAAAACCCCACACCAATGAACTAAAGTAGTGAACACCGTCAGAATACGAGAATTGAAACCATTCGGCAATACATCTTACAGCTCATCAGCCACAATGCTCAAGCCTGAGTTCTATAGCCTATTTCCTGTACTAAGAGTGGGTATTTCTCCCATATAAAGAATTTCCCTGAAAAAAAAAGAAAAATGATACTTGGGTTGATAACATAAACATTTCATTAAAGGAAAGTAATGACAAAGTTAAGTAACAAATACCAGGTATGAAAGTAAACTTTTGCTACCTCTTCCCATAGCTGTCACTAAAGTATTGAGGTACATGTATCAATAAGGCTGGAGAAAACACCATTTAGAGATCTCACTTGAGTACATACAAAACTGATGCAAAGCACCATTACTAAAACCAACCAGTTGCAAAAGCTAAGTTGTTAAAATGGAAACCCAAGAATGAGCAGGAGTATCCTAGTTTGAAAACATTTTCTGTCAGTTAACTGAAAACTGTTCAAACTCAACATGACCTGATGTCGTCATGAATAATAGTATTATCATTGTTTAACATGGCCACTGAAATATTTGTGATTAACAACATGTTCAAGGGACAGTTTTCTTTCAATCTGACTTGACTTCAAGGTTCAAGCTGTTACAATGTAAAAACCTTCAAAACACCTTCTTTCTATAAATTAACTCTTGACAAAGCGTAAGTTTTAATTCAGACTTGTAATCCTCATTTCTGAAAAGAGCCTTTTGGTAACAGAAAAAATAATGCTTAACTCTACAATAACATTATTGGAATCTCCTAAATAATTCCAAAGTATGTGCTACCAAAAGCATAGTCATACAGATTAAAGAGTATGTCATCTGAAGGAAGACTGACTGTGCTGCTTGGAGATGGGAGAGGCAATGTATTAGTGCAAGTGTTTGAAGTAGGAAGGAAGCTCCCACTGCTGGATACAAATCTGATTTGCGGGGAAATGGAAAACCCCAATGCTGGCTCCTCATCTGCGCCACAAACAAATTGCAAAATGTGATTAAGGGTTAGGGTGGTTGATCCAGTAACCCTTCTCCCAGAAACAACTTCTTTCATGTATTTGTAAAATGCAGCATATGCTTCTTTTTCACACCTCTTAGTATTGGAACCCTCCTCTGCAAACTTTGGTTCCAACACATGGGCAAGATTCCTCACATTGAGTTTGCTAGAAGAGGGCCTTAAAAGGTGTAAAAACAAAGGAAGCTTTGCCATCAGTTGCAGGACTCTGACTTTACGTAAACCATTTCGTAGGTTGACAATGCAGGGGTTATGCTCAGATGAATCATCAATAAGTTCTTGAAGTTGTTCCTCAGACAGAAAGGTGGGAATTTTCCCATTTTGTAGAACACTTAATCCCATTATTATACCAGATGTATAGTAACGTTCTGCAAAGTCCTCGATGAGTCCACTGTCAAACAATTTTTCTTTGATTTCTTTGAGAACTAACCTGAAAAACTCTTTTCTAGGTCCCCCGAGTCCTGAGCTCCTTCTCCCATAAAATTTACCTCAAGTGGCAGCCTTAAGTTGTCAGTTAATGCTACTTCAGCTAATGCATCTTGAAAAACATGGTCCCTATCTATTATTATAAAGTTGGTCTTTCCTTTTAGCTCTGTTGAAGGGTCAACTATGTCCAACTGCCTTCCAACTAAAATGTGTTCTTGTGCTTTCTTTAGGATGGCAACTGGATTTTGAAATCCCTTACTTTCATCAATAATATTAACAGTAATGTTATCAATGATTCTCAAATAGTCAGCCTCACTGTGAGGCTCTCCATTATCTATAGGCTGTTCCTTATGAGCCGCAGGTTGCACTACATGTTGTTCTCCATTGCCTCCCTCTTGATCATCTGCAGTTATGGGTGCATGTTGTTCTCCACTATCTCGCTCTTGATCATCTGCAGATTCGACTGCATGTCCCTGTTCCACTGCACGTTCCTCTTCCTTATGTCTATTTGTGTTTGGCCCTTCACAGTTCATAGATTGCACCTCATCTTGTACGATGATGCTCTCTTGATTTACTTCTGACATGAAATCATCCAATACCACTGTCCACCTCATCAGGGTCATCTTCGACCAGTAAACGCACATACACAGCACCTGTAGCGGCAATACTCTTCAGCAAAATGTTTCCATTGATCCTTACCCCTGAAGCCAATGTCGGTTTCACTAGCACTCCAGAGATATTCTTCACGAATTCAAACTCAAAGTCTTTGCCTTCCTCTGGAAACTGTGCTTTCACTTTATTGTAAAGGGTTTTTTCATTCCACCCTTTGTCAATTGTAAATCCACTTATAACACGATTTCTATGCTGGAGACTGACCTTTTCCTGGCGAGTTGTTCGTGTTTTTTCACACTGTAAACCCACAATAATAATGTCTTTGATGGCAAACTCATTCGATGGACGGCCATCCCTTTGTGTCGAATTAGAGCGGCCTCTACCGCTCGAAGTACGGGTAGAACTACGATGAGTTGTTTCTTGCATACTCGGGAATCTTCGGTGCAGTTCACTTACCAAACTTCCTGAACTTCTAGAAGAAGATCCCGATTCTGATCCTGACGGAAGGGCACTAGAAGCAGAACCAGATGATAATGGACTCGAAGTGGAAGAACTTCGCTGATTACTTGCTGCTGCAGAATGAGTGGAGTTCACTAGCTGAGAAATTCGACTGATTTCTTTTATAGCATTATTGGCTTTCTCACGTATCTGCCGTTGAACAGATTTATCCATCTCCAAATATTTTCAATACAGTGTTAGTAGTATGGTGAGGCACTCTGGTAAAATGAATCAAAAAGACCCACCCCCCTCACTTTTTGAACCAATGAGAGACTAGTGCCAGTCCTTTTTATCATGTGATCACGGTCAAGAGAATGGACGAATAGGAGAAGGGGTCAAAGGTCACTTTGGATAAGTGGGTGTGGTGACGTAATGAGGTCACGTGGTTTGTGATGGGGTAACCGCTGAAATGGGATATAAGAGTTCAAAAACAAGACAGAGAGATTCTTTTCAACCAGTTTAATAATCAGATCAACAACAACGTTTGTCAAGTACATCCTGAAGGAAGACAGACAATCAGTGAGGTACTAGTGACGGCTTCCTTTGGGGGTCGAACCAACGCAACAAAATGGAAGGCGATGAAACTGGTATGTTGATACGCCCAAACTAAAAGGAATTGTCATACGAGAGTCACTGCGGTGGTAAATCCTCATAAGATATGCTAAAAGATGGTGGGTTACGAAGCCAACGCGTTGTATTTGTGGACGAGGACATATTGTTTTTCGTTTAGAACGATTCCGAGAAAGAATTCACCACTAGGCGATCAACAGAAGAGGAGATCGGGGATTGCTTGCTGGTTGATGCAGGTCAAGAATGTGCTCGTAGATGTTGGATGACGGCAATGGATATGAATTATTTGAATTGGCTGGTAAAGGCTTCTTCTTCTTTCTTGTCGTGGTCCAGAATGGTTTTGACGTGTTCGGTAATGTCATCCAAGTTATGTCCTAGAACACTTTCACGCAACTGGTTCACTTTGTGTCGTCGTTCAAGTCTCCTTTGTAAAATTTCTTCAAAATACTGATCTCGTTCCGAAGACTTGTAGGTGCGTCCTGCTAGTTCCAAAGGAAAGACAATGGTATTGTTTCTGTCGATGACAGCTAGATTGTCCAAATCTTTTTGGATTTGTTTTTGAAGTTCGTTGCGTTCGGTACTTTTCATGATGGCGGTGGCTTCATTTTGAATCAATTCTTTGTAGTGCTCGGTCACGTCTTCGAGATCAAAACCAGCTTGTAGACCTCGTCGAACCAGTTCTAAGATGTAATCATGAGTGTTGTTGAAGGTTTTGGGATCTAAATTTTTGGCATAATCCATGTTGACGTCGTTCTTTCCGTTGTAGATGGGTAGAATGAAGCTTGGCTTTAAGGACTTGTCTTTTTATACTGAAAGATGTGACGTCATCCGACCTGTCATCAATCAAAGGTGACGTTTGTACCAGAGGTGCAGCTGGATTGTATTGGTAAATGTAGCGGACCACGTGTTCTTGGAAGTGTACTGATTTCATTTTCTCAAAAGTCTAACATCAGTGATGAAGGCAAGCGATCCTCGATGGGGCAATAGAGTCAGTACACACCTTGATCAAGGGAAAACCCAGGTGTCTTCTCACTCAATGTCCGTGGCCAAATAGAGAAAACGAGATAGCACGACGCTCCAAGAAGTCAAACGACCAAAATTGGAATACACAGCAGAACACGCACTTTGTGCTGCAAAAAACACCACCAGAAAAGGGAAGAATTAGTCTCCGTGTTCTGGAAGTATATGGTAAAGGTCGCGGTGGTTGTCGACAATGTTTTCCAAGGCAGAGGTGGTTTGAAACAACCGTTTGACTTCGGCTAAAGTCTCTGTGGTGGGATGTCTGGACCCTACCACGGCACTGTGTTTGTGAAGTGTGGGGGATCCTTGCATTGGAAGAAACCCCTTGTCAGAAAGCCATTGATGTCCGTCCCAATAACAATGACTGTCCTTATATTCATACCATCGTTTTTCTGGTATGTTGTAAAAATAAATGGGTTTGTGTTGATCAATGGCTAATTGGACTGTCCAGCCTGTACCTCCTTGGATGTTTGGTTTTTGCAAAGGAATGCTACAGGTTGCTGTTAAGTTAGTCCCATCATGACATGTCTTCTGAAAGTAACCAAAGGCGTACACAGCAGCAGCTGGTTTGACGATGTGAAAATTTCGTAGTTGAAGGTGGCGCGAAAAGGTGTTGGGAGTGAACAAATGTTTACCAGTTTTTTGGGCTACACGTTTTAGGTGCGGTTCGGCTTCGTTAAGATCTTCTGGACGGAGGGGTGTGATGCCTTTGCTTCGGTGGTGATGGGGAGGGATGATGACGTGCATGTGCATATCACATTCCTTTGCGCATTGTTCTGCATATTCATCGATACCAATGGCTCCTCCACTGTAAATGTGGTAGTGATGGGTGGGCATGATGCGGGAATGAAAGGCGCTGGATCTCGGTTGTCTTTTTGTATTCCATGTGAACAGCACAAGCAGAGTTCTATGTCATTCTCATTTTTATAACGTGCTTGACAAGCAGGGCACCACCTTTGTCGCTGGAGTTTCAGGTGTTGCTGGTACAGTTGATCGTATTGGATTTTCCAGCCACGTCTTGTATCTCGGAGATCGTCGATGGTGCGATTGGCTTCTTGGAGGGATTGAATGAGAGCGGGCAAATTCATAACTGGTGTGATCCGTATGGAATGTGTTGTTTATATCCATAAGGATAGGATTGAAACGTGTTAGGGTTCAAGACACGCTTGTTAAAGACGAGCTTGTAGTTCTTGGTTTTCAGCGATGGTTTTGATTCGTTTGGGTTCGGCGACGCGTTGAATCCGGTTCTGGCATGGTGATGTGCGTCACATCCAACTGCAAACTGTCGTCGACTTCAAAGTTCTCATTTGAGTTCAACATTTTACTAATCTGATCCAATATGCGTCGGGCACCTGACAAAGGATCGCGCCAATCGCCGACAGTTACATTGGCTGAGGTGTGGGCCGATTGAAGTCGGTTGGAAGATAAATAAATTTGAATTCTGTCATGGTCTGGGATGGACTCGGTGAGATCTTCTATAACGTCAGCCAATCCTTCTTCAAACGCGCGCACAATATTGCCATGTCCTTCTGGAAAACCCTCTGGCGGGTTTTCCACTCGTAGATGATACGATGTTCTGGTAATACCATAACTACGGGCATTCCTTTGTCTGAAGGGTTCTAAACGAAAAACAAAATGTCCTTGTCGAGCCAGGGCGCCGCCTTGTTGTTCCCATTGCTGCATATACTCATTAAGATCATCGTCGGACTCGGTGTTACTTGCCATGCTAACAAGAAATGATGCGTTGAAAAGATAGAGAGGTGATATATAGACTGTTTGATTGACAGCTTCTTTTTTCTTATATATATAGAGGCACCACTCATCCTTTTTCATCACTTTTTATTTGTTCAATGTATAGAGAGACGACTGCGTGCATCGACTCGTGTTTTTGGTAAAAGCAAAGACAAAGAAGTCCCTAAAATGGAATCTCCTTTTACTGCAAGCGGCAATATCGATTATTGTACCCGTTTTTATCAAGAAGTGGTGGAATGTCTATGGAAACGATGTTGGATCATAGCCATTCTCCAATATATTCATCAACACGTCGAGGATCTAGAACCCCCCGTTCAACCCATGTACAGCGAAGAAGCGCTTCTTCATGGACGACGTGTCCATGACTCGATCAAAACAGGAATACGTCAACTCTCGCTAGAGACCATCCATCGATCCTGGCAGCGTTTACTATTACACTATCATTTGGAAATCCCGAGCTGGCAACCCAACGACATTGAATTCGTGGTACAGATGACGAGTCCCGATATGGTGACAGAACAAATTTTGGAGGAGATTGTATCGTTTCGACGCCAATTGAGTTCTTTCACGTATGAACTCTTGGGATTCACTCATGAAGATGTCGATCATATTTTTGGCTGGGCGCGTGAATGGGCGGGCATCGACATACCTGACAGCCCAGACCGTTGACCCCTATTTTTTGTCTCCACCAATCCTAGCTAAGATCACGTCAACATCACGTCATCATCGCCTATAAAATAGCGTGTTCTTTTTTCATTCTTTCTCTCTCTTCAATTCACCATGGCCACGAAGAGACCTTTGCAACAACTCGAAGAGATGGTCACTGCTTTACCGCCTACACCGACGGAGAAAAAGTCCAAAAAAGAGAGAAAAATCAAAATCAAAAAACCACCCTAAGTGGATCCTTCTTCACCACCACCAGTACCGTCAACACCTACAACGACCACATTGTCACCACCACCACCAGTACCGCCGCCGCCGCCACCACCGCTCATCAATATGGATGACTTATTCAATGGTGACAATATTCTCAATTTGTTAAATCCGCCTGCTGCTAGTTATGAAGTACAACTACCGCCTATGGAACAAGCTTGTCAATCCGTTGTCTGTCCTATGCATCAAACAGACCTAACTTGCTTTCAAGCCCAAACCACAGGAGACACTTACATCAAATGCCAAGAAAAGAAATGTGGCCTCTTTTGTCATCAAGATCAAATCGCCACTTATCTCAAGATCATTAATGAAAAACTCCATCCTGATTATCTCAAAAGAACCCTGGTGTGTGACTGTGAAGAACCCGTGGTCTTACGAATCAGCAGATCCCAAGCCAACCCCAACCGTCCTTATTTCACATGCAAAGAAACACCCGAGGATCGATGTCCTTTCTTTCAATGGGCCGACAAACCCTTGAAACCCAAGAACGGAAAAAAACAAAGACAAGACACGACCAAGTAAAGACACACGAACTGTTTTTAATGAACAATGATTATGATACATGATAAAAACAAATGAAAAAGCAGGTCCGGAAAAAAGAGCATGATCGACCGGGGCGCCGGTAAAATGAAATACACGCGCTCTTTTGACTTTTTTGACTTGTGAAATCTATAAAAGGCTGATGTTGTAAGAATAAAATTTTTATTAGTGTGACCATGGAGTCTCTGTGGTTGTGTTATGCGTGGGAGGGTTTGTTGTCCCTGGTGCAATGACAATGCCATCAAACTCTTTGCCAAATGTTATATGATCACCAACCCGGCGAACGCATCCCCATTCCCCCTTGTCCCGAGGACACGCCTCCTCTTCAAGTCTTTGAAGAAACCCATGTGGACCTCAACTTGTATCGATGGGTAGTGTTTGTGTTATGGTTAAAAGCCCACCCGAAAGCGTGGCGATGGTATCGAATCATTCAAAAGGCGCATCCCCACACCATCCCTCCCATACCGACCTTGTTGGATGAGTGTCAGAAAGTATGGCGCCTCGAAAGACCAAACGAACCAAACTCGATGTCTCGCAATCATGGTTGACCCGTTACCACGATCCTCGAGCCCCCGGCAGTTTAGGAGGCGTGCAACGGTTTGCCAAGGCCCATCACCTCCCCTTGAAAAAAGCCCAACGCGTCTTGGAACGGGATTTGGCCTACACGTTGCATAAACCTCGACGTCGTCGTTTTCCAACCTTGCCCGTGATTGTGGGAGGTTTAGATGATCAATGGGTTGCGGATTTGGTGGAAGTACAACCCTTGGCCAAGTATAATCGTGGCATTCGGTATTTACTGACGGTGTTGGATGTGTTGTCGAAATACGCGTGGGTGCAACCGTTGAAAGCCAAAACCGGGGTAGCCTTGGTCCATGCCTTTGACAAGATTTTGAAACAAGGAGGTCGACGTCCCAATCGATTGCAAACGGATCGAGGGAAGGAATTTTACAATCGCACGTTTCAACGTTGGCTCGAGGAGCAAGGAATCCAGCATTTTTCTACCCAAGGGGATGCCAAAGCGAGTGTGGTGGAACGATTTAACCGGACCTTGAAAGAACGTTTGTACCGCTATTTCACCGCCGCCAGCACGTTGAAATTTGACAATGTGTTACCCGAGTTGGTCCAAGGCTACAATGCCACACGTCATCGAAGTATTGGCATGGCCCCTCAAGACGTGACGTGGGAAAACGATGAAGCCGTGTGGAAACGCCTGTACGAGAAACGTTTGAAAGGAAAACGCTCGCAACTCCAAATTCAAAGTAGGGGATCGTGTGCGTCTCAACAAGATTCATCGTACGTTTGAAAAAGGGTATTTACCCGGTTGGACCGAAGAAGTGTTTGTCGTGCATCGTGTGGTGCCGGGTCCTGTGCCCACCTACAAGATTCGAGAATGGGATGACACGCCCGTCGATGGCACGTTTTACGACGCCGATTTACAAAAAGTGCACGTGTCCGATGTGTTTCGTATCGAAAAGGTACTTAAGCGTCAAAAAGATCGCCTGTTGGTCAAGTGGAAAGGGTGGCCGGACAAGTACAACAGTTGGATTGCTAGGGGAGACGTGACCTCCCTCCGACCGCCCAAGCAAAAGAAAGAGACAAAACCCCCCAAGAACAACAAAGAGACAAGACGCCGACGCGACTAGACAGGCATGACGTTCGTCCCCCACACCTCGTTTTACGTGACGTTGATGAGTCATGCGAGTACCAAGGAGTTTCCTGAGAACAAACCCCATCAGTTCAGAAACCGGTTGCCCAAACCCATTCGATTTATGGGCAAAGGATGGATGGTAGGGATGGTGAGTTTGTCCTTACCTTCCATTCCCACCGTGGGGGAAGATTTTGTCGGCAACGCCGAGCCTCTGCTGTACGTACGATGGCACGAACGGGTGTATGACAAAGACGATCAAGGGGACGACGTGTGGTTCCATGAACGGCGCGAACTCACCCTAAGGGGTCAAGACATGAAAAAGGAGATGGCCTCGTCGCCGACGGGATGGCACTTTTTTCATCAAGTGGTGTACCGTTACCAGCAAGAACGTGCTAAACGAACCCAACCCAAAAACAAATGGACAGAGAACGATGGCCTCAAGTTGTACCCCACCTTTGAATGGACCTCGGAAGGGGATTTGTTGTTGAATACCAAGCAAGTGGATTACAAACGACAAGTGGCGCACGTGTCATGGGGCAAAAGCTTGGCCCTGAAAATGGGATGGCTCGAACAAGTGTCTCCCGGGACCTATCGATTAGGCCCGAATCTCTTGCCAGAATTTCAAGGCATGTCCACCATTCCCACCCCGACGGATGTCCGCGATACCGGCAACAAGCCCATCTTTTGGAAAGTGGAGGGGGAGTATGTGAAGTTGAGTCTATCGTGCCCTTGGCGGTTTGTGAATGTGAATGACAAATTTCGTCTCTCGTCCGAATTTCCCTCGGTGCGTCCTTTGCACGTGTATTGCAATGTGGGCACCAGCAGCATGGTGGGTGGTCGCATCACAGATCTCTTACGAGAAATCAAGTACCATCCCCAAGAAACCACGCACTTTGAACCTCGCCATATTCAATATGTCCCGGTACGCAATGAAGTGGTGGAAATCGTGGAAACCCAGATGGCCGAAACCAATGGGGATCTGGTCCAGTTTGGCGAAGGACATACCATCCTGACCCTGCACTTTAAAAGGGAGGTGGTGTAAAGAAAGACAGAAAGAAGACAGGATGTCGTTCTACGTGACGTTACCCAGTCATGCCAACCGACATGAATTTCCCAACAACCAAGCCAATGCGTTCAAGATTCGGTTACCGCAACCGTTACGGTTACCCGGGGGTGATTGGCAAGTGGGTTTGAGTGCCATTTCCTTACCGGATACGCACGTCAATTTGTACGACTTGGTGCAAAAAGATGGGTACATCATGTCAACGTCCTGGGACCAAACCTATCCCAAACCGGGTGGAAAAGACGGGGAAATGCAAGATCGAACAGACACGGCTCAGACCCTCATCAATGACATTCAACATTTGGATTGGGTGGTGGATGGGGTGAGTTTCATGAAAGCCACCATAAGCCACTTGGAACAACAACGCAAGGAAACGGCGATTCAAGGTGGCCGTTTTACCAACGATCAAGGCAAACACACCTACGTCAAGTTTCGTTGGGAAGGGGACGATCTGATCATCGACAACACCAATGTCTGCCATTGTGGCAACGACACGCCAGGCCTGGCCATCTACACCAAGTTAGCTGTCAAGATGGGATGGTTACGTAAAATTAGCAGTGGGTTGATTTTGGGACCTAACTTACAGCAAGAATTCATGGGAGATCAAATCCCCAACATGAAACAACCCGTTGACAACGATTGGAACGATTTGAACGACGATCAGCACAACCCGGTCTTTTGGACGGTGCGTTCTTTTTTACCGGATCATTTACAATTGAGTATGAGTTGTAGTTGGCGTTTCACCAACTTGAATGTGGCGTTTCGTTCGGTGGTGGGCGACCCCTCGCGATCGTTGCACGTGTACTCGGACGTGGCAGGTAGTATGATGGTCGGCAATCGCGTGACCGATTTGTTGCGTGAAATCCATTACAAGCGGGAAGGCAGAGGCACCATGTACTTTGAACCGTTGCACATTCATTACCTACCGCTTCGCAATGAAGTGGTGGAAATCATTCAAATGCAAGTCACCGAAACGTCTGGCACCGAGGATAAGTTGGTCAAGTTTGGAAAAGGCAACACCCTGGTCACCTTGCACTTCAAAAAGGCATAAAAAGCAAAGGGAAAAGGGGATAGTCCGTCAAAGATGCCGAAGACAAGAGCACGTCGAAGACGAAGAAGGCAACGAGGCGGTCTCTTGCCGCTCGCTGCTCTCGTGCCAGCCTTGATGGCGGTGGGGAAAGCCGCCGCGTTGGGAGCGGTGGGTGGTGCGGCGGGTTACGGGGGCAAAAAATCCATGGAAGCAGCGACCACTCGGAAGAAAAAGAAAGGCCGATGACGGTATAAAAAGACAAAAGGATCACGGGAAGCACAGACATTGGTGAAGAGCAAAGAAGACAACCATGCGTGGGGGAAGTTTGACACGATTTCGTACGGACGAGTGGTATGATCAACACGGCAACGGGTTGATGAGGGAGGTCATGCGTGGGGGTCTCCAAGGCCTTAAGAGGACTCGAAATCCCTTGAAACTGCCTAGTAATACCGTGCGTGGTTTAAAAGCCGGGTTATCACGCGGTGTCAAACGCAAAGCCGAAGACGTCATTAAAAAGGAAATCACCAAACAAGCCAAGAAAGCGTTGAATCAGAAGAACGTGAAAGACGCCGTGCGTGTGGCCAGTGCCTTGTTTCCCAAACAAGTCAAACGAGCGCGAGATATTTTTGGAGTCTGAACATGGATCCCGTGCCTTCACGACCTCGACGGATTCGTAGTGATCGAGGTTTGTCTCAATGGGGAGGTGCTTTTTGGAAACTCGTGCGACGACAACGTGGAGGCTGGTTGAGTCCCGAGGTGATGAGAGTACCCGGGTTTGATTTGGCGCAACTATTGACGCGACGACGACGCTATAAAAACCCCTCACGACGACGGGGTGCCACCACTCGACGACGACGACGACGTTAACCATGCCGAATGTGATGTCACGCGTGGTACCCCCTACCTCCTCTGAAGGGGCTGCCCCCGCTCACCCGCGTTCCGAAGGGACCGTGAATCCAGCGTTACGGATTTTCAAGGTGCCTCCGACCGACATTAGCATCAATGCCTATCGCATGGTCACCATCCAACCCACCACCACGGGCATCAATCCCATGGAATTCATTGTGCCAGGGTTGGACGATTTTGTGGATTTGGGACGCAGTTACTTTACCATCGAATTGAGATTGAAAAAGGATAATAACGCGAACTTGGTGGCCAATGAAAAATTGTGGCCCGTCAACAATTTGGCCCATTCCATCATCAAACAAATTGACTTGCAGTTGAATGGCACGTTGATCAGTCCTCAATCCGACACCTATCATTACAAAGCTTACCTGGAAACCTTGCTGAATTATGACCGAGAAGATGGCAAGACCGTGTTAGGACCCCAAGGCTGGTTCAATCAAGTGGATTCCCCACCCCAATGGACCGCCACCAACACAGACTATGGCACACCTGATGCCGCCTATAACGCTCTCAGTGCCAATCACAAAGGAGCCTTGGCCGCCATGGTAGCCGAAACCGCCAAGTATTCTGGAGGTGTTACCCACAGTCTGGTGTTTACCCCGCACCTGGAAGTGTTTCACACTGGCAAACTGTTGGTGCCAGGGATAGAAATCAAGATGAAATTTCATTTCAATGGCCCGAACCTCTTTTTGAATGGAGTGGCTCTGGCTGGCCGTTTGATGGAAGGCGATGTCAAACTACGGTTTCATCTCTGTCAACTGCGTTTGAATGACGCCATCTACAGGAGTTTGTCTGAAAAAAGACACAATGAAGGGGCCATCGCTACCTACCCCACCGTCCGCAGTGAAATCCGGACCTTTAGCATGCAAGGCAACCTGGTCCGCTTTGATATCCCCAACCTGTTTCAAAACAGAGTGCCTGACCGATTGATTGTGGGGTTAGTGGACAGCCGCGCCTTCAATGGTGATGTGACCCGAGATCCCTTCTGTTTCCAGAAATTTGGGCTGACCTCCATTAAACAGATTGTCAAAGGAGAAGAATACCCTTATGAAACCCTGCAGTTGGTGAACGACAATGGCACCCGAGATAATCTAGGATACTTCCGTTTTCTGCAAGCCAGTGGCGCCTGGTGTAAAAAGAAAGGCAATATGGTAGAACTGCTCGATTGGGGCCAAGCTAAAAATTGTACCTTGTACATGTTTGACAATGTAGCCAATGGATGTGCCGACAGTCAAACCCTCAACCCCAAGCAAAGTGGAGATTTACAACTCAGCTTGGAATTTGGAGCCGCGCCCAATACCAATATAACCGTGCTCGTGTATGGTGAATTTGAGAACTTGCTGGAGATTGACCGCAACGGAGCTGTGTTGTATAACATTTACCAGCACTAAAGAAGATGGAACAAGTGGCCTTGAATAATGTGCAGTTGGATTATTTAGCCCGCGACGACCCCCAATTGAAACCTGTCTTTTACGGGACGGTGGCCTGTGATCGTTTACCCAAGAGTCCTGTCAAGACCCAACCCCAAGGCTACATTGTCAACACCGACCCCCACGATCAACCGGGGCAACATTGGTTAGCGATATGGACCGATCAGAACGTGTGTGAAGTCCTCGACAGTTATGCCTTGCCGTTGGAAACGTACGTGCAAGCCGCCCCGTTGCGAGAATGGATTGTCCAACATTGGAAGTACGTGGTGACCAATGGCAAGTCCTTGCAAGCCATCTATAGCAAGAGTTGTGGCGATTATGCCTTGTTGTACTTGAAAGCCAAAGCCCGTGGACGCACCTTGCAAGACTTTTTAAATGAGTTTTCCAATCACGATTATGTAAGCAATGACCATCAAGCCGGTCAACGCCTCAAACAATGGATTGTAGGCCAAGAAGAGAGATGGTACCAAATCTGTTGTAGTCCGTATCATCAATGTTGTTAAATAAAAAGAGTTAAAAAACAGTTGTTTTTGTTGTGTCCTATCCAAACGTAGCTCAGTCGTTAGAGCCTTGGATCCCCGAAAAAAACAGGTGTTGGGGGTCGTGCGTGGGTTCGAGTCCCACCGACTCCATAAAAAGGTGCCTTTTTTTTGTCAGGGTCTTAGTCCTCATCATGCAAACGGGGAAACCGTTTCGTTTTCATACCCCGTCCAGTATTTTGGTAGTGGGACCCTCGGGATGTGGCAAAACCGTGTTTACGGAAAAACTCTTGTTAGAGAACCCAGACTTGTTTGACACCCCACCGACTCAACTGCATTACTGTTATGGGGCCTGGCAAGATCGATTTCGAGGCATGCAAGATCGTGGGGTAATATTTCACGAAGGGATTCCCGATCATGACGCCTTGGTGCAATGGTTTCCTCCCGGGCGTAAAGGAGTGATGGTCTTGGATGATTTGATGGACGAAGGGAGTCAGGATAAACGCGTGTTGGATTTATTCACCAAACATTCGCATCATCAAGGTGTGACGGTGTTGTATTTGTGCCAAGACATGTTTCCCGTGGGCCGATATGCCAAAAGTATATCCCGCAATGCCCATTACATCGTGGCGTTCAAGAACCCCCGAGATCAATTGGGGGTGCGCAACGTGTTGCTTCAATCGTTTCCTACCACTTGGAAAGACAGTCTGGAAACCTTTCATCACGCTACCACACGACCCTATGGCTATTTGGTGTTGGATTTGCACCCGGCCTCGTCCGATCAACAACGCTTGTTGAGTCACGTCCTAAAAGACGAAGGATGGACGCGCACGTATCAAAAACGTCGCAGTGATCAGGATGTCAAGTAAAAGATTACCAAGTAGAAGGTTGCAGGGATTGGCTCCCCCGTTGTTTTGGATTTGTTGGGAAAAAATTGTTGGTGATTATTTTCATAGCATGCATTTGGACGACATGGATTACCAGGCCATGCAAGAGGTATATAATTTGGTTCGAAACCGACGAGGCCAATCTATTGACCGTTTAATCGATCGTTACAACGAAACGTATTTTCGTGAACTGGTGTGGACCTTAGAAGATCGAGCATGGCAGTTGATGATGCATCCCGACGTCCTTCGCAAG
The DNA here is from genome assembly GCA_964030785.1 of Siderastrea siderea. Classification (NCBI taxonomy): domain Eukaryota; kingdom Metazoa; phylum Cnidaria; class Anthozoa; order Scleractinia; family Rhizangiidae; genus Siderastrea; species Siderastrea siderea. Next base: position 7,457,810 of record OZ034973.1, read on the forward strand.
CTTACGCAACCGTTTCACCTGTAGGCACCACCATGACTTCCCAAAAAGAAAAAACCGTGGTATCCTTGCTGAATGGACCGTTGTCCAGAAGCCACGGTGAAAAATTCAAACCCGAACTTTTGCAACGCATGGATTCCTTGTATGCCTTTTACCACAAACAGTGGTGGTGTTATCGGAAAATGCTGAATCATTTCAAGTTTGTCAACGCCTTATTCAACGGCTTAGCATTACTCCTGATGGCGGCGGGCATGATTGCCGGACCCCTCTTGGAAAACAGTACGTTGGTGGCGTGTTTGGCGGCCGTGGGTACGGTGGTCAAAGGATGGAACGATTTTAAACAATACCGGTTTAAAGTGACAATGAGTCGGTTTGCGTTTACCACGTATGCCAAAGCCTTGACCGAATTGAAAACCCATGTGCGTGGTGTTCCCTTGGAGGACCTGGAAAGGTTTTTGATCAAGATGCAAACGTTGGATGATACCATTGTGGATTTCACCCCTCCGTTACCCAAACGATGTGTGCAAGATTACCACCGTCGTTTTGTGTACCAACCCGTGGAACCGCCATGTTACGTGGATGGATGTGCTCGTCCCTTCATGTCGAAAAGCTATTGGACGGAAAAGGATAAAAAGCCGCCCCCCTCCAGTCCCACACTCCTACAACCATGGCCGTCCGACGAAAAAGAACCACCCGAAGAAAACGACGTCAACGAGGAGGGGCATTAATGCGTCGCAAACCCCGTTTGGTGGATAAAATAGCCCATGGCCTGAGTATGGTTCTATCGGGTCCAGCGCCTGGGTTTGGCCTCGCTTTAGGCAAATTAGGCGCTCAAGCCTTGAAAGGCGTCACCGACAATGTACAGTATTACAGACAACGACCTCAAAAAGGAAGTGGGTGGTGGCAAGATTTCAAACGCAACACCCGTCAAGGCTATAAAGAGTCGCGGGATGCCATCAAAAAAAACAAAGGTCTTCAACGTGTGTTGTCCCACCCCACGAGTCCATGGCGTCCTTGAGGAGACGACGACGACGACAACGACGACGTCAACAAGGAGGTTCTTTTTTGAACGTGTTGGTCCCAGCCATGGCAGGGTTGGGGAAAGCTGTAGCAATGGAAACGGATAAACGTATAAAACGCGTGATCCAAAAAGCCAACCAACGGTATCGTCGCCGTCACCGATAAAAGATGCAACGACTCCGACGTCAATTACCGTTTTTACGGTCGGTGTTACAAGAAGCCAATCGCTTGAAACGTCAAGACCTTTTACAACATGCCAATGCCGATCAAATCAATGCTGTGAGTGAACTGGCCTTGAACTTCTTAAAAAACAAGATTCCCGTCACACCACCCATCCTGGCCAAGCTTCGTCCCTATAAAAAGGTGCTACGCGACTTGGGACGTCGTCAACATTCGGTGAAAAAGCGTCGTGCGTGGTTGGTCCAACAAAAAGGACGCGGGTTATCTCAAGGGCTTCACCACGTGTTATGTCAATGTGCTCGACCGACCCGTTAACACTCCCCACGTGGGTACGTCTGTTACAAGAGGCCAATCGAGAAACAGAGAAATGGAGAGACAATTGTCATTATTGGCAGCATAAATATGACCAGTTGTATCAAGAGTACCTGCACATCTTGAACTCTGCTCTTTGTGAGCGTTGTCGTGACCAAGAAGACGGGGAACTTTGCCCAACGTGTAACCTAGGATGGACGAAGTGTACATGATTCCCCACCAGGATTTGGAACAACTTATTCAATATTACAAAGGACAACTCACCGAAAATGCCTTGTTGAACAAAGCCGCCACATTAGCTGCCAAAAAACATGTGTTGTTAGCCAACCCACAACTCCCTCCGGCCCTCGTCAATGCCCAAACCAAACCCTTGAGTCGAGAATTAACCAAGTTAACCAAACGGATCCGTCAATTTCCTGGAGGCGTGGGTGTGGGGGCACCCGGTGGCCCGCCAGGCGAGGAAGAGGAAGAGGCCGGGGATTTGGTGACGGGACCCGTGGAACAATGGTTGAAGCGCATGATAAAAGGCAGCCCGTCGACTCCCAAACGCCCCATTACCCCTACAACCAAGAAAGGCAAAGGAGCAGCCACCACCAGTAAAATTCCCATTGTCAAGAAAGGGAGCCCATCCACCAGTCGAGGGGATACCCGGTCGCGTTTAGAAGCCATTCGAGAACAGCGCAAGACCTTGGAAAAAAAGTTAGCCGAGAGTCGCAAAGGCAAAGGCAAAGCACCCGCCCGAGAAGTGGAACGATTGAAACCTTTACCCGGTTGGGAAGATTGGGCTCGTGGCAAAAAGTTACGACGTCGATTGGATTACGACAGTGACTAAACATGCCCACCAAGAGGAGAAGGAGAAGAGGTATCAAAAGGAAACGCCGCCAATCCGGTGGGGCAGTGGATGTACAAAAATGGATCGCTAAAACCGGCAAAGAATTTCATTGGCCTGGCTATCAGTACATGGGACCCGGGACACATTTAGCCAAACGTCTGAAACGTGGGGATCCCGGCATCAATCGCTTGGACCAGATCGCCAAACAACACGACATTGATTACAGCCGTGCCAAGAATTTGCAAGATAAATGGAAAGCTGATACCAAGATGATCCAAGCCATTGATCGGTTACCCGGCAAGAAAACCAAGACGGAAGGCGTGGTCAAAAAAATCATGCAAGCCAAGAAACGTTTAAAATTGTAATTGTTTTAATCACCTCGTGTTACAGCCCATGTTGTGTTCTTTTGGGAGAAAATAAAACAAAATGAAAATGTCTGCACCTGTCTTTTTTTCAAGAAACAAAATCAAACGGATCGTCCACATCTCAATTGTTCCCATTCGTCAGGGGACATGTGCTTTAAAAAGTCACACACCTCCCTGCTGCTCTCTCTTCTCTAATTGTTCAGCAAGACTCTTGTCTTGGACACGTTCTGCCTTCACCTTCTTCAAAATTTGCTCCACCTCTAAAATCGTCTTCGAATGTTTCAAACTCTTCCAATAATTTCTCGTGGTCATGATAAGATGCTCCAGCCAGGCGCTCGCTCTGTTTTTATGTCCGTTGACTTTTTCTGGAGAGTTGAAGGGTGATGATGGTGCTGCCTTGTTTGAAGGGAGCAGGCTGCCCATTGGCTGTTTGAATGTCCATGGCAATGCTGTCAAAGATGGTTTTACCAAGAGGAAAATACATCCGTTCAGTGGTATCAAACTGATGGTCGGTATTGCCGGCATCCAAGGTACGTAAAAAACCTTTTTGTTGATTTCCGACAATGCTCTGTGCGACGAGATCCGTATAGATCATGAGTTGTTGTTGTCCTTGTTGTGGTTTGACAGTTTGCGTGGTGGGAAATGGCTGCCGACTGAGATTCGGACCCAAGAAGAAGTAATAATCAAAATCGGGGTGAGTAAAGCTGACGGAGACGATGCCATGCGGTGGATATTTGTTGACAGGACCGACGGTTGGTGTCCATTTGTGTCGATCGTCGTAATCGACGATATGTTTCACCAGATAATTCTTTTCTTGGACGATGCGTTCACTTGGCGTTCCATCTTTAACCAGTCCCATCAGTTGAGCGAATTTCCACTCCATTTCAAATTGCATGTTGGCTGGAATGAGTACATACAAGGAATCTAATTCGGAGGCAATGCCTGCATTGGTGATTTTCACGTAGGGTTGAGCCAGGTTGAGAGTGGCTAGTTGTTGTCGTTTAGCCTGATCGTCCACGTCCATTTTGGCTATATCCATCATGACTTCCATGTGTTGTTTTTCCATTTCGTACGCGATGGCGATCCATGCTTCTTTCAAATTGTGGTAATACCCTGGGGGTAAATGGATTTGTTTGGTGACTTGAATGGGAGCCGTTCCATCGCCACGTTTTGGTATGTATCTGATATCTGTTTTCATCCAATGTTTTTGACTATCTTCTTGCGTCCAATTCTGCTTGGTTTGATCTTCCAATTGTTGATTAAAACCAGGGTGTGAGATATGAACCAGGGCCGCTTCCCAATCATCTTCCACCAGATAGTGTGAATGAGGAAGTCTGGCAGTAAATTTTTGCCCCGTGCCTTGCGCTTGATCACTGAGGAGGGTGATGTAGAAACTCATGGTGACAACAAAATAGCCCATGGTTGCCTTTTTATACCTATGTAAGGACCTTGACCTCCCAAGGCTCCTTAAAAACAAGGAAAGGCGCTCGGACAGGTTTCCAACCAGACCATAAACACGATCCAACGCCCGATATTCCCTTGACAGATTTCAATCGCCTGTAAAGGATCGTCTGTCGGTTCCGGTAAGTCAGTAGGTTCATACAACTGCTTACACAGGTACAAGTGTGTCTTGTAAAGAAACCAATCCTTAAAACTTGACGAGATATAGAGAAAACAACCGGGCATCTTTGATCGTTCCCTTTAGAAAAAGCGCGCAATAAAATTTCTATATACAAAACAAGGTGGGTGTGGATTGTGATGTCAACGGGTATGTTTTGACATGTTCCGACAAGCAATCTACCGACAAAGACGGTTATGACGTCATGGGGCAAGTCTGTACCTATTTAAGGTGTGACAGTTAAACCAAATCAATTCTGTTTTAGACAGAAGACAACATGGAACAAATCTGTATGATTGTCGATTTGGATGGCTATAAAGTAAACCATCAACCGTTTATTGTAAGGGAAATGGGTGTTTACAGTTTACAGCACGGGAGTTTCAGCTGGTTCTTGGAAAACAAGTTGCCTTACCTCTCGTTGGAAAAGCGAGATCGTAAAACGGTCAACTATGTCTACCATCATATTCACGGCTTACGCTTTGAATCGAGCAAGCAAGAAAAAGCCTTACCTCAACATCTGGTCAAAACCATGATCGAGTCAGCCTATCATCGTTCCAGGACGCAACACCAATACATGGTAGCTTACGAGGGAGGATATTTGGAAAAGAATCTACTAAACGAGCTACAGATTCCTTGCGTTAACTTGGAAGACTTTGGATGTCCTAAAGTCGAGAAACTCATCGCCATGGGGTTTGATGTAGGATTAACCTGCGGTCGTCACGCGAAACCCACCCACCATTGTCCCAAACAAGAAACCTATTTGTTTTACCAATGGATCCAGTCTCAAGCTTGAAACCATCTTTATCAGCACTAGAACTGCTGCGACAAGGTCTGCAAGCAGGTTATGATCTGGAAGACATTGCCGAACATTACAAAGAAAAAATCCAAGAAGAAGCAGCCGCCATCATGAAAAACACACAACACAAAGAACTCAAGGAACAAATCCAAAAAGATTTGCATAATCTGGCCGTCATTGACCGAAACAAATTTATCACACCCCGTAATTGTCCTCTCTTTTCTGATCTGAGCCCACGATCCTTTTTACATCACTGGTCAGCGGTTTCCCACCCTAGCCAGAGGGCTATTTACCTACGTCATGTAAGCGTCACGAAATGTCCTCTCTTTTCTGATCTGAGCCCGCGATCCCTTTTTCCTTATGTAGTCCCTATGTACTACCTATGTATTCCCTATGTATTCTCTATGTATTCCCTATGTAATTGTACCTCTCTTTTCTGATCTGAGCCCGCGATCCTTTTTCCCTTGACATGAATAAAAAACCTATGTCATCCAAGTAAAACCAATAAACTATCTGTTTTTTTAAAAAAAAAGGATTTTTGTTTTCAAACCGAGCCGAACTCGATCGATCGCTTCTAACCCAAAAAAACCTCCCAGCCAAATCCCCAAGAAACACTCTTCATTCCATTGTCTCCTACTCGCTTCGACCCGAAAAAAATTTCCATGCTTTTTTCAAAAAAAAATTTTTTTCCACCCAGACCGGGATTCGAACTCACACTAAAAAAATCTTGGTTTCCCCCACAGCGCGCGCCAAGCGCGCGCCGCCGCCGCCGATTCCCCGCGCGCGCCCGCCGCCGCCGCCCGCGCTCGCCGCCGCTGCCCGCCGCCGCTGCCGCCCGCGTAGACATGCGCTCTGCTTCTGATTGCAATTTGACCATGGCCTTGGACCTTGACCATGGCCTTGGACCTTGACCATGGCCTGAATGGGACTGACCAATCACAACCAATCCTAACCAAATAAGGTCATACTGTTTAGCTATATAAGCAGCAAACTTACGCCCAAATTCTCTTTGTTTTCAAGATGGAGGAAGGTAAAGGGAGATTTACGACAGTTTTTTCACAGATTTATTCATCGCTTTACCCCAGCAACCCTCGGCTTTACAAACAAAACGATGACAGCTAAGATTTCAGCGAAAAAAGTGGGAGATTTTTATCTGTAAAAGCCGCCGAATGGATGTTTTGAAAACAGCGAAAGCTTAACACGAGGTAAGTGTTGTGTTTCGCTGCCGGCTAAAATCATTTTCTACCTGAAAGACTATTTGATTTATTTTTACTCACTTTCTGTATTTCTTTTTTCCACAGTCCAACGATGTGCTGACTGTAACGCGGTGAGACAAACGAGATGACAACTCGCATTTTCTCCGAGAAGAAAGCGAGCGGCTTTTTGAAAACAGCGAAAGCTTAACACGAGGTAAGTGTTGTTTTTTTTTGCTGCCGGCTAAAAATATTTTTTAAGCGAACCATCACGGTTCTGTTTAGCTCGCAATGTTTTCCCATTCCCCGCGTTGTTGTGAAAAAATCATTTTCTACCCGAAAGACTATTTGATTTATGTTTACTCACTTTCTGTATTTCTTTTTTCTACAGTCCAACGATGTGCTGCCTGTAAAGCGGTGAGACAAACCAGATGACAACTCGCATTTTCTCCGAGAAGAAAGCGAGCGGCTTTTTGAAAACAGCGAAAGCTTAACACGAGGTAAGTGTTGTTTTTTTTTGCTGCCGGCTAAAAATATTTTTTAAGCGAACCATCGCGGTTCTGTTTAGCTCGCAATGTTTTTCCATTCCCCGCGTTGTTGTGAAAAAAATCCTTTTCTACCCGAAAGAATATTTTATTCCTTTATTTTTTACTCTCTCTCTGTATTTCTTGTTCCACAATCCAAGGATGTGCTGACTGTAACGCGGTGAGACAAGCGAGATGACAACTCGCATTTTCTCCGGGAAGAAAGCGAGCGGCTTTTTTTTTGAAAACAGCGAAAGCTTAACGCGCCGGTTGCATCCTCAAACCCTTAACCCTAACCCAACTTGACCTTTGACCTCTACCATGGTGTCTTCGCTCTGGCCGCCAATGTTTTCCCATTCCCCGCGTTGTTGTGAAAAAATCATTTTCTACCCGAAAGACTATTTGATTTATTTTTACTCACTCTCTGTATTTCTTTTTTCCACAGTCCAACGATGTGCTGACTGTAACGGCTCGTTGACATCGAGGTAGTCCATCTGATGGACAAGGGCATAGTCATTCATGGTCTAGGGGCCGACTATGTTCCTCCCTCACTGCCTATCGATGTCTGAGTAGTCAGTCCGGAATTACATAAGGCAATCCCTCATTTTACCCCATTGAACATAGTAGTAAGGCATGGCACTATGGCATTTTGTATCGAAAAGGCCTACCCCCCACATTCCATTATGATGACGTCACCACCTCGTGATGGGTGGGCAGCGGCGGCGGCGGGTCGTGTGGGAGGCGCAACATGGATTATGCCAAGAATTTGGATCCCAAAACCTTCAACAACACTCATGATTATATCTTAGAACTGGTTCGACGAGGTCTACAAGCTGGTTATGATCTAGAGGACGTGACCGAGCACTACAAAGAATTGATTCAAAATGAAGCCACCGCCATCATGAAAAGTACCGAACGCAACGAACTCCAAAAACAAATCCAAAAAGATTTGGACAATCTAGCTGTCATTGACAAAAACAACACCATTGTCTTTCCTTTGGAACTAGCAGGACGCACCTACAAGACTTCGGAACGAGACCAGTATTTTGAAGAAATTTTACAAAGGAGACTTGAACGACGACACAAAGTGAACAAGTTACGTGAAAGTGTTCTTGGACATAACTTGGACGACATTACCGAACATGTCAAAAACATTCTGGATCATGACAAAAAAGAAGAAGAAGCCTTTACCAGCCAATTCAAATAGAAGCATCCATTGAATCCACGGAAAGCAAGCATGGACTTGATCACATCATAATGACCGTCATGGCTCAATATAAAATAAATTTGTTCGGGGCCTCTGGACCCTTGTAGATGATCGCATTAAAATGCGAAGACTTCTGTTGGCAACCTGGAGGGAGATTCTTTCCCGAAAAAAACATTTTAATTGAAAATGGTCATGGCCGCGTCGACAACACTTAATATACCTCACATTTAATATCCACGTCAACATACCAGTTCATCGCCCTCCGTTTTGGTACACTTTCACCCGTGCGCAACAAGTAGGCAATCCGTATCTGTTCTGATGTATGGATGGACAGTTGACTGTGCTTCTTCAAAAGTTGGCAAAAAATCATTTCTTATCCTAGTGACGTTGTTCTTCTCCCAAGATTTTACGACGTGCTGCCTTGACACAAAGGACATGTCTGGATATTCCATTTCTGCACTCACCTAGTCGGGTTTGATCAATTCTTCCACGCTCTCTCCGGCTAGGGCCATATACAAAGAATCGGTATCCATTCCGTTTTGGACTTCGTGAGCAATGGAGCCCACTTGTTGTCCAAGAAACACTGAGTTGTTTGATCTTGTTAATAAACTGGTTGAAAAGAAATCTCTCTGTTTTGTTATTGAACTCTTATAATCCCATTTCAGCGGTTACCCATCACAAACCACGTGACCTCATGACGTCACCACACCCACTTATCCAAAGTGACCTTTGACCCCTTCTCCTATTCGTCCATTCTCTTGACCGTGATCACATGATAAAAAGGACTGGCACTAGTCTCTCATTGGTTCAAAAAGTGAGGGGGGTGGGTCTTTTTGATTCATTTTACCAGAGTGCCTCACCATACTACTAGTGTTAAAAGATGAAACCACAAAGATGGCGCGAAGAAATCGAGCGGGAAGGTACTCGAACCAGTCCCCCTCAAATCGCAAGCCCGCAATGTAGGCCAAAAAATTAATTCACGATACCGTGAAAAATAATTGTCAGCGCCAATGAAAAAATAATTCTCAATACCACAAGTAAAAAATAATTCGCATTACCAGTCAAAAATAATTTGCACTACGAGTAAAAAAATTCATTCGTAGAACCTACAAAAAATTTAACCAGACTAAATTAAAATAATTCATGCTGCTAAAAAAGATAAGCAACGACCTCAAAAAAAAATTTGTACCGCCGATGAAATACACAACAAGCTCATAAAAAGTAAAACAGTGACTGAAAAAACTGACTTGTGGGGCAATTTTATTACTACAATTTTGACCAGAACGGGCCTCCATAATTTTGAGTATTTATTATGGTCAAAGAAATTACATTTTGAAATGGAAATTTAAAATAAGTGTTATTAGAAATGTGTCATTTACTTTTGACTTCAAAAAATTATTAGAAAACGAGCTCAGATTTGTGACAGATGTAGTCCTAGAATATTTTGCCATATTAGAAGTGTAACGCGAATTGCATTTAAGTATAAACTCAAGGGTTTTCGAATAAACTTTTTCGAAAGTGATTTCTCTGTTTATTATTTTGTGTTTGTTTATTCATAACAGTAGGTCAAAGAACAGTCGCAAGGCAACTGCATAAGCATCACTTACGGCGAATAATTGCTTTCAATTTTAACTGTCGGGTCGGTTTGTGCAATTGTCGATTTTCTTGTCCTAGAAGTCTTCAATAGTAATAATCTTTTAAGCGAAGCAGTTGTCGGTTTAAGACTATTTTATCCGAAAAGCTTCCGAAAAAAAAAAGCTTTTTTGCGTTCCTCAAAGCGCCGAACCTTATATAAGCTTAGGCTTACTTCGCGTCCGCAAAACTTATGCCATAATTTAAAGCGTGTTTGGTGTTTGCTTGTTTTCAATCTTGATGGTGTAAAGTTTTGACCAGACTAATAGGGGCAGTTCATGTTATTTGTTAACTGAACATCCAAAGGCGATGCAGATTAACCAATTTACTTCAGAATAAGTTTTATTTTGTTGTTGTACACGAGCGCCGTCTCAGGTTCATTCAAGCCAACAGCCAATAATCCAAGGAGATTTGACAAGCCTTGACAGTCAGTGACAGGATATGGAAACATTGCAAAAACCAAGCAAGACAGCTCCTGAGTAAAATATGTGTTCAGTTTGATGCCCGAAAAAAAAATTAAGCTGTGCTCATGCAGCCTCTAGAATGACCTTTCGAGCTTGGTTTTACAGAACAGATCGTCAAAATATTGGAGGGCAATTCGGAACACTTTCAGGCTTTTTGAGAAACACTTTTCAAAAGCGAACGAGCCAAAGAAAGCCCCGAAATATATTTCGCAGCGAAAAAAATTTTTGAGAAACGAGCACCAGTTTATTCCTTGGCGGCTCCGCTTTTAGGCATGGCTAAATCTTTATATTATTGTGACCCTGGTATCGAAAGGGAAATGAACGATTTTTAGAAGATGACGGTTACAGGGCCGCCGGGTTTCCTCTCCTTCTATTTCTGATCTCGTTTTATCTATTCAGTCTACCAAATGTGAGGTAAGTCAACATGAATGGAAGGTCTGACTTTTCGTCCTTTATTACAGGGACATTGACTAAGACAAGGTTTTTTTGAACCAAATCAAGCACTATTTTACCACCTACAAAAACAAAAAAAAGCGATCTTGGAAGTCGATTATATTCCTTTTGGTCACCTTCTGCAAGCACAACCTTTCTAGACGACCCAACTAGAATTAGTATCTAAAAAAAAGGCTCACTTTTCCGATCGATCCGATCCTATCGAAAGCAATTTAGGGAATTTTTTCTTAAACCACTGCTATTTTAGCAATAGTAATAAAAAACAACTTTCGTCGACTTCAACAGTTATTAATTAAGTTTCGAAAATTTTCCTAGTGTGTTTCTTTGTGTTGAATAAGCCAACAGTTCGGTTGATTCTGTTCGGTGAACTTGTCAGTATACCCCCAAAGTCTCAAAACTAGAATATGTACTGGAATAAATCTTTGTCATTAAGATAGGAGAACTTTTTTTCAAGCTTTAACATTCTACCCTCCTTCAATAAGATTATTGTTAAGAATGCAAAAACATATATTTTTATGATTCCTAGTGCAACTGAAAGCTTTTACGTACATTATAGTACATTTAATAACACTGTGCATCTCTATACCACTTGTTTTATTACCTTACCTGACAAAGTCGCAGTAGAGGACCTGTTCCAACCCGTCGGGTTCTTTGCCTCGCACCAGTACTCTCCTTGGTCGTCCAGGCTGACGGATCCAAAAGATAACATGGAATGACCCTTGATTCCTCTTAGGGAAGAACGTAGTAGGCGGTGGCCATTCTTAAACCACGTGATAACTGGGAGGGGAATCCCTGACGCTTGGCAGGTCAGATTGGCTCTACTTCCGAAAAGAATCTTTAGCTGTTTTGGTGGATGGGTATTGATTCGCGGTGGTAATGGTTCTGTAGTAAGATAGTATATTTGAAAACTCTAGGCAGTGTGAATTAGGAAAATTTCATGCTATATTTTTTTTAGCGAGAAGTAAGAAGTAGTAAAATTGATATTTCAGTGGAAGTGTTTGATTTTTGCAGGGCTTTCACTTGTTGCCAAGTGATGTTTTCCTGTAAGCTTAGTGGCCATCATGTTCGTTGAATGAGAAGAAGGAAAAACAAAAAACAAGCAACAAACAAACAAACAAACAAACAAACAAAAAACAAAACAAAACGAAAGACATATGGCCACCCGGCATAGTATCTAAGAACTAGGGAGCAGACTCTGCGAGCACAGATAAATCTGTGATTTGTGTCGGTGATTTGTATTATGTTTCAACTCTCTTGAAAGATCGAGTTAGTGGCAGCCTATTCTACTTATTCACTTATTAATAAGTGGGTGCATTGGAGCTTACTTCTAAAATCCAAGTTTAATGTGCCCTCTGTACAGGTCATCTGATTGTGAGCCCAGCAGGTGTAATTACCAGAATCCTTCCGTGTGGCATTTTGGATCGACAATGTGCACACTTTTCTGTCCTCGTTATCCACACGTCCGTCACGACCTCCACATTCTCTTATATGAGAACCAATATTGTTGAAGTAATATCGTATCCAATACGGTTGGCCATAGTAAGGATCTCCAAAATTTTGTTTTGAAGCGTTGCTGGTACAAATGATAGTGACATTGAAGCCAATGGGAAGGACGTGTTCATCCGGGAATTCCAGAGTGTTTATTTCCAAAGTTGGTGCAACCAAAACTGCCAATGATAAGAAAGATAAAAATCACCACTGGTCAGGCTATTTTGACAGTTCTCGTCACGTGGCTATCAGCGGACTGTTAATGAATGAATGGGTGAATGAATGAGTAAATGGATAAATGAATGGTGGGTGGATGGATAGATGGTTGGATGGATGAAGGTAAGCATTAAGCTGGGTGGGTGCTGGCAAGCTGGGTGCTGGCTGGCTGGTTAAATGGTTGTAGTCATTTGATGAATGGACGGTGGACGGATGGATGAATGGAAGGATGCCTGGGCCCGTTTGTTCATAAACCGGTTAACACTAATCTGGGATTACAGTTTAACCAAGGTTCCTGTTTGTCTTATTCAAAAGAGATTTTAAAAAAGATTCCAAGTGGCCGTTTGAAAGCAACCGAAGACAAAATGTAGAGCAAGAGAGAGTAAGAGCAATCCGTATCATTTGGCTTCAAAACTGGCTTCAAAGTTTACGCTAAACCTGGGTTAGCTTAATTCTGCTTTGAACAACCGGGCCCTAGCTGGTTTCACGAATAGTGGATGCGTTACTGGAAGGGGGGTAGATTGATGACATCAACAACCAAAAGATGTTTGTCAGGTACGGAAGAAAGATTCTTCCGAACTGAAGGTTACAGAATCCCACTTAAAAAATAAATAAAATAAAACAAAATAAAAATGTTAAGTCCATATCGTGAAATCATTGCCGAATGTCCTCACTGATCGTACCTGAGAAATTTTAACTTTCAAGTGAGAATTAAACAGATTCTCGATTCGTAAGCAGGTTTTGTAGGCATGGTATAACTTCAAATTATGTTCAGTAGTCAAGCGTTAGCCCTATTTAAAGCTTTATATTGGTCTCTTCTGCAACATAATAAATGCTGATAAATTCTGATAAAAAGCTTAAGGAAGAATTTAGCACACCCAGTCGGATCCTCGATTTACGTGAATTAAAAAGATTTCTGAATAATATACAACTATAATTAACAGCTAAGGGTTAGCTCTAGTTAAAGCTGTACAGTCTATTCAAAACTCGACAAAAAATTGATAAATGTTAAGAAAGAGAAAGAGTCCATGATTGATAGAGAGTAGAGCGCTGATCATGAGTGGAGATGAAAGTGAACACACTGATACAAACAGGACAGAAGACCTTCACTGGATAAACACAGAAAAGTAATGAAACGTAATGGACCGGAATGAACCGGGATGACCCAGAATGTAGAGGGACCCTGATGAAAATCTTGGATCTTTGAAGATCATCATAAAGACCCTTGAAGATCTTGAGGGATATCCTTAAGGATATTCATCTATAATCCTCAAAGATCTTCAAGGAACTTGGGCAATCTTTCAAAGACTGAGGTTCCTGCAACGATCCTTGAGGCTCCTGCAACGATCCTTTCAGGAACCTGCAACGATCCTTGAGGTACTGCAGAGAACCTTAAGGTCCTTGCAAAGATCATCAAGTACCCTTATGCAGGATCTTGAGAGCTGAGGATCCTACCAAACTTGATTAGGATTTTGCCATTTAGGATCCTGGCTAGGATCTTAGAAAATCATGTAGCATCTTAGTTAGATTTCTACCAGGGAATATAATAACACTGGAATGAAACGCAACGGAACGGAACGGTGTCAATCACGTTCATTCCAGCATACATTCCTTTTTCATTCCAGTCATGACCCGATTCATTCCGATGTTTGGTAACAACACTTTGGAATTCTCTTTCTCAGCTCCTTTGCTGGTGAAAGACTGTTAATCGTGGAAATATCCAACACGGTCCACTGGAACATTATCGTCATTATTACAAGCACGCTTGCCTCCCTTCCTGCATTCTTGTACATTTACTGTTCCAACTCGGACTCCACCAGCAAAGTCATTCGCACGACATTTATATTCCAGAAGCTCGTACGCTCTAATACTGTAATTTCCTGGTTTGTTTGGAACCTTGACTTTTGTTGTTACACAGTATGGCTTGCAGTCAAGAGCAGCACCCGCGTTAATGTGGGCAGCGCAAGTACTTGAACCAGCCATGGCATGAAAATATACTTTACGTAGACACCCAGGGCAGTAGAGGTTCTGTCTGCAGTATTTGTAACACCCTGCTACCAAGATTGTGCCTCCCGGAGAGGCAGTAAAGATACGCTGTCCTGCAATCCAGAAGAGTGGATTTCCAACACGGATTGTTCCAACTACCACTCCTTTTGCGTTGTTAGGTATCGTACCACATCTATAAGCTAGCAAACTGTGTGCCGTTATTCTGGAAAATCCATATTTCATGGGAACTCTGGCTTTAACAGCGAAATTATACTTCCAACAGTTCCTAAGCTTGCTAGGATCTTTGCCACCAGAGCACTTGGCCAGTTTACCAAATTTTAAATACATCACGCGCATGCAACGCGGACAGTAGGTTGGATTGCAGAACTCGTAAGCGCCCTTTAGTGTTATTTCTGCTCCTGGGAATTCGTAGAAGTTTTTTGTGTATAATGTGAAATATTCACCTGGACGAAGCGTCTCGGAGACAGCATTGCTTATCCACAGCGCGAGTAGAACGAAGAGCGGCATCTTTGTGTCGTTTATTTTTGTTGAAACCTTTATATACCTAACAAATCGCCTCTTTTAACGAGAATAATACTTATAAATAAAAATCTAGGAATGTTGGATAAAAGGATAATTACAAATAATTTATAATAATTATTTGTTATGTCATTAAAGATGTGTTTATTGTTTATCGTGGTGTAAGGTAGGCAAGATGTTTGTCTCACGACGGAATCGCTTTGAGATGTTGATCGCGATCAACAACTCAAACTCGTTCAAACTTCGTTCAAACTCGTTCAAACTAGTTCTCAATTCGTTCATCTTGCCAATAATTTATTACTTTCATCGCGTAAATAACACTGTGCTTTTAATGCTAATCCAATGTGCTTTTAATGCTAATACCAGAAAGCTAAAAAACGTATTACAAAAAGCTAAAAACTACAACATAGAAGAACGAGATAATATTTCCAACATAACAATTTTTTAAAATTGGTTCCCCCGCCGAAGGCAGAATACTCTAGTTTTTTTTTTTAATATGCCGGTGATTTACAATGCCTTTAGTCGCGATCCGTCTAATTGTGAGCGTCAGTTTTCTCTAAGGCTTCCAGGTTCTAGTTCAAGTTATTATACTATACGTACCTTTATGCTGCGATTTAACTGAGACACAGGCAGCACCTGTTGCGTCGTGGAAGATAAGAACTAAACCGATAATAAACAGCATAATACAGTATGTTCCGCAACTTGTGTTACGCACCTAAAATAAGATAAAATGAATTAAGGAATGAAGTACAAAATAACAATTCGCCTTCTGTTAAAGACCACTGGGTTGCCCTCAATTAATTTTTTTAAACTTAAATGATCATGTTATGAATATGATGCATTTAATTTGTTTATTCACCGTCTTGGGATACAATACGAACTCCTGAATTTTTATGGAAACATTTAACTGAATGTCAATTTGCTTACATGTAAGTACTATTTCTTGCATGTATAAGCTGAAATTTAACCAGTATAAATTTTACAAGAATATGAAATAAAACAAAATTTCGCCTTTTGCTTTGCCAAAAACGTGGTAGCACTGAATGTGCTATTACACACATGAGCTATAGCAAACATTGAAAACGACATTTTATTTAATGATGAATAAAGACATCAACATTGGCATTCCCTATTCGTTTTTCGGCTTGAATATAACGAAAAGAGATGTATAAACATAGGCACGCAATGCGCGCAGAGCCAATGACGTTTTATTTTTTCACAATATGGTGAAATTTATCCTGACAACCTATGGGACTTTACACCTCCGGTAAGTCCCACCCTAACCCCTCAGCTCCCCCCCCCCCCCCCACCACCATCAAAAAGATCTTGTGGTTATCCACTATAAAAGCGTGACTAAGCGGAGTAAAAAAAACCGAAGAAAGCTCTTTGTTTCACGGTTCTTCAAAGAACACAGACAAAAACAAGGAAACTTAAACTTAAACTCACCGTCGAAAAATATTGCATACATAATTTAGGCAAAGATCAGTGGAAAGTTAACAATTTTACTTCAGAAATAAATGCAAGTTGCAGTTGAACCTTTTAATTTCTTACTTCTACCGGCGAATATCCAATACTTTTCAGTGCTCATAAACGGTCAACTTTCTAAAGGGTGCCGTTTTGACGCTCTGCGTGATTTGCGTGACACGCGACTGGCTTTACTTTGTTTAATTTGTAAGGTTTGAGACGTTTCAGTCAACCACTTACGTTCTTAGTACATTGTATTGTCAAAACAGGAGTCTGCCATCAAACGGCGTTTCTTGTATCCACAATATTTTCGTTCGAAATCGGTTTGAACTTGCGTTTATAAACACGACTGAAATAGTTTTGCAACTATATTTATTTCCCCTGTTAATTGAAGTTGCTTGCTTTGTAATCAAGTCGGCTATAATAATTTTCGTCTTTTTGCTTCAGAAATCGACCAAAGTATGTTTACATTTGTAACTTTCCCACGGTACAAAGTTATTTTTAGCTCACGTGTTTATTTTGAGTCTCAACCTACAGCCGAATAAATTTCGTTTGCTTTGCCTTCGAACAGTACGAAAATGTTCAAATTCAGCTCGCTTTCCAGTGGATCCAACAGGTCTCTATTAGAATGCTTTGTCACATATCTGTTGTTGTTAATCTTTCGGTACTGTTTCGGTCGGTTCGAGATGTTTTAAGTGTAGCGTTACAGTCCTTATAAGGCTGAAATTACAGCTGTCAACTATGCAAATTTGCTCAACACACGCACCTTCTAAGATAACAAATTTCCCTCCTTTCTTAAGCTGCAACTGTAAAGAGGCACCACTTTCGGTGAAGGTTTGTGTTTCTAACTGAAAAATCCGACACAAAAATTGTATCAGTTTTTTAATTTAGTTATTATTTTTATAAATTTATTCTTCTTGCCTTTGTCTTTTCTCCGCCGCAATGGTGAGTTAATTTGATGTGGTTTTACTTTTGTTCAGTTTTTCTGCAAATCCAGTTCTTTGTCACAGATCTGGTAACTCTTACTGGTTACTATGTGGCTTAATCCATTTTTTTTTAATTCAGAAGGAGGCCAAGAAACCAACACGGTAGAAAATCACATGACAAAATTGGCGGGAAAGTACTACCGTTAGCCCTTATTTTAAATTTTGTTTGTTTGTTTGTTCGTTTGTTTTTTTATACCTTTGTTTATTCATCTGATTATTAGAAGTGCAAGTACAATATGGTGTTCATTAATAGTATTCAACTCCGGATTTTAAGGCATTTTTATTTATTATTTTTGTTCAGGCTCTCGTTACAACTGCGAGGGCACTCCACGTACTGATTAATTGATTCATCGGTAGGCCATCATTGACAGTAAACAGTTAATATATTTATTAACCGGCCGTCGCCATGATGGCGACCGCCGGTTTATAAAATGGACACGGCTTTTCCTGAAAGGAAGTTGGCTTAACATACGAAGAAAGTGCTGTAAAGCTTGTGGTACGGGTACTCAAGAGCGGTACTGTCTTATATAAGACCCATGCGCACATACGTCTTCTGAATGTTACCTTCCTATGTTTTTGTCTTTTAATTTACAGTATTTAAGATATGAACGGCGAAGGGTTGTTAAGTTTGGGTTTTTTGTATTTGTCTTGTATAACGCATGCGCAATTGAGTAAAGGAGCTAATAGGATTGAATGCGAAATTGGCTGTGTTGTCTGATCTAGTTAGTGGTTATGGTGAAAATTTTTTTAGCGCAGGAGTTTTTTTATTGGGATTGACATTTCGAGGGGTGTAAAAATGTGGGAGTCAGAAGGATTTGTGAATGTCGGGAGCATATCACGCTTCTGTGAATGTGATTTGCTTTGAAAGTTGCGTTTTGTATAGGAGCGGTGTAATATTGTGCTGCGTGAGAGGCGGTTTCCCTTAGCGTTTTATGGGGGGGGGGGGGTGGTTTGCGAAGTGGATTGTAAGGTTTCTGATTGGCTAACTTGTATTTCGCAGCGGACAAAAAGGACAGTTGCGTTTTGCCGGCGTGGGCTAGGAAGAGAAGGAATTGGTACTACTTGATGATGCAATATTAGTTGATTGCACCATCAGTACATGATAGTTCTTGTGAACGGAGAGAGATGAGTATTTATTTGAGGTGAGAAGTTGATACGAAGGAATCGTCATTAATAAGGAAATCAATTAGTAAGGCAGGTGTTACGAGTCTTTTTGCATTGAAAGAAAGAGAATATCTGAATATTATCGACGGATTTGTGTAGTTTGCGTGTGGTGTTCGCTAAAGGCTACGAGCAGTCTCTCTTTCCGTTCAGAGATAGTGAAGGAAAAAAAAAAACAAGCGAGTGAGCGCAAAATCGATTGCGGCTCGACAGGCGCTTTAGCTTTCAAGGACGTGGGCGACTTTCGTCCTCGCTCGCTTGTTTAGTTTTGCAAGGGGATTCCCGGGTTAGCAAACCGGATTTAAACATGACGTCATGAGATATGCCTTGACGTGCTACATAATCTGACGATCTGCCCGAGCTCCTGTTTATCAAACGTTATATTTTGATTCTACTGCTATGTTCACTGTTTGTATTTAAGGTCTAGGCACAACAGTAAATACTTCGTTGTCCCGGTGTGAGCATTCTCAGTTGTGGACGAATTTATATCGACATTCAACGTTTGAGTGAATTTGCGTTTTTCAGCACAAATAAAAGCGATAAGAAAGATAAGCTGAGTCATCAGAGTTTAAACATTACGTCATCCAATAAAGCTATAGTCAAAATATTGTGTCACACAATCACACTTTTCGTCACGCCGGTTCGTATAAATAGAGGATCGCGCTAACATTTGTGAAACCTAGGGGTGGGGAGGGTCAGAATGGCCGGTTATAATGGCCAATGGGCTTTCTTGTTCACTTTAACTCTAGGTGGCGATGTGTATTTTACTGACCAATTTTCCTTCGCTAATCTTTCCGTTAATTCGCGTGCGGAATTCGTGACATCGCGATCGAGCAACTGTTATTCTTTGCCCATCGAGGCACTTTGAAGTACCATACATGTAGCTGTGCATCGGTATTGTCCAGTATTAGACTAAAACGAAGGAGCCAACGATTGGCAAATATAAGCAACGTCCATGAATAGTATTTTACGTTTTGTCAGGGATTAAACGAATATGCTCAAGTTAACCATGAATTTCTTTGGATAGGTGAAATCTTGCCACTCAGACTACGATGGTTGCTTTTATCCAGTATTTAATTCCCTTTATATTAAGCAAACCCATGTTTTATAAAGTCAGTACCGCACTGTTAACAACCAAAGCAAAATCACTCCCATGAGTGCCTAAGGACAGTTGGATGAAAAACGTCAAAATTTAATGGAAACGTTTAAAGATGGGTGACTTCTGCACCGCTGCACGAAAGCCTTCCCAAGAGCTTTTCTTTGACTGATCACGAGGACTCAGTATGTAATAACACCACAATACACGAGACACGGTTAAAAATGCCTCTGGCAATCAAGAGAGGTACATAAAATTTTTATCCTTTAACAGAGAGTTCTAGAAAATGTCATCAAAGTATCACTCCATGTCTTCATAATTGAACTGGCTGAGTTGAAGACCGATTTATGCCGTAGCTAATACACGACCTTGCTTGACAAAGAAGCGGATAAAACTTACCTTAATAGATGTCTTATTTCATCCATATTCTTGTTGTATTGTGATCTATTCATTTACATTCTACTTTTCGCGTGATCACTTGACGTTGCTGCCGTGAACTACTGATGCAATAGTGCGTAGCTAATGTAGGCGATCACTTTTGCATGACATTTAATTTTTACCATTTCCGGTCTTAAAACTTCCTGTGCATACCTCGATGCCATACAAGTTCAGAAAATGGACTAAATAAGGAAAAAAAATCTAAAGAAACTGACATAAAAGCAGAATAAATTTACACCTCATGAATTATTGCCTCGTTTCAAACTTCTTTCAGTTCCTTTGTAACAATCAAGCTTTGACCAGAAATTTCAGTTTGAAGACGAAATCGGCCCAATACATCTAGTAGTTGCTGATAGTTTTCACTGAATTTTAATACGATTAGTTACTGTATTTCCCCTGTTTTTAACTGAAAATAAGGGTGTGTAGTATATTTCGTGTCTTTTAAATGAGCTACTCAGCGCACAGTCCAAACTGACAAAGAAAGGAAATTTCGTTTGGCAATACCGTACAAGCTCTTTTAAGCCCTGTGGAGGGCTTATTTAATTATGGGCCTCGTATAAACAGCACAACAAACAGTACCAAAAGCTACAATCCCACGTTATATTAGCTTTTCACCACGGAAGGGAGTTACTTCCTGAAAACATGGGAGGGGATGTGCGGCGCACTCCTTGGAAACGTTACCCTATTTCAGACCAAACTACTGTAGCTATTTTAGATATGACCCAGAATTCAATACCCCATTTCAGACCTGCTCAGGAACCGCTTTGGTTTGTGTAGAGATTTGAGCACGGCTTCAAATTTCTGATATTAATCAAAAACACGCCTCTCCGAAAGAAAATAATAAAAAAGTAGCTTCTTTTAAAAAACCATACCCAATTCCCGACCAGATCTAACAAACCTTAGCCTATTTCAGACTAAAACGGCTCAAAAACCATAACTTTCGGGGCGGGACATACCAATCTAGCTTATATGAGGGAGTGCCCCCTGCGGGCATTTTACCCACCGATTCAAAACGGAATCAGTTGTACGCAATAACACTATGGCTTTTGGCTTTTGTTTGAATGTTCACACTTAAGGATTGGTCACGATTGCATCCACAGACCCAAAAGTTGGAATCCAACATGCAAAGCACATAATTAACGGCATTACATGAAAATTGTTGCTCCTTTGAATGGTCTCAGGTGAGAATTTAACCCAAAACCCTGGGAATAATCATAAATAAACTGAATTGTATTACCTAAAATTGAATTCCTGTTTACATTCTGTTCAATCACGTTCTCAGTTTCCGAGAAGCTGATGCCCTTTAGGACGGGGAAGTTAAAGCGGTTTAGCTTGAGTCCTGTCGTCATATTAATTAAAATCCGGCTTGAAAATATATTCCGCGATCTAGAAGCAATTCAAGGTTACTGAAGTTTAGCT
Source organism: Siderastrea siderea (assembly GCA_964030785.1). Taxonomy (NCBI): domain Eukaryota; kingdom Metazoa; phylum Cnidaria; class Anthozoa; order Scleractinia; family Rhizangiidae; genus Siderastrea; species Siderastrea siderea. The sequence goes on from OZ034973.1 coordinate 7,479,197, forward strand.
ATGAGGGAATTGTGTAACCCTAAAGCATTGAGCACCCTGTGAATGTTGATACTGTTCGGCTAGTATCACCAACTTTTGATTTAGGTCCATGATAGAGTTCTTGGCTATCGACGAAAGAAGTGGATAAGACGCTTGACAAAAATAGTGCTTAGTACGTCTATTTTCTCACTACGACTTCAAGGGCGTTGGTAGTAAGAGGGTAATAAATTTCTTAGCACTCTCCCTATTCAATGTTGTACCGCAGAAAAGCTCGACCTCTGTGGAACAAAAACAACATTGTTTGGGGGAAGGGACGGGGATATGAAACATAGAGAGGGCATTAATCGGTAAGCGCTAAGTGTAGATTTTATTTTAAACTAGATTTGCTATAGGCTACCAAAACTGGTAACAATTCTACTTAGTAACAAAGGACACTTGATCAAAATTCTGTGGCTTTGGACAAATGCAGATTTCAGCCCTTGAACCCACCAAGACACGGTTTCCAACATAAAAAAGGTAGGTAGGTAGGGTAGGTACGTAGGTAGGTAGGTAGGTAGGTAGGTAGGTAGGTGGGTAGGTAGGTAGGTAGGTACGTAGGTAGGTAGGTACGTAGGTAGGTAGGCAGGTAGGTAGGTAGGTAGGTAGGCAGGTACGTAGGTAGGTAGGTAGGGTAGGTACGTAGGTAGGTAGGTGGGTAGGTAGGTAGGTAGGTCGGTAGGTAGGTAGGTAGGTAGGCAGGTAGGTAGGTAGGTAGGTAGGTAGGTAGGTAGGTAGGGTAGGTAGGTAGGTAGGTAGGTAGGTAGGTACGTAGGTAGGTAGGTACGTAGGTAGGTAGGTACGTAGGTAGGTGGGTAAGTAAACTTTATTTATACACGGTAAAGCCTCGAGTAAATTGGGTGTATGGGGCGGGGGAGGGAAGGGGTCCAAATGACAACTTCAAAGTAAAAAAGTGATGCTCGACCAGCTTTATATTAGCTTTATATATTTGTCGATAAGATTTGACTCCTGGTACACTTGTATTTGGCCTATTGATCATCAGCATCATCATCATGACGTCATCATCATCATCATCATCATCATCTATTGAACATCACACATGTTGGGAAGTGGTTTGGAACTCTGGATCGCTCCCTCCCCCCACCCATAGATCCGTCTAGAGGACATGCATGTTTTGGATTCAGCATAGATGGTTGAAATAGAATAGCCTTTAACTGACTGGCCAAATAATTGTTACGTCTGTCTGCTAGCAGGCTGAGAAACGAATATTCTCTTTAACTGAATGGTGAGGTCTCATCATAAAAAACCAGTTCATCTCTTGTATGAAATGTTTGCATGTTCGCATATGTTCACTGGTCGTAGTTGAGAAATATTAACTTTCAAACGCAAATTCAACTGTCATTCATTCAGGCCCTCAATTTGAAAGGATTTCTGAGAACTACATAACTTTAAACTGTATTAGAATTTAGCATTAGCACTATTTAACGCTATATATTGATCATGCCGTACCCTTATGTTATCTGTTCTTATCACAAGAACGCTTCTGTGGACAAAACATTCTTAACTCCTATACTAGACGTATCTTTTATCTTTTAGTTATAAATGGAACGGACGGTGTAATCTTCGGGTGTACGTTGTTAATTTAGTGGACTAGGGGCATTATATGAGTAGTTTCCTTTCTTTTCTTTTAACCAAAAGGCGACAGAAATTCAATTAAATTAAATTTAATGCAAACGATTAGAGATGAGTGACTTCCACCACCGCTGCACGAAAGCCTTCCGAAGAGCTTTTCTTTGACTGGTCAAGTCCAATAACACCACAACACACGAAACATGGTTTGACTCTGGCAATCAAGAAGGTACATAAAATGTTCATCATTTAACAGAGAGTTCTAAAATGCCGCCGTCGAAATATCAACAGGTCATCAAAATCGAACTGGGTGACTTGAAGGCCGAGGAAACAAATTGGAAATAAAAGCGGAAGTCGTACAGTCGTTTATGCCACAGCTAATATACTAACCAACCTTGCTTGATAAAGAAGCGGATAAAACCTACCTAATTGATGTCTTATTTTATCCATATTCTTGTTGTATTGTGACCTGTTCATTTACATTCTATTTTTCTCGTGATCGTTCGACGTTGCTGCCGTGAACTAGGAGACAGCTGCAATAGCGCGTAGTTAATGCACGCGATTACCTTCGTATGACATTTAATTGTCTTTTCCGGTCTTAAAACTTCCTGTGGCAACTTCGATGCCACACGAGTCCGTAAACTCGCCACAAAATGGACCAACTAGGGGAAGAGAAAAAAAAGTCGAAAAAAAATTAAAGCAGAATAAATAAACACCTCATGAATTATTGCCTCGTTTCATACTTCTTTATTCTTTCTTAACAACCAAGCTTCGACCGGAAATTTTTGACGACGAAATCGCTCCAATACATCTAGTGGTTGCTAATATTTTTCACTGAAATTTTAATATGGTTAGTTAATGTATTTCCGCTGTTTTTAACCGAAAATAAGGCTATGGAGTATATTTCGTGTTTTTTAAATGAGCTACTCAGCGCTTTGTCCAAACTGACAAAGCAGGAAAATATAATTATGGAGAAACGAACTTTTTATTGATGGTTATTTCACACTTTATTTATTTATATCACACTTGACAGGACAACAGGAACACGCAGTTACTGTTCGGTAGTTCGAAAGTTGGAAAAACTTGTACATCATATCATAATAAACAGTACCACAGTAAAGCACTATTGCTCAAAAGCTACAATTTAACCAGTCCCACGTTAGCATTTCACCAGGGGATGGGCTACCCACTCCTTGGAAACTAATTGCCCTATTTCAGACCAAACTACATGATTTTCCCTACCCTATTTTAGACCTGATCCAAAATTCAATACCCTATTTCAGACCTGCCCAGTTGTGTAGACATTTAACAACGGCTTCAAATTTCTGATATTAATCAAAACACACTTCTCCGGAAGAAAATAATAAAAAAGGAGGTTCTTATAAAAACCATACCTAATTCCCAACCAGATCGCGCAAACCCTAGCTCAGATGAGAATTTAACCCAAAACCCTGGGAATAATCATAAATAAACTGAATTGTATTACCTAAAATTGAATTCCTGTTTACATTCTGTTCAATCACGTTCTCAGTTTCCGAGAAGCTGATGCCCTTTAGGACGGGGAAGTTAAAGCGGTTTAGCTTGAGTCCTGTCGTCATATTAATTAAAATCCGGCTTGAAAATATATTCCGCGATCTAGAAGCAATTCAAGGTTACTGAAGTTTAGCTATGAGGGAATTGTGTAACCCTAAAGCATTGAGCACCCTGTGAATGTTGATACTGTTCGGCTAGTATCACCAACTTTTGATTTAGGTCACCATGATAGAGTTCTTGGCTATCGACGAAAGAAGTGGATAAGACACTTGACAAAAATAGTGCTTAGTACGTCTATTTTCTTACTACGACTTCAAGGGCGTTGGTAGTAAAAGGGTAATAAATTTCTTAGCACTCTCCCTATTCAATGTTGTACCGCAGAAAAGCTCGACCTCTGTGGAACAAAAACAACATTGTTTGGGGGAAGGGACGGGGATATGAAACATAGAGAGGGCATTAATCGGTAAGCGCTAAGTGTAGATTTTATTTTAAACTAGATTTGCTATAGGCTACCAAAACTGGTAACAATTCTACTTAGTAACAAAGGACACTTGATCAAAATTCTGTGGCTTTGGACAAATGCAGATTTCAGATCTTGAACCCACCAAGACACGGTTTCCAACATAAAAAAGGTAGGTAGGGTAGGTACGTACGTAGGTAGGTAGGTAGGTAGGTAGGTAGGTAGGTAGGTGGGTAGGTAGGGTAGGTACGTACGTATGTAGGTAGGGTAGGTAGGTAGGGTAGGTAGGTAGGGTAGGTACGTAGGTAGGTAGGTAGGTAGGTAGGGTAGATACGTAGGTAGGTAGGTAGGTAGGTAGGGTAGGTTGGTAGGTAGGTAGGTAGGGTAGGTACGTAGGTAGGTAGGTAGGTAGGTAGGGTAGGTAGGTAGGTAGGTAGGTAGGTAGGGTAGGTACGTAGGTAGGGTAGGTAGGTAGGGTAGGTAGGTAGGTAGGTAGGTAGGGTAGGTACGTAGGTAGGTAGGTAGGTAGGTAGGTAGGTAGGTAGGTAGGGTAGGTAGGTAGGTAGGTAGGTACGTAGGTAGGTAGGTAGGTAGGTAGGTAGGTAGGGTAGGTAGGTAGGTAGGTAGGTAGGTACGTAGGTACGTAGGTAGGTAGGTAGGTAGGTAGGTAGGTAGGTAGGGTAGGTACGTAGGTAGGTAGGGTAGGTAGGTAGGTAGGTAAGGTAGGTACGTAGGTAGGGTAGGTACGTAGGTAGGTAGGTAGGTAGGTAGGTAGGTAGGTAGGGTAGGTAGGTAGGTAGGTAGGTAGGTACGTAGGTACGTAGGTAGGTAGGTAGGTAGGTAGGTAGGTAGGTAGGGTAGGTACGTAGGTAGGTAGGGTAGGTAGGTAGGTAGGTAGGTAGGGTAGGTACGTAGGTAGGTAGGTAGGTAGGTAGGTAGGGTAGGTAGGTAGGTAGGTAGGTAGGTACGTAGGTAGGTAGGTAGGTAGGTAGGTAGGTAGGTAGGTAGGTAGGGTAGGTACGTAGGTAGGTAGGTAGGTAGTTAGGTAGGTAGGTAGGGTAGGTAGGTAGGTAGGTACGTAGGTAGGTAGGTAGGTACGTAGGTAGGTACGTAGGTAGGTAGGTAGGTAGATAGGTATGTAGGGTAGGTAGGTAGGTAGGTAGGTAGGTAGGGTAGGTACTTAGGTAGGTAGGTAGATAGGTAGGTAGGTAGGTAGGTAGGGTAGGTACGTAGGTAGGTAGGTTGGTAGGTACGTAGGTAGGTAGGGTAGGTAGGTAGGTAGGTAGGTAGGTACGTAGGTAGGTAGGTGGTTAGGTAGGTAGGTAGGTAGGGTAGGTACGTAGGTAGGTAGGTAGGTAGGTAGGTAGGTAGGTACGTAGGTAGGTAAGTTGGTGGGTAAGTAAACTTTATTTATACACGGTAAAGCCTCGAGTAAATTGGGTGTATGGGGCGGGGGAGGGAAGGGGTCCAAATGACAACTTCAAGGTAAAAAAGTGATGCTCGACCAGCTTTATATTAGCTTTATATATTTGTCGATAAGATTTGACTCCTGGTACACTTGTATTTGGCCTATTGATCATCAGCATCATCATCATGACGTCATCATCATCATCATCATCATCATCTATTGAACATCACACATGTTGGGAAGTGGTTTGGAACTCTGGATCGCTCCCTCCCCCCACCCATAGATCCGTCTAGAGGACATGCATGTTTTGGATTCAGCATAGATGGTTGAAATAGAATAGCCTTTAACTGACTTGCCAAATAATTGTTACGTCTGTCTGCTAGCAGGCTGAGAAACGAATATTCTCTTTAACTGAATGGTGAGGTCTCATCATAAAAAACCAGTTCATCTCTTGTATGAAATGTTTGCATGTTCGCATATGTTCACTGGTCGTAGTTGAGAAATATTAACTTTCAAACGCAAATTCAACTGTCATTCATTCAGGCCCTCAATTTGAAAGGATTTCTGAGAACTACATAACTTTAAACTGTATTAGAATTTAGCATTAGCACTATTTAACGCTATATATTGATCATGCCGTACCCTTATGTTATCTGTTCTTACCACGAGAACGCTTCTGTGGACAAAACATTCTTAACTCCTATACTAGACGTATCTTTTATCTTTTAGTTATAAATGGAACGGACGGTGTAATCTTCGGGTGTACGTTGTTAATTTAGTGTGACTAGGGGCATTATATGAGGAGTTTCCTTTCTTTTCTTTTAACCAAAAGGCGACAGAAATTCAATTAAATTAAATTTAATGCAAACGATTAGAGATGAGTGACTTCCACCACCGCTGCACGAAAGCCTTCCGAAGAGCTTTTCTTTGACTGGTCAAGTCCAATAACACCACAACACACGAAACATGGTTTGACTCTGGCAATCAAGAAGGTACATAAAATGTTCATCATTTAACAGAGAGTTCTAAAATGCCGCCGTCGAAATATCAACAGGTCATCAAAATCGAACTGGGTGACTTGAAGGCCGAGGAAACAAATTGGAAATAAAAGCGGAAGTCGTACAGTCGTTTATGCCACAGCTAATATACTAACCAACCTTGCTTGATAAAGAAGCGGATAAAACCTACCTAATTGATGTCTTATTTTATCCATATTCTTGTTGTATTGTGACCTGTTCATTTACATTCTATTTTTCTCGTGATCGTTCGACGTTGCTGCCGTGAACTAGGAGACAGCTGCAATAGCGCGTAGTTAATGCACGCGATTACCTTCGTATGACATTTAATTGTCTTTTCCGGTCTTAAAACTTCCTGTGGCAACTTCGATGCCACACGAGTCCGTAAACTCGCCACAAAATGGACCAACTAGGGGAAGAGAAAAAAAAGTCGAAAAAAAATTAAAGCAGAATAAACAAACACCTCATGAATTATTGCCTCGTTTCATACTTCTTTATTCTTTCTTAACAACCAAGCTTCGACCGGAAATTTTTGACGACGAAATCGCTCCAATACATCTAGTGGTTGCTAATATTTTTCACTGAAATTTTAATATGGTTAGTTAATGTATTTCCGCTGTTTTTAACCGAAAATAAGGCTATGGAGTATATTTCGTGTTTTTTAAATGAGCTACTCAGCGCTTTGTCCAAACTGACAAAGCAGGAAAATATAATTATGGAGAAACGAACTTTTTATTGATGGTTATTTCACACTTTATTTATTTATATCACACTTGACAGGACAACAGGAACACGCAGTTACTGTTCGGTAGTTCGAAAGTTGGAAAAACTTGTACATCATATCATAATAAACAGTACCACAGTAAAGCACTATTGCTCAAAAGCTACAATTTAACCAGTCCCACGTTAGCATTTCACCAGGGGATGGGCTACCCACTCCTTGGAAACTAATTGCCCTATTTCAGACCAAACTACATGATTTTCCCTACCCTATTTTAGACCTGATCCAAAATTCAATACCCTATTTCAGACCTGCCCAGTTGTGTAGACATTTAACAACGGCTTCAAATTTCTGATATTAATCAAAACACACTTCTCCGGAAGAAAATAATAAAAAAGGAGGTTCTTATAAAAACCATACCTAATTCCCAACCAGATCGCGCAAACCCTAGCTCAGATGAGAATTTAACCCAAAACCCTGGAAATAATCATAAATAAACTGAATTGTATTACCTAAAATTGAATTCCTGTTTACATTCTGTTCAATCACGTTCTCAGTTTCCGAGAAGCTGATGCCCTTTAGGACGGGGAAGTTAAAGCGGTTTAGCTTGAGTCCTGTCGTCATATTAATTAAAATCCGGCTTGAAAATATATTCCGCGATCTAGAAGCAATTCAAGGTTACTGAAGTTTAGCTATGAGGGAATTGTGTAACCCTAAAGCATTGAGCACCCTGTGAATGTTGATACTGTTCGGCTAGTATCACCAACTTTTGATTTAGGTCACCATGATAGAGTTCTTGGCTATCGACGAAAGAAGTGGATAAGACACTTGACAAAAATAGTGCTTAGTACGTCTATTTTCTTACTACGACTTCAAGGGCGTTGGTAGTAAAAGGGTAATAAATTTCTTAGCACTCTCCCTATTCAATGTTGTACCGCAGAAAAGCTCGACCTCTGTGGAACAAAAACAACATTGTTTGGGGGAAGGGACGGGGATATGAAACATAGAGAGGGCATTAATCGGTTAGCGCTAAGTGTAGATTTTATTTTAAACTAGATTTGCTATAGGCTACCAAAACTGGTAACAATTCTACTTAGTAACAAAGGACACTTGATCAAAATTCTGTGGCTTTGGACAAATGCAGATTTCAGATCTTGAACCCACCAAGATACGGTTTCCAACATAAAAAAGGTAGGTAGGGTAGGTACGTACGTAGGTAGGTAGGTAGGTAGGTAGGTAGGTAGGTAGGTGGGTAGGTAGGGTAGGTACGTACGTAGGTAGGTAGGGTAGGTAGGTAGGGTAGGTAGGTAGGGTAGGTACGTAGGTAGGTAGGTAGGTAGGGTAGATACGTAGGTAGGTAGGTAGGTAGGTAGGGTAGGTTGGTAGGTAGGTAGGTAGGGTAGGTACGTAGGTAGGTAGGTAGGTAGGTAGGGTAGGTAGGTAGGTAGGTAGGTAGGGTAGGTACGTAGGTAGGGTAGGTAGGTAGGGTAGGTAGGTAGGTAGGTAGGTAGGGTAGGTACGTAGGTAGGTAGGTAGGTAGGTAGGTAGGTAGGTAGGGTAGGTAGGTAGGTAGGTAGGTACGTAGGTAGGTAGGTAGGTAGGTAGGTAGGTAGGGTAGGTACGTAGGTAGGTAGGTAGGTAGTTAGGTAGGTAGGTAGGGTAGGTAGGTAGGTAGGTACGTAGGTAGGTAGGTAAGTACGTAGGTAGGTACGTAGGTAGGTAGGTAGGTAGATAGGTATGTAGGGTAGGTAGGTAGGTAGGTAGGTAGGTAGGGTAGGTACGTAGGTAGGTAGGTAGATAGGTAGGTAGGTAGGTAGGTAGGGTAGGTACGTAGGTAGGTAGGTTGGTAGGTACGTAGGTAGGTAGGGTAGGTAGGTAGGTAGGTAGGTAGGTACGTAGGTAGGTAGGTGGTTAGGTAGGTAGGTAGGTAGGGTAGGTACGTAGGTAGGTAGGTAGGTAGGTAGGTAGGTACGTAGGTAGGTAAGTAGGTGGGTAAGTAAACTTTATTTATACACGGTAAAGCCTCGAGTAAATTGGGTGTATGGGGCGGGGGAGGGAAGGGGTCCAAATGACAAAATCAAGGTAAAAAAGTGATGCTCGACCAGCTTTATATTAGCTTTATATATTTGTCGATAAGATTTGACTCCTGGTACACTTGTATTTGGCCTATTGATCATCAGCATCATCATCATGACGTCATCATCATCATCATCATCATCATCTATTGAACATCACACATGTTGGGAAGTGGTTTGGAACTCTGGATCGCTCCCTCCCCCCACCCATAGATCCGTCTAGAGGACATGCATGTTTTGGATTCAGCATAGATGGTTGAAATAGAATAGCCTTTAACTGACTGGCCAAATAATTGTTACGTCTGTCTGCTAGCAGGCTGAGAAACGAATATTCTCTTTAACTGAATGGTGAGGTCTCATCATAAAAAACCAGTTCATCTCTTGTATGAAATGTTTGCATGTTCGCATATGTTCACTGGTCGTAGTTGAGAAATATTAACTTTCAAACGCAAATTCAACTGTCATTCATTCAGGCCCTCAATTTGAAAGGATTTCTGAGAACTACATAACTTTAAACTGTATTAGAATTTAGCATTAGCACTATTTAACGCTATATATTGATCATGCCGTACCCTTATGTTATCTGTTCTTACCACGAGAACGCTTCTGTGGACAAAACATTCTTAACTCCTATACTAGACGTATCTTTTATCTTTTAGTTATAAATGGAACGGACGGTGTAATCTTCGGGTGTACGTTGTTAATTTAGTGTGACTAGGGGCATTATATGAGGAGTTTCCTTTCTTTTCTTTTAACCAAAAGGCGACAGAAATTCAATTAAATTAAATTTTATGCAAACGATTAGAGATGAGTGACTTCCACCACCGCTGCACGAAAGCCTTCCGAAGAGCTTTTCTTTGACTGGTCAAGTCCAATAACACCACAACACACGAAACATGGTTTGACTCTGGCAATCAAGAAGGTACATAAAATGTTCATCATTTAACAGAGAGTTCTAAAATGCCGCCGTCGAAATATCAACAGGTCATCAAAATCGAACTGGGTGACTTGAAGGCCGAGGAAACAAATTGGAAATAAAAGCGGAAGTCGTACAGTCGTTTATGCCACAGCTAATATACTAACCAACCTTGCTTGATAAAGAAGCGGATAAAACCTACCTAATTGATGTCTTATTTTATCCATATTCTTGTTGTATTGTGACCTGTTCATTTACATTCTATTTTTCTCGTGATCGTTCGACGTTGCTGCCGTGAACTAGGAGACAGCTGCAATAGCGCGTAGTTAATGCACGCGATTACCTTCGTATGACATTTAATTGTCTTTTCCGGTCTTAAAACTTCCTGTGGCAACTTCGATGCCACACGAGTCCGTAAACTCGCCACAAAATGGACCAACTAGGGGAAGAGAAAAAAAAGTCGAAAAAAAAATTAAAGCAGAATAAATAAACACCTCATGAATTATTGCCTCGTTTCATACTTCTTTAATCTTTCTTAACAATCAAGCTTCGACCGGAAATTTTTGACGACGAAATCGCTCCAATACATCTAGTGGTTGCTAATATTTTTCACTGAAATTTTAATATGGTTAGTTAATGTATTTCCGCTGTTTTTAACCGAAAATAAGGCTATGGAGTATATTTCGTGTTTTTTAAATGAGCTACTCAGCGCTTTGTCCAAACTGACAAAGCAGGAAAATATAATTATGGAGAAACGAACTTTTTATTGATGGTTATTTCACACTTTATTTATTTATATCACACTTGACAGGACAACAGGAACACGCAGTTACTGTTCGGTAGTTCGAAAGTTGGAAAAACTTGTACATCATATCATAATAAACAGTACCACAGTAAAGCACTATTGCTCAAAAGCTACAATTTAACCAGTCCCACGTTAGCATTTCACCAGGGGATGGGCTACCCACTCCTTGGAAACTAATTGCCCTATTTCAGACCAAACTACATGATTTTCCCTACCCTATTTTAGACCTGATCCAAAATTCAATACCCTATTTCAGACCTGCCCAGTTGTGTAGACATTTAACAACGGCTTCAAATTTCTGATATTAATCAAAACACACTTCTCCGGAAGAAAATAATAAAAAAGGAGGTTCTTATAAAAACCATACCTAATTCCCAACCAGATCGCGCAAACCCTAGCTCAGATGAGAATTTAACCCAAAACCCTGGGAATAATCATAAATAAACTGAATTGTATTACCTAAAATTGAATTCCTGTTTACATTCTGTTCAATCACGTTCTCAGTTTCCTAGAAGCTGATGCCCTTTAGGACGAGGAAGTTAAAGCGGTTTAGCTTGAGTCTTGTCGTCATATTGATTAAAATCCGGCTTGAAAATATATTCCGCGATCTAGAAGCAATTCAAGGTTACTGAAGTTTAGCTATGAGGGAATTGTGTAACCCTAAAGCATTGAGCACCCTGTGAATGTTGATACTGTTCGGCTAGTATCACCAACTTTTGATTTAGGTCACCATGATAGAGTTCTTGGCTATCGACGAAAGAAGTGGATAAGACACTTGACAAAAATAGTGCTTAGTACGTCTATTTTCTTACTACGACTTCAAGGGCGTTGGTAGTAAAAGGGTAATAAATTTCTTAGCACTCTCCCTATTCAATGTTGTACCGCAGAAAAGCTCGACCTCTGTGGAACAAAAACAACATTGTTTGGGGGAAGGGACGGGGATATGAAACATAGAGAGGGCATTAATCGGTTAGCGCTAAGTGTAGATTTTATTTTAAACTAGATTTGCTATAGGCTACCAAAACTGGTAACAATTCTACTTAGTAACAAAGGACACTTGATCAAAATTCTGTGGCTTTGGACAAATGCAGGTTTCAGCCCTTGAACCCACCAAGACACGGTTTCCAACATAAAAAAGGTAGGTAGGGTAGGTAGGTAGGTAGGTAGGTGGGTAGGTAGGGTAGGTACGTACGTAGGTAAGTAGGTAGGTAGGTAGGTAGGTAGGGTAGGTAGGTAGGGTAGGTACGTAGGTAGGTAGGTAGGTAGGTAGGGTAGGTAGGTAGGTAGGTAGGTAGGGTAGGTAGGTAGGTAGGTAGGTAGGTAGGTAGGGTAGGTAGGTAGGTAGGTAGGTAGGTAGGTAGGGTAGGTAGGTAGGTAGGTAGGGTAGGTAGGTAGGTAGGTAGGTAGGTAGGTAGGTAGGGTAGGTAGGTAGGTAGGTAGGGTAGGTACGTAGGTAGGTAGTTAGGTAGGTAGGTAGGGTAGGTATGGTAGGTAGGTAGGTAGGTAGGTATGTAGGTAGGTACGTAGGTAGGTAGGTAGGTAGGTAGGTAGGTAGGTAGGTAGGGTAGGTACGTAGGTAGGTAGGTAGGTAGGTAGGTAGGTAGGGTAGGTAGGTAGGTAGGTAGGTAGGTAGGGTAGGTAGGTAGGTAGGTAGGTAGGTAGGTAAGTAGGTAGGTAGGTACGTAGGTAGGTAGGTGGTTAGGTAGGTAGGTAGGTAGGGTAGGTACGTAGGTAGGTAGGTAGGTAGGTAGGTACGTAGGTAGGTAGGTAGGTGGGTAAGTAAACTTTATTTATACACGGTAAAGCCTCGAGTAAATTGGGTGTATGGGGCGGGGGAGGGAAGGGGTCCAAATGACAACTTCAAAGTAAAAAAGTGATGCTCGACCAGCTTTATATTAGCTTTATATATTTGTCGATAAGATTTGACTCCTGGTACACTTGTATTTGGCCTATTGATCATCAGCATCATCATCATGACGTCATCATCATCATCATCATCATCATCTATTGAACATCACACATGTTGGGAAGTGGTTTGGAACTCTGGATCGCTCCCTCCCCCCACCCATAGATCCGTCTAGAGGACATGCATGTTTTGGATTCAGCATAGATGGTTGAAATAGAATAGCCTTTAACTGACTGGCCAAATAATTGTTACGTCTGTCTGCTAGCAGGCTGAGAAACGAATATTCTCTTTAACTGAATGGTGAGGTCTCATCATAAAAAACCAGTTCATCTCTTGTATGAAATGTTTGCATGTTCGCATATGTTCACTGGTCGTAGTTGAGAAATATTAACTTTCAAACGCAAATTCAACTGTCATTCATTCAGGCCCTCAATTTGAAAGGATTTCTGAGAACTACATAACTTTAAACTGTATTAGAATTTAGCATTAGCACTATTTAACGCTATATATTGATCATGCCGTACCCTTATGTTATCTGTTCTTATCACGAGAACGCTTCTGTGGACAAAACATTCTTAACTCCTATACTAGACGTATCTTTTATCTTTTAGTTATAAACGGAACGGACGGTGTAATCTTCGGGTGTACGTTGTTAATTTAGTGGACTAGGGGCATTATATGAGGAGTTTCCTTTCTTTTCTTTTAACCAAAAGGCGACGGAAATTCAATTAAATTAAATTTAATGCAAACGATTAGAGATGAGTGACTTCCACCACCGCTGCACGAAAGCCTTCCGAAGAGCTTTTCTTTGACTGGTCAAGTCCAATAACACCACAACACACGAAACATGGTTTGACTCTGGCAATCAAGAAGGTACATAAAATGTTCATCATTTAACAGAGAGTTCTAAAATGCCGCCGTCGAAATATCAACAGGTCATCAAAATCGAACTGGGTGACTTGAAGGCCGAGGAAACAAATTGGAAATAAAAGCGGAAGTCGTACAGTCGTTTATGCCACAGCTAATATACTAACCAACCTTGCTTGATAAAGAAGCGGATAAAACCTACCTAATTGATGTCTTATTTTATCCATATTCTTGTTGTATTGTGACCTGTTCATTTACATTCTATTTTTCTCGTGATCGTTCGACGTTGCTGCCGTGAACTAGGAGACAGCTGCAATAGCGCGTAGTTAATGCACGCGATTACCTTCGTATGACATTTAATTGTCTTTTCGGGTCTTAAAACTTCCTGTGGCAACTTCGATGCCACACGAGTCCGTAAACTCGCCACAAAATGGACCAACTAGGGGAAGAGAAAAAAAAGTCGAAAAAAAAATTAAAGCAGAATAAATAAACACCTCATGAATTATTGCCTCGTTTCATACTTCTTTATTCTTTCTTAACAATCAAGCTTCGACCGGAAATTTTTGACGACGAAATCGCTCCAATACATCTAGTGGTTGCTAATATTTTTCACTGAAATTTTAATATGGTTAGTTAATGTATTTCCGCTGTTTTTAACCGAAAATAAGGCTATGGAGTATATTTCGTGTTTTTTAAATGAGCTACTCAGCGCTTTGTCCAAACTGACAAAGCAGGAAAATATAATTATGGAGAAACGAACTTTTTATTGATGGTTATTTCACACTTTATTTATTTATATCACACTTGACAGGACAACAGGAACACGCAGTTACTGTTCGGTAGTTCGAAAGTTGGAAAAACTTGTACATCATATCATAATAAACAGTACCACAGTAAAGCACTATTGCTCAAAAGCTACAATTTAACCAGTCCCACGTTAGCATTTCACCAGGGGATGGGCTACCCACTCCTTGGAAACTAATTGCCCTATTTCAGACCAAACTACATGATTTTCCCTACCCTATTTTAGACCTGATCCAAAATTCAATACCCTATTTCAGACCTGCCCAGTTGTGTAGACATTTAACAACGGCTTCAAATTTCTGATATTAATCAAAACACACTTCTCCGGAAGAAAATAATAAAAAAGGAGGTTCTTATAAAAACCATACCTAATTCCCAACCAGATCGCGCAAACCCTAGCTCAGATGAGAATTTAACCCAAAACCCTGGGAATAATCATAAATAAACTGAATTGTATTACCTAAAATTGAATTCCTGTTTACATTCTGTTCAATCACGTTCTCAGTTTCCGAGAAGCTGATGCCCTTTAGGACGGGGAAGTTAAAGCGGTTTAGCTTGAGTCCTGTCGTCATATTAATTAAAATCCGGCTTGAAAATATATTCCGCGATCTAGAAGCAATTCAAGGTTACTGAAGTTTAGCTATGAGGGAATTGTGTAACCCTAAAGCATTGAGCACCCTGTGAATGTTGATACTGTTCGGCTAGTATCACCAACTTTTGATTTAGGTCACCATGATAGAGTTCTTGGCTATCGACGAAAGAAGTGGATAAGACACTTGACAAAAATAGTGCTTAGTACGTCTATTTTCTTACTACGACTTCAAGGGCGTTGGTAGTAAAAGGGTAATAAATTTCTTAGCACTCTCCCTATTCAATGTTGTACCGCAGAAAAGCTCGACCTCTGTGGAACAAAAACAACATTGTTTGGGGGAAGGGACGGGGATATGAAACATAGAGAGGGCATTAATCGGTAAGCGCTAAGTGTAGATTTTATTTTAAACTAGATTTGCTATAGGCTACCAAAACTGGTAACAATTCTACTTAGTAACAAAGGACACTTGATCAAAATTCTGTGGCTTTGGACAAATGCAGATTTCAGATCTTGAACCCACCAAGACACGGTTTCCAACATAAAAAAGGTAGGTAGGGTAGGTACGTACGTAGGTAGGTAGGTAGGTAGGTAGGTAGGTAGGTAGGTGGGTAGGTAGGGTAGGTACGTACGTATGTAGGTAGGGTAGGTAGGTAGGGTAGGTAGGTAGGGTAGGTACGTAGGTAGGTAGGTAGGTAGGTAGGGTAGATACGTAGGTAGGTAGGTAGGTAGGTAGGGTAGGTTGGTAGGTAGGTAGGTAGGGTAGGTACGTAGGTAGGTAGGTAGGTAGGTAGGGTAGGTAGGTAGGTAGGTAGGTAGGTAGGGTAGGTACGTAGGTAGGGTAGGTAGGTAGGGTAGGTAGGTAGGTAGGTAGGTAGGGTAGGTACGTAGGTAGGTAGGTAGGTAGGTAGGTAGGTAGGTAGGTAGGGTAGGTAGGTAGGTAGGTAGGTACGTAGGTAGGTAGGTAGGTAGGTAGGTAGGTAGGGTAGGTAGGTAGGTAGGTAGGTAGGTACGTAGGTACGTAGGTAGGTAGGTAGGTAGGTAGGTAGGTAGGTAGGGTAGGTACGTAGGTAGGTAGGGTAGGTAGGTAGGTAGGTAAGGTAGGTACGTAGGTAGGGTAGGTACGTAGGTAGGTAGGTAGGTAGGTAGGTAGGTAGGGTAGGTAGGTAGGTAGGTAGGTAGGTACGTAGGTACGTAGGTAGGTAGGTAGGTAGGTAGGTAGGTAGGTAGGGTAGGTACGTAGGTAGGTAGGGTAGGTAGGTAGGTAGGTAGGTAGGGTAGGTACGTAGGTAGGTAGGTAGGTAGGTAGGTAGGGTAGGTAGGTAGGTAGGTAGGTAGGTACGTAGGTAGGTAGGTAGGTAGGTAGGTAGGTAGGTAGGTAGGTAGGTAGGGTAGGTACGTAGGTAGGTAGGTAGGTAGTTAGGTAGGTAGGTAGGGTAGGTAGGTAGGTAGGTACGTAGGTAGGTAGGTAGGTACGTAGGTAGGTACGTAGGTAGGTAGGTAGGTAGATAGGTATGTAGGGTAGGTAGGTAGGTAGGTAGGTAGGTAGGGTAGGTACTTAGGTAGGTAGGTAGATAGGTAGGTAGGTAGGTAGGTAGGGTAGGTACGTAGGTAGGTAGGTTGGTAGGTACGTAGGTAGGTAGGGTAGGTAGGTAGGTAGGTAGGTAGGTACGTAGGTAGGTAGGTGGTTAGGTAGGTAGGTAGGTAGGGTAGGTACGTAGGTAGGTAGGTAGGTAGGTAGGTAGGTAGGTACGTAGGTAGGTAAGTTGGTGGGTAAGTAAACTTTATTTATACACGGTAAAGCCTCGAGTAAATTGGGTGTATGGGGCGGGGGAGGGAAGGGGTCCAAATGACAACTTCAAGGTAAAAAAGTGATGCTCGACCAGCTTTATATTAGCTTTATATATTTGTCGATAAGATTTGACTCCTGGTACACTTGTATTTGGCCTATTGATCATCAGCATCATCATCATGACGTCATCATCATCATCATCATCATCATCTATTGAACATCACACATGTTGGGAAGTGGTTTGGAACTCTGGATCGCTCCCTCCCCCCACCCATAGATCCGTCTAGAGGACATGCATGTTTTGGATTCAGCATAGATGGTTGAAATAGAATAGCCTTTAACTGACTGGCCAAATAATTGTTACGTCTGTCTGCTAGCAGGCTGAGAAACGAATATTCTCTTTAACTGAATGGTGAGGTCTCATCATAAAAAACCAGTTCATCTCTTGTATGAAATGTTTGCATGTTCGCATATGTTCACTGGTCGTAGTTGAGAAATATTAACTTTCAAACGCAAATTCAACTGTCATTCATTCAGGCCCTCAATTTGAAAGGATTTCTGAGAACTACATAACTTTAAACTGTATTAGAATTTAGCATTAGCACTATTTAACGCTATATATTGATCATGCCGTACCCTTATGTTATCTGTTCTTACCACGAGAACGCTTCTGTGGACAAAACATTCTTAACTCCTATACTAGACGTATCTTTTATCTTTTAGTTATAAATGGAACGGACGGTGTAATCTTCGGGTGTACGTTGTTAATTTAGTGTGACTAGGGGCATTATATGAGGAGTTTCCTTTCTTTTCTTTTAACCAAAAGGCGACAGAAATTCAATTAAATTAAATTTAATGCAAACGATTAGAGATGAGTGACTTCCACCACCGCTGCACGAAAGCCTTCCGAAGAGCTTTTCTTTGACTGGTCAAGTCCAATAACACCACAACACACGAAACATGGTTTGACTCTGGCAATCAAGAAGGTACATAAAATGTTCATCATTTAACAGAGAGTTCTAAAATGCCGCCGTCGAAATATCAACAGGTCATCAAAATCGAACTGGGTGACTTGAAGGCCGAGGAAACAAATTGGAAATAAAAGCGGAAGTCGTACAGTCGTTTATGCCACAGCTAATATACTAACCAACCTTGCTTGATAAAGAAGCGGATAAAACCTACCTAATTGATGTCTTATTTTATCCATATTCTTGTTGTATTGTGACCTGTTCATTTACATTCTATTTTTCTCGTGATCGTTCGACGTTGCTGCCGTGAACTAGGAGACAGCTGCAATAGCGCGTAGTTAATGCACGCGATTACCTTCGTATGACATTTAATTGTCTTTTCCGGTCTTAAAACTTCCTGTGGCAACTTCGATGCCACACGAGTCCGTAAACTCGCCACAAAATGGACCAACTAGGGGAAGAGAAAAAAAAGTCGAAAAAAAATTAAAGCAGAATAAACAAACACCTCATGAATTATTGCCTCGTTTCATACTTCTTTATTCTTTCTTAACAACCAAGCTTCGACCGGAAATTTTTGACGACGAAATCGCTCCAATACATCTAGTGGTTGCTAATATTTTTCACTGAAATTTTAATATGGTTAGTTAATGTATTTCCGCTGTTTTTAACCGAAAATAAGGCTATGGAGTATATTTCGTGTTTTTTAAATGAGCTACTCAGCGCTTTGTCCAAACTGACAAAGCAGGAAAATATAATTATGGAGAAACGAACTTTTTATTGATGGTTATTTCACACTTTATTTATTTATATCACACTTGACAGGACAACAGGAACACGCAGTTACTGTTCGGTAGTTCGAAAGTTGGAAAAACTTGTACATCATATCATAATAAACAGTACCACAGTAAAGCACTATTGCTCAAAAGCTACAATTTAACCAGTCCCACGTTAGCATTTCACCAGGGGATGGGCTACCCACTCCTTGGAAACTAATTGCCCTATTTCAGACCAAACTACATGATTTTCCCTACCCTATTTTAGACCTGATCCAAAATTCAATACCCTATTTCAGACCTGCCCAGTTGTGTAGACATTTAACAACGGCTTCAAATTTCTGATATTAATCAAAACACACTTCTCCGGAAGAAAATAATAAAAAAGGAGGTTCTTATAAAAACCATACCTAATTCCCAACCAGATCGCGCAAACCCTAGCTCAGATGAGAATTTAACCCAAAACCCTGGAAATAATCATAAATAAACTGAATTGTATTACCTAAAATTGAATTCCTGTTTACATTCTGTTCAATCACGTTCTCAGTTTCCGAGAAGCTGATGCCCTTTAGGACGGGGAAGTTAAAGCGGTTTAGCTTGAGTCCTGTCGTCATATTAATTAAAATCCGGCTTGAAAATATATTCCGCGATCTAGAAGCAATTCAAGGTTACTGAAGTTTAGCTATGAGGGAATTGTGTAACCCTAAAGCATTGAGCACCCTGTGAATGTTGATACTGTTCGGCTAGTATCACCAACTTTTGATTTAGGTCACCATGATAGAGTTCTTGGCTATCGACGAAAGAAGTGGATAAGACACTTGACAAAAATAGTGCTTAGTACGTCTATTTTCTTACTACGACTTCAAGGGCGTTGGTAGTAAAAGGGTAATAAATTTCTTAGCACTCTCCCTATTCAATGTTGTACCGCAGAAAAGCTCGACCTCTGTGGAACAAAAACAACATTGTTTGGGGGAAGGGACGGGGATATGAAACATAGAGAGGGCATTAATCGGTTAGCGCTAAGTGTAGATTTTATTTTAAACTAGATTTGCTATAGGCTACCAAAACTGGTAACAATTCTACTTAGTAACAAAGGACACTTGATCAAAATTCTGTGGCTTTGGACAAATGCAGATTTCAGATCTTGAACCCACCAAGATACGGTTTCCAACATAAAAAAGGTAGGTAGGGTAGGTACGTACGTAGGTAGGTAGGTAGGTAGGTAGGTAGGTAGGTAGGTGGGTAGGTAGGGTAGGTACGTACGTAGGTAGGTAGGGTAGGTAGGTAGGGTAGGTAGGTAGGGTAGGTACGTAGGTAGGTAGGTAGGTAGGGTAGATACGTAGGTAGGTAGGTAGGTAGGTAGGGTAGGTTGGTAGGTAGGTAGGTAGGGTAGGTACGTAGGTAGGTAGGTAGGTAGGTAGGGTAGGTAGGTAGGTAGGTAGGTAGGGTAGGTACGTAGGTAGGGTAGGTAGGTAGGGTAGGTAGGTAGGTAGGTAGGTAGGGTAGGTACGTAGGTAGGTAGGTAGGTAGGTAGGTAGGTAGGTAGGGTAGGTAGGTAGGTAGGTAGGTACGTAGGTAGGTAGGTAGGTAGGTAGGTAGGTAGGGTAGGTACGTAGGTAGGTAGGTAGGTAGTTAGGTAGGTAGGTAGGGTAGGTAGGTAGGTAGGTACGTAGGTAGGTAGGTAGGTACGTAGGTAGGTACGTAGGTAGGTAGGTAGGTAGATAGGTATGTAGGGTAGGTAGGTAGGTAGGTAGGTAGGTAGGGTAGGTACGTAGGTAGGTAGGTAGATAGGTAGGTAGGTAGGTAGGTAGGGTAGGTACGTAGGTAGGTAGGTTGGTAGGTACGTAGGTAGGTAGGGTAGGTAGGTAGGTAGGTAGGTAGGTACGTAGGTAGGTAGGTGGTTAGGTAGGTAGGTAGGTAGGGTAGGTACGTAGGTAGGTAGGTAGGTAGGTAGGTAGGTACGTAGGTAGGTAAGTAGGTGGGTAAGTAAACTTTATTTATACACGGTAAAGCCTCGAGTAAATTGGGTGTATGGGGCGGGGGAGGGAAGGGGTCCAAATGACAAAATCAAGGTAAAAAAGTGATGCTCGACCAGCTTTATATTAGCTTTATATATTTGTCGATAAGATTTGACTCCTGGTACACTTGTATTTGGCCTATTGATCATCAGCATCATCATCATGACGTCATCATCATCATCATCATCATCATCTATTGAACATCACACATGTTGGGAAGTGGTTTGGAACTCTGGATCGCTCCCTCCCCCCACCCATAGATCCGTCTAGAGGACATGCATGTTTTGGATTCAGCATAGATGGTTGAAATAGAATAGCCTTTAACTGACTGGCCAAATAATTGTTACGTCTGTCTGCTAGCAGGCTGAGAAACGAATATTCTCTTTAACTGAATGGTGAGGTCTCATCATAAAAAACCAGTTCATCTCTTGTATGAAATGTTTGCATGTTCGCATATGTTCACTGGTCGTAGTTGAGAAATATTAACTTTCAAACGCAAATTCAACTGTCATTCATTCAGGCCCTCAATTTGAAAGGATTTCTGAGAACTACATAACTTTAAACTGTATTAGAATTTAGCATTAGCACTATTTAACGCTATATATTGATCATGCCGTACCCTTATGTTATCTGTTCTTACCACGAGAACGCTTCTGTGGACAAAACATTCTTAACTCCTATACTAGACGTATCTTTTATCTTTTAGTTATAAATGGAACGGACGGTGTAATCTTCGGGTGTACGTTGTTAATTTAGTGTGACTAGGGGCATTATATGAGGAGTTTCCTTTCTTTTCTTTTAACCAAAAGGCGACAGAAATTCAATTAAATTAAATTTAATGCAAACGATTAGAGATGAGTGACTTCCACCACCGCTGCACGAAAGCCTTCCGAAGAGCTTTTCTTTGACTGGTCAAGTCCAATAACACCACAACACACGAAACATGGTTTGACTCTGGCAATCAAGAAGGTACATAAAATGTTCATCATTTAACAGAGAGTTCTAAAATGCCGCCGTCGAAATATCAACAGGTCATCAAAATCGAACTGGGTGACTTGAAGGCCGAGGAAACAAATTGGAAATAAAAGCGGAAGTCGTACAGTCGTTTATGCCACAGCTAATATACTAACCAACCTTGCTTGATAAAGAAGCGGATAAAACCTACCTAATTGATGTCTTATTTTATCCATATTCTTGTTGTATTGTGACCTGTTCATTTACATTCTATTTTTCTCGTGATCGTTCGACGTTGCTGCCGTGAACTAGGAGACAGCTGCAATAGCGCGTAGTTAATGCACGCGATTACCTTCGTATGACATTTAATTGTCTTTTCCGGTCTTAAAACTTCCTGTGGCAACTTCGATGCCACACGAGTCCGTAAACTCGCCACAAAATGGACCAACTAGGGGAAGAGAAAAAAAAGTCGAAAAAAAATTAAAGCAGAATAAACAAACACCTCATGAATTATTGCCTCGTTTCATACTTCTTTATTCTTTCTTAACAACCAAGCTTCGACCGGAAATTTTTGACGACGAAATCGCTCCAATACATCTAGTGGTTGCTAATATTTTTCACTGAAATTTTAATATGGTTAGTTAATGTATTTCCGCTGTTTTTAACCGAAAATAAGGCTATGGAGTATATTTCGTGTTTTTTAAATGAGCTACTCAGCGCTTTGTCCAAACTGACAAAGCAGGAAAATATAATTATGGAGAAACGAACTTTTTATTGATGGTTATTTCACACTTTATTTATTTATATCACACTTGACAGGACAACAGGAACACGCAGTTACTGTTCGGTAGTTCGAAAGTTGGAAAAACTTGTACATCATATCATAATAAACAGTACCACAGTAAAGCACTATTGCTCAAAAGCTACAATTTAACCAGTCCCACGTTAGCATTTCACCAGGGGATGGGCTACCCACTCCTTGGAAACTAATTGCCCTATTTCAGACCAAACTACATGATTTTCCCTACCCTATTTTAGACCTGATCCAAAATTCAATACCCTATTTCAGACCTGCCCAGTTGTGTAGACATTTAACAACGGCTTCAAATTTCTGATATTAATCAAAACACACTTCTCCGGAAGAAAATAATAAAAAAGGAGGTTCTTATAAAAACCATACCTAATTCCCAACCAGATCGCGCAAACCCTAGCTCAGATGAGAATTTAACCCAAAACCCTGGAAATAATCATAAATAAACTGAATTGTATTACCTAAAATTGAATTCCTGTTTACATTCTGTTCAATCACGTTCTCAGTTTCCGAGAAGCTGATGCCCTTTAGGACGGGGAAGTTAAAGCGGTTTAGCTTGAGTCCTGTCGTCATATTAATTAAAATCCGGCTTGAAAATATATTCCGCGATCTAGAAGCAATTCAAGGTTACTGAAGTTTAGCTATGAGGGAATTGTGTAACCCTAAAGCATTGAGCACCCTGTGAATGTTGATACTGTTCGGCTAGTATCACCAACTTTTGATTTAGGTCACCATGATAGAGTTCTTGGCTATCGACGAAAGAAGTGGATAAGACACTTGACAAAAATAGTGCTTAGTACGTCTATTTTCTTACTACGACTTCAAGGGCGTTGGTAGTAAAAGGGTAATAAATTTCTTAGCACTCTCCCTATTCAATGTTGTACCGCAGAAAAGCTCGACCTCTGTGGAACAAAAACAACATTGTTTGGGGGAAGGGACGGGGATATGAAACATAGAGAGGGCATTAATCGGTTAGCGCTAAGTGTAGATTTTATTTTAAACTAGATTTGCTATAGGCTACCAAAACTGGTAACAATTCTACTTAGTAACAAAGGACACTTGATCAAAATTCTGTGGCTTTGGACAAATGCAGATTTCAGATCTTGAACCCACCAAGATACGGTTTCCAACATAAAAAAGGTAGGTAGGGTAGGTACGTACGTAGGTAGGTAGGTAGGTAGGTAGGTAGGTAGGTAGGTGGGTAGGTAGGGTAGGTACGTACGTAGGTAGGTAGGGTAGGTAGGTAGGGTAGGTAGGTAGGGTAGGTACGTAGGTAGGTAGGTAGGTAGGGTAGATACGTAGGTAGGTAGGTAGGTAGGTAGGGTAGGTTGGTAGGTAGGTAGGTAGGGTAGGTACGTAGGTAGGTAGGTAGGTAGGTAGGGTAGGTAGGTAGGTAGGTAGGTAGGGTAGGTACGTAGGTAGGGTAGGTAGGTAGGGTAGGTAGGTAGGTAGGTAGGTAGGGTAGGTACGTAGGTAGGTAGGTAGGTAGGTAGGTAGGTAGGGTAGGTAGGTAGGTAGGTAGGTACGTAGGTAGGTAGGTAGGTAGGTAGGTAGGTAGGGTAGGTACGTAGGTAGGTAGGTAGGTAGTTAGGTAGGTAGGTAGGGTAGGTAGGTAGGTAGGTACGTAGGTAGGTAGGTAGGTACGTAGGTAGGTACGTAGGTAGGTAGGTAGGTAGATAGGTATGTAGGGTAGGTAGGTAGGTAGGTAGGTAGGTAGGTAGGGTAGGTACGTAGGTAGGTAGGTAGATAGGTAGGTAGGTAGGTAGGTAGGGTAGGTACGTAGGTAGGTAGGTTGGTAGGTACGTAGGTAGGTAGGGTAGGTAGGTAGGTAGGTAGGTAGGTACGTAGGTAGGTAGGTGGTTAGGTAGGTAGGTAGGTAGGGTAGGTACGTAGGTAGGTAGGTAGGTAGGTAGGTAGGTACGTAGGTAGGTAAGTAGGTGGGTAAGTAAACTTTATTTATACACGGTAAAGCCTCGAGTAAATTGGGTGTATGGGGCGGGGGAGGGAAGGGGTCCAAATGACAAAATCAAGGTAAAAAAGTGATGCTCGACCAGCTTTATATTAGCTTTATATATTTGTCGATAAGATTTGACTCCTGGTACACTTGTATTTGGCCTATTGATCATCAGCATCATCATCATGACGTCATCATCATCATCATCATCATCATCTATTGAACATCACACATGTTGGGAAGTGGTTTGGAACTCTGGATCGCTCCCTCCCCCCACCCATAGATCCGTCTAGAGGACATGCATGTTTTGGATTCAGCATAGATGGTTGAAATAGAATAGCCTTTAACTGACTGGCCAAATAATTGTTACGTCTGTCTGCTAGCAGGCTGAGAAACGAATATTCTCTTTAACTGAATGGTGAGGTCTCATCATAAAAAACCAGTTCATCTCTTGTATGAAATGTTTGCATGTTCGCATATGTTCACTGGTCGTAGTTGAGAAATATTAACTTTCAAACGCAAATTCAACTGTCATTCATTCAGGCCCTCAATTTGAAAGGATTTCTGAGAACTACATAACTTTAAACTGTATTAGAATTTAGCATTAGCACTATTTAACGCTATATATTGATCATGCCGTACCCTTATGTTATCTGTTCTTACCACGAGAACGCTTCTGTGGACAAAACATTCTTAACTCCTATACTAGACGTATCTTTTATCTTTTAGTTATAAATGGAACGGACGGTGTAATCTTCGGGTGTACGTTGTTAATTTAGTGTGACTAGGGGCATTATATGAGGAGTTTCCTTTCTTTTCTTTTAACCAAAAGGCGACAGAAATTCAATTAAATTAAATTTAATGCAAACGATTAGAGATGAGTGACTTCCACCACCGCTGCACGAAAGCCTTCCGAAGAGCTTTTCTTTGACTGGTCAAGTCCAATAACACCACAACACACGAAACATGGTTTGACTCTGGCAATCAAGAAGGTACATAAAATGTTCATCATTTAACAGAGAGTTCTAAAATGCCGCCGTCGAAATATCAACAGGTCATCAAAATCGAACTGGGTGACTTGAAGGCCGAGGAAACAAATTGGAAATAAAAGCGGAAGTCGTACAGTCGTTTATGCCACAGCTAATATACTAACCAACCTTGCTTGATAAAGAAGCGGATAAAACCTACCTAATTGATGTCTTATTTTATCCATATTCTTGTTGTATTGTGACCTGTTCATTTACATTCTATTTTTCTCGTGATCGTTCGACGTTGCTGCCGTGAACTAGGAGACAGCTGCAATAGCGCGTAGTTAATGCACGCGATTACCTTCGTATGACATTTAATTGTCTTTTCCGGTCTTAAAACTTCCTGTGGCAACTTCGATGCCACACGAGTCCGTAAACTCGCCACAAAATGGACCAACTAGGGGAAGAGAAAAAAAAGTCGAAAAAAAATTAAAGCAGAATAAACAAACACCTCATGAATTATTGCCTCGTTTCATACTTCTTTATTCTTTCTTAACAACCAAGCTTCGACCGGAAATTTTTGACGACGAAATCGCTCCAATACATCTAGTGGTTGCTAATATTTTTCACTGAAATTTTAATATGGTTAGTTAATGTATTTCCGCTGTTTTTAACCGAAAATAAGGCTATGGAGTATATTTCGTGTTTTTTAAATGAGCTACTCAGCGCTTTGTCCAAACTGACAAAGCAGGAAAATATAATTATGGAGAAACGAACTTTTTATTGATGGTTATTTCACACTTTATTTATTTATATCACACTTGACAGGACAACAGGAACACGCAGTTACTGTTCGGTAGTTCGAAAGTTGGAAAAACTTGTACATCATATCATAATAAACAGTACCACAGTAAAGCACTATTGCTCAAAAGCTACAATTTAACCAGTCCCACGTTAGCATTTCACCAGGGGATGGGCTACCCACTCCTTGGAAACTAATTGCCCTATTTCAGACCAAACTACATGATTTTCCCTACCCTATTTTAGACCTGATCCAAAATTCAATACCCTATTTCAGACCTGCCCAGTTGTGTAGACATTTAACAACGGCTTCAAATTTCTGATATTAATCAAAACACACTTCTCCGGAAGAAAATAATAAAAAAGGAGGTTCTTATAAAAACCATACCTAATTCCCAACCAGATCGCGCAAACCCTAGCTCAGATGAGAATTTAACCCAAAACCCTGGAAATAATCATAAATAAACTGAATTGTATTACCTAAAATTGAATTCCTGTTTACATTCTGTTCAATCACGTTCTCAGTTTCCGAGAAGCTGATGCCCTTTAGGACGGGGAAGTTAAAGCGGTTTAGCTTGAGTCCTGTCGTCATATTAATTAAAATCCGGCTTGAAAATATATTCCGCGATCTAGAAGCAATTCAAGGTTACTGAAGTTTAGCTATGAGGGAATTGTGTAACCCTAAAGCATTGAGCACCCTGTGAATGTTGATACTGTTCGGCTAGTATCACCAACTTTTGATTTAGGTCACCATGATAGAGTTCTTGGCTATCGACGAAAGAAGTGGATAAGACACTTGACAAAAATAGTGCTTAGTACGTCTATTTTCTTACTACGACTTCAAGGGCGTTGGTAGTAAAAGGGTAATAAATTTCTTAGCACTCTCCCTATTCAATGTTGTACCGCAGAAAAGCTCGACCTCTGTGGAACAAAAACAACATTGTTTGGGGGAAGGGACGGGGATATGAAACATAGAGAGGGCATTAATCGGTTAGCGCTAAGTGTAGATTTTATTTTAAACTAGATTTGCTATAGGCTACCAAAACTGGTAACAATTCTACTTAGTAACAAAGGACACTTGATCAAAATTCTGTGGCTTTGGACAAATGCAGATTTCAGATCTTGAACCCACCAAGATACGGTTTCCAACATAAAAAAGGTAGGTAGGGTAGGTACGTACGTAGGTAGGTAGGTAGGTAGGTAGGTAGGTAGGTAGGTGGGTAGGTAGGGTAGGTACGTACGTAGGTAGGTAGGGTAGGTAGGTAGGGTAGGTAGGTAGGGTAGGTACGTAGGTAGGTAGGTAGGTAGGGTAGATACGTAGGTAGGTAGGTAGGTAGGTAGGGTAGGTTGGTAGGTAGGTAGGTAGGGTAGGTACGTAGGTAGGTAGGTAGGTAGGTAGGGTAGGTAGGTAGGTAGGTAGGTAGGGTAGGTACGTAGGTAGGGTAGGTAGGTAGGGTAGGTAGGTAGGTAGGTAGGTAGGGTAGGTACGTAGGTAGGTAGGTAGGTAGGTAGGTAGGTAGGTAGGGTAGGTAGGTAGGTAGGTAGGTACGTAGGTAGGTAGGTAGGTAGGTAGGTAGGTAGGGTAGGTACGTAGGTAGGTCGGTAGGTAGTTAGGTAGGTAGGTAGGGTAGGTAGGTAGGTAGGTACGTAGGTAGGTAGGTAGGTACGTAGGTAGGTACGTAGGTAGGTAGGTAGGTAGATAGGTATGTAGGGTAGGTAGGTAGGTAGGTAGGTAGGTAGGGTAGGTACGTAGGTAGGTAGGTAGATAGGTAGGTAGGTAGGTAGGTAGGGTAGGTACGTAGGTAGGTAGGTTGGTAGGTACGTAGGTAGGTAGGGTAGGTAGGTAGGTAGGTAGGTAGGTACGTAGGTAGGTAGGTGGTTAGGTAGGTAGGTAGGTAGGGTAGGTACGTAGGTAGGTAGGTAGGTAGGTAGGTAGGTACGTAGGTAGGTAAGTAGGTGGGTAAGTAAACTTTATTTATACACGGTAAAGCCTCGAGTAAATTGGGTGTATGGGGCGGGGGAGGGAAGGGGTCCAAATGACAAAATCAAGGTAAAAAAGTGATGCTCGACCAGCTTTATATTAGCTTTATATATTTGTCGATAAGATTTGACTCCTGGTACACTTGTATTTGGCCTATTGATCATCAGCATCATCATCATGACGTCATCATCATCATCATCATCATCATCTATTGAACATCACACATGTTGGGAAGTGGTTTGGAACTCTGGATCGCTCCCTCCCCCCACCCATAGATCCGTCTAGAGGACATGCATGTTTTGGATTCAGCATAGATGGTTGAAATAGAATAGCCTTTAACTGACTGGCCAAATAATTGTTACGTCTGTCTGCTAGCAGGCTGAGAAACGAATATTCTCTTTAACTGAATGGTGAGGTCTCATCATAAAAAACCAGTTCATCTCTTGTATGAAATGTTTGCATGTTCGCATATGTTCACTGGTCGTAGTTGAGAAATATTAACTTTCAAACGCAAATTCAACTGTCATTCATTCAGGCCCTCAATTTGAAAGGATTTCTGAGAACTACATAACTTTAAACTGTATTAGAATTTAGCATTAGCACTATTTAACGCTATATATTGATCATGCCGTACCCTTATGTTATCTGTTCTTACCACGAGAACGCTTCTGTGGACAAAACATTCTTAACTCCTATACTAGACGTATCTTTTATCTTTTAGTTATAAATGGAACGGACGGTGTAATCTTCGGGTGTACGTTGTTAATTTAGTGTGACTAGGGGCATTATATGAGGAGTTTCCTTTCTTTTCTTTTAACCAAAAGGCGACAGAAATTCAATTAAATTAAATTTTATGCAAACGATTAGAGATGAGTGACTTCCACCACCGCTGCACGAAAGCCTTCCGAAGAGCTTTTCTTTGACTGGTCAAGTCCAATAACACCACAACACACGAAACATGGTTTGACTCTGGCAATCAAGAAGGTACATAAAATGTTCATCATTTAACAGAGAGTTCTAAAATGCCGCCGTCGAAATATCAACAGGTCATCAAAATCGAACTGGGTGACTTGAAGGCCGAGGAAACAAATTGGAAATAAAAGCGGAAGTCGTACAGTCGTTTATGCCACAGCTAATATACTAACCAACCTTGCTTGATAAAGAAGCGGATAAAACCTACCTAATTGATGTCTTATTTTATCCATATTCTTGTTGTATTGTGACCTGTTCATTTACATTCTATTTTTCTCGTGATCGTTCGACGTTGCTGCCGTGAACTAGGAGACAGCTGCAATAGCGCGTAGTTAATGCACGCGATTACCTTCGTATGACATTTAATTGTCTTTTCCGGTCTTAAAACTTCCTGTGGCAACTTCGATGCCACACGAGTCCGTAAACTCGCCACAAAATGGACCAACTAGGGGAAGAGAAAAAAAAGTCGAAAAAAAAATTAAAGCAGAATAAATAAACACCTCATGAATTATTGCCTCGTTTCATACTTCTTTAATCTTTCTTAACAATCAAGCTTCGACCGGAAATTTTTGACGACGAAATCGCTCCAATACATCTAGTGGTTGCTAATATTTTTCACTGAAATTTAAATATGGTTAGTTAATGTATTTCCGCTGTTTTTAACCGAAAATAAGGCTATGGAGTATATTTCGTGTTTTTTAAATGAGCTACTCAGCGCTTTGTCCAAACTGACAAAGCAGGAAAATATAATTATGGAGAAACGAACTTTTTATTGATGGTTATTTCACACTTTATTTATTTATATCACACTTGACAGGACAACAG
Organism: Siderastrea siderea; assembly: GCA_964030785.1. Lineage (NCBI taxonomy): Eukaryota > Metazoa > Cnidaria > Anthozoa > Scleractinia > Rhizangiidae > Siderastrea > Siderastrea siderea. The sequence continues at coordinate 7,508,719 of OZ034973.1, forward strand.
GAACACGCAGTTACTGTTCGGTAGTTCGAAAGTTGGAAAAACTTGTACATCATATCATAATAAACAGTACCACAGTAAAGCACTATTGCTCAAAAGCTACAATTTAACCAGTCCCACGTTAGCATTTCACCAGGGGATGGGCTACCCACTCCTTGGAAACTAATTGCCCTATTTCAGACCAAACTACATGATTTTCCCTACCCTATTTTAGACCTGATCCAAAATTCAATACCCTATTTCAGACCTGCCCAGTTGTGTAGACATTTAACAACGGCTTCAAATTTCTGATATTAATCAAAACACACTTCTCCGGAAGAAAATAATAAAAAAGGAGGTTCTTATAAAAACCATACCTAATTCCCAACCAGATCGCGCAAACCCTAGCTCAGATGAGAATTTAACCCAAAACCCTGGGAATAATCATAAATAAACTGAATTGTATTACCTAAAATTGAATTCCTGTTTACATTCTGTTCAATCACGTTCTCAGTTTCCTAGAAGCTGATGCCCTTTAGGACGAGGAAGTTAAAGCGGTTTAGCTTGAGTCTTGTCGTCATATTGATTAAAATCCGGCTTGAAAATATATTCCGCGATCTAGAAGCAATTCAAGGTTACTGAAGTTTAGCTATGAGGGAATTGTGTAACCCTAAAGCATTGAGCACCCTGTGAATGTTGATACTGTTCGGCTAGTATCACCAACTTTTGATTTAGGTCACCATGATAGAGTTCTTGGCTATCGACGAAAGAAGTGGATAAGACACTTGACAAAAATAGTGCTTAGTACGTCTATTTTCTTACTACGACTTCAAGGGCGTTGGTAGTAAAAGGGTAATAAATTTCTTAGCACTCTCCCTATTCAATGTTGTACCGCAGAAAAGCTCGACCTCTGTGGAACAAAAACAACATTGTTTGGGGGAAGGGACGGGGATATGAAACATAGAGAGGGCATTAATCGGTTAGCGCTAAGTGTAGATTTTATTTTAAACTAGATTTGCTATAGGCTACCAAAACTGGTAACAATTCTACTTAGTAACAAAGGACACTTGATCAAAATTCTGTGGCTTTGGACAAATGCAGGTTTCAGCCCTTGAACCCACCAAGACACGGTTTCCAACATAAAAAAGGTAGGTAGGGTAGGTAGGTAGGTAGGTAGGTGGGTAGGTAGGGTAGGTACGTACGTAGGTAAGTAGGTAGGTAGGTAGGTAGGTAGGGTAGGTAGGTAGGGTAGGTACGTAGGTAGGTAGGTAGGTAGGTAGGGTAGGTAGGTAGGTAGGTAGGTAGGGTAGGTAGGTAGGTAGGTAGGTAGGTAGGTAGGGTAGGTAGGTAGGTAGGTAGGTAGGTAGGTAGGTAGGGTAGGTAGGTAGGTAGGTAGGGTAGGTAGGTAGGTAGGTAGGTAGGTAGGTAGGTAGGGTAGGTAGGTAGGTAGGTAGGGTAGGTACGTAGGTAGGTAGTTAGGTAGGTAGGTAGGGTAGGTAGGTAGGTAGGTAGGTAGGTAGGTATGTAGGTAGGTACGTAGGTAGGTAGGTAGGTAGGTAGGTAGGTAGGTAGGTAGGGTAGGTACGTAGGTAGGTAGGTAGGTAGGTAGGTAGGTAGGGTAGGTAGGTAGGTAGGTAGGTAGGTAGGTAGGGTAGGTAGGTAGGTAGGTAGGTAGGTAGGTAAGTAGGTAGGTAGGTACGTAGGTAGGTAGGTGGTTAGGTAGGTAGGTAGGTAGGGTAGGTACGTAGGTAGGTAGGTAGGTAGGTAGGTACGTAGGTAGGTAGGTAGGTGGGTAAGTAAACTTTATTTATACACGGTAAAGCCTCGAGTAAATTGGGTGTATGGGGCGGGGGAGGGAAGGGGTCCAAATGACAACTTCAAAGTAAAAAAGTGATGCTCGACCAGCTTTATATTAGCTTTATATATTTGTCGATAAGATTTGACTCCTGGTACACTTGTATTTGGCCTATTGATCATCAGCATCATCATCATGACGTCATCATCATCATCATCATCATCATCTATTGAACATCACACATGTTGGGAAGTGGTTTGGAACTCTGGATCGCTCCCTCCCCCCACCCATAGATCCGTCTAGAGGACATGCATGTTTTGGATTCAGCATAGATGGTTGAAATAGAATAGCCTTTAACTGACTGGCCAAATAATTGTTACGTCTGTCTGCTAGCAGGCTGAGAAACGAATATTCTCTTTAACTGAATGGTGAGGTCTCATCATAAAAAACCAGTTCATCTCTTGTATGAAATGTTTGCATGTTCGCATATGTTCACTGGTCGTAGTTGAGAAATATTAACTTTCAAACGCAAATTCAACTGTCATTCATTCAGGCCCTCAATTTGAAAGGATTTCTGAGAACTACATAACTTTAAACTGTATTAGAATTTAGCATTAGCACTATTTAACGCTATATATTGATCATGCCGTACCCTTATGTTATCTGTTCTTATCACGAGAACGCTTCTGTGGACAAAACATTCTTAACTCCTATACTAGACGTATCTTTTATCTTTTAGTTATAAACGGAACGGACGGTGTAATCTTCGGGTGTACGTTGTTAATTTAGTGGACTAGGGGCATTATATGAGGAGTTTCCTTTCTTTTCTTTTAACCAAAAGGCGACGGAAATTCAATTAAATTAAATTTAATGCAAACGATTAGAGATGAGTGACTTCCACCACCGCTGCACGAAAGCCTTCCGAAGAGCTTTTCTTTGACTGGTCAAGTCCAATAACACCACAACACACGAAACATGGTTTGACTCTGGCAATCAAGAAGGTACATAAAATGTTCATCATTTAACAGAGAGTTCTAAAATGCCGCCGTCGAAATATCAACAGGTCATCAAAATCGAACTGGGTGACTTGAAGGCCGAGGAAACAAATTGGAAATAAAAGCGGAAGTCGTACAGTCGTTTATGCCACAGCTAATATACTAACCAACCTTGCTTGATAAAGAAGCGGATAAAACCTACCTAATTGATGTCTTATTTTATCCATATTCTTGTTGTATTGTGACCTGTTCATTTACATTCTATTTTTCTCGTGATCGTTCGACGTTGCTGCCGTGAACTAGGAGACAGCTGCAATAGCGCGTAGTTAATGCACGCGATTACCTTCGTATGACATTTAATTGTCTTTTCGGGTCTTAAAACTTCCTGTGGCAACTTCGATGCCACACGAGTCCGTAAACTCGCCACAAAATGGACCAACTAGGGGAAGAGAAAAAAAAGTCGAAAAAAAAATTAAAGCAGAATAAATAAACACCTCATGAATTATTGCCTCGTTTCATACTTCTTTATTCTTTCTTAACAATCAAGCTTCGACCGGAAATTTTTGACGACGAAATCGCTCCAATACATCTAGTGGTTGCTAATATTTTTCACTGAAATTTTAATATGGTTAGTTAATGTATTTCCGCTGTTTTTAACCGAAAATAAGGCTATGGAGTATATTTCGTGTTTTTTAAATGAGCTACTCAGCGCTTTGTCCAAACTGACAAAGCAGGAAAATATAATTATGGAGAAACGAACTTTTTATTGATGGTTATTTCACACTTTATTTATTTATATCACACTTGACAGGACAACAGGAACACGCAGTTACTGTTCGGTAGTTCGAAAGTTGGAAAAACTTGTACATCATATCATAATAAACAGTACCACAGTAAAGCACTATTGCTCAAAAGCTACAATTTAACCAGTCCCACGTTAGCATTTCACCAGGGGATGGGCTACCCACTCCTTGGAAACTAATTGCCCTATTTCAGACCAAACTACATGATTTTCCCTACCCTATTTTAGACCTGATCCAAAATTCAATACCCTATTTCAGACCTGCCCAGTTGTGTAGACATTTAACAACGGCTTCAAATTTCTGATATTAATCAAAACACACTTCTCCGGAAGAAAATAATAAAAAAGGAGGTTCTTATAAAAACCATACCTAATTCCCAACCAGATCGCGCAAACCCTAGCTCAGATGAGAATTTAACCCAAAACCCTGGGAATAATCATAAATAAACTGAATTGTATTACCTAAAATTGAATTCCTGTTTACATTCTGTTCAATCACGTTCTCAGTTTCCGAGAAGCTGATGCCCTTTAGGACGGGGAAGTTAAAGCGGTTTAGCTTGAGTCCTGTCGTCATATTAATTAAAATCCGGCTTGAAAATATATTCCGCGATCTAGAAGCAATTCAAGGTTACTGAAGTTTAGCTATGAGGGAATTGTGTAACCCTAAAGCATTGAGCACCCTGTGAATGTTGATACTGTTCGGCTAGTATCACCAACTTTTGATTTAGGTCACCATGATAGAGTTCTTGGCTATCGACGAAAGAAGTGGATAAGACACTTGACAAAAATAGTGCTTAATACGTCTATTTTCTTACTACGACTTCAAGGGCGTTGGTAGTAAAAGGGTAATAAATTTCTTAGCACTCTCCCTATTCAATGTTGTACCGCAGAAAAGCTCGACCTCTGTGGAACAAAAACAACATTGTTTGGGGGAAGGGACGGGGATATGAAACATAGAGAGGGCATTAATCGGTTAGCGCTAAGTGTAGATTTTATTTTAAACTAGATTTGCTATAGGCTACCAAAACTGGTAACAATTCTACTTAGTAACAAAGGACACTTGATCAAAATTCTGTGGCTTTGGACAAATGCAGATTTCAGATCTTGAACCCACCAAGACACGGTTTCCAACATAAAAAAGGTAGGTAGGGTAGGTACGTACGTAGGTAGGTAGGTAGGTAGGTAGGTAGGTGGGTAGGTAGGGTAGGTACGTACGTAGGTAGGTAGGTAGGTAGGTAGGTAGGGTAGGTAGGTAGGGTAGGTACGTAGGTAGGTAGGTAGGTAGGTAGGGTAGGTACGTAGGTAGGTAGGTAGGTAGGTAGGGTAGGTAGGAAAAGGAAAGATTTTCAGAAAGAAAAAACTCTGCAACTCGACGAACTAGCATTTAATCCCGACAAAGTGTCGTTTTGGAGTTGTCTAAAATGGATGAACGATACTATCGACGAAAATGTTCCTGCCCCAATCTCGGAAGAAACATGGCTCAACCATTTTCAATCCTTACATTCCAATGACCTGAGAACTTCCATAAATCGTCAAGGAGTCTATGATGAACTACTATCATTAGAAAAAGAAAAAGAACAGCTTAACTATTTAGATCAAGAGGTAACTGAGCGAGAAATACGTCAAGCGGTGAAGAAATTGAAGAATAAGAAATCGCCATTTGTTGACAAAATAAGAAATGAAATGATCAAAGCGAGCCTTGAATCGCTTATGCCTATTTACATCAAACTTTTTAATCTCATTTTACAATCTGGAAAAATGCCAGATATTTGGTGTCAAGGCCTTATAACTCCAATCTACAAATCGGGTGACAAGAGTGATCCAACAAACTATAGAGGCATATGTGTATCGAGTTGCCTTGGAAAACTGTTTTGTTCCATTTTAAATCAAAGACTATACTTGTATTTTAGAGAAAACAAGATATTACACAATTCCCAAATTGGCTTTGTACCTGAAAATCGTACTGCAGACCATGTTTTCACTCTAAGGACCCTAATAGATAAATATGTCCACTACCATAAAGAAAAAGTCTATGCTTGTTTCGTAGATTTTCGTAAAGCTTTCGACTCTGTTTGGCACGAGGGATTGTTTTACAAGCTGCTCAAAATCAACATAGGAGGACATTTCTACAATCTGATCAAAAGCCTTTATTGCAATTCAACATGTTCCATTAGAATAGGAGAAAACAAAACTCGATCTTTCTCATACTCAAGAGGTGTACGTCAAGGATGTATTTTAAGTCCTCTTTTATTTAACCTCTATATAAACAATTTGCCGTATTTATTCGAAAACACGCTGTCTGATCCATTTGTTCTTCCAAATGGAACAAAAATAAATTCACTATTGTATGCAGATGATTTGATCATCCTATCAAGATCCAAAACGGGATTACAAAACTGTTTAAACACTCTCTCTTCATATTGCAAAACATGGATGCTAAAAGTCAATCCCAAGAAAACAAAAGTAATGATTTTCCAAAATCGCCCAAGGAAATCCGTTGACATCAACTTCAACATAGGCACCGAGCCAATTGAAATTGTTCAAGAATACACCTATTTAGGTACACGTTTAACTCCAACGGGAAACTTTACTCTTGCAGTCGAACACTTTGCTAGTATACGAAAACAAACACTTCTCAATAGACTTAATCCCAATACCGCATCTCAGATTTTTGACACAATGATATTTCCGATCTTAAGCTACAACAGTGAGATATGGGGGATGTACACTAAGCAGAATTTTAAAGCATGGGATAGTTCCCCAATAGAAAAAATTCATCTCAAATTTTGTAAACACTACTTAGAAGTAAACAATAAGGCCTCTAACGTAGCTTGCAGAGCCGAACTTGGAAGATTACCGCTAATAATCCCAATTAATCAGAAAATTATGAAATATTTTGTTTATCTAAACAACAAAGATAATGACTCTATAGTCAAACAATCTTTCCTCATGTCGAAGAATCTACATTTCATTAATAACTCCGGATTTTATTCCAATTTTATGAACTTGATAGAACAATATCATCTATCCAATTTAGATCCTGAATGTTTAGATAATGATAGAATTAGGCGATATACAACTAATATGAAAGAGACATATATATCCTCCTGGCGACACAGCCTTGAACATTCAAAGAAATTAGAATTTTATAAAGTTTTTAAGGATGACTACGTTACATCTGATTATTTAAACCAGCTAAGAAACTTTAATGAAAGACGAAATTTAGTGAAGTTTAGAGTAAGTAATCACAAACTTATGATTGAACTAGGTCGATATCAAACCGATCATATGCCCAGAGAAACTAGATTATGCCCATTGTGTAAATCAAATCAAGTAGAAAATGAAACTCATTTCTTGTTGCAATGTAGCAAATACTCTCTGCAGAGGCAGACATTCTTCAATCGAATCAATGAAATAATACCTGATATTGAAAGGAAATCAACCTCAGAAAGCATAAAACTTCTCATGAACTCTAACGACTATCATGTGAATAAGCTAGTAATGAAGTTTATTTCCTTGTGTATGAATATACGTGATACATTGTTATTATCAAGTGAAAGTGATGTAACTTAGGTTCATTAGCATAATATTACAGTAATTTTAGTCTTGTTTTGTTATTAATTACTATAAATATGCTTCTGCAATACTGTAAAATCTTGCGGTCATGCAAATAAAGCAATTTACTACTAGGTAGGGTAGGTACGTAGGTAGGTAGGTAGGTAGGTAGGGTAGGTAGGTAGGTAGGTAGGTAGGTAGGGTAGGTACGTAGGTAGGTAGGTAGGTAGGGTAGGTAGGTAGGTAGGTAGGGTAGGTAGGTAGGTAGGTAGGTAGGTAGGTAGGGTAGGTAGGTAAGTAGGTAGGTAGGTAGGTAGGTAGGTAGGTAGGGTAGGTACGTAGGTAGGTAGGTAGGTAGTTAGGTAGGTAGGTAGGGTAGGTAGGGTAGGTACGTAGGTAGGTAGGTAGGTAGGTAGGTAGGTAGGGTAGGTACGTAGGTAGGTAGGTAGGTAGGTAGGTAGGTAGGGTAGGTAGGTAGGTAGGTAGGTAGGTAGGTACTAGGTAGGTAGGTAGGTAGGTAGGTAGGTAGGTAGGTAGGTAGGGTAGGTACGTAGGTAGGTACGTAGGTAGGTAGGTAGGTGGGTAAGTAAACTTTATTTATACACGGTAAAGCCTCGAGTAAATTGGGTGTATGGGGCGGGGGAGGGAAGGGGTCCAAATGACAACTTCAAAGTAAAAAAGTGATGCTCGACCAGCTTTATATTAGCTTTATATATTTGTCGATAAGATTTGACTCCTGGTACACTTGTATTTGGCCTATTGATCATCAGCATCATCATCATGACGTCATCATCATCATCATCATCATCATCTATTGAACATCACACATGTTGGGAAGTGGTTTGGAACTCTGGATCGCTCCCTCCCCCCACCCATAGATCCGTCTAGAGGACATGCATGTTTTGGATTCAGCATAGATGGTTGAAATAGAATAGCCTTTAACTGACTTGCCAAATAATTGTTACGTCTGTCTGCTAGCAGGCTGAGAAACGAATATTCTCTTTAACTGAATGGTGAGGTCTCATCATAAAAAACCAGTTCATCTCTTGTATGAAATGTTTGCATGTTCGCATATGTTCACTGGTCGTAGTTGAGAAATATTAACTTTCAAACGTAAATTCAACTGTCATTCATTCAGGCCCTCAATTTGAAAGGATTTCTGAGAACTACATAACTTTAAACTGTATTAGAATTTAGCATTAGCACTATTTAACGCTATATATTGATCATGCCGTACCCTTATGTTATCTGTTCTTATCACAAGAACGCTTCTGTGGACAAAACATTCTTAACTCCTATACTAGACGTATCTTTTATCTTTTAGTTATAAATGGAACGGACGGTGTAATCTTCGGGTGTACGTTGTTAATTTAGTGGACTAGGGGCATTATATGAGGAGTTTCCTTTCTTTTCTTTTAACCAAAAGGCGACAGAAATTCAATTAAATTAAATTTAATGCAAACGATTAGAGATGAGTGACTTCCACCACCGCTGCACGAAAGCCTTCCGAAGAGCTTTTCTTTGACTGGTCAAGTCCAATAACACCACAACACACGAAACATGGTTTGACTCTGGCAATCAAGAAGGTACATAAAATGTTCATCATTTAACAGAGAGTTCTAAAATGCCGCCGTCGAAATATCAACAGGTCATCAAAATCGAACTGGGTGACTTGAAGGCCGAGGAAACAAATTGGAAATAAAAGCGGAAGTCGTACAGTCGTTTATGCCACAGCTAATATACTAACCAACATTGCTTGATAAAGAAGGGGATAAAACCTACCTAATTGATGTCTTATTTTATCCATATTCTTGTTGTATTGTGACCTGTTCATTTACATTCTATTTTTCTCGTGATCGTTCGACGTTGCTGCCGTGAACTAGGAGACAGCTGCAATAGCGCGTAGTTAATGCACGCGATTACCTTCGTATGACATTTAATTGTCTTTTCCGGTCTTAAAACTTCCTGTGGCAACTTCGATGCCACACGAGTCCGTAAACTCGCCACAAAATGGACCAACTAGGGGAAGAGAAAAAAAAGTCGAAAAAAAATTAAAGCAGAATAAATAAACACCTCATGAATTATTGCCTCGTTTCATAGTTCTTTAATCTTTCTTAACAATCAAGCTTCGACCGGAAATTTTTGACGACGAAATCGCTCCAATACATCTAGTGGTTGCTAATATTTTTCACTGAAATTTAAATATGGTTAGTTAATGTATTTCCGCTGTTTTTAACCGAAAATAAGGCTATGGAGTATATTTCGTGTTTTTTAAATGAGCTACTCAGCGCTTTGTCCAAACTGACAAAGCAGGAAAATATAATTATGGAGAAACGAACTTTTTATTGATGGTTATTTCACACTTTATTTATTTATATCACACTTGACAGGACAACAGGAACACGCAGTTACTGTTCGGTAGTTCGAAAGTTGGAAAAACTTGTACATCATATCATAATAAACAGTACCACAGTAAAGCACTATTGCTCAAAAGCTACAATTTAACCAGTCCCACGTTAGCATTTCACCAGGGGATGGGCTACCCACTCCTTGGAAACTAATTGCCCTATTTCAGACCAAACTACATGATTTTCCCTACCCTATTTTAGACCTGATCCAAAATTCAATACCCTATTTCAGACCTGCCCAGTTGTGTAGACATTTAACAACGGCTTCAAATTTCTGATATTAATCAAAACACACTTCTCCGGAAGAAAATAATAAAAAAGGAGGTTCTTATAAAAACCATACCTAATTCCCAACCGGATCGCGCAAACCCTAGTTCAGACCAAAATCTTCAAAATCTGCACCATATTTCAGACGTAAACGGCTCGAAAACCATAACTTTTGGGGCCGGACATACTTATCTAGCTTACATAAGGGAGTACCCCCTCCGGGCATTTCACCCACCGACTCAAACGGAATTAACATTTAACAGCACCATTAAATATGGCTTTTACTTGAAATGGTCACACCTAAGGATTGGTCACGATTGCATCCACACGCTCTATAGATGGAATCCAACTCGCAAACATAATAAACAGCATTACAGGACAGTACTGCCCGTTTGAATTGTCTCACATGAAAATTTAATCCAAAATAAGGACCAAAAATTTAAACAGTGGTTTGACCCTGGGAATAATCAATAAACTGTATTGTATTACCTAAAATTGAATTCCTGTTTACATTCTGTTCAACCACGTTCTCGGTTTCCGAGAAGCCTTTTAGGACAGGGGAGTTAGCGGTTAAGCTTTCGGTCTTGAAATCCGGCTTGAAAATATATTCCGCGATCTAGAAGCAATTCAAGGTTACTGAAGTTTAGCTATGAGGAAACTGAGTAACCCTAAAGCATTGTGCACTCTGTGAATGCTGATACTGTTCGGCTAGTATCAACAGTTTTTAGGTTCATGGTAGAGTTCTTGGCTATCGACTGAAGTAGTCAAGACAAATGACAAAAATGGCGCTTAGTACGTCTATTCTCTTACTACGACTTCAAGAGCGTTGGTAGTAAAAGGGTGATAAATTTCTTAGCACTCTCCCTATTCGATGTTGTATGCGCTGCAAAGCTCATTGCCTAAAAAAACAGCAACATTGTTTGGGGGAAGAGACGGGGATATAAAACACAGAGAGGGGATTTAAATCGGTTGGCGCTCAGTGAAGATTTATTTCCTTTTAAACTAGATTTCCTATAGGCCACCAAAACCGGTTACAATGCTAGTTGCAAAAGAAAAAATATTTCACATTAGTAACAAAGGACAGTTGAACAAAGTTCTTTGGCTTTGGTCATATGCAGATTTCAGCCCTTGAGCCGACCAAGACACGGTTTCCAACATAAAATAGGTAGGTAGGTAGGTGGTAGGTACGTAGGTGGGTAAGTAAACTTTATTTATACACGGTAAATCCTCGAATAAATTGGGGGTATGGGGGAAGGGGGGGGGGGGGGTGGGGGTACAAATGACAACTTCAAAGTCAAAGAGTAATAGCTTGACCAGCTTTATATCAGCTTTATATATTTTTCGATAAGATTTGACTCCTGGTATACTTGCATTAGGCCTATTGATCATCGTCATCATCATCATCATCATCATCATCATACACGTTGGGAAGGGGTTGGAACTCGGGACCCCCCCTCCCCACCCCTAGATCCGTCTAGAGGACATGCATGTTTTGGATTCAGCATAGATGGTTGAAATATAATTTCTCAGTCTTTCTGCTGGCAGGCTGAGAAACGAATATTCTCTTTAACTGAATGGTGAGAAGTCTCATCTTAAAAAATCAGTTCATCTCTTGAAATGTTTGCATGTTCGCATGTGTTCACTGGTCGTAGTTGAGAAATATCAACTTTCAAACGAAAATTGAACAGTCATTCATTCAGACCCTCAATAATTTGAAAGGATTTCTGAGAATTAAATAACTTATAAATTATGTTTTCTGTTCTTATCACAAGAATGCTACTGTGGACAAAAATTCTTAACTCCTAGACTTTTTAAGAGGCAATGTCCACTAAGACCGAGCGAAATCGAAAATATGTGGCACATGATGAAAAATCAAAATTCTCCGTTTTTCGCCCAGAGATACCTTATAGTAGCTCTAGAAACGTGGTGGCATTTTTTGTTGAGAAACTATTTTTAAACCTCCAAAAAATTAAAAAGCCGTCACCGCACTAGGTGTCTCTACAAACACTCCGAATAAACGCGAATCATACCTTCTCGTAAACTTCGCTCTGTTTAATTCGCGTCGTGGAAAAATCCAATTTTGAGCTTAGAAATTTGCTGTTGAAGAGTTTACAAGTAATTTGAGTCAAATTACTCTTTTGTGGATTAATTTTCAAGGTCATGGCAGGCTGCTGAAAACCACTAAAATTCGCTTGCTTTGAATTCTCAATTTGGCACAGTTTTTCAAGAGAAAGTTTCCCTCCCTGGTAAAACACCGAATCACTTGAAATTCAGAATTCTTGAAAGAGGAAGTGCCGTTCTTAAACCAGGTTTAAAAATTAGTTTCGGGCTTTTTATCAGCGCCGAGTACAAACGCTCTCAAAATCCCGATAATTACAACATTAACACGTCAACAATTGGCACATACCTCCGACCAAATAACCGAAAATGTGGATATTTCTTCTAGTTTGGTTGGTATTCGGTTGTAATCCACAGCGGAAAGGTAATGTCTAGCTCACCTGAATATGGTGTTGTCTAAATATCAGGTTCTGTGCGTAGTCTTTCATAATAACCATCTTGGCGTCCGGGGTCAACAACATCACTGAAGCATCGCGTATTGGCAATCAACCCAAATGACTTATTTCCATCGCACCTCCTTTTGTTAAAATCAAGAACCTTCAGGAATAAGGTGGTTTTGCCTTATTTGAACTTCAAAACAGTTTTCTCCTATAAGACGTCTTTTCTTGATCTGTATTCGTTGCAAAATTTCGAAACGATAATTTCTTGCCGAAAGCTTACAAGCCAGTTTACTTTGAGTCACGTACCAAAATGACGTCGGGTTTGACCTTGGAGGGGTAATGGACAGGAAACCAAAAAAAAAAAACAAAAACAAGCCAGCAAAAACAAAGCAATGAGAACTTTGAAAACCTGTGGACCCAAGGACCGATTACGGTCAACTGCCGCTTATAAGCCCTGGGCTTATACAACTTTGTAAGGGGTTTTGGGTGGGCTTATAAACGGAAGGGGCTTATAAGTTTCGAAATGAGCCACAGCAGTGTTGATCGAAATACGTTTTTATTTTACCAGTTCTTAATTAACCTTTGAAACATCATAATAAATCGAATTCATTTCAATTTTAACAACAAAATCGAAACTGTAACAACACGAACGTAACCGGAACGTAACAAAACAGAAGCTCAGAGTTCATCTTCGCAGTGTCCTGTGAGAGTGCTTAATATTAAGGAAACAGGGAAAACTAGAGTGCGACTTATATCCGGGGAGCTTATAACCAGATGTATTTTTTTGTTTGTTACGGTATTTATGTGTTTATCAGTATCATTAGAGGCAGTGAAGTCTTGCCAAAACCTTGCCTGTTACTAGGGCTTTGAAAAATAAATTATTGTGAGGTCTCTATGTATTGGTCTTCAAAAATTGGCCAAGACAGGAGTAAGAATGTACAAATGTATGTTGAGTTTACTCAAGCCCTAACCAGGGGTGTGGCCAGGGGTGCCGGAACCGTCCTTTTCGTTCTTTATAAGCTTGTGAAACCATTTTATGGCAAACCTAGCGGATTACACTTTTATACATGAAACTCAAAATTAAGTTGAGTTTGAAACTGAACTCATGTTGAAACTCATCATGACAAGGAGTCCTAATGTTCAGGGCTCTTTGTCGTTTTTCGCCTGATCTTCTGAGCAGTGCAGGTGACGAAGGTCGAGAACCATCCTTGTGACGAATGGCTAACGCTCGAAACGTCAGCTTTCAATCTCTTCACGGTGGCTCAATGTACCTTATCAACTCAGTTGATAAATACAAAGTTTTGTGTTTCGCTTCCCCACCGATGCAGCACCACAGCGTCTCTAGAAACTAACTCTCTTGTTTGTCAGGTGACGGTTGTGCGATATTTCTCCGCCTTCTCACGGTTGAGGAGAACGAGCTCGGTTTCGCTTAGAGCACTGCGATGGACGGTAGACCATCAGATGACAGGGCCTTAGATTTCAGCGCAGATATTGGTCTTATAGGTTCCACGCCATATGCTCTTCATACAAGGACAGATTCCTTCCTTGAAAACTGTATATTCGAGAGCATGCTCACACCATCAATCTTCCAAGTGGCAACTAAAGGGCTTGCATGGTTCTCCACCGGGATCTTGATATCGTGTCCGGAGTTTAGGAGGATAAACGTATCCGGCTTAGTCTCCGCCGGCCGTGCGGTCGCAGGCTCCCTTCCCTCCATGGGGAGGGAAGGGAGCCAGGAGTTTGAACACCACGCCCAGCTCTGCTCCTAGTACTCCTGCGCAAACTATGGTAGCCCTGCCTTGTCCTGCAGTGGTAGCAGCCAGCGCTGTCTTGCCAGACGGCTGACTGTCTTCAGGGCTGGCATGGTAGTGTTAATCTGCTTAATGACGTCTGCCATCACAGCGAGGAATGCACGAAAGTGGGTATGAGAAAAAAGTGTACTTACCAGAGCCCACTGGAAGGAAAACACCGATGTGTTGCAAAATAGCTTTGGACTCCGACTTGCCAATTCCACGTTCTGCTTTTCTCACTTTCCCGTTCGAGGCATACTTAGACAGCCCTGGTTGAACTCAACATGACCAACGTCGATTAGTTCCCTCTGCGCTACTCCCAGTTAAGAGTGATGGGCTGGGCAAATGGTCCATGTTAAGAATACTAATTAAAAATATTATTGCGCGTGCTAAAAGAAAATCAACGAAGCTCAGCTTTTGAGTGGATATCGCTGATTCCAACACTGTAAGTGTGACCCGAAAAGTCTTTTTTTGCGACTGGAACAGCAACTGCTTGTTCATATCACTTGTAAGAGGCGCAAACGCCTGCAACTTAAGTGGCAATCTCTGTAAAAGCGGTCCGCTGCATTTCGGGTCAGAAAATCAATTTCCTTCAAACTTTACCCACGAAACTATCTTAGTCTAAAAGTAAACATGAGCATATTTTTTTTTGTTAATGTTACAAACTATTTTTTTTCTAAGCCAAAATCGCCCGCACCGTGAGGTGGCGATTTTTGGCGGCGATGCGACCCAAAAATAGGGAGTTTTGACGGTCTCGCCACTTCAAAATGTAGCGATTTCTGGCAAGCTATATATTTTTGTGTATTAGACTATTCCTTGAATAGTACATTGATGTTAATTTTAGCGCGATTAATCGAAGTTTTTTCGAAGGCTCTCACGCCATTAACGCCAATGAAGAAAAGATGCAAACTTTAAATTCGTCATTACGCAAAAGTCCAACTCCTTGAACACAATTTTTCTATTCAGACCAACTAACCTTACATCAAATAGCATGTAAATATAAAAATATATTGTGGTTTAAGCGAATTTTAAAAACAGGTGGTCATGAAGTTTAGTGCTTTTTGCAACAAGGTGCCAAATATGGCCCACACTCGAAGAATGTTAAACGAACAAATTTTGATGTCATTGAAGTGTTTTTGATCTGCACGCTTTCCTAAAGGAAATATGATGATAAAAAAAATCACGAATTACGGAATTTTGCCATGTTGCGACTCTTCGGTGCAATCGGAATACTGCAGAGTATCCGTGATTCGCTCCTACGTGATTGAACCAAAACTTACCAGCGACGTCTCTTCAAGGCGAGAGCGCTTCTGACGCTGCTTTCCTCTATGCATGGCGAACATATAACTTAAATGGATCAACTGGGACCACGAAGAAATATTTCAGGAAAAGAAACAAACCATTTGAATCGTCTTTAGGTGCGAGTAAATTTTGATTGAAAAACAACTAAAAGAGCCCGGTCAAGTAACGCAACAAGCGGTCATGTCACATTGCTGTTTGAGTTAATAATTAGTCGTCGCAAATATTCCATAAAAGTCACGAAATGTTAGGCATTTCTCACAAACACAATATGGACCTCATATATTTGCCTCTATGTGACAATTAAAGGTAAAATAGCGCATAAAAACATTTTTTCTTCGTACCTGTACCTAACGTTTTATATACGTTAAAATCCATTCTGGTAGAAAGCAAATAGCCTGTCTGTGTACAGCCGCTCGCACTCCGGAGTGCGGGCGGCTGCACACGAGCTAGACAGCCAAATCACTTCTCTAGAAAACTCCAAAGAATTGCTTTATTTACCTTTACTGACTGTTAACAAATCACTTATAAAAAGCATCTTGCGTGATGAATGCAAGTCCGTTTCAGTAAACGCATTACGTGACAGAACCATTTGTCACACAGTCAACCTGGTCTTACCGTGGACCTTCAGTTTTGTCTAGCGCACTGAGGTAACGAAAATTGACCTTTAATAATAACTCTGCTTGGAAACATCAAAAAGAAACGAGCTAAGGTACGGAGCATTATTTTTTTGGAGGGGGGGGGGGGGGGTGAAAATTTCTTTCAAGACAAACAATTTTTTTCTGTGTTGTTGTCTGTGGAAACAATTTTTTTCCCGCTGCATCTTCCTGTAAACAATTTTTTTTGTGTGTTTGTTATTATTATTATTATTATTATTATTATTATTATTATTATTATTATTATTATTAACAATTATTATTATTATTACATTTATTTATATACGGTTAAAATGCATCAGGTAATCTTATGTAGTAAAAATACTAATCTAAAAATTACTGCCTAAAACTGCTTTCCATGAATGCCGTGTTTCATAGGTCTCTAACTTATTAAAGTATAACTGCACCATGGCTTGTTTTGTTTCCTAAAAAAATTGAAAATCTCACGTCAAAGTATCCTGAAACATTAAAATGCGAACGTAATTGCAAGTAATAATATAGAACTGCACCAGCGGCCTTTTCTCCCCTGATCCTAGAGAGGATTGAGGAGCCAAATGAAACAGCGCTTGCTTACACTTACGCTTTATTTCGTAGTTTATACAAGACTGGATCCAATTTGCCTTCTTCATGCAAGTCGAAAACAGGAGACGGCTTGCTGTTTGATGATTTATTAAATGTCATCATCAAACCAGCCTAGGACCCTGTTGAAAAGCCAGCGTGACTATTAGTGAATACATGCAACCCAGGAATTCAAGTTAATCTTTTCTCTTAGTTAGAGTTTCATTGCACTTCGAAGAGTTCTTGATTAGTAATGGTAGTTGGACTCAGTGGAGCACAATTCAGGGAGTAATTGGGCGAGTTAATTTAAATCAGCCGAGCGCGTAGCGCGAGGACGATTTGAAATTACGAGCACGATTACGCCTGAACTGTACAATACGAAGTCCATTTAATTCTATCTATAACAAAATGCGAGATTAGAAAATCTATGTGCCCTTCAGGGATATATTTCTAATTATCAGTCTTGCAAGCAGTGGAGAAACAGCTATAAAAAGAACCCATTTCAGTGCACCTGATTGACGCGTGGGCAACGTAGTTGTCCGATTACAGCTATCCAATTACAAAAAGTTCTTGTTGTAGAAACGATTAATACAATAACCTAACTTTAGCATTTAATGCTTTCAAGGTCCTCAGAAGAGATTATTTTTAAGAAAGGGGTTACTAACTGATTTTAAGAAACTGTGGTAATTTGTTCGTGGAAAAGTAAAAAACAGAAATTGGGGTTTATCAACCAAGTCGATTTGGTAAATTAGCTACCGGAAAGAAATGACAAAACTGATGTTTGAGTGTTAAATAGCTCATTTGCTTTAATGAATAGCAAACACTCTAAGTGTCAACTTTTGAATTAGTTTGTGGTGGCTAATTTACCAAGTCAAACCAGTGATGAATCCATGCAAATCATTTTGTTGCATTGTTATCTTGCATTTTAACAAATAGGACTAAATTTACTTATATAAACCAAACTATATATCAACTAGTCTGCAAACTTTTTATTTTCTCCTTTTCATGTCTGCAAACAATTTATTTGGGCTTTTTTGATTTTGCAAACAATTTTTTTCAGGATTTTTCATCCCCCCTCTCCAAAAAAATAATGGTCCGTCCCTAACACCATGTATGCGAAATGCGTGCAACTCCGCATTTTGTCATATCCTATGTACGTGACCGTATGGTGGTGGGGGAATCCCATATAAAATTATCGGGAGTACTGTTTAAACTCCACGGTTGGTACCACTCATGGTGCTTAAATCTGAAGCCAACACAATGTAGTTATAGCGGTGCCTTTATTAAGGTTATAATCTTACAAAGAAAGTATGACCGGAACTACTTCCTTCCTCTTAGGTCTGAACCTTAATTTAATCCACGCCCCCTAAACGAGATTCTGATACCTTTTAAGGGGTCCCTTTTACAAGTTATCGACGAGCCTTTCTATGGGTGTCTCCCCCCACCAGCCCCTGGAGAAATCCATACACTTGACACTTTTCAATGTACTACAACTGAATTGCAAACCATATATTTGCCTCCATCTGACAATTAGAGGTAAAATAGCGCATAAAAAGATTTTTCTTCGTACCTGTACCAAACGTTTTAGTACGTAAAATCCATCCTGGTAGAAGGCAATACAGCCGCCCGCACTCCAGAGTGCGGGCGGCCGTACACAGGCTAGAAAGCAAAATCACTTCTCTAGAAAACTCGAAAGAATTGTTTTACTTACCCTTAGTGACTGTTAACTAACCACTTATAAAGAGCATTTTTTGGATAATACCGCAAAGAAAAATAAAACCGATGACGTGGATAGCAGCTCCTTTGAATGACCAGATCGCAAATGTACAGAAGAATTAAACAGTCCTGAACAACTGGACATTCACTTGAATGTCTTTGGGCACCGCCGCCCTGCAGAACCGGCAAAAGTTGGCCTTTATGAGAAATCGCGGATAGATTGGGTTCAACGTTTCCAGACTATTTCTTTGAGTGACACTAGAACATCTTACAAGGTCGGTGAGGGAGAATTGGCAACAAGTGAGGGCGACTTGCTTGAAATGGGATGGGCATCTCGCAAGTCACGATTCACTCAAAGGCGGTTTTCTAAGAAAGTGAGTGACTATTTGCAGAAAAAGTTTGAAATTGGACAGCAAACTGGGAGAAAAGAGGATCCCGCTCAAATGGCAGATGACATGCGGAGAGCTAGAAACGCAAACGGAGATTCCCCCACCACCATACGGTCACGCACATAGGATATGACAAAATGCGGAGTTGCACGCATTTCGCATACACGGTGTTAGCTCGTTTCTTTTTGATGTTTCCAAGCAGAGTTATTATTAAAGGTCAATTTTCGTTACCTTTTGCGCTAGACAAAACTGAAGGTCCACGGTAAGACCAGGTTGACTGTGTGACAAATGGTTCTGTCACGTAATGCGTTTACTGAAACGGACTTGCATTCATCACGCAAGATGCTTTTTATAAGTGATTTGTTAACAGTCAGTAAAGGTAAATAAAACAATTCTTTGGAGTTTTCTAGAGAAGTGATTTTGCTGTCTAGCTCGTGTGCAGCCGCCCGCACTCCGGAGTGCGAGCGGCTGTACACAGACAGGCTATTTGCTTTCTACCAGAATGGATTTTAACGTATATAAAACGTTAGGTACAGGTACGAAGAAAAAATGTTTTTATGCGCTATTTTACCTTTAATTGTCACATAGAGGCAAATATATGAGGTCCATATTGTGTTTGTGAGAAATGCCTAACATTTCGTGACTTTTATGGAATATTTGCGACGACTAATTATTAACTCAAACAGCAATGTGACATGACCGCTTGTTGCGTTACTTGACCGGGCTCTTTTAGTTGTTTTTCAATCAAAATTTACTCGCACCTAAAGACGATTCAAATGGTTTGTTTCTTTTCCTGAAATATTTCCCCGTGGTCCCACTTGATCCATTTAAGTTATATGTTCGCCATGCATAGAGGAAAGCAGCGTCAGAAGCGCTCTCGCCTTGAAGAGACGTCGCTGGTAAGTTTTGGTTCAATCACGTAGGAGCGAATCACGGATACTCTGCAGTATTCCGATTGCGCCGAAGAGTCGCAACATGGCAAACTTCCGTAATTCGTGATTTTTTTTATCATCATATTTCCTTTAGGAAAGCGTGCAGACCAAAAACACTTCAATGACATCAAAATTTGTTCGTTTAACATTCTTCGCGTGTGGGCCATATTTGGCACCTTGTTGCAAAAAGCACTAAACTTCATGACCACCTGTTTTTAAAATTCGCTTAAACCACAATATATTTTTATATTTACATGCTATTTGATGTAAGGTTAGTTGGTCTGAATAGAAAAATTGTGTTCAAGGAGTTGGACTTTTGCGTAATGACGAATTTAAAGTTTGCATCTTTTCTTCATTGGCGTTAATTGCCTAGAGCCTTCGAAAAAAAAAATTCTTTAATGCAGTAAACTTCGATTAATCGCGCTAAAATTAACATCAATGTACTATTCAAGGAATAGTCTAATACACAAAAATATATAGCTTGCCAGAAATCGCTACATTTTGAAGTGGCGAGACCGTCAAAACTCCCTATTTTTGGGTCGCATCGCCGCCAAAAATCGCCACCTCACGGTGCGGGCGATTTTGGCTTAGAAAAAAAACAGTTTGTAACATTAACAAAAAAAAATATGCTCATGTTTACTTTTAGACTAAGATAGTTTCGTGGGTAAAGTTTGAAGGAAATTGATTTTCTGACCCGAAATGCAGCGGACCGCTTTTACAGAGATTGCCACTTAAGTTTCTGAAAAGGATAGGTGACCTCTATTCGCAGCCAAGGGAGATGATGGTTTGATACTCGGTGACAGGGGTCCTGACTGCGAGAACTCCAAAGAACCAACCTTTTGCAATGGCGCGATATAGAGGAAGCGCTCTACAACTACTGCATGTTAAATCTGGCGTTGTCCTTTTTTCTTTTTTTTTTTAACGAAAATTATCAGGTTTTGAACATTTACTCAAAGCCGATCCGCACTTAAGACATTTTGTCTAGTTTCCAATAATGTCGCACCTGAAATTCTCACACGCCTTATTTCCAACAAGAAAACTATTTCCGCAAATGGCAGCTTCTCGAGGCGCCTTCTTCGACGCAACACTGGTGGCTTGCAAATAATATTGAAATCCTTCACCGTGAAATTAATTAGACTGTGGGGAAAAATATCCTAAAATGCATTCAAATTAGGGAATATTCGCGTCTTGAAAAGTCGAACTCTGCAGTAAGATATATAAAAAATATATCGATGTTTGCTATTTTAGACTATGATCGGAAGCTAATACTTTCTGCTTCTAGTGAACACGTGACAATTTTTTCCTCTCGCCAGAAATGTACCTCTATGTAATCTGCAACTTGTTTTGCACAGGTCAGAATTGTGTGGTGAATATGTAATATCACTCTTACTATTTTACTAGTCGAAAGATATTTCAGGCATAACTTCGGCGGTGTAACATCACACCAAACAGGAGGACGGAATGTGAGTAAACAAACGCAGTTGTAGCCAAGTGCTACGCATTGAAAACTCGCGATTATAGAGAAAAGTAAACTTAATTCTTTTAGGGAACTTGTAAAAAACAAATGGATGCCTTTTTTGTTAACCTTCGATATGCTTTAGTTTAAATCATGGAAAAAAATTCAGCTATCTCTGCAGTTTGTTTTTACGTTGAGGTAGTCCGGCATCTGGGATGAAAACGGGAAACGGTCATTCCGGTCGAGTTGCTGAAACAAACGCCATCACTATTTACATCGCCTTCTGTCTTGTACAATTTCTTTCATAGCTTAAGTTATTTCAGACGTCCTAATCTTTCGACTTTTTTCCCATTTTTGCAATCCCATCACCAAAACCTATCCTGTGACTTGACCAGAACCCGTTGCGTGACAGACAAATTTAGTTAAATCAGACCATAATAACAGTGCGGTTTCTGAGGTGAATGTGGAGATCACTGCAAGGTTATTTAGTTTCTTCAGGGAATTAACACTAAGAGATTTTAAAAATTCATTTGCCATTCGTTAAGGGATGTGAATGTGATGGCGGAATCGTTATTCATTAGTTGAAAGTCAATCTAGACATACCAGGAGATAACGGTCGATTCCACGCGTCAAGATGGCCCTTGGACAGTACACCTAAAACTTGACAAAACCTGGCATTTAAACAAAATCTTATTGAAGGTGAGCTAGATATGACCTTTATCCTGTACTTTTCATCCAAATACCAAAGGAAACAAGGAAAAAATTAAAAGTTTTCGGCTAGTCGGTCGGAGGCACGAGCCTATTGTTTGTACTGGTTGACAGGTTAATGTTGTGATTATCGGGATTTTGAGAGCGTTTGTACTCGGCGCTGATAAAAAGCCCGAAACTAATTTTTAAACCTGATTTTAGAATGGTATTTCGTCTTTCAAGAATTCTGAATTTCAAGTGATCTGGTGTTTTACCGGGGAGGAAAACTTTCTCTTGAAAAACTGTGCCAAATTGAGAATTCAAAGCAAGCGAATTTTAGTGATTTTCAGCAGCTCGCCATGACCTTGAAAATTAATTCACAGATCTAAAACAGGACTCAATTACTTCATACACACTTCGGAAGCAAACTTCCGCGTTTAAACTGGGGACTTTCTGGGGTGCGAATCAAACAGAGCGAAGTTTACGAGAAGGTACGATACACGTTTATTTCGCGTGTTTACAAGACACGTGTGGCGTAAACGTGTTAAATTTTTTTTCGGGCTTAAAAAATTTTTTTAAAGAAAAAAATTCCACCACGTCTCTTAGATTACCATAGAGTATCCGTGGAAAATTTGTGAGGGAATTTTATTTTTCATGAGGTGCCGCCACTCGCTCGATGTTAGTGGACATTCCCTCTTAATATTTTTAAGAAAAGCTCTAAAGACGTATCTTTTATTTCTTAGTTATAAACGGAAAGGACTCCAAGAAAACTCCGGGTGTATGTTATTGACTTAGTGGACTAGGGGCACTGTATGAGGAGCACCCTTTCTTCCTTTTGATCAATTCATTCTTCATTCCCCACTGTCATTCTCGTCCCATTCCCCACTGCCATTCTGGTCATCTGCAAATGTGGAGCTACGTAAGCATTGCTGTTTCTCAGAGGCTGGTTCATGGCTCCTTCATGAATGTGAAGATGTGGAAATCGCTGCTGTTCGCTCGCCTGCAACAGTTCAGAGATTGGGGGTTTAGTACAACTAATTGTCAGTAGTTATTACCTTCGTGTGTTGAAAACGTTCGCACGGAAAGAAATCGTTAATTAGGTCACTAGGGTGTCACTTGGGTGTCATGTGATCAGTATGCTACCGTATCAACACAAGTAGACATCGTACGAAGGATTCCACCTGCCCGTCTTTAAGCCCCGGCATCATTATGCAAATTCTCCTTACGGGTCTCCATACATTACATTGAGTACTTATTGGGAGAACTTGTTTAAACAAGACAATTCTTCTTTGGTGATTATTTCCTTAATTCTTATGACCTGTATTTGTGTTAAGGCACTTACTTGATGAGGAGAAATTTGATGATGACCACTGTTAGGGCTTAAAGGGTTAAATTCCAGACTTTTTGTTGCCCTTAAACCCCTTGTGGGATGTTAGTATTCAGGTTTTAAAACTTAAAAGAAATTAAATTTCTGCTGATGAATATCCTATACAAAGCATATTTTTGGGGCCAGAAATGTTTTAAGGAATTTGGGAAACTGATATCTGTTGTGGAATTAGGTCTGTATTCTTACCTCTTCCTGGTCTTTTAAATTCGCTTTCCTGCACTCTTTATGTATAACAAATACCAAAACCACTAGCACAACGAGTAAAACTGCTGTAATGGTGATGGAGATCCACACTACCTTGGAAACGCCAGTTGAATGTGAAGTATCACCTTAGGACAAAAAGAACAAAAGTAAAACCGGTTTGCGTAATATCGCCATGATCACTAGGAAAAGGGCTTATATGCGGTCAGGTGAAAACAAGGCTATACAATATAATACTTTTACTCCTCATATCATTACAGCTCAAGTCTTATGTAGACACGACCTTTTCACAAGGCGAGCAAAGGAAGAAGAGCTTATTGGAATCCGTGGAAAAAGACGACTTATTTTCGACACCTGACTTGGCTTCACATCATGTTATTGTTTACACGAAAAACAAATTGGGCCTTTGTTGTATTATTCTGTGAAACAGAATCTTGAAAATGATTCGTTCTACAACAAACAAACTTACCTTTTATGATTAGTACTGCCTCCCTCGGGGTAATATGACAGAAGTCTAATATGACTATTATGACTGAAGTCTAATATGGACACGACCTTTTCACAAGGTGAGCAAAGGAAGAAGAGCCTATTGGAATCTATAGTCATGGAAGACCTTCAACAACTGACTTGACTCCACACCATGTTGTTGTTTACATGGAAACCAGTTAAAGTTGAATTGAGTCTTTGTTGTGTTATTCTTGTACTGCCCTTGTGTGAAAAACAGAATCTCGAAAATGTTTCTTTCTGTAACAAACAAACTTACCTTTTATGATGAGCACTGCCTCCCTCGAGGTAACATTTCCCATGGAGCTTGTTGCCTGACACGAATAATTCCCACCGTTTTTAATCTCAACTGCATCAATCGTGAGTAAAGAGGTGCCATTTTCTTGTCCCTGGTAGGATTTACCTTCCCGTCCACGCTTGCAAGTCCATTTTTCATCCACGTAATCTTGGGCACCGAACAACCTTTGACAGCGCACGTGAACACAACATGATCACCAGAGGAAGCTGTGACACTTTGAGGGTGAAGGTAGAAGAACGTCTCATTACATTCACGTACAGTTTCTGTTGAAAATCGTAAATTAGGTGATGTCACTAACCAAGTAGCCCATACTGCTTGAGTTTATTGCCTAGTTTCAGAAGCCGCAGGGAGCAACTAGAAAAACTGCTACCTCCCCCCCCCCCCCCCGAAGTGTCGGCCAATCAGAAAATCACTTAATCTCACCCTCCTCCCTTTCGCATTCCAAAAATTCATGCGTCCCATTTTGCTTTTGTCCCATCGTGAATTCATGCTCCCATCTTGGTAGAGAAAACCTGTGACTTGTTTAAGCACAAAACACGCAAAAAAGTAATCGGTGTTTTATGCAACCGGACCCACAGCTTCAACCATCAACAGTCCGTTGTTAAGTTGAGCCACCGAACACCACACTTCAAAAGCATCAATATGCATCATTACTTTCGATCGTTCAAAACTCTTTACTGCATCTCTACTTAGCAATGATTTATTTATTTGTTTATTTAATTATGAGTTAATATTTATTCAGGGACACCCTATTGACAAAGGCTATAGTTTAAATAGATTTCCGACTAAAGATAAAACTACAATATACACAAAAGTTACAAAACACACGTAACGTAAAATGGAATAATATATACATACAAGTAATATACATATCAACGAGGAGGAAGAAAATGGTCTGTGGATTTAAAAGATCCGTTTTAAAAATGAACTAAGCGACAAGTGCAAATTGATTTTTACTTCGCTTCAAAATTAATCTCTTCCAGCCCACTACGTTTCTTGCTTCGCACCAATAGATTCCTTCATGAAGCATGGTGACGGATTTCAAAGATAACAACGGGAGACCCTTCACTCCTATAGTATTTTTCCTGGACACAGGAAGACCATCTTTATACCATTTGACAACAGGACGAGGAATGCCTGTTGCTTCACAAGTCATAGTCACTTTGCTTCCGGGAGAAACGATCATCTCATTTACTGGGTTAATTGTGAAGCTTGGTGGCGCTGGTTCTAAAATGAAAACGTTGTCAGTGAAAACTCTGGTTTTAAGGCTGATTTAAGCGTTCATAGACGTATAAGCGCAAGCATAATGATTAGCTGAAGGTTTTGATACTATAAAAGTAAGCCAATTATTAGGAAACAACTGAGACATCTTGATATTTGCTTATTTTGTTAAAAGAATTGTAGGGGGATTGGTCAAGCACTTAGGTATACACGGCTCATAAAAAAGGCATTGTTACTGAAACCTTGCAAAACGTGTTTAACTCCATTACTTATCTCTCATTACCATGGATGTTGCAAGCTTAGTAATCATTTCCTCACTTAGCTTTTCAGAAGCAATCGGCAAGATCAGATAAGTTGAAGTCTCGAAAGTTGCCTGGTTATTTGGTCCAAAGTAGTAAGCTTAGCTCATTTTAAACATTAATTCTTGACTGCGACACGACAGGACTACCTTTTTTAAAAACCTCTAACGACTTGACAAAATCAACACTCCATAATCTCAAAGAAATCTGTTTTATCCAGCAAAAAAGGCCGTTTTTGTGAGTAAAATTATGTACTCTTTGTGGGGCAAATTTGGTTTTCCTGACTTAATGTCCCATTTTTAGAGAATGGGCCGGCTAAATTGCATCCTCGGAGACCCAGGGGTGGATAGTCGGGGTGAGAGGCAGATAAAACGAGCGAAACAGATGCGAGCTGAGGCCTGGTGAGAGCGAAAGTTTACAAGACGGGCAGGAACAGCCCCTGGGAGGATACCTTTAAGGGACTAGTTCAAGAGCCCATTTGCGTTCTTGCCTCTGATTGATCCCAGCACAAAATTTGTGGCATTGTATTTTTTTGTGCCCAATCAGCGACCAGCTTATTTCACCGTTCCTTTCGTGACGTCTTATACAGAGTGTAACTTTGCTAAATCTTGCACCTAGTTGTCACTCGTGCGTACTGAACTCAACTTTTTGTCTCGCTCGTTCGATAGGCCTACCATCAAAGAAAGTTTTTAATAGTAATATGCGAACTCACAAAGCCGAGAAATAGAGAAACTTGGAAGAGGTAATCAAGGAAAAGGAAATCAACAAGTACGAAAATCAGATTCACTTGAGATGTTGTAAAAAGTGCACACCTTGAGTGTGAAATTTTAGAAACGTGCAGTTTGGAGCAAACGCAAAGACATGTTGTGGATCGCACGTAAATCCTTACTGCATGCTTCTCAAAGTTCACAGCTAAGGTGTCCTGGGTAGGGTGTGAACTTTTCACAATACTTCTGATATACATTTGGTATCTGAAGTATAATTCTTTACTGTACCGTAACACTTTAACAGACTCCAAAAGTGCGATCTTCATTTTCTTCCTCTCAGAGATTGCGAAAACGTTTTATGGATTTTTGCATCGTCATGATTTGTTTTTCATGTTTCGCATTACAGTTTGTTGACCTTTGTAAAGGCATAAACCTGTACTGCAAAGGTTGATGAAGTGCTTACCTCTAAATTCCAAGGTAAGCGTACCAAAAAATCAGGACGTTTGATTGAAAGCCCTACAGGAGTAATTTCCGGAATCGTTCTTTGCCGCATTTTGTATTGAAAGTGTCCTCACTATCAGCGTGTCCATCACGCTCGCTGCACACTTTTGAAATATGAGGTTCATCGTTGAAGTAGTATTGTATTCAATACAGTTGGATACAAATCCAATACTGTACGCTTAAGTGCCCCCCCCCCCCCTCCAAAAAAAAAGAAACAAAAACAAAAAAGAAAACAAAAGAAAACAAAATGACCACCCAGCATAGTGTGAAAATTAACTAAAGAGCAGACTCTGTGAGCAACGATGTATCGGCGATTTGCATGGTAATTTTTCAACTCCCTTAAAGGGGTTATGTCACGCTATTTTAGTATCTTTTTAAAAAGCTAAAAGTGTCTTCGCATCAATTGAATTCCAAAAATAATGGTCTAGCTTTGTTATTAAAGACTATCTTACGGCACTGAGACATTTTCCTGTCATCTGTTGCTATCGATGGCAAGGATGGAAATGGATTGAAACTTGAAAAAATTGGGCCACTTTTTTCAAGTTCTGATGCTGTTCTTCAAAATCACCAAAAAAAATTATTGTGGTTAGCTGGAACTAATAAAATTGGTTTGATATCTTCTTCATAGTATTACAGGAGCGCTTTGTGTATGAGTAAAGGCACCAGGTAATGATTTTAGCACAGAATTGACCTAAACTAGCAAAATCCTCGCGATGTAGCCCCTTTAAGAGATCGAGATAGTGGCAGCCTATTGTACGTAAATAAAGCTTAAATCTTAATTACGGAATATGTGGATGTAACGGAGCTTACCTCTAAAATCCAAGTTTAATGTGCCCTCTGTACAGGTCATGCGATTGTGAGCCCAGCAGGTGTAATTACCAGAATCTTTCTGTGTGGCATTTTGGATCGAAAACGTACAAACTTTACTGTCCTCGCTGTCTCCGTCATGACCTCCACAATCTTTCAAACTAGCTTCTTCATCGTTGAAGTAGTATTGTGTCCAATACGGTTGGCCATAGTAATGATTTCCATAATTTGCTTTTGAAGCGTTGCTGGTGCAAATGACTGTTACGTTGTAGCCAATTGGAAGGACGTGTTCATCCGGGAATTCAAGAGTGTTTATCTCTAAAGTAGGTGCAGCCGGAACTGCGAATAATAAGAAAGACAAGAATCACCACTGGTCAGCCTATTGTGACAGTTCTAGTTCAAGTTATTATACTGTACGTACCTTTATGCTGCGATTTAACTGAGACACAGACAGCACTTGTTGCGTCGTGGAAAATAAGAACTAAACCGATAATCAACAGCATAATACAGTATGTTCTGCAACTTGTGCTACGCACCTAAAACAAGATAAAATGAATTAAGGAATGAAATTAACTACAAATAACAATTCGCCTTCTGTTAAAGACCGCTGGGTTGCCCTCAATTAATTTTTTAAATTCTCTTTTTTTAAACTTAAATGATCATGTTATGTAAATATGTTGCATTTAATTTGTTTATTCACCGTCTTGGGATACAATACGAACTCCTGAATAAATATATTACATGATTCCAGTGAATTTCTATGGAAACATTTAACTGAATGTCAATTTGCTTAAGTACTTTTTCTTGCATGTATAAGCTGAAATTTAACCAGGATAAATTTTACAAGAATATGAAATAAAACAAAATTTCGCCTTTTGCTTTGCCAAAAACGTGGTAGCACTGAATTCACTATTACACAAATGAGCTATAGCAAACATTGAACACGAAATTTTATTTAATTACCCAGGTGCAGATATCAACATTGGTATTCCCTATTCGTTTTTCGGCTTGAATATAACGAAAAGAGATGTATAAAAAGGCTCTTGTTCGAAATAGTTTTAAAAGGGCAAAATAGAAAGGCAAACCGATTAAGCTATTCAATTATCGATTTTGCCTATTAAGTAATTCGTTAAACTTATTAATGTTAATGTTAAATCTACCAATTCAACTACCAGTTCATTAGGGTTAGTTAGCTCTTGCAGGCTTAATGGCCTACCACGAATGGGTCACCATTTACTGAAACTAACATAATTCGACCGAAACATGCCAGTGGTCTGATAATATTGCAATGACGACACACAATAATTTAATTTTTAATACTGAGTCATGTAAACTGCAAAATATGATTTCAAGCAATAAGTGTTTATATAGACTTTACAAGATCCTAGCGTGCAGCTATATCACAAAAAAAATAAAAATTAGCATAAAATATAAAGAACTACCTTACGATTATTATTCATCGCAGATTCTTATCCTCAACCTTTCAGTGTCATCCATGCCTTCCATATCACAAGCCTTGTGCTACTTTGCTCTGAGTTATGAACGTATTCGTTTATTTTCACCGATGTTTTTCGAACGCGTGCCGTTCAGTGAATTTACCTATACTTGCAAAACGTATCGAATATCATGCCCCGTTTGCTAGTAGACACCTGTTTTTCAATGTCATGACAACGGATTCTTACAAACACCTGTTTTTCAATGTCATGACAAAGGCTTCTTATACCGACTTGTAAGCTAGTGAACAGCAAAGTCATTGACTCTAAGGGAAGCGAAACAACTGTGCGCAAGGCTTTTACGTTTTAAGATAATTTACCATAGATTCACGGCTGTGCCGAATGCTCGCAATTTCTGTTTAATTTCTTCTTAAAAAATAATAATTACTAACATTATTTTCGACATTATTCTTATGAACTGGAAAATATTAACTTGTCGAGTCAACCGGACGTTTCAACAGTAGAGTTGGTTTTAGGTTACGAGCAGTCTCACTTTCCGCTCAGGGATAGTCGGGAACGAGTGCGAAAATCGCTTGCCGTGTGCGCGTAACGTGACGTGCGTGTGTAGTGAGCCCGCTCACCTTCCTTGCTGCTAAACAAGCACGCGTGACGTTTCCGCGCGGCAGGCGATTTATGTGCTCGCCCGCGTGTTCTTTTCGCTCGGCCGAGTCCGTCAACAGAAAGTATTTAAATGACGGCAGTAGTAAAGGACGCTCGTTTGGCCCTCAGGCTGGCTTCTGATTGGTCGAGAGCGATCACGTGACTAGAGGAACTTCCGGTGGGGGAAATCGTTGACCAGTGGGTAAAAAAGGATCGCGGGCTCATGGGAACCGGAAGTCACGTGATTTAGAATGGGAAACCGCTGACCAGTGGGAAAAAGGGATCGTGGGCTCAAGGGGAAGTAAAACCGCTGAGAAAACGCGGGCTCAAAGTCCAAAGTCCAATTGGGGGAACGTGGGTGGTCCTTGAAAACAAGACAAAATAAATAAATGACATTTTTATTGATTTGTTTTACAATATTCCTTTGTGTTCCTATTTGATATGAGGGTTCCTTAATGTTCATGACAATCGACGATTTTGTTGGGGTTTTCACTGGTAGCCATAGGGGTAGGTCTTGAAGGTGTTGGGATCAATGACTCGTTTGTCATAGACCAACTTGTACCATTTATGTTGGGGTTCAGTCAGTAAGGTGTAATTGGCTGGATTGCGAACTATTTGATGGGATTTTGTTACTTGTATTTCCCGTGGGTTGGGAAGAGGTTTCTTGATTTCGTCCTTGACATTTTGACGCATGATGTCAAAATTCAACTGGGTATGTCCTTCGCTGTTGAGTCGGAAGCCTCTGACCTTGCATTCCACGTTTCCTTTATTCGTAGTATACCCATAGTTCTTGGGTCCTCCACTGACAAATTCTTGAATGTATTCATCCTTAGCTAATTCGGAGGCGAAGTCCCCAAGATAGGAACCCAAGACAGGTTTGATTTGAGTGGGTGTTTCCTCCAGGTAGATGACGGAGTCGGTGTCAAAGTAGAGGACTCTTTCCCCTAAGGCTTGCAGGGTGTCATACAATTTAAGGCGGGCGTGGCAGGTAGTGAAGCAGGCGACAAAAATGTTGAGGTTGGGTGAGACGCGGATGTCCTCTTTTTGGTTCCGGTAGTGGACTTCCACCATTTGGTCGGTGACGACGGACACGTGACGTACGTCTAACGCATCTTTATCCAAGAAACAGTGGAAGGCATGAGGGTCATCGAAGGCTTGAATTTGGGTTTTGTTGAGGCGTTGTCCAAACTTACCCCACATGGAGTTGAGCATGAGCTTAGCTAGGGTACGCAGGCCCGGGTTCTTCTTGATGTTGTTGTATTCTAACTGGATGCCTTCATGCAGGAAGTAGTCTTCGATGTAACGTTGCTTTTCTTCTTCTGTCGTGACATCCTTAGGCCACCCACTAGCTTCTTGTTTGATTTTTAACCAGGTGTTAACATAATCGGCGAAGAGGCCCTCACAGGTCTCTTCAAAATGCCAAGCTTCGTAGATGTATTGGACTTGGTACCCGAATTCCACGGCTTTATACAACTCTGGGGTGCACCAGGTACTGGTGAGGGCTCGTTGTTCGTCGGTGTGAGGGCAATGATAAGATCTGTCCAAAAGAGGTTTGTCCATTTCTTCTTCCACACAACGGGCACAGAGGGGAAAGAGCAGTTTGTTGTCATGACGGTAAGGCAGCACGGGATGGTACAATTCACGGGGAGGCAGGACTTTACATAGAATGAGACCAAAGTACTGGTGTATGTCCGTGTGACCCGGTTGAGAAACGATGGTGGGATGTCCTTTGGGGTAGGTGGACTTCTTGTTGACCCACGGGTACAAGGAGGTGACATCGATGTAGTGAATTTTTTGGCCAGGGGTGATCTGATGGTACAGTTTGATGGCATTGGTACGACCTCCACAGAAAGCCTCTCGAGGTTCAAGAGGTTGGATAAAGTTGAGTTCCCGGACGAAGGAGTCGATCTCTGGGTGGGTGTCTCGGAGGTGGTCCCATTGACATCCCCACATTTGAATGACGTTGTACCCTCGTTTGGTAAGCTTTTGGACTTTGTCTTGGGTGACGTCATAGAGGTCCTGCATGGTTCGATCATAGTTGCGGGGATGTTTTTCGTAGCGATGAGGATAACAGGTAGGGCATCCGTGGGTGAAACAGCCTTGAAATTCGTAGACGGTGTGGGTGTCGGGGCAATAACCATCCACATGGATGTTGGTCCCGGGGATCTTATACTCGCCTTGATTTCGGACATGTTGGATGTACTGAGGCTTTGGATTGGCACTGGCCAGTAGATCGTCGGGGTTGAGATCTTGGAGGGCGCGTTGACGTAGTTGGTGATCGCACCAGGTTAACCAGTGAAGGGCTGGGAGGGAGTGGTTGATGTTGTTAGTTCTCCACCCGTTAGGACCGGTGGGTTCGCTGGCAATACTGTTGGGGATCATCCGGTTCATACGTAAATCTCGATTACAAGCGGAGGCAATGGTGACGTGATCGAAGGGATTGAAGCCTGTTAAGTCTTCAAACATACGTTTGAAAGTCAGACATCCTTGTTTGAGGAGTCGTACATCGGAACTGCAATAGGCCAATAACTCTTGTTGAAAATGAAACACCACCCCCTGGTCGCGTTGTTGTTGATGCCAGGTTTCAAAGGCTTGTCTTCCTTCGAGTGTCATGCTCTCAGGCATGTAGTAATCGCGTGAGGGGAGGATGCCCACGTAGTTTTGATGCTTATCACCGGGTATGTTGAACTTGTGGGGGAAATAGCCTTTGCAGAGTTCTGTCAAACCAAAGGTTTTGGGAAACGCGGAGAGGGGCATCTGGAAGAAACTCATGGAATCAATGAACCGGATGCGGTCATGTTTGATCTCTAACAGTTTACATCCGTTGCGGAGTTGTTGGACGATGCGGTTCTCCCCATAGTATTCTTGGATGATAAAGTACCCATCGTACCCTTGAAAATTATGAGCGATGACATTGACTTGACGGGTATCGTGGAGAGTCAAGGCATCCAACCATTCCAGAAAGTCACGGATACAAGTGGAACCTGGGAAAGGTTTGGGTTCATCCTTGTCTTCGGTTTCGGCCACGACGAGATTGGCAATGTGTTTTTCGTGGGGTTGCATGGCTTCGATATCAAAGAAGACGTGTAAGGGAGGCAGGTCTTCCTGCTCGTCCTCGGAGGAGGCAGGGGGTTCCGCGGCGGCGGCGGCGGCGGCGGCGGCACCTCGTTTGGCGCCAGGACCTTTTTGACGGGTCCTCTTTCTCTTCTTCTTTTGGTCTTGAGGTTTGGGGGCTTTTTGTATAAAACAACGGTGTTTGTCGGCGTCGACGTACTGATGACAAGAAGGGCAATCCACGTGCCAACAAAGGTGACGTTGAATGCGGGACAAGCCCACATTTTGTTGATAGCATTTATCGCATCGGTGTCGTTGAGAGCACACGGAGGTCTGGAGGCCCGTGACGGGTTTGCCCGCATGGGTCTTGCTGGAATGGGCTTCGAAACACGTGGGTCCAAAAAAGTCCCGATGACACGACTCGCAACGTTGAGTGGCTTTCAGGTGTCGGGGGTAAGCCTTTTGAAAGTCGGGACAATCTTTCTGTCGACAGGCTCCACACAACTTGGTCTTGGTGCATCGATGCTTTTCCTCATGGTCATAGGGTTTCCAACAATCCGCACACACATAACTGGACCCGAAAAATCCCGGCAATTTGGTGATGACATCATAATGGTCTTGGTTGTGCAACAGGATCAGTTGTTTGTCAGAAAGGGGGCCAAACGACGTGATGTGGAACGATCGCTGTGCATCCACCAGGATGATCTGGTAACCGGTGAGGGAGGGAGCCTTGCTGAAAGCCGTTAAGGCGTCATAGCTGCAAGGACCCAAGGGTACCTGGGCTTCATTCTGGAGGTCCAGAGCTAGGGTTCTCTGCAGGGACTTTCCTTGTCGAATGGCTTTCTCTTTCGGGTGCTGGTCCACGCGAGCTTTGGCGACCACGAGGGCTCTGGCACAACAGAGCTCATCATCATTTTGGATGCGGATGACCGATTTTTTGTTGGCCGTTAACATGGCCATGGTAGGATGCCCTGGTTTCCCACGACGCGGTCTGCCGGTACCTTGAGGCGCATGATGAACTTGAGTGATGGAGACTTGAAAGGAATCATCCATTTCAAATTGTTCGTTGCTGTTGAGGGCTTGGGCTAAACGTTGGAACAGCGCTTCCACCCGTTCTGTGTCTCGACGCCATTCACCTGCACGTAATCCCCACCCCTGAAAATTATTGTGCAAGCGATCGGATGCTATGGTAAAGTAGAGGCGATCTTGATCGTGGAGGTCGGGGGTGGTGGTTAACACTTGATCGACGGCTCGACGTAATCCATCTTGCAGAGCTTGGGTTATATTTTGACCTGGCATCAAGTTCCCCCTTTGTCGTAACTGGGTCTTGAAATGACGTTCTTGTACCCCCATGCGATCACTCTT
Organism: Siderastrea siderea; assembly: GCA_964030785.1. Taxonomy (NCBI): domain Eukaryota; kingdom Metazoa; phylum Cnidaria; class Anthozoa; order Scleractinia; family Rhizangiidae; genus Siderastrea; species Siderastrea siderea. The sequence goes on from OZ034973.1 coordinate 7,542,935, forward strand.
CCGATTCACAAAAGGTTCGAGTTCAAAGTCGAAGGTAACGTGTTCAGAGGGATCCAATCCACCCCCACTTTGTTCCCATTGGTTCAAGGCCTCTTCACAAATGTCGTCGTCACTGTCCGCCATGTTTTCGGTGCAAATCAAAGATCCCCCACAGGAATGTGTGTCGTCTTTGTCAGAAGACATGATCAGATGAACTCACTGGTGGTCGATGTTCGGCTTTTATAGGGTAAAAAGTCATTCCTCGCAACGTATTGTGGGCCAACTAGGGTGGGGGGACCCCCCTCCCCCCCCCTCCCTAGATAGGCCATCAGGCTTTGCGGGGAATGATCCCAGAGACTATAAAACAGATCGCACCTCGAGGTGAGTCATCCCAAGATGGCCTCTTGTCAAGACCAATTACTCATAGAGTTTGAAGAATTCGAAGGGGATCTCGAGGTGGAGGACATCTTGAAGAAAGTCAAGGTGGAGTTGGTGCTCGACCCAAGTGTCGTGGAGTTTGGTGAGAAGTTAAAGCGAAGAGAGCGGGGACCATGCAAGTCGTGGAACCCCCTCAATGTGACTTGGATGACCTTTCGTTTTTTTTTTTGCAAGAAACTTATTGAAAGACATGTCACCCGACGATTGGGAGCAGGTCATGGACGATGTCGAGGATTTTGATGTGGAGGCATTGGTGCCCCCTGATGGCATTGTTCATGACATGTCACCCGACGAGGGTGTCGATTTGATGTATGATTTGGTGTCTTAACCCTCGTCTCAGTATTTTGGCAGAACTTTTTTTGAAATCGTAGGACTATTTGGCAGAACATTGAATCATTGTGGTAGAACTTTTTTTTTTGAAGACACAACTCATGAACCAATGAGACATTTTCATTTTTTATTCTTACTCAACATGTAACTGGGGATGTTATTAAATTTACAATTTTAAACGTTTCTTGGCTTGCATGATTTTCTTGACCACCCGTTCCGTCTTGTTTTTCTTGCCGGGTAATCGATCAATGGCTTGGATCATCTTGGTATCGGCTTTCCATTTATCTTGCAAATTCTTGGCACGACTGTAATCAATGTCGTGTTGCTTAGCAATCTGGTCCAAGCGATTGATGCCGGGATCCCCACGTTTCAGGCGTTTAGCCAAATGGGTGCCAGGTCCCATGTACTGATAGCCAGGCCAATGAAATTCTTTGCCGGTTTTCGCAATCCATTTTTGGACATCCAAGGCTCCTCCTCGTTGGGGGCGTTTCCGTTTGATACCCCTTTTTCTCTTGGTGGGCATGTTTTAGTCACTGTCGTAATCCAATCGACGTCGTAACTTTTTGCCACGAGCCCAATCTTCCCAACCGGGTAAAGGTTTCAATCGTTCCACTTCACGAGCGGGTCCTTTGCCTTTGCGACTCTCGGCTAACTTTTTTTCCAAGGTCTTGCGCTGTTCTCGAATGGCTTCTAAACGCGACCGGGTATCCCCTCGACTGGTGGATGGGCTCCCTTTCTTGACAATCTTACTGGTAGTGGCTGCTCCTTTGCCTTTCTTGGTTGCAGGGGTAATGGGTGGTTTGGGGGTCGACGGGCTGCCTTTTATCATGCGCTTCAACCATTGTTCGACGGGTCCCGTCACCAAATCCCCGGCTTCTTCTTCTTCACCTGGCGGTCCACCCGGGGCACCCGGGGCACCAACCCCCACCCCGCCAGGAAATTGACGAATGCGTTTGGTTAACTTGATTAATTCTTGACTCAACGGTTTGGTTTGAGCATTGACCAGGGCTGGGGGTAATTGAGGGTTGGCTAATAACACATGTTTTTGGGCGGCGAGCGTCGCGGCTTTGTTCAACAAGGCATTTTCGGTGAGTTCTCCTTTGTAATATTGAATGAGTTGTTCCAAGTCCTTTTGGGGAATCATGTAGACCTCGTCCATGGTAGTTGACTACAGTCGGGGCAAAGTTCCCCGTCTTCCTGGTCACGGCAACTCTTACAAAGACGGGACTTTAAGATGTGTTGGTACTCTCGATACAACAGGTGATATTTATGCTTCCAATAATGACACTCGTCTTTCCACTTGTCGGTGGCCCGATTGGCCTCTTGTAATAGAGCCATCCACGTAGGGAGGGTTAACGAACACATTGACATAACACCTCGTGAAGTCCTTGAAACAACCCTTGTCCTTTTTGTCGGACTAACCACTGACGACGTTTTTTGACGGAATGTCGACGACGTCCCAAATCACGTAGTACCTTTTTATAGGGTTGAAGTTTAGCCAGCATGGGTGGGGTGACAGGAATCTTGTTTTTTAAAAAGTTCAACACCAGTTCACTCACAGCATTGATTTGATCGGCATTGGCATGTTGTAACAATTCTTGACGTTTGGAACCATTGGCTTCTTGTAACATGGACCGTAAAAACGGTAATTGACGTCGAAGACGTTGCATCCTTTATCGATGACGACGACGATACCGTTGATTGGCTTTTTGAATCGTGCGTTTTATACGTTTATCCGTTTCCAAGGCCACGGCTTTCCCCAATCCTGCCATGGCGGGCACCAATAGATTTAAAAAACCGCCTCGTTGACGACGGCGTCGTCTTCTCCTCCTCACCATGGTCGACCCGTCAATAGACGTTGTAGGGCTTTGTCTTGTTTGATCACGTCTCGCGTCTCTTTATAGCCTTGACGGGTATTGCGTTTGAAATCTTGCCACCAACCCCCACCTCGTTGTCGACGGACATGTTGTACATTATCGGTAATGCCTTTCAAGGCTTGACCCCCTAATTTGCCTAAAGCCAGTCCAAACCCAGGCGCTGGGCCTGATAGAAACATACTCATGCCATGGGCAATTTTATCGACCAAACGGGGTTTGCGGCGCATTAAAGCCCCTCCTCGTTGTTTCCTTTTTCTGCGTCGTCGTCGTTGGACGGCCATGGTTCTAAGAGTGTGGGACTAGGAGGGAGCGGCTTTTTATGGATCCAATACTCTTTGGGTTTCAAGGGACGAGGACATCCGTCTACATAGCATAGGGCTTCCAAGGGTTGGTACACAAAATGACCATGGTAATCTTGGAGACATCGTTTGGGTAATGGAGGGGTGAAATCCACAATGGTATCATCCAAGGTTTGCATCTTGATTAAAAATCGTTCCAGATCCTCCAAGGGAATACCCCGCACATGGGTTTTCAATTCGGTCAAGGCTTTGGCATAGGTGGTAAACGCGAATCGACTCATGGTCACTTTAAATCGGTATTGTTTAAAATCATTCCATCCTTTGACCACGGTGCTCACCGCCGCCAAACACGCTACCAACGTACTGTTTTCCAAAAGGGGACCCGCAATCATGCCTGCAGCCATCAGGAGTAAGGCCATACCATTGAACAAGGCATTGACACACCTGTAATGATTCAACATTTTTCGATAACACCACCATTGTTGATGGTAAAAGGCATACAAGGAATCCATCCGTTGTAATAATTCCGGGGGGAAGGGAAGACCATGCTGTTTCGATCCATTCAATAACGACACGACGGTTTTCATCTTTACGGCGAAACACGGGACGACGAGGTTTGTACGCTCGGTGCTCCTCCTTGTTTATAACTGGTCACAATGCTATTGGTCATGGTGACATTAGCAATTTCACGTCCTTGGGCCAACTGTTCTTGATCTTGTAACAGCATACGTAAACGTCGTTGTAAATCCGCTTGACGCAAGGTGCAAGGCTGTCTGCCAGGACTCAAAGATCCTCGAGGGGTGGCTGGATTGGAGGCAGGACGTCGAGAAGGCCTTGGTCTCCCGACAAATACAAATCTTGCCAGGCCCTTGCGGACATTTGATTGCTGGTGGTCGCCCCCACCCCCGCCGGGGACACGGTATCGTACGATTGCGGAGGTTGACGGTCATCATCGGCCATGGTTTGCTTTCTCTTTTTACCTGTTCCAAGGGGGTGCCTTTATAGTCGTTTTTGATAGGTGCGAGTCCATCCTTCGTCTTTTAAGAGGTGACTCAATACACGTTGTTGATCGGACGAGGCCGGATGTAAATCCAAGACCAAATACCCATACGGTCGTGTAGTGGCTTGATGAAACGTCTCCAACGTGTCTTTCCAAGTGGTCGGAAACGATTGAAGCATGACATTGCGTACCCCTAATTGATCTCGGGGGTTCTTGAACGCCACAATGTAATGGGCATTGCGGGATATACTTTTCGCATAGCGACCCACGGGAAACATGTCTTGGCACAAGTATAGGACCGTCACCCCTTGATGATGCGAATGTTTGGTGAATAAATCCAACACGCGTTTATCGTGACTCCCTTCATCCATTAAATCATCCAAGACCAGGACCCCCTGTCCTTCAGGAAACCATTGCACTAAGGCCTCATGATCGGGAATCCCTTCGTGAAACACCACCCCTTGATCTTGCATGCTTCGAAATCGATCTTGCCAGGCCCCATAACAATAATGCCTTTGGGTCGGTGGGGTGTCAAACAACTCGGGGTTGTCTACCAAGAGTTTTTCCGTAAACGCGGTTTTACCACATCCCGAAGGACCCACCACCAAGATAGAGGAAGGCGTATGAAAACGAAACGGTTTCCCCGTTTGCATGATGATGACGAACTACCCTTAGAAAAAAAAAAAGGCACCTTTTTATTGGAGTCGGTGGGACTCGAACCCACGTACGACCCAATCCTTATCTGAATCAAAGGTCTAAGGCTCTAACCAACTGAGCTACGACTCCGACACCACTTTTTTCCAACAAATTTTATTTAAGCATTACATTGATGATACGGATGACAACAAAGTTGATACCATCTGGCTTCTTGGCCTACAATCAATTGTTGAAGGCGTTGACCGGCTTGATGGTCATTACTAACATAATCATGATCCGAAAACTCATTTAAAAACGCTTGCAAGGTCCGTCCACGGGCTTTGGCTTTCAAATACAACAAGGCGTAATCACCACAACTCTTGCTTGAAATGGCTTGGAGGGACTTGCCATTGGTCACTACATACTTCCAATGTTGGACGATCCAATCTCGTAACGGGGTCGCTTGCACGTACGTATCCATGGGCAAAGCATAACTGTCCAGGACTTCACACACCTTTCCATCCGTCCACACCGCTAACCAATGTTGTCCCGGTTGATCGTGTGGGTCGGTATTCACAATGTACCCTTGAGGGGTAGTCTTGACAGGACTCTTGGGTAAACGATCACAGGCCACCGTCCCGTAAAAGACCGGGTTCAATTGGGGGTCGTCTCGGGCTAAATAATCCAACTGCACATTATTCAAGGCCACGTGTTCCATCTTCAGTGTTGGTAAATGTTATACAACACGGCTCCGTTCCTGTCAATCTCCAGCAAATTCTCAAATTCTCCATACACGAGTACGGTTATATTGACACCGGGGGCAGCTCCAAATTCCAAGACCAATTGTAAATCACCCGTTTGCTTGGGGTTGAGGTTTTGACTGTCAGCACATCCATTGGCCACATTGTCAAACATGAACAAGGTACAATTTTTAGCTTGGCCCCAATCCAGTAGTTCTACCATATTGCCTTTCTTTTTACACCAAGCACCACTGGCTTGCAGAAAACGGAAGTAGCCTAGATTATCTCGGGTGCCATTGTCATGCACTAACTGGAGGGTTTCATAAGGGTATTCTTCTCCTCTGACAATCTGTTTAATGGACGTCAGACCAAATTTCTGGAAACAGAACGGATCTCGGGTCACATCTCCATTGAAGGCACGGCTGTCCAGTAACCCCACAATCAATCGGTCAGGTATTCTGTTTTGAAACAGGTTGGGGATATCAAAGCGGACCAGGTTGTTTTGCATGCTGAAGGTCCGGATTTCACTGCGGACGGTCGGGTAAGCCGCCACTTGGCCTTCATTGTGTCTTTTTTCAGATATGCTCTGGTAGATGGCGTCATTCAAACGCAGTTGACAGAGATGAAACCGTAGTTTCACATCCCCTTCCATCAATCGGCCAGCTAGAGCCACTCCATTCAAAAACAAGTTGGGGCCATTGAAATGAAATTTCATCTTGATTTCGATACCAGGCACCAACAGTTTGCCAGTGTGAAAGACTTCCAAGTGGGGGGTAAACACTAGACTGTGGGTGACACCTCCAGCATACTTTTCCACTTCAGCTACCATGGCAGCCAACGCCCCTTTGTGATTGGCACTGAGATCACGCCAATTTTGATGCGGTGTGGCACTGTTGGTATTGTTGTTGGTCCATTGGGGTGGGGAATCCACTTGATTGAACCATCCTTGGGGTCCTAACACGGTCTTGCCATCTTCTCGGTCATAATTCAGCAAGGTTTCCAGGTAAGCTTTGTAATGATACGTGTCGGATTGTGGACTGATCAACGTGCCATTCAACTGCAAGTCAATTTGTTTGATGATGGAATGGGCCAAATTATTGACGGGCCACAATTTCTGATTGGCCACCAAGTTCCCGGCATCCTCCTTTTTCAAACTCAATTCCATGGTAAAGTAACTGCGTCCCAAATCCACAAAATCGTCCAACCCTGGAATGATGAATTCCATAGGATTGATACCCGTGGTGGTGGGTTGGATGGTGACCATGCGATAGGCATTGATGCTAATGTCGGTCGGTGGCACCTTGAAAATCCGTAAGGCAGGGTTGACGGTCCCTTCGGAACGCTCGTGAGCCGGGGCGGTTTGTGTACTCACGTCAGGCATGTTTAACGTCGTCGTTGAGTGGTACCCCGTCGTCGTCGTGAGGGGTTTTTATAGCGTCGTCGTCGTCGTGCTAAACGTTGTCTCAAATCAAACCCGGGGACTCTCATCACCTCGGCACTCAACCATCCACCACGTTGTCGTCGTGGTATGAGTTTCCAAAACGGATACAGTCCACCCCATTGAGACAACCCTCGATTACTACGAATCCGTCGAGGTCGTGAATGCACGGGTTCCATTAGACTCCCAAAATATCACGTGCACGTTTGGTTTGTTTGGGAAATAAGGCAGTGGCTACACGCACGGCGTCTTTCACGTTCTTATGACTCAACGCTTTCTTGGCTTGTTTGGTGATTTCCTTTTTAAGGACGTCTTCGGCTTTGCGTTTGATACCTCGTGTCAAACCCGTTTCCAAGCCTCTCTTGATATTACTAGGCAATTTTAAAGGATTTCGCGTCCTTATAAGACCTTGCAACCCCCCACGCATCAGATCCGTCATCACTCCTTTGCCTTGTTGATCATACCACTCGTCGGTTCGAAATCGTGTCAAACTTCCCCCACGCATGGTGCCTTCTTCACCAGGGATAAACGTTTTGTTTGGGCTTCATGGGACTCCCCTTTTTATACCGTCATCGTCGTTTTTTCCGAAAAGCGGCTTCCAACCCTTTTTTAGCCCCGTAACTCGCGGCACCACTTGCGGCACCCAACGCCACAGCTTTCCCTCCAGCGATCAAGGCTGGAATGAGGGCCGCCAGGGGCAAGAGACCCCCTCGTTGCCTTCTTCGTCTCCTTCGACGCACTCTTGTCTTGGGCATCTTTGTTTGTTTTCACAACCCTTGTTTTCTTTTTATACTCACATGACGTTGCACGTAAACGATTCCCCCGCCCACCGTTTGCGTTTCCCACTTCGCATTTCTTCCATACGTTTCTTCGTTGATCTTAGGTAATTCTTTTTGGCTAACTTTTCTACCCCTTTGGTGATGGACCAAGCGGCCTTAGGAATCCCGGCAATCACCGCGTTGACCCCTTCCCCCGCTTGTGGACGCTGTGGTCGGCGTCGTCGTCGTCGTCGTCGTCGTTTCGGAGGCATGATTGATTTGGGTTCCCTTCTCGTCTCTCTTTTTTATGTCTTTTTGAAGTGTAACGTGACAATGGTATGACCTTCACCAAACTTGACCAAGTCTCCTCCGGCACCAATCGTTTCAGCCACTTGAACGTGAATCATTTCCACCACCTCGTTACGAAGAGGTAGGTAATGAATGTGCAACGGTTCAAAATACAGGGTGCCGCGTGCTTCTCGCTTGTACTGGATTTCACGTAACAAATCAGTCACGCGATTGCCCACCACCGTGCTGCCTGCCACGTCGGAGTACACGTGCAACGATCGTGTGGGTTCACCCACCACTGAACGAAATGCTACATTCAAGTTGGTGAAACGCCAACTACAACTCATACTCAATTGTAAATAATTCAGTAACCCAGACCGAACGGTCCAAAAGACCGGGTTCCCATCCTTATCGGTGATATCCTTCCAAGCGCTGTTCTTGGTCATGTCGGGGATTTCATCCCCCATGAAGTCTTGCTGTAAGTTGGGTCCCAAGATCCATCCACTGCTAATTTTACGTAACCATCCCATCTTGACAGCTAATTTGGTATTGATGTCAATGCCTGGCGTGTCGTCGCCACAATGACAGACATGGGTGTTGTCGATGAGCAGATCCTCGCCTTCCCAACGAAACTTGGCGTACATGTGTTTGCCTTGATCGTTGACAAACCGACCACCTTGAATCGCCGTTTCCATGCGTCGTTGTTCCAAGTGAGCAATGGTGGCTTTCATGAAACTCACCCCATCCACCACCCAATCCAAATGTTGAATGTCATTGATGAGCGTTTGAGCGTATCCCATGCGAGTGATCATTTCCCCGTCTTTGCCGCCCGGTTTGGGATAGGTTTGCTGCCAGATCGACGACATCATGTACCCATCTTTCTGCACCAACTGATACAAATTGACGCGAGCATCCGGTAAGGAAATGGCACTCAACCCCACTTGCCATCCCCCTCCCGTGAGCTGTAACGGTTGAGGTAAACGAATCTTGAAGGAATTAGGTTGGTTGTTGGGAAATTCACGTCGGTTGGCATGACTGGGTAACGTCACGTAGAACGACATGTTGTCTTCTTCTTCACACTACCACTTCCCTTTTAAAGTGGAGAGTCAGGAGGGCATGGCCTTCACCAAATTTCACCAGATCCCCATTGGTTTCGGCCATCTGGGTTTCGACGATTTCTACCACTTCGTTGCGTACTGGGATATATTGAATATGTCGAGGTTCAAAGTGGGTGGTGTTTTGTGGCTGGTACTTGATTTCTCGTAAGAGATCGGTGATACGACCCCCTACCATGCTGCTGGTCCCTACATCACAATACACGTGCAAAGGACGCGCCGAGGGAAATTCCAACGAGGGACGAAAGGTCTGGTTCAAATTCACAAACCGCCAAGGACACGATAGACTCAATTTCAGATAATCCCCCTCGACTTTCCAAAAGATGGGCTTGTTGGCGGCATCGCGGATATCCGTCGGGGTGGGAATGGTGGAAATGCCTTGAAATTCTTGCAAGAGATTCGGACCCAATCGATACTGACCGGGGGACACTTGTTCAATCCATCCCATTCTCAGGGCCAAGGATCTGCCCCATGACACGTGCGCTACTTGTCGTTTGTAATCCACATTGGTGGTATTCAATAACAAATCCCCTTCAGAGGTCCATTCAAACGTCGGGTATAATTTGACGCCATTGTCCTCGGTCCATTTGTTTTTGGGTTCGGTTTGTTTGGCACGGCTTTGCTCGTAACGGTACACCAGTTGATGAAAAAAGTGCGATCCCGTCGACGAGGCCATCTCCTTTCTCATATCTCGCCCGTAGACAGTGAGTTCGCGACGTTGATGCCACCATCGATCGTTGCCTTGATCGTCTTGGGCATACACCCGTTCGTGCCATCGTACATACAACAGAGGATGGGAATCACCCACGCCTCCTTCTTCCGCTATCACTGGAATGGTGGGTAAGGATAAACTCACCATACCCACCATCCATCCTCGTCCCACAAATCGGATGGGTTTAGGCAATCGGTTTCTGAAATGATGACTCTTGTTCCCAGGAAACTCTTTGGTACTCGCATGACTCATCAACGTCACGTAAAACGAAGAGTTGGGCACCAACGTCATTTTTTAGTCGCGTCGTCTTTTGGGTGGGCTTGTCTCTTTAGTCTTCAGTTGTCGTTTGGGGGGCCTTGTCTTTTTCCTCTGGGGTGGTTGGAGAGACGTGACGTCTTGACTACGAATCCAACTATTGTACTTGTCGGGCCACCCTTTCCACTTAACCAACCAACGATCTTTTTGTCGCTTAAGTACCTTCTCGATCCGAAACACCTCGGATACATGGACTTTTTGTAAATCCTCTTCATAAAACGTACCTTGGACGGGGGTATCATCCCATTCGTGAATCTTATACGTGGGCACAGGGCCCGGGATCACACGATGCACCACAAACACTTCTTCGGTCCAACCAGGTAAATAGCCTTTTTCAAAGGTACGATGAATCTTATTGAGACGGACACGATCTCCGACTTTGAATTTAGGTTTTTTCTGGTCTTTCAACCGTTGGGCATACAATCGTTTCCACACGGCTTCTTCGTTGTCCCACGTCACGTCTTGAGGGGCCATACCAATACTTCGATGCCGGGTGGCATTATACCCTTGCACCAACTCGGGTAAGACATCGTCAAACTGTAAGGTGTTGGCCGCGGTGAAATAACGGTACAACCGTTCTTTCAAGGTGCGGTTAAATCGTTCCACCACACTGGCTTTCGCATCCCCTTCGGTCGAAAAATGTTGAATGCCTTGCTCGTCAAGCCATCGTTGAAACGTCCGGTTGTAAAATTCTTTCCCTCGATCCGTTTGCAATCGATTCGGGTGACGTCCTTTCAAAATCTTGTCAAAGGCATGGACCAACGCCACCCCGGTTTTGTCTTTCAACGGTTGTACCCACGCGTACTTGGACAACACATCCAACACCGTCAACAAGTATCGTATGCCCCGATTATGTTTGGCCAACGGTTGCACTTCCACTAAATCCGCCACCCATTGATCATCTAATCCTCCTACAATGACGGGGACGGTGGGAAAACGACGACGTCGCGGTTTATGTAACGTATAGGCCAAATCCCGTTCCAAGACCCGTTGAGCTTTTTTCAAAGGGAGACGATGGGCTTTAGCAAATCGTTGCACCCCTCCTAAACTGCCGGGGGCTCGAGGATCGTGGTACTGACTCAACCATGGTTGGGAGACCTTTTTCTTTCGAGGGGCCATACGTTCTGGCATTCACCCCATAAGGTCGATATGGTGGGGACCGTGTGGGGATGCTGCTTTTGAATGATTCGATACCATCGCCATGCCTCTGGGTGAGCTTTTAACCATAAGACAAACACCACCCATCGATATAGGTTGCGGTCCACATGGGTTTCTTCAAAGAGGTGGAGAGGATGCGTGTCCTCGGGACATGGGGGTATGGGGATTTGGGTGCCGGGTTGATGATCATATAAGACTTGACAAAGGGTTTGATGACATTGCCATTGCCCCAGGGACAAGATAGACTCCCACGCATCACATACAGACTCCATGGTGACATTGATAAAAAATTTTATTCGTTCTCTCATTTAAAAGAGACCTAGACGGCCGTAACTGACGGTCTCTAGACCTTTCTGCCAGTTCTCCACACTGTCACTGTACTTGGGGGGTGGTGGAGCTGGGGCCACCATCATTTCGTGACGGTTCTTGAGCTCTTGAATTTCTCGTAACAATTGTTTCTCATAGTCTGTCAGGGGCCGATCCACGTCCTCTTTCCTTCGGACTGGAGGACCAGGGATGTCTACTCCACGCAGGGGATATCCTTGAGCATCACGGGTGGGTGCTTCAGCTTGTTGATCGGCTTTTTTGGGAGGGTTGTCATGAAACCACGTCCAGTACTTGGGACCCAAGGGTTGATCGGCCCATCGGAAGAAGCCACACGTTTTCTTGGAACAAGTCAGAAACAACCGATCGGGGTTCTGGGTCGAATGACTCTGTTGAAGCGTAGCGGGTTCACGGCAAAAGCATTGTAAACCACCCCACATGTCCAACACTTCTACATGAGGTTGACTATACACGGCTTTCATATACTCCAGAACTTGATCTTGACCACAAAACAGCAAACACGGTTGCATGGGACATTTCACATACTTCCATCCCTTTTGAGATTCTCGGGCCTCCAAACGCACATTATGGCAAGGGCATACCATAGTGTCCACCGAACTGGGAGGATCTTCGACATACGTCACCATGTATTCAGATGGGGATGTCTGGGGGGACACCATATCATTCAATTCTTTCATCATATCTTCCACGGCAGCTCGAGTGTCTTCCACGACCTCGCAGACCACAGGATCACAGTCCACGGGCGTCATATGTTGAATGCTCTTCTTCTTCTTCTTCCCCGCAGGGTGTACGCTTGGCTTTCTCTTCCGATCGGTGGACATCGTACTCAAGGTTGATGTCACCCCCACTGCCCATGCCTTTTTATACCTTGGGCCCTTGCCTGTCATTGGTCAGCTTATTCAATCCAAATAAGGACTTGTTATCGTCCCATTGGTGAGCTTTTGCCTCTCCAACTAAGGTCCTCTTGTCTTCCCATTGGTCCATTGTCCCTATTTAAGGAGCTCCCTGGGTCCTCCGACTCGTCATTCCAAGTAGATGGACTACTACCAAGATCTCAACCGAGACGACTTTGCTTCCACCGAAGACTATTTGGCTGAACGGGTCAAACGAGGTCTAGCAGCGGGATTCACGTTCCAACAGTGCCGACAGCACCACGTCATTGATTTCGGTTTGGCCTTAGAGTTGACTCCCACGGAGATTCTAGCTATTGTAGGCCCAGACACTGGCTACGTATTTAAATGCCCCCCAACATCAACATGATCGGAGAACAAGATCTCGGTGCCTTGGAACTGCAAGTGGGTCATGGCCATGTGGTCTACACAGGGGGAGCCAAAGGTACGGATGCCCTCGTGGAAGAACAGGCCAAACACTTTGGGATGCAACTAGAAGTCCTGGTCCCCCCGAACCATCCTCGATCCACTTTCATCACCCCTTCTACGGTGGAAGTCCTGATGCTGGCCAACCCACATCTTCACCAGGCGGCTGAGAAACTAGGCAAACAAATGCCCAGTCATTTTTACACCTTGCAATTGCTGCAACGTAATTATCAAATTGCCAAAAAAGCCCATACCATCTATGCCTTTGGCATCTTGGAACCGGATCATAAACGCGTGAAAGGAGGCACTGGTTGGACGGTGCAATTGGCTATGGATCAAGGCAAACCCGTCTACCTGTTTGACATACCCAGTCAATCATGGTACCGCTCGGACCATTACTACCAAGTCAATGAGAATGCCGCCACCCTGGTCACTGGCAGTCAATTTGTCCCTTGGGGGCCTAAGAAGCCCACCCTTCATCAAAGCAGTGCTATTGTGGGATCCCGGGATGTGGACGAGAAAACCCGAGCCGAAATTCAAGCCTTATTCAACCGCACCTTCTGTCTACCCGAGAACATTGATCAATTACGTATGGAACTGGAAGACTTTCATTTGTAATTGTACATAGCTTTCTTTTTTAAGTTTTTTTTTTAGTTTTTATTTTTTCCAATTGTACATAGCTTTCTTTTTCAATTTTTATTTTTTCAAACTGTAGATAGCTTTTTTCAATTGTAAATAGGAGCGCCCCACCCAGCGTGGCAAAGAATACAGACCACCATTTGTAACATCAACTCTTTTTTTAATTAAAATAAAAAAGTTCACAACCCTGACGTCATGTCCGTTGACTTTTTCTGGAGAGTTGAAGGGTAATGATGGTACTGCCTTGTTTGAAAGGAGCCGGCTGTCCATTCGCTGTTTGAATGTCAATGGCAATGCTGTCAAAGATGGTTTTGCCAAGAGGAAAATACATCCGTTGCGTGGTATCAAACTGATGATCGGTATTGCCAGCATCAATGGCACGTAAAAAACCTTTTTCTTGATTTCCAACCACGCTGTCAATGACGAGATCCGTGTAAATCATGAGTTGTTGTCGTCCTTGTTGCGGTTTGACGGTTTGGGTGGTGGGAAATGGTTGTCGACTGAGATTAGGACCCAAGAACAACTCATACTCGAAATCGGAGTGGGTAAAGCTGACAGAGACGATGCCATGCGGTGGATATTTGTTGACAGGCCCTATGGTGGGTGTCCATTTGTGGCGATCGTCGTAATCCACGATATGTTTCACCAGATAATTTTTTTCTTGGACAATTCTCTGCGTTGGCGTTCCATCTTTGACAAGTCCCATCAGGCTGGCCAATTTCCATTCCATTTCAAATTGCATGTTGGCTGGTATGAGTACATACAACGAATCTAATTCGGAGGCGATGCCGGCATTGGTGATTTTCACGTAGGGTTGAGCCAGGTTAAGAGCGGCTAGTTGTTGTCGTTTCCCTAGATCGTCCACGTCCATTTTGGCTATATCCATCATGACTTCCATGTGTTGTTTTTCTATTTCGTAAGCGATGCCAATCCATGCCTCTTTCAAATTGTGGTAATACCCTGGCGGTAAATGGATTTGTTTGGTCACTTGAATGGGAGCCGTTCCATCAGCACGTTTTGGTATGTATCTGATATCTGTTTTCATCCAATGTTTTTGACTATCTTCTTGCGTCCAATTCTGCTTGGTTTGATCTCCCAATTGTTGATAAAAAGCCGGGTGTGAGATATGAACCAAGGCCGCTTCCCAATCATCTTCCACCAAATAATGTGAATGAGGAAGTCTGACAGTAAATTTTTGATTCGTGCCTTGTGCTTGATCACTGATAAGGGTGATGTAAAAACTCATGGTCACAATCACCACCTAACCCCTCTGGTTACCTTTTTATACCTGCCCCCGATGCTCAAATTGGACTGTGGACTTTGAGCCCGCGTTCCTCAGCAGTTTTGCTCCATCCTGAGCCCGCGATCCTTTTTTTCCCACTGGTCAGCGGTTTCCCACCTTAGCCAGGGGCCTATTCTGATACGTCATGTAAGCGTCACGAAATGTCCTCTCTTTTCTTTCCTCTGAGCCCACGTGCTCCAGGATTTAATTAATGATTCGCTTTCTCTATAAAAAAAAAAAAAAAAAAATTTGAAAACCGAAGCGGTTCTGTTTAGCTCGCAATGTTTTCCCATTCCCGCGTTGTTGTGAAACTCTGCTTCTGATCGACTGATACTTTGACCATGGCCTTGGACCCTGACCATGGCCTGACTGGGACTGACCAATCACAACCAATCCTAACCAAATAAGGTCATACTGTTTAGCTATATAAGCAGCAAAATTACCCCCGAACTTTCTTTTTTTCAAGATGGAGGAAGGTCAGGGAGACTTACGACAGTTTTTTCACAGATTTATTCATCGCTTTACCCCAGCAACCCTCGGCTTTACAAACAAAACGATGACAGCTAAGATTTCAGCGAAAAATGTGGGAGATTTTTATCTGTAGAAGCCGCCGAATGGATGTTTTGAAAACAGCGAAAGCTTAACACGAGGTAAGTGTTGTGTTTTGCTGCCGGCTAAAAATATTGAAGTGTTTAGCCTGTTTTTCCCACAACAACGAACTTTTCGATTAAAAAACACTGTGTCTTATAATACTCGTTGTTTTTCCAATGGCTCTATTTTTTTTTTTTTGAAAACCGAGGCGGTTCTGTTTAGCTCGCAATGTTTTCCCATTCCCCGCGTTGTTGTGAAAAAATCATTTTCTACCCGAAAGACTATTTAATTTATTTTTACTCACTCTCTGTATTTCTTTTTTCCACAGTCCAACGATGTGCTGACTGTAACGCGGTGAGACAAACGAGATGACAACTCGCATTTTCGCCGAGAAAAAAGCGAGCGGCTTTTTGAAAACAACAAGCAAACCTCCACGCAAAGTAAGCATCATTTTTTTCTTACTGTCAGCTAAAAAAATATATAGATTTAGCCAAGCCTAAAAGCGGAACTCCATATCTACCGGTTACCATCGGCCGCCTATAAATTCTTCAGAATTAATCTTGTTTACTGTTATTAACTTAGGTACTTGACCTCGTTAATTACTGTATAGTTTTATTAAGCGTATCATTTTAGTATAAACTTAGAGTTATAATTCTGTTTCGTGATTCAAGCAAATCTAGTTTATCTATTTGTGCTTTCACTTTAAGTTCGCTAGGCAAATTCATTTAATCGTTTATCGGCATTTTTCGTTTGTTTTGATTGCTGTTATTTTATTTGTCGCTTTGTATTTTGTAATTGGAGACGCGTGTTCGCTTCGAAACTACTAGAAATTCTGTTTTGGTTTTGTTTACAGATTATTGCACAGTGTTGCACACATTTGACACATTTTGTCGTAAATTCAATCTGTTTACTGTGAATAAATTTGATTCTGTTTTACAATTGTCAATTGGAAAGCTATGTTCTTCTAATTCTGTTTTTGGCGACCGGATACGCTTCATTCGTTTTAAAATACAAAGGTCATGCTTTAGGTGAGAATTATTTGTTTGCAAATTAGTACTTTTCTGATCGACTTATACTCTTTCTCAGGGCGCGTGTTCCTTCCCATGACATTGAACTTTGGACTCCGTGCCGCTGCCTGGCTTGCATCCATCAGTTTGTTGGACAAAGAGCGGAACTCTCATCATCTGCATGCCATGGATTATCATTAAAATGATTTGTTGAGCTGTTCAAAAAATGTCTGCCATTAAAACATTTTTCCAACATGGTGTGTTTTCTTTGAGTCAAGGACCACCCCCGCTGCTCATGTGTTGTTTTTCGATTTCGTACGCAATGGCAATCCATGCTTCTTTCAAATTGGTGTAATACCCTGGGGGTAAATGGATTTGTTTCGTCACTTGAAGGGGAGCCGTTCCCTCCGCACGTTTTGGTATGTATCTCACATCTGTTTTCATCCAATGTTTTTGACTATCTTCTTGCGTCCAATTCTGTTTGGTTTGATCTACCAATGGTTGATTAAACCCCGGGTGGGAAATATGAACCAAGGCCACTTCCCAATCATCTTCTACCAGATAATGTGAATGAGGAAGTCGAGCCGTAAATTTTTGTCCCGTGCCTTGTGCTTGATCACTAATAAGGGTAATGTAAAAACTCATCGTGATTACTCCCTAACCCTAGGGTTTACCCTTTTATACCTACCCCCGATGCTTGAATTGGACTTGTGCCATATCAAAACCATATCAAATTCATATCTGGGCCATATATGGGTCACCCCTCTTCCCCCAATTGGACTTTGGACTTTGAGCCCGCGTTTTCTCAGCGGTTTTACTTCCCCTTTAGCCCACGATCCCTTTTTCCCACTGGTCAGCGGTTTCCCATTCTAAATCACGTGACTTCCGGTTCCCATGAGCCCGCGATCCTTTTTTACCCACTGGTCAACGATTTCCCCCACCGGAAGTTCCTCTAGTCACGTGATCGCTCTCGACCAATCAGAAGCCAGCCTGAGGGCCAAACGAGCGTCCTTTACTACTGACGGCTTGCTTTTCTTGTGCTCTCGACTATCTAGAAGGAGACTGCCCGTCGGTCTTAGAAACGATAAAAATATCTAACGGTCAAGAACTAAAAATAAAATTTTCACTCGCAGTGATGCACAAGCCATATTCTCTGACATAGTTAAAAGGAAAAAGTCTGAATATTACGTGTGTCAAATTGGGGGGAGAAACTAAATCGTCGGAAAGCGTATATTTCTTCCCGTAATATGAAACCCACAACAAAAGGGCTCCATACCCTCTGCTAATTGTATCTGGAAGAAATCTCGAAACTATTTATACCTTTGTTTATTCATTTGATTATTAGAAGTGCAAGTACAATATGGTGTTCATTAATAGTATTCAACTCCGGATTTTAAGGCATTTTTATTTATTATTTTTTTCAGGCTCTCGTTACAACTACGAGGGCACTCCACGTAGTGATTAATTGATTCATCGGTAGGCCATCATTGACAGTAAACAGTTAATATATTTATTCACTTTAACTCTAGGTGGTGATGTGTATTTTACCGGCCAATTTTCCTTCGCTAATCTTTCCTTTAATTCGCGTGCGGAATCCGTGACATCGCGATCGAGCAACTGTTATTCTTTGCCCATCGGTATTGTCCAGTATTTATAGACTACAACGAAGGAGCCAACGATTGGCAAATATAAGCAACGTCCATGAATAGTACTTTACGTTTTGTCAGGGATTAAACGAATTGTGCTCAAGTTAACCATGAATTTCTTTGGATAGGTGAAATCTTGCCACTCAGACTACGATGGTTGCTTTTATCGAGTATTGAATTCCCTTTATATTAAGCAAACCCATGTTTTATAAAGTCAGTACCGCACAGTTAATAACCAAAGCAAAATCACTCCCATGAGTGCCTAAGGACAGTTGGAGGAAAACGTCAAAATTTAATACAAACGTTTAAAGATGGGTGACTTCTGCACCGCTGCACGAAAGCCTTCCCAAGAGCTTTTCTTTGACTGATCACGAGGACTCAGTATGTAATAACACCACAATACACGAAACACGGATAAAAATGCCTCTGGCAATCAAGAGAGGTACATAAAATTTTTATCCTTTAACAGAGAGTTCTAGAAAATGTCATCAAAGTATCACTCCATATCATCAAAATTGAACTGGGTGAGTTGAGGACCGATTTATGCCGTAGCTAATACACGACCTTGCTTGACAAAGAAGCGGATAAAACTTACCTTAATAGATGTCTTATTTCATCCATATTCTTGTTGTATTGTGATCTATTCGTTTACATTCTATTTTTCGCGTGATCATTTGACGTTGCTGCCGTGAACTACTGATACAATAGTGCGTAGCTAATGTAGGCGATCACTTTTGCATGACATTTAATTATTACCATTTCCGGTCTTAAAACTTCCTGTGCATACCTCGATGCCATACAAGTCCATAAAATGGACTAAATAAGGAAAAAAAGTCTAAAGAAACTGAAATAAAAGCAGAATGAATTTACTCCTCATGAATTATTGCCTCGTTTCAAACTTCTTTATTCCTTTTTAATAATCAAGCTTTGACCGGAAGTTTCAGTTTGAAGACGAAATCGGCCCAATACATCTAGTAGTTGTTGATAGTTTTCACTTAATTTTAATACGATTAGTGACTGTATTTCCGCTGTTTTTAACTGAAAATAAGGGTATGTCGTGTCTTTTAAATGAGCTACTCAGCGCACAGTCCAAACTGTACAAGCTCTTTTAAGCCCTCTGGAGGGCTTATTTAATTACGGGCCTCGTACTAAATCATAATAAACAGCACAACAAACAGTACCACCGGAAATAGGAAAGCATTGTTACTCAAAAGCTACAATCCCACGTTAGCTTTTCACCACGGAAGGGGGGTACTTCCTGAAAATATGGGAGGGGATGTGCGGCGCACTCCTTGGAAACTTTGCCCTATTTCAGACCAAACTACGTGATTTTCCGTAGCTATTTTAGATCTGACCCAGAATTCAATACCCCATTTCAGACTTGCCCAGGAACTGCTTTGGTTTGTGTAGAGATTTGAGCACGGCTTCAAATTTCTGATATTAATCAAAACACGCTTCTCCGAAAGAAAATAATAAAAAAGTAGCTTCTTTTAAAAAACCATACCCAATTCCCGACCAGATCTAACAAACCTTTGCCTATTTCAGACCAAAATGGTCAAAATCTATACCATATTTCAGACTAAAACGGCTCAAAAACCATAACTTTCGGGGCGGGACATACCAATCTAGCTTATATGAGGGAGTGCCCCCTGCGGGCATTTTACCCACCGATTCAAAACGGAATCAACTTGTACGCAATAACACTTAAAAGCACCACTGTGGCTTTTGGCTTTTGTTTGAATGTTCACACTTAAGGATTGGTCACGATTGCATCCACACACCCAAAAGTTGGAATCCAACATGCAAAGCACATAATTAACGGCATTACATGAAAATTGCTGCTCCTTTGAATTGTCTGAGATGAGAATGTAATCCAAAACCCTGGGAATAATCATGAATAAACTGTATTGTATTACCTAAAATTGAATTCCTGTTTACATTCTGCTCAATCACGTTCTCAGTTTCGGAGAAGCTGATGCCCTGTAGGACGGGGGAGTTAAAGCGGTTTAGCTTGAGTCCTGTCGTCATATAAATCATGACGAGACGCTACGGGGTCTAACTGGAAGTACATTAAGGAATGCGGGGTTGTGGACCCCGCATTCCTTTCATATTTGAATTTTGATCAAGGCGCCGCGAAAGCAAGAGGTGTTAAAATCCGCCGCTTTCGCTGTCAACAAAGCTTTTCTGTTACCGGAAACACACTGTTGTTGAATAAATATCACAGACCTTTTTGCAAGTTGATCGCAACGGCAAATTTATTTTTGTGGTTGTTAACAAACAATAAGTTAATAGGCTATGAATAGCCTCTTATTTCTCTAGAGGATCGTAGCGCTCGCGAGCGGTTTTACCGCCTCTCCTTTCTCCGGAAAGGTCATTTGTTGGTATGTGATCGGACGTTCTGAGAGAAATACTTGAAGAGAATCTATAGATACAACATGGTCTTTCTCCCGTTTTTAATAAAATCGCGAATATATCGAGAATTATTCACAGAAACTCGATACGCTTTCTCTACGAAAGAAAGAAAGAGTAACAGTAACAAAAAAGATAAAACTTTCGTTCATATAATCTGTTAGACTGCGAGCAGTCTCAAATAGCTTCAAATCGTGCTCGCTCGCGCTCGCTATTTGCGCTTCGTTCTGCACGGATTTTAGAGCAAAAGGGAGACTGCTCGCAGTCTAATAATCTGTCCTCTGAACAGGCCATTCGCTTTGCCGTCTGAATTTGCACTAAGACTGAGCAAACAATTGCTTCCTACCCGCACGAAAATTTCAGGCCTGACAGGAGCCTTAATAAGGCCTTAATCTTAAAACCTAACAGCGACCTTACAAGAAACTAACTCTCGACGTTAAAGTGAAGCCTGACATGAGCCTTACATAAACGTCGTAGGAGCGTTAAAAAAGCCAGTTTTAAGGGTCTTGTCACGGTTTTGTTACGCTAGTGTTATTTTCACAAGTGGCTTTGTTTACAGTTAGCAGACAGTCCAAGGATAAAAATTTAAGGAATGTTTAGGTTCATGTTAGGGTTTAGTTAGGCTCTTTATTTAGGTCAGTTAAGATCTGTTTAATGTAAGATCTATCACTCGCGACTTTCAAGGACAAAAATGTAAGGAATGTTTTGGTTCGTGTTAGGCTTTGCGAGGTTCTTGATTGAAATTCAGTTAAGATCTGTATAATGTAAGATCTATCACTCGCGACTTACCTTACCTCTGGTACACCCCAGAAGCACTCAGGTTATAAGTTCATATTTTACTAATCGTGCATTTTTCACGCCTTTGCATACGCTAACTTTTTCTGGATCTAAAGGAGACTTGTACTGTAACTGTTGTCATTTTTTTTTTGCATCAGGCCTTGTCCGCATGACTTTGCGAGTTCTTCGGTTGCAAATACCAAACGTATAAGATTTTAAGAGGAAAAGTGGCCCTTTTTCATCACAGGTTTCCGAAGCTCACTATTTTAGGCTTTTGACCACATTACCCCAACTCTCTTGGCCTGCTTATTACTCATTGTTGACGATTATAAGAGTTAATTTGTATGGAAAATATTACTTGCACTAAAAACGTTCTGAATCAAGGTGAAATAAAGCTGTCTTTTGAACTCACCTACGGCTTTTTCGTCCGTTTCCCAGTGTTTTTACAGTGGTTTAGGCCTTGAAGGGATATAATAAAACGCCTCTGGCTGAGCGAGTCGCTCTTCCACCCCGAGAAGTGAAGAGAGAAGCGAAGCGAAGGTTAAATGGTAGCCATCTCCTGTTCGTTGACGGTTTCGGGGGCGATTAATCCCATTGAAAATGAGTGATGGGGATAATTTCACTAGAGACAGATTTGTTGATAAACAACAAGCCTTTCTTTCTGTCGATCGCATTGCCGAGACCCCATTTTGAGAGCCGTAGATGGCAAATTTACTGAGCAGCTTTAGGGCATGACTATGCGCGCACACAGCTACTCTAGATCTGCAACGAACTCCAACCATCAAGTAACAAATTCAAACCAACGCAGGTCAGGAGCAGAAAATATTTTACCAACCGTCAAACGTCAATTTGAAACCTAAGTGCAAGAGGCATTGTAAGTTTGTCGCTTCTCAAATTGCGGCTCCAAGGTTGTGTAGGAGTTAAGTGTCGAGGTAATTAACCACCACATTTTGCGTTTGTTTCGAGTTGTCTGTTTTCCCTTCCATCATCGTTTCTTACATCACACAACATAGCCGTGACTGAGTGGCGCGCAAAGCAAGTTCGGGTACGCAAAGTTAATTTCGATCAAGTGGAATGCGAAACAGATACACATCAAGGCACCTTTAAGGTGTACCTCAGGGCACACCGGCTGTCTGTGGTTCGTTTTATGATGATGGACCTGATGGTAATTATACCCGTCGAATGCACAAACAAGACAAAGGAGCTGAAGTGACTTAAGGTGGCCCGAAATAGTTTTTTGGCGCGCGCAGACTGGGCTCTAATCCCTCGCGCGGTTTTTTTAAAAAACCCACGAAGCCCCCACGAAAAAAATGGCGACCGCAATGTGTTTTCGTCTTGTTGTTTATAATATGCGCCGTCCACTTTTCAAATGGAAAAAAATGGCTTTATCCTCAACACTTTGTAGGACATTGGCATCTGAAAATTTGTTAGAGCGTAAAATGTGTAGCTTGTGGCCGGCTTTAAACTCGGAAAAACGTAAAGAGAGTGATGATCGCGATCGTCGAGGGACTGAGATACCGTATGGATTTCTCGGATTAACCGGGATACTTTACGCTGTGTTTTCTGGTAAATGTCTTGCTGAATGTGCAGGGGAAGACGCCTTTTGTTCGACTGAAGTAAATGTACAAGAGGAAGTATCTAAGACGCCGGCAAACAATGACAAAAGTCGTGACACGTCAGGTCGCTTTTCTTCCTCGCGTAAAATACTGAAAAGTCAACAAAAACAGGTCCGCGCAATAAATTTGCTGAAGAACATTAACTCTGTAAAACGAAAATTAGAACTTGATGATGAACAGGAAAAGGAGGAAAAGGAGCACTGGAAGCGAAGAACACGAAGTATGACGGTGAGTTCCCTTTTTATTTTCTTGTTATCTTTCGTTTTGTTTACATACCGGTTTTAACTTGTAACGCAAGACCCGTCGTCACGCGAGGTTTGTAATTGAGTAAAAGTCGTCGCTTACTTCAGGACTACGAAAGCGGACAGGGAACTACCCCAACTGGGACCAGAATTGTAGATATTGAGGTTCTCCGAGAAGGCGTAAAGAAGTGCTCCAGCTGCATGAAAGGTACAATTATTTTTTAGTACAATACAAGTAAAACGCCTCCGTCTTGCACAAGGAATGTTAATAACTGAGAAAAAATGAAGACAGGCTAAAAGTTAAGAAAATAATTATAGAAAAGCAAGGAATAACATGATATTAAAATATCGAATTTATTTAGAGAGGATAATCTGTCAAAGTAAAAACTGAAAACTGATGGCCCTAAACGACGATTTGGAAAATAAACCTCAAGAATTTGGTAAATCACTAAACCTCATTCTATGCATTTTATTTATCCCTTGTTCCCTACTTTACTTTTGGGTTGGGTTTGAATTTATAATATTCCTATTTTTTCCGTTTGTTTTGAAATATCAATAGGCCCCCTTGCCTTCACTGACATTGACAATGAAAACATGTGTGGACTGGCCAGCACTTTCACAGTCGACTGCCCTTTTTGTGGTCACAAAAACAATGTGTCAACCTCAAGAAAGTACAGAGATGGGAGTAGAGGACCAAGTGCCTTTGATGTCAATAGCAGAGCAGCCCTTGGTGCCCTGAATGCTGGCATTGGCCACACCCACCTGAGTGCTTTAACATCTGCACTCAATATCCCCCAAATGAACCATGTCACTTTTAAGGCCAGAGAATGGGAGATTGGCAAAGCAATTGAAAAAGTTGCAGAGAAGAGCTGTTTGAAGGCCATAGAAGCTGAAAAGGAAAATGCGCTCAAAGGTAATAAAAGGGCTTAAACTTGAAAAGCCTGTTTATTTAAAGTTGTCCTTTAAGAATTAGTGTGCCCTAATGACTGTCCCCCTCTCCAAAGCAAAACTGGCCCACTTTCTGGCAAGTGCAAAAATTAAATAACAATCAACAGACTATTAACATGCTTTTGTAAGCAGTCTTTCCAGACACACTTTGGTTTATATAATGTGCATTTAATCCAACAATAAGATTTGTAAAGTGTATAAGGTACATCCAATCTTTAAAAAGTTGACTAGAATAAAATAATTCAGAGTAAAGGTTGATCCTCTTACCATAGAAAACCCTTTGTTTCATTTAAAGTGGGCCTCACACAGAATGATTATTTAAGTTTTCCAATAGATTCTTATCAAATTGAAAAAAACAACCTAATAAATAATTGTAATTCAATTTCTTTTCCAAGCTGGAAGAGTCGCTGACAGCAATGGCCTTATTGGCATATCCGTTTCGTACGACATGGCGTGGCAGAGGAGGAATGGGGGCCACAGCTCTAACACTGGCCATGGGGCTGTAATGGGAGTACAGACAGGGAAGGTCTTGGACTATCAAACAAGATCAAAGACATGCAGAACCTGTGCCAGTGGCAAAAACAAAAAAACATGATTGTCGTAAGAACCATACCAGATCTTCAAAAAGTATGGAGCCTGATGTTGCGGTTGATCTTTTCAAGCGAGCAGTAGAAAACAATGTCAAGTACAACATCTACACTGGAGATGATGATGCAACAACTCAGGCTCATATTAGAGATCAAGTTCCCTATGAAGTTGAAAAATATTCAGATACAGTACATACAAAAAGATCTTTGGTCTCAAAGCTTTATGCACTAAAATCAAACAAAAAATTTCCTGGATGTTCCCAACTTTCTGTGAAAGTAATAGGATATTTAGGAAAATGCTTTGGGTATTGTGTTGCACAGCACAAAAATAACCCCCAGGCTCTTCAAATTGCAATTCAAAACATTGTTCCTCATGCCTTTGGCAAGCACCAAAACTGTGATGATGTGTGGTGTCACTACAGGGAAGATCCAGCGAGCTATAAACATAATGACCTACCTTTTGGAAAAGATTTGCACGGTGATGAACTTGAGAAAGCACTGACAACAGTTTTTAATGAGTATTCAACAGATGTTGTCGTTAAAAAACTCGCTCCAGCTGCCAATTCCCAACGCAATGAAAGCCTCAATAATGTTGTTGGATCAAAAAATCCTAAAATTAGATTTTATGGGGGCAGTGAAAGTAACGATTTTCGAATTGCTTGTGGTATAAGCCAAAAAAATGAGGGGCAAGAATATGTTTGTCAAGCTTTAGAGGAAATTAACGTCGCACCAGGCGTTCACTGCAAAAGGTACTGTGAGTTAGCTGACAAACAATCACTTCAACAAAAAATTCGTAAATCATCGGTTCCTTACAAGAGAAGGCGGTCTCAACTGAAAAGTAAAAATCTCAGTTCTAATGCAAAGAAAGAAGAAAGGGAAGGCCCTACCTATCAGACTGGCATTGGACTGAATTTAGACTTGTCAGATAGCAACACCCTTTTAGCACAGTTATCAACATTAATTAAAAATCTAACTACATGTCAGGTAAAAGAGTATGAGAAGTTGGTGCCTCCAGTTACAACCCGGCCAACCTCTCCGCAAATAACTTTTCAGGACAGCATCAAATATCAATTTATAGTATTTGACACAGAAACAACGTCAACTGGAAAAGATGCACAGATTTGTCAAATAGCTGCAATCACTAAATCTGGAAAATGCTTCAATGAGTACATCCTACCAACATGCAACATCAGTCACCATGCTTCGCTTATCAACAAATTATCTATCAAAACAATTAACGGCCATAGAACCTTGCTGAAAGACAACAATCCTGTTAACTCTGTTTCTCTTGAAGAATGTCTTGAAAAGTTCGGGAAATTCCTTTCCACTAGCGACACTAATTCTCACACTGTTCTCATCGGACACAATTCCACTACATTTGACACACCAACTTTGCTTCGTTGTGGTGGACTTGCCTTCAAGCAACGACTGTCATCACAGAATCTTTTCTTCGCAGATAGCCTCCATCTTGTTCGTGCACTCATTAAAGCTGGTCATGCATCCTTACAAATCGATGGAAAAGCTTGCAGACCAAACCTTTCCTCAGTATTCGAAACCCTTTTCCAAGAGAAATTTGACGCACATGACGCACTAGAAGATGTCAGAGCTCTTCATCGGATTCTCTTCGATTCATCACTGAAGCTAGCGATCGCAGAAATCATAAACAACAGCAACCTCAAGTCCTGTTCCCATGCTTTCAACGACATGAAATTCTTGGACGAACGATTTGAACGCATGCAGACATTCAAGTGTAAACTTTACCATCCACAAGCCGACGATGGACCAGTCAAACAAAGAATCGTGCAGAAAATTGCTGAAAGCGGACTAACTTACCGCGATCTTGAAAATCTGTTCGCTAAAGCTGGCAAAGAGGGGCTTGTTGCGGTTCTGAGCAAGGCGCCAACAACATCTAAATCGACCAGATCACCACGAGGAACAAATAAACCCGCAATTTTGGCAAACATCGTGCTCCACTTTGAGAAGAAGTAAAACTAATTCTGTCGAAAATTCAAAATAAAGGTAATGAAGTGAATCTTTGAGCGTTGCATGCACAGAGATGTCTCCACGAAGGGAAATAAACATTAGAGACCTTTAGATCCACGCTTACCGCAAACCGCGAACGTCTAGAAGTCACGTGACCTGGCCCTGAGGTCACGTTTGAGGTTTTGAACGCGCGTTTTCGACGGCAAGAGGTAGGTTTTCACGTTTACGATTTCCCTCAAGGTTTCTTTGCTTTTATTTCCAGTTATCTCACGTATTGACGCTATAAATCTGTAAAGTAGTTATTTGTCTAAATATAGAGAAGAAATTTAGGTCGAAAGAGTGCATGTTGAGCATTTTGTCTCCTCTCGAAAAACATGCATTTGCGAAGGTGGCAAATCCAATATGGCGGCGATCAATATCTAACGTGTGTTTTTACCCTTTGATCTTTATAAAGTGCTTAAAATCAATTTTTCTCTCGCGTTTAGACCCCAGCAAAATACACCATGGCTTTTAGATGGCCTAGCGTGTTTCATGATATAGCCCTCGCAACTGAGGTTGCCAGAGACAGACCAGAAAAGCCTTGTGAGTGGGACAAGATTGCAGAGTCGCTAAGTCAACTCTTCTCAACTGAGAAAACGGTGACACTAAAGGGAAGAGGGTGCCGCGAAAGGATGGACAGGATACTAACAAAGTACAAGGAAGAAGATGCCAAATCCCTGAAGAGGTAGGAACTATTTTTAATTTCAAAAAGACAGCTCTGTGTTTTCACTAGTGAAAACACTGTTATGAATTGAAGCTTTCTCTCTCTCTGTTTATATGATCCGACACCTGTGGTGAGTGGAGCGATTAATGCTGCCATAAATGTTAAGTAGCAACTGTTTTGTTTATTTCAAGCTCTTGGAACAACTTGAATACCCCGCCACTTTTCATTTGTATATGAAAATAAAATGAAAAGTGTCTCAAGAGCAGCTTTTTGTTTTTGGGATAAACAGCAAGGCCTTGCCGTGATGAACGTTTCATTTGGGAACATTTTATCATGCTGGCTGTATTTGTTCAGCCTGTTTACCGAGATCTCAGCTGCCTCAACAAGAATACAGCGAGAATACATGCAAGTGGGCCAGCCCACCTACCTTTGAAGGCCTTGAAAAGGTAGGGGTAAACACTCAAAATAAATTCAAAAGATAGGGTGTCCTCCATTTAAATTGCTGTTTTTATTAACTTCCCAAGATCAGGCACAGAGGAAGAATTCACAGAGCTTCAACTGCTCTGTGAAGACATTATAACGTATAGGAGAGATGTAGTGGAGGAGAGAAACAGGGAAAAAGAAGCCAAGAAAAAGAAAGAGGAAGAGGACAGGAAAAAGGGAGAAGAGATGAGGAAGGCGGCAGTAGAAAGATTAGCAAGTTAATACATGGACATGTAGAATATTATAGTTTGTGGATTATTGCATATTTAGTGCTAGCACTAAACTTAACTACTATAACTTATGAAAACAGCATGAACACAAGCATATATCCACTTCAACCAGCTGTCTTTGCTAGAACAGCGCTTAAACTTAGGCACAAGAAGAATGGCATCTTCCTTGTGATTATGCTTATGGACTAGCGTTGAGCCCCTGGGGGCAAATTTAAATTTTAGATGCCCACACACCTAGTGAAATCCAAAATCAGTTGTGTTCGAGTAAAAGCCTGACTTTTTCATCCTGATTGCTTTCAAAGAGCATCATAATTTTGAATTCTGGTGGTCTTAATTTTTTTGATGTCACATCTCTATTTAATTTAAAATTGTTGGTTTTATTAACTATTGTATTTTTTTACCTTTTCCTCTTGTTTGTGGGTCTCTCGAGCCCCAACCCTTGCCTCTAAGTCCAAGAACATCAATTAGTGACAAAAGTCCTTGAGACAGTTGGTTGAAATGAATACTAAATTTAACATTCCCATTTGTCCACTTTAAATTCGTTGCAGCTTGTGAACCACTCCCCCTCCCCCTTTTCAATGTTGTACACAAACGAGGCAAGCCTTGCAGACAGTAAATCCAACATTGTTCTGGGGGGGGGGGGGGGTTATATCGAAGGGGTGAATTGTTATATTTGTCCAAGGTACTCATAAACTGCCAAATGTCACAACACTTTTGGTGCTCATTGTTGCTAGCAGGCTAGTTGCTTAAAGGCTGACCTGCCACTGTACAGGTATTTCTTCTGATGCCTTATAAAATGTAAAAATGGTGATCTAATCAGTCCATGTGCTTTATTTTAGAACGTTGCAGGAAGAAGTCTGCCCAGTCCTCTGATGGGGATTCAAGTGCTGAAAGTGGGTCAGATAATGAGAAGAGCACTCCATCAAAAGGTAAAGCCAGGAACTTAATACATTTTTATTCTATTTTTACTTCAAAAAATAATTTTAAAAAGTTTCATTGCTATAAAGATTTCATCTGAGCAACTACGAGAACCATATATTTTTAATTTTAAAGTCCCAGGCATTTATTGAAATCTGTAAATAAACAAACAATGGAGCTCTGTGGCAAGGTGTTTATTTGAGAGTGGTATAAAAAAGTGTCGGTCATTTGAGAGTGTTGTCTCTCATTTCGATAATGTCTCTCTCATTTATTTGAGAGTGGTGTAGAATTGTCCCGTAATCTTTAAAGCCCTAAACCACAAGTGAATACAGTGTATGATACTTTATGATACTTTCACTCGCCCAGTCTCCTCCATTAAAAAAAGGAAAATTTAGCCCCTCTCCCCCCACCAATAAGAAAATGTATCATCAATATTTAAAAAGTTTTTTATATATATTTTTTAGTAAAGCAAACACCTCAGAAGCGTGCCTCACGGTTGTCTGCCATGGAGATGCTGGAAGCTAAATATCAAAGGAAGGCAGATTTTAAAGAGAAAGAACTAGAACAGAGAAAGCTTGAATATGAATTGCAGAAGAGGAAGTATGAGGACGAGGCGCAAGAGCGAAAGGAAAAGTTGAAACTAGAGATGGAAGAACGGCGTGTGCTCCTGTCTCTATTGAAAGACAAACTCTAAATTGTTTGTTATCTTTTGCCCCTTTTGGGTATTTTATTAAGCTTATCAGCTGTTGCATGTGCATTTGAACATACAGGTTTCTTTTTAAAGAAACTTTAGAAACCTCTTTAACACATGCAATTAGACAACATGTTTCAATCCAGGTCAAGAACATTAAAGCTCACAAGTTTTCAATGTACAGTTCTTATGTGTTTGTAGTAACAAAAGGTTCCTTGCTAGTTGGAGAAAATAGTATTTATTAGAATTATTTTGTTTGTCTCAATGGCATAGCTACCCTATAGGTTTAGGCATTCAATTGTTTCAGCCCTACTTGACTCGTAAAAAATACAGGATCTACAAAACTACAGGGTCACTTTTGCAATGTAGCATGTCAATCTCCTACTTTTTTTGTTAGGCTCATCCATGTTTTTATCCTATGCTGAAGGTAAAAAAGATGTAACATTTGGTTTCAAGTTTCTGATTTCCACCAAATTTTGATGCATAATTTTCTGGTCATTTCATGACTAAAATTTAAAATTTTCCTGCTGTTGGCACCCCCCCCCCCCCCTAAAATGAACAAATGCATTTTAATGTTCTCACTGCTTTAGCAATAACTAAGGGATTTTGCTATTTCCATGATTTATTTACCCTGAAAGTTGATGAGAATGCTACCACCAGTGCTCTTAGTTAACTGCAGTTAATTTTTCCTCTTTTTGACATTTTTTTTCCCTTTTTGGATCCTGAAACTCCTGTTTTCCTATTTTGTTAGCCACCCTTCCACTAACTTTTAGAGTGATTTTCATCAGCCTGTGAAACAATTCTTAGAATTAGTGTATTAGTCTTCATGTGATGTACTAAAAGTAATTATTAATGGTTAAGTAAATATGTTTCCAATGATGGTGGTTGCAGGTTAAAGAAAGTTGATGTCTGTGATCCATACAGACAAGTATGACAGTTGATTAAAATGCTAGCCACCAAATAATACTTGCCAACAGGCTGAAGGAGTACTTTCAAGTTCTTTTTGAGGTCTAAATATGCAAACATTTGGATTATTTTGCCAAATCCCCATTCAACGCTGACCCTCACTTTGCTCATCCATGTGTTGAATTCTTGTTCATTGTCAGTAAGGTGGGCACCACGAAATGGAGACATGATGTTAAGTGTTAAACCATATGCAGGGTCACCATAAATGATGTAAGGGTCTCCATTTGGTTTTTCAAATCTCCGTAGCTTATCCAAAAGGCCACTCTCTCCGAGCATAAAGGCATCATGCCTACGACCCTCAATCGGTCCATACATATGAGCAATAATACCATTGGGGGCTTGAACTGACTGAAAAAAAAGAAGAACAAAGATTGCCTTATGATTACAATAATTTTAAACCTGCAATTAGGAGTGGATATAGTATTAATTTTCAGAAGGGGGTGTACCATTAGAGTAAGTGACAGAGTGCGGGTGCTGACTGCTATAAAACTGTAGATGCATGATTTATGTTGAGCCTTAAGGGTGTGTCACCAGTGGGCATCACTTGGATCTCTCTAGGTTAGCATTAAATTAGGGTAGAGGATTTACAGTGAGGGCTGTAGGAAGGGAGGCAAGAAAATTACTTTAGACACTGTGAACATGAATAATATTAGAATGTTTTGTATAGTACCTGAAATTTCAAGCAGTGTACTCGCTTGTGTCCACTGAACATTATCCTTTGATTGCGGATGGGACGTGTTATCGGTCTAGGTGTCCCATCCACAAAACCCCAGCATTCAGTAAGTGGGGCTCCTTTCTCATGAATGGCCTGAGCAAACACCTCAGGGTCAAGCCACACTAAGTCTAGAGAATCCAACAGGTGGTGGAAACGGTCGTGGATGTCATCCATAATCTAAAATGTAAGATGCGAGTTAGCAGAGAAACATGTTCCAAGGGCATCACATTTCCTTTATGCCAGGCAAGGCTGCCATTTGAAAATGTGTGTACCTACTAAGTTATGATCATGAATCGAATTGTGGGTGTCATAAGAGACACCAAAAACTGCTGGTGTCTACTCTTGAGACTACTATCCCAGTAGTTTAAGTTACCAAAAGGATTTTGTCTCGAACATACCCAGGAAACTTACGAATCTTAATTGATTCATATGCAGCATTGTGTACCTTATTGAAAATTAAACTCAGCTCAAATTGGCTTCGCCACAAGTAGATTCCAAATCGCACCATCTGTTAGGATATGCCAAGCGTCTAAGTAGAACCATAAGGGCCTCCATTCCAGTAACATTTGTTCCATTACTGCATATATAGCAGGCTGGTATCTGCAAACCTTCACGGAGACGTTCCATGTCACGTTTTTGGAACCTGCACATATAATATAATTAATGATGAGCTGATCTAGGTTGGACGATAACAGGGTTTTGGAACGGAATAAATGAAAACAAACGTTTTGTACCTAAACATGGATTCGCACTGTACATCAGATATATCTTCAAGATTTAGTCTGGAGTAGTTTGGGCAAAAGGTGGGCGGAAACATAAGGTCTACCAACAGATTATCGAGGTCATCCTCGTCACTACTGCTCGAATTCTCGCTGCTGTCATCGTACAACATCAACTGTAGAACATCATCAAAATCTTGCCTGAAAAATAATTTTAAAAATAAAATTTACTTTCTATCAGATTGTACTTTTATGATTCAATCAATGTTTGCAAGTAAAAACGGTCAGATTTCCATAAAATATCTAAAACACCTTAAAAACACACACAACTAACCTTGCAGCGGCCGCCATTTTAGATTATATTACCCAGAATCCATTGTTTCGCATCGTTCAAACGGCCCGCGGATCTAAACCAAGAAATGCGCTAACGGCAAACCGCAAACTTCTAACGTCAAACTGCGGTTAGAGGTTCGCCGTAAACGTGGATCTAAAGGTCTCTATTGTGTTTATCGGACGCCATTTTCACGCGCGCGACACACGTCGCGCATGCGCAAATGCTGATCTTGTCGTGTCCGAATATTTCAACTTTTGCAACTTCTCTCTTTTATATTTCCGCTTCCGGTCGGTAAATTTTTTTCATTTTTGGCATGATGACTGTAATCAATGTAGCGCGTACATATTTAAATTTAAAAAAGAAACTGTAGGTGAAAAAAGTTTTTAGAGAGATAATGTAGACAAAAACTATTTCTCTTAAACTGCCCTACAGATTTTGTTTTAACTCAACTATTTTGAAGATCATTCCGGATAGAATGTCGGATCACTGTATGGGAAGATTTCACCGTCCCATTTTTTCAGAAAAGGCAACAAATGTCAATTTTGGCCTTCAGAAACAAAGGGCATTCCGTTACCATAGTAACAGGGTTTTCGGAAAAAATGTGGTATAAAAAATCTATGATGGGTGCTCAATATCCTCGGTAAATTTCGCCTCCGTACGACCATCCTAACTATATCAAAGAACAGAATTTGTATCTTGTAAGGGAAAATGAAAAAACTATTTCGAGCCACCTTAAACAACTCTCCAAAAGTATGGTTGATGTTTGGTGGATTGTTAGGTTGGGGGTCACATTTCTAGCAGGCAAACATATTTTAGGTTAATTTATGGTTCATGTTAGGCTGACGACAAAACCCTAACACGACCCTCTGTTTTTTAAGGCTCTTGTTAGTCCAACTGGAGACTGACAAGTAACCTAACATTAGACTTCTTTTTGTTATGCTCTTTCAGCTACGAGCCTAACATAAAATTGTTAGGCTAAATTTTCCTTCTTGTTAGCCTCTGGTCTACTATATCAGGCCTTTGTTAGGCCTGATTTTGGTTCTGTCAGGCCAAAAAATTTCGTACGGGTACGCTTGCGGTCGTTTAGTCTCCCAGACGTCTGCACTGTCTGCGCGCAGGCTAGCGGTCGTTTCGCCTACGAGTCTTTTCGCCCAAGGCCAGTTGGTTAACCTTTGACGCGCTTAGAGAACGAGAAATTAAATATATTGCTTTTTCTTTTCCTAGGATAACACGCTTTAAGAACGAAAAATAGTATGTAATTCATTTACTTTCGACATTTAAGACATTAGCAGACAAAAACAAAATATATCGTAGGCGAAACGACCGGTTTCCCCTTGCTGACATCGTGATTTCATCCTCAGCGTTCTAATTGTTGGCCATGCTACTGGTTGCAAGTTTCACTTCACAGCACTTAATTCGATTGCCCAAGAAAAGCAGTGGTTTCCGGGCGCTTAACAGGAACATCTAAAAGTCGCCTAAGAATAACGTCCCAACGAAGAAATGTCACTTCACGGGCTTGCCTTTGGCCTTTGTCCAATTCCGAAGTTTGACGGTTCTCTTTCCTTCACCATCACTCTGGCCTCGTGCATGATGCCGAAGTCACGGTAGTAAAACTGGTATTAAATCTGCAGCAGTTCAACCTTGTTCTACCTCAATGTTGAACTCAAATATTATAGTATATGGCAATTTAAAATTGTACCGAATGGACTAAACTGCAGTTTGACGAAACTGTTATTGTTATCACTGTTATGGAAAAACATCCAGGGACTTCTAATAATTGTGACACACATGGGAAAGTGATGTGCCTCCCCACCAACCCCCCCCCCCCTCCGCAAAAAAAAATAATACAACAAAAAATAACATAACATAACTAAAATGCAGACCTTAAAATACCAGCTAGTAACAATTTATTTTTAATTTTTCCTCACTCAACTGTACATATCATTGTTTGCCCCAATTCTCTAGACCTACACTAGCATAAGTACAGATCCAGGAATAGGATTTATAGCAACAGGTCATAAAATAACATCATTGTGACACCATCAAAGGCTTTTTTAACTAGCATGTTCTTTGTAAATAGTGATCTAAGGAATGCTAAACCTAAAAACTATGTTTAGAACAAATAAACTTTATTATCAGTTGCCAATAAATCATTAACATGCTGTGTGCAAATATGAACCGAGAGTTGATTCCAATCAAAATCAATATTAATCAACGATAGTCAATAACAATCAATAGTCACTCAACTTTTAAGCTTTGAATTGTATTGATTTCCATAACCATGTCAATTAATTGGAATTGATTATTATTGATTATATTGACTATTGGTTTTCATTGTTTGATACTGCCACGCAGAAGGCAACAGCCACACACTGGATGACAGATTTGGATGCTACAACTCCCCTCATTACTAGCTAACTTTTAATTGAAAGGGATTGTTAAAGGTAACAGTCACACACCAACGATACAAAAGAATGCTACTGTTCCCCTCATTAGTAACTGAGACTTAAAATAGAAAGGAATTGTTAAAGGTAACAGTCACAAACTCCGACGATACATCTGGATGCTACTGTTCCCCATTTAGTAACTGAGACTTAAAATAGAAAGGAATTGTTAAAGGCAACAGTCGCATACTCCGACGATACATCTGGATGCCACTGTTCCCGTCATTAGTAAATGAGACTCCAAATAGAAAGGAATTGTTAAAGGTAACAGTCGCACACTCCGACGATACATCTGGTTGCTACTCTTCCCCTCATTAGTAACTGAGACTTAAAATAGAAGGGGATTGTTAAAGGTAACAGCCGAACACTCCCACGATACATCTGGATGCTACTGTTCCTCATTTAGTAACTGAGACTTAAAATAGAAAAGAATTGTTAAAGGCAACAGTTGCACACTCCGACGATACATCTGGATGCCACTAGTCCCCTCATTAGTAAATAAGACTTCAAATAGAAAGGAATTGTTAAAGGTAACAGTCGCACACTCCGACGATACATCTGGATGCCACTGTTCCCCTCATTAGTAAATGAGACTTCAAATAGAAAGGAATTGTTAAAGGTAACAGTCGCACACTCCGACGATACATCTGGATGCTACTCTTCCCCTCATTAGTAACTGAGACTTAAAATAGAAGGGGATTGTTAAAGGTAACAGCCGCACACTCCGACAATACATCTGGATGCTACTGTTCCCCTCGTTAGTAACTGAGACTTAAAATAGAAGGGGATTGTTAAAGGTAACAGCTGCACACTCCGACGATAATCTGGATGCCACTGTTCCCCTCATTAGTTAACTGAGACTTATAATAGAAAGGAGTTGTTAAAGGTAACAGCTGCACACTCTGACGATACATCTAAATGCTACTGTTCCCCTCATTAGTAACTGAGACTTCAAATAGAAAGGGATTGTTAAAGGCAACAGTCGCACACTCCGACAATACATCTGGATGCTACTGCTTTGCTCAGTAGTAACTGAGACTTATAATAGAAAGGGATTGTTAAAGGCAACAGTCGCACACTCCGACGATACATCTGGATGCTGCTGTTCCCCTCATTAGTAACTGAGACTTAAAATAGAAAGGAATTGTTAATGGTAACAGTCGCACACTCCGACGATACATCTGGATGCCACTTTTCCCCTCATTAGTAAATGAGACTTCAAATAGAAAGGAATTGTTAAAGGTAACAGTCGCACACTCCGACGATACATCTGGATGCTACTGTTCCCGTCATTAGTTAACTGAGACTTAAAATAGAAAAGAATTGTTAAAGGTAACAGCCGCACACTCCGACAATACATCTAAATGCTACTGTTTCCCTCATTAGCAACTGAGACTTAAAATAGAAACGGATTGTTAAAGGAAGGGATTGTTAAAGGTAACAGTCGCACACTCCGACGATACATCTGGATGCTACTCTTCCCCTCATTAGTAACTGAGACTTAAAATAGAAGGGGATTGTTAAAGGTAACAGCCGCACACTCCGACAATACATCTGGATGCTACTGTTCCCCATTTAGTAACTGAGACTTAAAATAGAAAAGAATTGTTAAAGGCAACAGTCGCACACTCCGACGATACATCTGGATGCCACTGTTCCCCTCATTAGTAAATAAGACTTCAAATGGAAAGGAATTGTTAAAGGTAACAGTCGCACACTCCGACGATACATCTGGATGCTACTCTTCCCCTCATTAGTAACTGAGACTTAAAATAGAAGGGATTGTTAAAGGTAACAGCTGCACACTCCGACGATAATCTGGATGCCACTGTTCCCCTCATTAGTTAACTGAGACTTATAATAGAAAGGAGTTGTTAAAGGTAACAGCTGCACACTCTGACGATACATCTAAATGCTACTGTTCCCCTCATTAGTAACTGAGACTTCAAATAGAAAGGAATTGTTAATGGTAACAGTCGCACACTCCGACGATACATCTGGATGCCACTTTTCCCCTCATTAGTAAATGAGACTTCAAATAGAAAGGAATTGTTAAAGGTAACAGTCGCACACTCCGACGATACATCTGGATGCTACTGTTCCCGTCATTAGTTAACTGAGACTTAAAATAGAAAAGAATTGTTAAAGGTAACAGCCGCACACTCCGACAATACATCTAAATGCTACTGTTTCCCTCATTAGCAACTGAGACTTAAAATAGAAACGGATTGTTAAAGGAAGGGATTGTTAAAGGTAACAGTCGCACACTCCGACGATACATCTGGATGCTACTGTTGCCCTCATTAGTAACTGAGACTTAAAATTGAAAGGAATTGTTAAAGGTAACAGTCGCACACTCCAATGATACATCTGGATGCTACTGTTCCCCTTATTAGTAACTGAGACTTAAAATAGTTTAAGGGATTGTTAAAGGTAACAGTTGTCGATAGGTGACCTATCTCAGGGACACTAATGTTAACTTTGTTACTAACTGTAGTTTTCAAGTTGGAAGGGACTGTTAAAATAAGGCAAAATGCAGTACACTCTGGCATTACATCAACACCACTAAGGCAAAATGTAGTGTGCGAGCCATACTCTTGGCAGGATTCAAATCTCAGTAGGCATTCTTCATATATTTAATTGGTAGAGCATGTTCCATGGTATCTTTTTAATTTCCTAAGGTCTCTTTCCATGGGACCTGAAAAATGACAGTGCATGGATTAAGCAATATATTAAGTTACTATCAGTGATAAAGTATCGGCATAATGGAAGGTATGAATTACATGCAGAACATTTTGACTTGATATTTCTTAATTGGTCTAAAATGGTGACACTGAAAACCACAATTCAGTGATGGGATTTTAGCAAACTTTGTCTATGATGGTAAACTCATTTGGCTGCCAACTTCACCAACAATGTGCCTTAGGCCTTAAATCTACTCTTGCAGGCTTAAGCTTATGTCCCAAAAATGGTACAGACAATAAAACAAATCCTGAAAAGGCAGTGTCATGTTAATTATTTGTAAAAAAAAGAGAAAAAAAACATGATCAGTTTTACACACCTGACATTGAGTTCACATAGATACTGTGTTTTGCATCTGCTGTTTGATGTCCTTCCTTCTTTTGCACAGTAGACTGACGCCAGGGTTATTTGGGCCTTAACTTCTCAGTGCATTGTTTGCTTCTTGTGGTGAATCAGCTTTGTAGGCAACCACCCCAGTAGAATCCAGAAGTTGTTTGAGTATTTTGCAGTTACATATACAATGCACAAAGTTGAATACTATTAAGTTCCTCATTGAGTAAAAACTCCAAATAATCTTAAATTCCAGTTGACCTAGAGGAAAAAAGTAACATTTTTATTTTAACAGTCCTTAATAAAACTCTCTTACAGCTGTAATCAAACTCTCAGGTGAGGTCTAATATGAACACCAATGTTAACTTTTCAGGGGCTTAGTTCTTTGCTGTTTCTTGTGTTACTATAGCTAGATGTTATGTAAGTCAAATGATCAAGTAGCTATAAACTTAAACAGGAGGAAAATGTTATATTCAGCAGGATAAAAAACATGATAATGAGAAGAAAGAATAAAAATTGCTTCAAAAAAAGTCATGTTCAAGAATCCCATTACGACCAAAAAGACCAATTTTATCTAAAAGAATTCATGACTACAACAACCAAAACTGCAGATGTAGGCATGCATGTCAACTCTACATGTATCTGGGAGACCCTAGATAAAAATAAGTTAATTGGAAATTATACAACTTTTCGATAGGGCTAGGGCTTACCTTTTTTGAGGAGCTGCTTGATGAGATCGGCAATAAAATACAATAGAAGATGGCAGTGGCGTCACCAAACGGCAATTGCAGGGATCGAACTCACGGCCATGTGAGTGCAAGCCGACAGCTTCACCCGCCATTAAGCTGAAAACCTTCCAAACGTCTCTTCTTGAAATAACCGCAAATTCGGCGCATGGCGAAGAAATATCGCAAACAAACCAAACGAAGAAGGCACGGTTTCGTACTTTCCTTGGTACGGGGCACTTCGCGCGCTTCACTTTGCTTCCCATGTGGGAATATCGAAATAAATTGTTGTTGTTGTTATAATATCATCCGGGAAGCGGGCGGGGAACTTCTTTCGGTTTGTTACAATCTAACAATTCCTGGCTTTTATCCGAGAAGTGGACGAACAGCACTTTCCTCGGAGGCATCGACCGGCAGTTCTATTTTAACCTTGAAGAGACCGTATTCTCAAATGACCTAAACACGTGATTCATGAAATTCGTCACTCGTCAAGCCTTAATTTGAGCCTGATATGTATCCTATTTGATCCCCATTTAAAACGCTTTGTTGACAGAAATTTAATTAGCGAGTAAACCGCAACTTAATTAATTCGGAAATCGGGTTCTTCCAGTTCAAACCCACTTGCGTCTTGTCATGCAGTAATTTCCGGCTTGAAAATATATTCCGCGATCTAGAAGCAATTCAAGGTTACTGAAGTTTAGCTATGAGGAAATTGTGTAACCCTAAAGCATTGAGCACTCTGTGAATGTTGATACTGTTCGGCTAGTATCACCAACTTTTGATTTAGGTCCATGTTAGAGTTCTTGGCTATCGACGAAAGAAGTGGATAAGACACTTGACAAAAATGGCGCTTAGCACGTCTATTTTCTTACTACGACTTCAAGGGCGTTGGTAGTAAAAGGGTAATAAATTTCTTAGCACTCTCCCTATTCAATGTTGTACCGCAGAAAAGCTCGACCTCTGTGGAACAAAAACAACATTGTTTGGGGGAAGGGACGGGGATATGAAACATAGAGAGGGCATTAATCGGTTAGCGCTAAGTGTAGATTTTATTTTAAACTAGATTTGCTATAGGCTACCAAAACTGGTAACAATTCTACTTAGTAACAAAGGACACTTGAACAAAATTCTGTGGCTTTGGACAAATGCAGATTTCAGCCCTTGAACCCACCAAGACACGGTTTCCAACATAAAAAAGGTAGGTAGGTAGGTAGGTAGGTAGGTAGGTAGGTAGGTAGGTACGTAGGTAGGTAGGTAGGTAGGTAGGTGGGTAAGTAAACTTTATTTATACACGGTAAAGCCTCGAGTAAATTGGGTGTATGGGGCGGGGGAGGGAAGGGGTCCAAATGACAACTTCAAAGTAAAAAAGTGATGCTCGACCAGCTTTATATTAGCTTTATATATTTGTCGATAAGATTTGACTCCTGGTATACTTGTATTTGGCCTATTGATCATCAGCATCATCATCATGACGTCATCATCATCATCATCATCATCATCATCTATGGAACATCACACATGTTGGGAAGTGGTTTGGAACTCTGGATCGCTCTCTCCCCCCACCCATAGATCCGTCTAGAGGACATGCATGTTTTGGATTCAGCATAGATGGTTGAAATAGAATAGCCTTTAACTGACTGGCCAAATAATTGTTCAGTCTGTCTGCTAGCAGGCTGAGAAACGAATGTTCTCTTTAACTGAATGGTGAGGTCTCATCATAAAAAACCAGTTCATCTCTTGTATGAAATGTTTGCATGTTCGCATATGTTCACTGGTCGTAGTTGAGAAATATTAACTTTCAAACGCAAATTCAACTGTCATTCATTCAGGCCCTCAATTTGAAAGGATTTCTGAGAACTACATAACTTTAAACTGTATTAGAATTTAGCATTAGCACTATTTAACGCTATATATTGATCATGCCGTACCCTTATGTTATCTGTTCTTATCACGAGAACGCTTCTGTGGACAAAACATTCTTAACTCCTATACTAGACGTATCTTTTATCTTTTAGTTATAAACGGAACGGACGGTGTAATCTTCGGGTGTACGTTGTTCATTTAGTGGACTAGGGGAATTATATGAGGAGTTTCCTTTCTTTTCTTTTAACCAAAAGACGACAGAAATTCAATTAAATTAAATTTAATGCAAACGATTAGAGATGAGTGACTTCCACCACCGCTGCACGAAAGCCTTCCGAAGAGCTTTTCTTTGACTGGTCAAGTCCAATAACACCACAACACACGAAACATGGTTTGACTCTGGCAACCAAGAAGGTACATAAAATGTTCATCATTTAACAGAGAGTTCTAAAATGCCGTCAAAATATCAACAGGTCATCAAAATCGAACTGGGTGACTTGAAGGCCGAGGAAACAAATTGGAAATAAAAGCGGAAGTCGTACAGTCGTTTATGCCACAGCTAATATACTAACCAACCTTGCTTGATAAAGAAGCGGATAAAACCTACCTAATTGATGTCTTATTTTATCCATATTCTTGTTGTATTGTGACCTGTTCATTTACATTCTATTTTTCGCGTGATCGTTCGACGTTGCTGCCGTGAACTAGGAGACAGCTGCAATAGCGCGTAGTTAATGCACGCGATTACCTTCGTATGACATTTAATTGTCTTTTCCGGTCTTAAAACTTCCTGTGGCAACTTCGATGCCACACGAGTCCGTAAACTCGCCACAAAATGGACCAACTAGGGGAAGAGAAAAAAAAGTCGAAACAAAAATTAAAGCAGAATAAATAAACACCTCATGAATTATTGCCTCGTTTCATACTTCTTTATTCTTTTTTAACAATCAAGCTTCGACCGAAAATTTTTGACGACGAAATCGGTCCAATACATCTAGTGGTTGCTAATATTTTTCACTGAAATTTTAATATGGTTAGTTAATGTATTTCCGCTGTTTTTAACCGAAAATAAGGCTATGGAGTATATTTCGTGTTTTTTAAATGAGCTACTCAGCGCTTTGTCCAAACTGACAAAGCAGGAAAATATAATTATGGAGAAACGAACTTTTTATTGATGGTTATTTCACACTTGATTTATTTATATCACACTTGACAGGACAACAGGAACACGCAGTTACTGTTCGGTAGTTCGAAAGTTGGAAAACCTTTTACATCATATCATAATAAACAGTACCACAGTAAAGCACTATTGCTCAAAAGCTACAATTTAACCAGTCCCACGTTAGCATTTCACCAGGGGATGGGCTACCCACTCCTTGGAAACTAATTGCCCTATTTCAGACCAAACTACATGATTTTCCCTACCCTATTTTAGACCTGATCCAAAATTCAATACCCTATTTCAGACCTGCCCAGTTGTGTAGACATTTAACAACGGCTTCAAATTTCTGATATTAATCAAAACACACTTCTCCGGAAGAAAATAATAAAAAAGGAGGTTCTTATAAAAACCATACCTAATTCCCAACCAGATCGCGCAAACCCTAGTTCAGACCAAAATCTTCAAAATCTGCACCATATTTCAGACGTAAACGGCTCGAAAACCATAACTTTTGGGGCCGGACATACTTATCTAGCTTACATAAGGGAGTACCCCCTCCGGGCATTTCACCCACCGACTCAAACGGAATTAACATTTAACAGCACCATTAAATATGGCTTTTACTTGAAATGGTCACGATTGCATCCACACGCTCAATAGATGGAATCCAACTCGCAAACATAATAAACAGCATTACAGGACAGTACTGCCCGTTTGAATTGTCTCACATGAAAATTTAATCCAAAATAAGGACCAAAAATTTAAACAGTGGTTTGACCCTGGGAATAATCAATAAAGTGTATTGTATTACCTAAAATTGAATTCCTGTTTACATTCTGTTCAACAACGTTCTCGGTTTCCGAGAAGCCTTTTAGGACAGGGGAGTTAAAGCGGTTAAGCTTTCGGTCTTGAAATCCGGCTTGAAAATATATTCCGCGATCTAGAAGCAATTCAAGGTTACTGAAGTTTAGCTACGAGGAAACTGAGTAACCCTAAAGCATTGTGCACTCTGTGAATGCTGATACTGTTCGGCTAGTATCAACAGTTTTTAGGTTCATGATAGAGTTCTTGGCTATCGACTGAAGTAGTCAAGACAAATGACAAAAATGGCGCTTAGTACGTCTATTCTCTTACTACGACTTCAAGAGCGTTGGTAGTAAAAGGGTGATAAATTTCTTAGCACTCTCCCTATTCGATGTTGTATGCGCTGCAAAGCTCATTGCCTGAAAAAACAACAACATTGTTTGGGGGAAGAGACGGGGATATAAAACACAGAGAGGGGATTTAAATCGGTTGGCGCTCAGTGAAGATTTATTTCCTTTTAAACTAGATTTCCTATAGGCCACCAAAACCGGTTACAATGCTAGTTGCAAAAGAAAAAATATTTCACATTAGTAACAAAGGACAGTTGAACAAAGTTCTTTGGCTTTGGTCATATGCAGATTTCAGCCCTTGAGCCGACCAAGACACGGTTTCCAACATAAAATAGGTAGGTAGGTAGGTGGTAGGTACGTAGGTGGGTAAGTAAACTTTATTTATACACGGTAAATCCTCGAATAAATTGGGGGTATGGGGGAAGGGGGGGGGGGGGTGGGGGTACAAATGACAACTTCAAAGTCAAAGAGTAATAGCTTGACCAGCTTTATATCAGCTTTATATATTTTTCGATAAGATTTGACTCCTGGTATACTTGCATTAGGCCTATTGATCATCATCATCATCATCATCATACACGTTGGGAAGGGGTTGGAACTCGGGACCCCCCCTCCCCACCCCTAGATCCGTCTAGAGGACATGCATGTTTTGGATTCAGCATAGATGGTTGAAATATAATTTCTCAGTCTTTCTGCTGGCAGGCTGAGAAACGAATATTCTCTTTAACTGAATGGTGAGAAGTCTCATCTTAAAAAATCAGTTCATCTCTTGAAATGTTTGCATGTTCGCATGTGTTCACTGGTCGTAGTTGAGAAATATCAACTTTCAAACGAAAATTGAACAGTCATTCATTCAGACCCTCAATAATTTGAAAGGATTTCTGAGAATTAAATAACTTATAAATTATGTTTTCTGCTCTTATCACAAGAATGCTACTGTGGACAAAAATTCTTAACTCCTAGACTTTTTAAGAGGCAATGTCCACTAAGACCGAGCGAAATCGAAAATATGTGGCACATGATGAAAAATCAAAATTCTCCGTTTTTCGCCCAGAGATACCTTATAGTAGCTCTAGAAACGTGGTGGCATTTTTTGTTGAGAAACTATTTTTAAACCTCCAAAAAATTAAAAAGCCGTTACCGCACTAGGTGTCTCTACAAACACTCCGAATAAACGCGAATCATACCTTCTCGTAAACTTCGCTCTGTTTAATTCGCGTCGTGGAAAAATCTTGTTTTGAGCTTAGAAGTTTGCTGTTGAAGAGTTTACAAGTAATTTGAGTCAAATTACTCTTTTGTGGATTAATTTTCAAGGTCATGGCAGGCTGCTGAAAACCACTAAAATTCGCTTGCTTTGAATTCTCAATTTGGCACAGTTTTTCAAGAGAAAGTTTCCCTCCCTGGTAAAACACCGAATCACTTGAAATTCAGAATTCTTGAAAGAGGAAGTGCCGTTCTTAAACCAGGTTTAAAAATTAGTTTCGGGCTTTTTATCAGCGCCGAGTACAAACGCTCTCAAAATCCCGATAATTACAACATTAACACGTCAACAATTGGCACATACCTCCGACCAAATAACCGAAAATGTGGATATTTCTTCTAGTTTGGTTGGTATTCGGTTGTAATCCACAGCGGAAAGGTAATGTCTAGCTCACCTGAATATGGTATTGTCTAAATATCAGGTTCTGTGCGTAGTCTTTCATAATAACCATCTTGGCGTCCGGGGTCAACAACATCACTGAAGCATCGCGTATTGGCAATCAACCCAAATGACTTATTTCCATCGCACCTCCTTTTGTTAAAATCAAGAACCTTCAGGAATAAGGTGGTTTTGCCTTATTTGAACTTCAAAACAGTTTTCTCCTATAAGACGTCTTTTCTTGATCTGTATTCGTTGCAAAATTTCGAAACGATAATTTCTTGCCGAAAGCTTACAAGCCAGTTTACTTTGAGTCACGCACCAAAATGTCACGCACTTGATTTACCTGACGTCGGGTTTGACCTTGGAGGGGGAAATGGACAGGAAACCAAAAAAAAAAACAAAAACAAAAACAAGCCAGCAAAAACAATCAAACAAAAACAAAGCAATGAGAACTTTGAAAACCTGTGGACCCAAGGACCGATTACGGTCAACTGCCGCTTATAAGCCCTGGGCTTATACAACTTTGTAAGGGGTTTTGGGTGGGCTTATAAACGGAAGGGGCTTATAAGTTTCGAAATGAGCCACAGCAGTGTTGATCGAAATACGTTTTTATTTTACCAGTTTTTAATTAACCTTTGAAACATCATAATAAATCGAATTCATTTCAATTTTAACAACAAAATCGAAACTGTAACAACA
Source organism: Siderastrea siderea (assembly GCA_964030785.1). NCBI lineage: Eukaryota > Metazoa > Cnidaria > Anthozoa > Scleractinia > Rhizangiidae > Siderastrea > Siderastrea siderea. Next base: position 7,587,926 of record OZ034973.1, read on the forward strand.
CGAACGTAACCGGAACGTAACAAAACAGAAGCTCAGAGTTCATCTTCGCAGTGTCCTGTGAGAGTGCTTAATATTAAGGAAACAGGGAAAACAAGAGTGCAACTTATATCCGGGGAGCTTATAACCGGATGTATTTTTTTGTTTACAGGTGGATGGGCCTATAACCGGGGGGGGGGGGGGGCTTGTAAGCGGTTGGGCTTATAAGTGGCAGTTTACGGTATTTATGTGTTTATCAGTATCATTAGAGGCAGTGAAGTCTTGCCAAAACCTTGCCTGTTACTAGGGCTTTGAAAAATAAATTATAATTAGGTCCCTATGTATTGGTCTTCAAAAATTGGTCAAGACAGGAGTAAGAAAGCAAAAATGTATGTTGAGTTTACTCAAGCCCTAACCAGGGGTGTGGCCAGGGGTGCCGGAACCGTCCTTTTCGTTCTTTATAAGCTTGTGAAACCATTTTATGGCAAACCTAGCGGATTACACTTTTATACATGAAACTCAAAATTAAGTTGAGTTTGAAACTGAACTCATGTTGAAACTCATCATGACAAGGAGTCCTAATGTTCAGGGCTCTTTGTCGTTTTTCGCCTGATCTTCTGAGCAGTGCAGGTGACGAAGGTCGAGAACCATCCTTGTGACGAATGGCTAACGCTCGAAACGTCAGCTTTCAATCTCTTCACGGTGGCTCAATGTACCTTATCAACTCAGTTGATAAATACAAAGTTTTGTGTTTCGCTTCCCCACCGATGCAGCACCACAGCTTCTCTAGAAACTAACTCTCTTGTTTGTCAGGTGACGGTTGTGCGATATTTCTCCGCCTTCTCACGGTTGAGGAGAACGAGCTCGGTTTCGCTTAGAGCACTGCTATGGACGGTAGACCATCAGATGACAGGGCCTTAGATTTCAGCGCAGATATTGGTCTTATAGGTTCCACGCCATATGCTCTTCATACAAGGACAGATTCCTTCTTTGAAAACTGTATATTCGAGAGCATGCTCACACCATCAATCTTCCAAGTGGCAACTAAAGGGCTTGCATGGTTCTCCACCGGGATCTTGATATCGTGTCCGGAGTTTAGGAGGATAAACGTATCCGACTTAGTCTCCGCCGGCCTTGCGGTCGCAGGCTCCCTTCCCTCCATGGGGAGGGAAGGGAGCCAGGAATTTGAACACCACGCCCAGCTCTGCTCCTAGTACTCCTGCGCAAACTATGGTAGCCCTGCAGTGCCCTGCAGTGGTAGCAGCCAGCGCTGTCTTGCCAGACGGCTGACTGTCTTCAGGGCTGGAATGGTAGTGTTAATCTGCTTAATGACGTCTGCCATCACAGCGAGGAATGCACGAAAGTGGGTATGAGAAAAAAGTGTACTTACCAGAGCCCACTGGAAGGAAAACACCGATGTGTTGCAAAATAGCTTTGGACTCCGACTTGCCAATTCCACGTTCTGCTTTTCTCACTTTCCCGTTCGAGGCATCCTTAGACAGCCCTGGTAGAACTCAACATGACCAACGTCGATTAGTTCCCTCTGCGCTACTCCCAGTTAAGAGTGATGGGCTGGGCAAATGGTCCATGTTAAGAATACTAATTAAAAATATTATTGCGCGTGCTAAAAGAAAATCAACGAAGCTCAGCTTCTGACTGGATATCGCTGATTCCAACACTGTAAGTGTGACCCGAAAAGTCTTTTTTTGCGACTGGAACAGCAACTGCTTGTTCATATCACTTGTAAGAGGCGCAAACGCCTGCAACTTAAGTTTCTGAAAAGGATAGGTGACCTCTATTCGCAGCCAAGGGAGATGATGGTTTGATTGGCTATTGTACTCGGTGACAGGGGTCCTGACTGCGAGAACTCCAAAGAACCAACCTTTTGCAATGGCGCGATATAGAGGAAGCGCTCTACAACTACTGCATGTTAAATCTGGCGTTGTCCTTTTTTCTTTTTTTTTTTAACGAAAATTATCAGGTTTTGAACATTTACTCAAAGCCGATCCGCACTTAAGACATTTTGTCTAGTTTCCAATAATGTCGCACCTGAAATTCTCACACGCCTTATTTCCAACAAGAAAACTATTTCCGCAAATGGCAGCTTCTCGAGGCGCCTTCTTCGACGCAACACTGGTGGCTTGCAAATAATATTGAAATCCTTCACCGTGAAATTAATTAGACTGTGGGGAAAAATATCCTAAAATGCATTCAAATTAGGGAATATTCGCGTCTTGAAAAGTCGAACTCTACAGTAAGATATATAAAAAATATATCGATGTTTGCTATTTTAGACTATGATCGGAAGCTAATACTTTCTGCTTCTAGTGAACACGTGACAATTTTTTCCTCTCGCCAGAAATGTACCTCTATGTAATCTGCAACTTGTTTTGCACAGGGCAGAATTGTGTGGTGAATATGTAGTATCACTCTTACTATTTTACTAGTCGAAAGATATTTCAGGCATAACTTCGGCGGTGTAACATCACACCAAACAGGAGGACGGAATGTGAGTAAACAAACGCAGTTGTAGCCAAGTGCTACGCATTGAAAACTCGCGATTATAGAGAAAAGTAAACTTAATTCTTTTAGGGAACTTGTAAAAAACAAATGGATGCCTTTTTTGTTAACCTTCGAAATGCTTTAGTTTAAATCATGGAAAAAAATTCAGCTATCTCTGCAGTTTGTTTTTACGTTGAGGTAGTCCGGCATCTGGGATGAAAACGGGAAACGGTCATTCCGGTCGAGTTGCTGAAACAAACGCCATCACTATTTACATCGCCTTCTGTCTTGTACAATTTCTTTCATAGCTTAAGTTATTTCAGACGTCCTAATCTTTCGACTTTTTTCCCATTTTTGCAATCCCATCACCAAAACCTATCCTGTGACTTGACCAGAACCCGTTGCGTGACAGACAAATTTAGTTAAATCAGACCATAATAACAGTGCGGTTTCTGAGGTGAATGTGGAGATCACTGCAAGGTTATTTAGTTTCTTCAGGGAATTAACACTAAGAGATTTTAAAAATTCATTTGCCATTCGTTAAGGGATGTGAATGTGATGGCGGAATCATTATTCATTAGTTGAAAGTCAATCTAGACATACCAGGAGATAACGGTCGATTCCACGCGTCAAGATGGCCCTTGGACAGTACACCTAAAACTTGACAAAACCTGGCATTTAAACAAAATCTTATTGAAGGTGAGCTAGATATGACCTTTATCCTGTACTTTTCATCCAAATACCAAAGGAACAAGGAAAAAATTCCAAGTTTTCGGCTATTCGGTCGGAGGCACGAGCCTATTGTTTGTACTGGTTGACAGGTTAATGTTGTGATTATCGGGATTTTGAGAGCGTTTGTACTCGGCGCTGATAAAAAGCCCGAAACTAATTTTTAAACCTGATTTTAGAATGGTATTTCGTCTTTCAAGAATTCTGAATTTCAAGTGATCTGGTGTTTTACCGGGGAGGAAAACTTTCTCTTGAAAAACTGTGCCAAATTGAGAATTCAAAGCAAGCGAATTTTAGTGATTTTCAGCAGCTCGCCATGACCTTGAAAATTAATTCACAGATCTAAAACAGGACTCAATTACTTCATACACACTTCGGAAGCAAACTTCCGCGTTTAAACTGGGGGCTTTCTGGGGTGCGAATCAAACAGAACGAAGTTTACGAGAAGGTATGATACACGTTTATTTCGCGTGTTTACAAGACACGTGTGGCGTAAACGTGTTAAATTTTTTTTCGGGCTTAAAAAATTTTTTTAAAGAAAAAAATTCCACCACGTCTCTTAGATTACCATAGGGTATCCGTGGAAAATTTGTGAGGGAATTTTATTTTTCATGAGGTGCCGCCACTCGCTCGATGTTAGTGGACATTCCCTCTTAATATTTTTAAGAAAAGCTCTAAAGACGTATCTTTTATTTCTTAGTTATAAACGGAAAGGACTCCAAGAAAACTCCGGGTGTATGTTATTGACTTAGTGGACTAGGGGCACTGTATGAGGAGCACCCTTTCTTCCTTTTGATCAATTCATTCTTCATTCCCCACTGTCATTCTCGTCCCATTCCCCACTGTCATTCTCGTCCCATTCCCCAGTACTGTCATTCTCGTCCCATTCCCCACTGTCATTCTCGTCCCATTCCCCACTGTCATTCTCGTCCCATTCCCCACTGCCATTCTCGTCATCTGGAAATGTGGAGCTACGTAAGCATTGCTGTTTCTCAGAGGCTGGTTCATGACTCCTTCATGAATGTGAAGATGTGGAAATCGCTGTTGTTCGCTCGCCTGCAACAGTTCAGAGATTGGGGGTTTAGTACAACTAATTGTCAGTAGTTATTACCTTCGTGTGTTGAAAACGTTCGCACGGAAAGAAATCGTTAATTAGGTCACTAGGGTGTCACTTGGGTGTCATGTAATCAGTATGCTACCGTATCAACACAAGTAGACATCGTACGAAGGATTCCACCTGCCCGTCTTTAAGCCCCGGCATCATTATGCTAATTCTCCTTACTGGTCTCCATATATATTTCATTGAGTACAAATTGGGAGAACTTGTTTAAACAAGACAATTCTTCTTTGGTGATTATTTCCGTAATTCTTATGACCTGTATTTGTGTTAAGGCACTTACTTGATGAGGAGAAATTTGATGATGACCTCTGTTAGGGCTTAAAGGGTTAAATTCCAGACTTTTTGTTGCCCTTAAACCCCTTGTGGGATGTTAGTATCCAGGTTTTAAAATTAAAAGAAATTAAATTTCTGCTGATGAATATCCTATACAAAGCATATTTTTGGGGCCAGAAATGTTTTAAGGAATTTGGGAAACTGATATCTGTTGTGGAATTAGGTCTGTATTCTTACCTCTTTCTGGTCTTTTAAATTCGCTTTCCTGCACTCTTTATGTATAACAAATACCAAACCCACTAGCACAACGAATAAAACTGCTGTAATGGTGATGGAAATCCACACTACCTTGGAAACGCCAGTTGAATGTGAAGTGTCAGCTTAAAGTGTATATGACACGAATTTTTTTTCTTTGGTTTTTGAGAGTCTGATGTGTATAAAAAACGATAATTAACTTTAAACCTCCCTAAAATTTTTAAAAACCTATTTTTTCGCGGGCAAAAGACCCTATTTTTCACTTCAAAACTGTCCCGGGGACTGGGACCGAATTTACCGCATAGTGACGTCAATCGACTTGATTGCGTTCCCGCGCACGCTGTGTTTTTGTTACAAATCGCCTCAAAATGTTGACATTGTTCAGCAGTCTCGGGGATTTTTTCGAAACTTCCAAGACCTACAGTGAGAAAGAACAAGTAGGAGAAAAAATGGAGCTGTTTTAGGTCTTATCAAACCACACAACTTCGAACATTTGCGATGTCTTCTCTTCTTTCGTACTGTGGTGAGAATGTTGATCTTAAAGTCGAAGATTTATCCTGACTGTACATCAGTGGAAGCACCTCAGTTGCGAGATTTCTTTTTTGAGTTCTTTTAGGGATTTTAGAGAACATCAAAGCCCTTGTGTTCACATAAACACCTTACTGTTTCCATCAACCTAAGGAGAACCGAAAGTGCCGATTGTTTTGATGTTTTCAAACTGCAAAAATGTCGTTCTTATAGAGAGTGCGCTGGATTTTCGATTCATTTCGATTTAAGAACGAGTTCCCAGAGTTTATTCCCAGCCTGGCCTTAGTTTCAGTGGTTTCTGCAGCAAGCAAAAGTGTTTTTACAGACTGTAGAGAAAATTAAAAGCCAATGACGAAATCGTTTTGTTGATAATATGGCCGTACGCAATGTACTTCCAGGCCAGAAAAGACATTTATTTCCACTGTCGTGTTATCCTGCAATTAGAATCTATATACGCTTTACCTTAAAAACGGCACTGAAACTGACTTCGGCTCGCATGCTACTTGCCATATCACTACCTGATTCAGCAAATACAGAGCTCAAGACTGTTGCTATCTGGAGGATCAATATTAGGGTATTAACACTAATCTTGGCTCAGTAATTTTTCAAACAACTTAGTACCATGAAGGCAATGTCACATTTCGCATTAAAATACAGTTCGTTTAGTTTTGTTTTGCAGTGGATATGGTTTTCCAATATTGTAGAACTGTTATTGAATCATAACCATGTTCATTAGCTTTTAAAATAACTTTTTAAATAGCTTTTGGTGTTTCTAATACCACAGGAGGGGAGCGCAGCACATCACACTCTTCTAAAACTAACAGTTAATTATAAATAAACCAACAGGAATTGACAATTGACGAGTGAATTTGCAAATCAACAGTGGGTCTCCATATTGACTCCTTCTCAAACAATTTTCATATGAACAGTGGAAATCAACATCAACCATCATCAATAATAATCATTATCTTTATCAAGAATAACTGGTCGATTACCAAAGCATATGTATCACTCAGACACAGTGATGAGGATCCATAGATTCCTTGTAGATATTATTTACAGCAGCTCACTCCCCCCCCCCCCCCCCCCACATACACACAATACAGGTTCCTGACACAGGGCTTAATCTGCTTAAGCCTGATTCTAATGGAGAGAGGTGGAAGCCCTGTATGGGGCACCTAAATTAATACCATAGTTCCTAATAACTGGAGACAGAGTTAAAGCTTGGGGCATTTGTGGCATCCTCAACAACAGTGTAAATCACCAGTCAATTTTTACTTAGGAATAATTATTGTGTTTGTAACATCATGTCATAGCAAACCTGTTTCGTCACAGCCAACAAAGAAAGGCAGTACAACAACAACAACAACAATTTATCTAAGTATTCCTATATGGGAAGTTTCTAAAATAGTAAATTAAATACAAAGAAATGTATCATTCTTGTTGACAATAGGTCACAATCATTGCAACAGAAGGAATGTCCTTCTGGCATCATCACTTGACCTTCAATTTTGATAGTTGATATTTACTGAATTATCAGAACCACCACCAAACATAAAGCAACAAGAGATAATGATTCTATGTTTACTTTATCTGACCAAAAAGCAAGGGGGGGGGGGGAGGGTCTGACTGCCATATGTCAGTATCAACAACCACCCAATCTAGATCACTCGAGGCCTGGATGGATCTAGCTTAGTTACAGCTGTTGGTATTAACAGGGATTTTTGTTGTTGGCAAGCTGATGTAAATCAGGCCAGGTCAGGTCATGGTCATCAGTGAAAAGGCAGGGAATTTATTTCAGCGTGACTGGTAAAAACCTTGATATGTAGACATAAAATTACACAAACTCCTAGAAAATGTTTGTCTTCATAAACAAATATAACCGACTGAGACATTTTCCTGGAATTCTTTCAGCGACCTCTTGATTTTCTTTCTATTTTCACTCTCTAACAACGAGGCATTTACAGACTCCTCACTGGAAGAGTCAAACACAATCCTGAACTCTTGTCTTGCTAAAAAGGTGATTTATTTAAGTTAAAATCCTTAATCCAGTGCAGTCAGGTTAAGACAGTGCATGTACAGTCCAATGTTATGAGTAGGCGATCGCCTTTTTAATAATATAGATATCATAATGTCTTACTAAAGTCCAGAGACTGGTAGCTCTGTTCGCCTGTACAATCGACAGTCAAACCACGCTATCGTACCTGTCCTGCTTTGCGAATGAAAAGCATCCCTGGGCTTTGCAGTAAAACTTCTTTGCTTATCGAGGCAGATCCTTATAAAACAATGCTCGTTCGTAACCATATCTTCAAGTTAAAAACATAGCAAACATCAAAATCTCGAGTAGCCTGTGTGCTTCGATCTTGCATCTCCTTCAACACAATTATTTCGATTCCCTTGTCCCAAAATGCTGGATCCGAGGAACACTGAGTACTTTCCCTCCATATCGTCAAAAGGAATACGCAAACCACTGCTTATTAGGCGCTTCAGCTACGAGAAACCTTTCCCAACTCCGCGAAGTTCCTTCCTCTTTGACGCCATGTTGGTTTTGTTATCAAGTCGATTGACGTCACATTAGCTAATCACGTGATACTTTGGCCGCGCGAGACGGCGACACTTTTGAAGTCAAATTTGCGCTATTTTCACCGCGAAAAAAGTACGTTTGAAAAGTGTGATGCCTTTTTAAAGCTTAGAATCGTTTTTTATACGGATAAAACGATAAAAAACCGAAGAAAAAATTTTTGTGTCATATACACTTTAAGACAAAAAGAACAACAGTAAGACCGGTTTGCGTAATATCGCCATGATTACTAGGAAAAGGGCTTATATGCGGTCAGGTGAAAACAAGGCTATACAATGTAATACTTTTACTCCTCATATCATTACAGCTCAAGTCTTATGTAGACACGACCTTTTCACAAGGCGAGCAAAGGAAGAAAAGCTTATTGGAATCTGTGGAAAAAGACGACTTATTTTCAACACCTGACTTGGCTTCACACCATGTTATTGTTTACACGGAAAACAAATTGGGCCTTTGTTGTATTATTCTGTGAAACAGAATCTTGAAAATGATTCGTTCTACAACAAACAAACTTAGCTTTTATGATTAGTACTGCCTCCCTTGAGGTAATATGACAGAAGTCTAATATGACTATTATGACTGAAGTCTAATATGGACACGACCTTTTCACAAGGTGAGCAAAGGAAGAAGAGCCAATTGGAATCTGTAGGTCATGGAAGACCTTCAACAACTGACTTGACTCCACACCATGTTATTGTTTACATGGAAACCAGTTAAAGTTGAATTGGGTCTTTGGTGTATTATTCTTGTACTGCCCTTGTGTGAAAAACAGAATCTCGAAAATGTTTCTTACTGTAACAAACAAACTTACCTTTTATGATGAGCACTGCCTCCCTCGAGGTAACATTTCCCATGGAGCTTGTTGCCTGACAAGAATAATTCCCACCGTTTTTAATCTCAACTGCATCAATCGTGAGTAAAGAGGTGGCATTTTCTTGTCCCTGGTAGGATTTACCTTTCCCGTCCACGCTTGGAAGTCCATTTTTGAGCCACGTAATCTTGGGCTCCGAACAACCTTTGACAGCGCACGTGAACACAACATGATCACCAGAGGAAGCTGTGACACTTTCAGGGTGAAGGTAGAAGAACGTCTCATTACATTCACGTACAGTTTCTGTACGTACATTCAAGTAGCCCATACCACTTGAGTTTATTGCCTAGTTTCAGAAGCATGGAGCAACTAGAAAAACTGATACCCCCCCCCCCCCCCCAGAAGTGCCGGCCAATCAGAAAATCACTCTTTATCTCACCCTCCTCCCTTTCGCATTGCAAAATTCATGCGTCCCATCTTGCTTTTGTCCCATCGTGAATTCATGCTCCCATCTTGGTATAGAAATTCTGTGATTTGTTTAAGCACAAAACACGCAAAAAAGTAATCGGTGTTTTATGCAACCGGACCCACAGCTTCAACCATCAACAGTCCGCTGTTAACTTGAGCCACCGAACACCACACTTCAAAAAGCATCAATATGCATCATTGCTTTTGATCGTTCAAAACTCTTTACTGCATTTCTACTTAGCAATGATTTATTTATTTGTTTATTTAATTATGATTTAATATTTATTCAGGGACACCCTATTGACAAAGGCTATAGTTTAAATAGGTTTCCGACTAAAGATAAAACTACAATAAACACAAAAGTTACAAAACACACGTAACGTAAAATGGAATAATATATACATACAAGTAATATACATATCAACGAGGAGGAAGAAAATGGCCTTTGAGATGATGCTTACCTTTGGTCTGTGGATTCAAAAGATCTGTTTTAAAAATGAACTAAGCGACAAGTGCAAATTGATTCTTACTTCGTTTCAAAATTAATGTTGCCCTAGAAGATCTCTTCCAGCCCACTACGTTTCTTGCTTCGCACCAATAGATTCCTTCATGAAGTATTGTGACGGAGTTCAAAGATAACAACGAGAGACCCTTCACTCCTACAGTATTTTTCCTAGACACAGGAAGACCATCTTTATACCATTTGACAACCGGACGAGGAATGCCTGTTGCTTCACAAGTCATAGTCACTTTGCTTCCGGGAGAAACGGTCATCTCATTTACTGGGTTAATTGTGAAGCTTGGTGGCGCTGGTTCTAAAATGAAAACGTGGTCAGTGAAAACTGTGGTTTTAAGGCTGATTTAAGCGTTCATAGACATAATATATAGATTTAGCCAAGCCTAAAAGCGGAGTCCCCCTTTTTGTTTTGTCTGTTTTTTGCTTTTGTTTTTTGTTTTGTTTTTTTGTTTTGTTTTTGCTGGCAGTTATTAATTAGTGAAAATACTCTCAACCAAGTCATTTTATTAAAAGAAAACAAAGAAAAAAATAGAAAAAATTGTTGCTCCGGCTGTCCACTAGGCCATGGGTGTTTGACATTGTGTACGTGGTTAATTTTAATACTTATTTCTTTCTTCGTGACAAGCTGCCTATCAGCATGAAAATGCTGGTGTTTTTCCCGGCAAAATGTGTTCGAAACGCCGTAAAAACCATGGTTGTGGACAGAAAAAACCAAAAAGCACTAGCTCTGCTCTATTTGGCGTCGAAACCGCTGCGAAAAGCTGCGAACTCAAGCGGTGTGCCGGCCGAGTTTGAACAGAACCGACGAGGCAAATTTGAACTTTTTGCCTGAACTTTATCGCCGAATTTCTTTCCCCTAGATTGAACTTTTCCCCTTCCACCAAAAAGACAACTGAGTGTTCTTTTGAACTTTTTTTTTACATTAACAAATTTGTTTTTGACTTTTGTTGTCTTTGCTTGTTTTGCTACAACGCGGGTCAACATGCGATTTCGCGCCGAAAACACACGGGATTCAGCACAGGGTTATATCCAGTGTAGGAAGTCTATTGGTAACCCTGTGGTGCGGACGGACGGACGTACGGATGTACGGACGGACGGACGTACGGATGTACGGACGGACAGTCACGTGACTACTACGTCACTACCAAAATTTTTTGGCTTGATAGATTACCAAATTTCCTTAGCAAAGGAGCTCCGCTGACACGCTAGCGCGCTGGCTCCGCTATAAGCAGAAGCATAATGATTAGCTGAAGGTTTTGATACTATAAAATTAAGCCAATTATTAAAAAACAACTGAGACATCTTGATATTTGCTTATTTTGTTAAAAGAATTGTAGGGGGATTGGTCAAGCACTTAGGTATACACGGCTCATAAAAAAGGCATTGTTACTTAAACCTTGCAAAACGTGTTTAACTCCATGACTTATAACTCATTACCACGGGATGTTGCAAGCTTAGTAATCATTTCCTCACTTAGCTTTTCAGAAGCAATCGGCAAGATCAGATAAGTTGAAGTCTCGAAAGTTGCCTAGTTAGTTGGTCCAAAGTAGTAAGCTTAGCTCATTTTAAACATTAATTCTTGACTGCGACACGACAGGACTACCTTTTTTAAAAAAACCTCTAACGACTTGACAAAATCAACACTCCATAATCTCAAAGAAATCTGTTTTATCCATCAAAAAAGGCCCTTTTGGTGAAGAAAATTATGTACTCTTTGTGGGGCAAATTTGGTTTTCCTAAATTAATGTCCCATTTTTAGAGAATGGGCCGGCTAAATTGCATCCTCGGAGACCCAGGGGCAGATAGTCGGGGCGAGAGGCAGATAAAACGAGCGAAACAGATGCGAGCCGAGGCCTGGTGCGAGCGAAAGATTACAAGACGGGCAGGAACAGCCCCTGGGAGGTTACCTTTAACGAACTAGTTCAAGAGCCCATTTGCGTTCTTGCCTCTGATTGATCCCAGTACAAAATTTGTGGCATTGTATTTTTTTGTGCCCAAACAGCGATCAGCTTATTTCAACGTTCCTTTCGTGACGTCTTATACAGAGTGTAACTTTGCTAAATCTTGCACCTAGTTGTCACTCGTGCGTACTGAAGTCAACTTTTTGTCTCGCTCGTTCGATAGGCCTACCATCAAAGAAAGTTTTTAATAGTAATATGCGACTGAACTCACAAAGCCGAGAAATCGAGAAACTTGGAAGAGGTAATCAAAGAAAAGGAAAACAACAAGTACGAAACTCAGATTCACTTGAGATATTGTAAAAAGTGCACACCTTTAGTGTGAACTTTTAGAAACCTGCAGTTTGGAGCAAACGCAAAGACATGTTGTGGATCACACGTAAATCCTTACTGCATGCTTCTCAAAGTTCACAGCTAAGGTGTCCTGGGTAGGGTGTGAAATTTTCACAATACTTCTGGTATACATTTGGTATTTAAAGTATAATTCTTTACTGTACCGTAACACTTTAACAGACTCCAAAAGTGCGATCTTCATTTTCTTCCTCTCAGAGATTGCGAAAACGTTTTAAGGATTTTTGCATCGTCATGATTTGTTTTTCATGTTTCGCATTACAGTTTGTTGACCTTTGTAAAGGCATAAACCTGTACTGCAAAGGTTGATGAAGTGCTTACCTCTAAATTCCAAGGTAAGCGTACCAAAAAATCAGGACGTTTGATTGAAAGCCCTACAGGAGTAATTTCCGGAATCGTTCTTTGCCGCATTTTGTATTGAAAGGGTCCTCACTATCAACGTGTCCATCACGCCCGCTGCACACTTTTAAAATATGAGGTTCATCGTTGAAGTAGTATTGTATTCAATACAGTTGGATACAAATCCAATACTGTACGCTTAAGTGCCCCCCCCCTCCCCCTCCAAAAAAAAGAAACAAAAACAAAAAACAAAACAAAAGAAAACAAACTGACCACCCAGCATAGTGTGAAAATTAACTAAAGAGCAGACTCTGTGAGCACCGATGTATCGGTGATTTGCATGGTAATTTTTCAACTCGCTTAAGAGATCGAGATAGTGGCAGCCTATTGTACGCAAATAAAGCTTAAATCTTAATTACGGAATATGTGGATGTAACGGAGCTTACCTCTAAAATCCAAGTTTAATGTGCCCTCTGTACAAGTCATGCGATTGTGAGCCCAGCAGGTGTAATTACCAGAATCTTTCTGTGTGGCATTTTGGATCGAAAACGTACAAACTTTACTGTCCTCGCTGTCCACGTCATGACCTCCACAATCTTTCAAACTAGCTTCTTCATCGTTGAAGTAGTATTGTGTCCAATACGGTTGGCCATAGTAATGATTTCCATAATTTGCTTTTGAAGCGTTGCTGGTGCAAATGACTGTTACGTTGTAGCCAATTGGAAGGACGTGTTCATCCGGGAATTCAAGAGTGTTTATCTCTAAAGTAGGTGCAGCCGGAACTGCGAATAATAAGAAAGACAAAAATCACCACTGGTCAGCCTATTGTGACAGTTCTAGTTCAAGTTATTATACTGTACGTACCTTTATGCTGCGATTTAACTGAGACACAGACAGCACTTGTTGCGTCGTGGAAAATAAGAACTAAACCGATAATCAACAGCAAAATACAGTATGTTTTACAACTTGTGTTACGCACCTAAAACAAGATAAAATGAATTAAGGAATGAAGTACAAAATAACAATTCGCCTTCTGTTAAAGACCACTGGGTTGCCCTCAATTAATTTTTTAAATTCCCTTTTTTTAAACTTAAATGATCATGTTATGAATATGATGCATTTAATTTGTTTATTCACCGTCTTGGGATACAATACGAACTCCTGAATAAATATATTATATGATTCGAGTGAATTTCTATGGAAACATTTAACTGAATGTCAATTTGCTTAAGTACTTTTTCTTGCATGTATAAGCTGAAATTTAACCAGTATAAATTTTACAAGAATATGAAATAAAACAAAATTTCGCCTTTTGCTTTGCCAAAAACGTGGTAGCACTGAATTCACTATTACACAAATGAGCTATAGCAAACATTGAACACGAAATTTTATTTAATTACCCAGGTGCAGATATCAACATTGGTATTCCCTATCCGTTTTTCGGCTTGAATATAACGAAAAGAGATGTATAAAAAGGCTCTTATTCGAAAAAGTTTTAAAAGGGCAAAATAGAAAGGCAAACCGATTAAGCTATTCAATTATCGATTTTGCCTATTAAGTAATTCGTTAAACTTATTAATGTTAATGTTAAATCTACCAATTCAACTACCAGTTCATTAGGGTTAGTTAGCTCTTGCAGGCTTAGAGCGGTTTTCAATTGAGTGTCGAAAGTAATTCGCGTTTTGCTTTGGTTTTGCTTTACTTCGCTCTGCGATTGGTTAAAAAATCTCGCGCCACTTTCACGACCAATCAGAAGCAAAACTCAAACCAATCGCCACTTGCTCGCACGCGTTTTCCCGCGCTTGGCGCTGGTTACATGTATTTGCTTCGAGTTCTGATTGGTTCATTGGGTAATTTGTGTTTGTTGTGATTGGCTGGGGTAATTACTTTGGTTTTGGTTTTACGACACTCATTTGAAAAGCGCTCTAATGGCCTACCACGAATGGGTCACCATTTACAGAAACTAACATAATGGCTTATGATAGAAAAAAATTCGACCGAAACATGCCAGTGGTCTGATAATATTGCAATGACGACACACAATAATTTAATTTTTAATACTGAGTCATGTAAACTGCAAAATATGATTAGGAACACCTTCAAGCAATACGTGTTTATATAGACTTTACAAGATCCTAGCGTGCAGCTGTATCACAAAAAATTAAAAAGATAGCATAAAATATAAAGAACTACCTTACGATTATTATTCATCGAAGATTCTTATCCTCAACCATTCAGTGTCATCCACGCCTTCCATATCACAAGCCTTGTGCTACTTTACTCTGAGTTATGAACGTATTCGTTTATTTTCACCGATGTTTTTCGAACGCGTGCCGTTCAGTGAATTTACCTATACTTGCAAAACGTATCGAATATCATGCCCCGTTCGCTAGTAGACACCCGTTATTCAATGTCATGACAACGGATTCTTACAAACACCTGTTATTCGATGTCATGACAAAGGCTTGTTATACCGACTTGTAAGCTAGTGAACAGCAAAGTCATTGACTCTAAGGGAAGCGAAACAACTGTGCGCAAGACTTTTACGTTTTAAGATAATTTACCATAGATTCACGGCTGTGCCGAATGCTCGCAATTTCTGTTTAATTTCTTCTTAAAAAATAATAATCACTAACATTATTCTCGACATTATTCTTATGAACTTGAAAATATTAAGTTGTCGAGTCAACCGGACGTTTCAACAGTAGAGTTGGTTTTAGGTTACGAGCAGTCTCACTATGAGCCCGGCTCACCCTCCTTGCTGCTACACTAGCACGCGTGACGTTTCCTCGCGGCAGGCGATTTACGTGCTCGCCCGCGTGTTCTTTTCGCTCGGCCAAGTCCGTGAACAGAAAGTATAAAATGACGGCTTGCTTTTCTTGTGCTCTCGACTATCTAGAAGGAGACTGCCCGTCGGTCTTAGAAACGATAAAAACATCTAACGATCAAGAACTAAAAATAAAATTTTCACTCGCAGTGATGCGCATATTGTCTCACATAGTTAAAAGGAAAAAGTCTGAATATTACGTGAGTCAAATTGCGGGGAGAAACTAAATCGTCGGAAAGCGTATATTTCTTCCCGTAATATGAAACCCACAACAAAAGGGCTCCATACCCTCTGCTAATTGCATCTGGAAGAAATCTCGAAACTCTTTATACCTCTGTTTATTCATTTGATTATTAGAAGTGCAAGTACAATATGGTGTTCATTAATAGTATTCAACTCCGGATTTTAAGGCATTTTTATTTATTTTTTTCAGGCTCTCGTTACAACTGCGAGGGCACTCCACGTACTGATTAATTGATTCATCGGTAGGCCATCATTGACAGTAAACAGTTAATATATTTATTCACTTTAACTCTAGTTGGCGATGTGGATTTTACCGACCAATTTTCCTTCGCTAATCTTTCCGTTAATTCGCGTGCGGAATCGTGACATCGCGATCGAGCAACTGTTATTCTTTGCCCATCGAGGCACGTTGAAGTACCATACATGTAGCTGTGCATCGGTATTGTCCAGTATTAGACTACAACGAAGGAGCCAACGATTGGCAAATATAAGCAACGTCCATGAATAGTATTTTACGTTTTGTCAGGGATTAAACGAATATGCTCAAGTTAACCATGAATTTCTTTGGATAGGTGAAATCTTGCCACTCAGACTACGATGGTTGCTTTTATCCAGTATTTAATTCCCTTTATATTAAGCAAACCCATGTTTTATAAAGTCAGTACCGCACTGTTAATAACCAAAGCAAAATCACTCCCATGAGTGCCTAAGGACAGTTGGATGAAAAACGTCAAAATTTAATACAAACGTTTAAAGATGGGTGACTTCTGCACCGCTGCACGAAAGCGTTCCCAAGAGCTTTTCTTTGACTGATCACGAGGACTCAGTATGTAATAACACCACAATACACGAAACACGGTAAAAAATGCCTCTGGCAATCAAGAGAGGTACATATAATTTTTATCCTTTAACAGAGAGTTCTAGAAAATGTCATCAAAGTATCACTCCATGTCATCAAAATTGAACTGGGTGAGTTGAAGACCGATTTATGCGCGCCGTAGCTAATACACGACCTTGCTTGACAAAGAAGCGGCTAAAACTTACCTTAATAGATGTCTTATTTCATCCATATTCTTGTTGTATTGTGATCTATTCATTTACATTCTATTTTTCGGGTGATCATTTGACGTTGCTGCCGTGAACTACTGATACAATAGTGCGTAGCTAATGTAGGCGATCACTTTTGCATGACATTTAATTATTACCATTTCCGGTCTTAAAACTTCCTGTGCATACCTCGATGCCATACAAGTCCATAAAATGGACTAAATAAGGAAAAAAAATCTAAAGAAACTGAAATAAAAGCAGAATAAATTTACACCTCATGAATTATTGCCTCGTTTCAAACTTCTTTATTCCTTTTTAATAATCAAGCTTTGACCGGAAATTTCAGTTTGAAGACGGAATCGGCCCAATACATCTAGTAGTTGCTGATAGTTTTCACTGAATTTTAATACGATTAGTTACTGTATTTCCGCTCTGTTTAACTGAAAATAAGGGTATGTAGTATATTTCGTGTCTTTTAAATGAGCTACTTAGCGCACAGTCCAAACTGACAAAGAAAGGAAATTTCGTTTGGCAATACCGTAGAAGCTCTTTTAAGCCCTCGGGAGGGCTTATTTAATTACGGGCCTCGTACTAAATCATAATAAACAGCACAACAAACAGTACCACAGGAATTAGGAAAGCATTGTTACTCAAAAGCTACAATCCCACGTTAGCTTTTCACCACGGAAGGGGGGTACTTCCTGAAAATATGGGAGGGGATGTGCGACGCACTCCTTGGAAACTTTACCCTATTTCCGACCAAACTGCGTGATTTTCCCTACCTATTTTAGATCTGACCCAGAATTCAATACCCCATTTCAGACCTGCCCAGAAACACACTTCTCCGAAAGAAAATAAAAAAGTAGCTTCTTTTAAAAAACCATACCCAATTCCCGACCAGATCTAACAAACCTTAGCCTATTTCAGACCAAAATGGTCAAAATCTATACCATATTTCAGACTAAAACGGCTCAAAAATCATAACTTTCGGGGCGGGACATACCAATGTAGCTTATATGAGGGAGTGCCCCCTGCAGGTATTTTACCCACCGATTCAAGACGGAATCAACTTGTACGCAATAACACTTAACAGCACCACTATGGCTTTTGGATTTTGTTTGAATGTTCACAATTAAGGATTGGTCACGATTGCATCCACACACCCAAAAATTGGAATCCAACATGCAAAGCACATAATTAACGGCATTACATGAAAATTGCTGCTCCTTTGAATTGTCTCAGATGAGAATTTAATCCAAAACCCTGGGAATAATCATAAATAAACTGTATTGTATTACCTAAAATTGAATTCCTGTTTACATTCTGTTCAATCACGTTCTCAGTTTCGGAGAAGCTGATGCCCTTTAGGACGGGGGAGTTAAAGCGGTTTAGCTTGAGTCCTGTCGTCATATTAATTCAGTAAAATCCGGCTTGAAAATATATTCCGCGATCTAGAAGCAATTCAAGGTTACTGAAGTTTAGCTATGAGGAAATTGTGTAACCCTAAAGCATTGAGCACTCTGTGAATGTTGATACTGTTCGGCTAGTATCACCAACTTTTGATTTAGGTCCATCTTAGAGTTCTTGGCTATTGACGAAAGAAGTGGATAAGACACTTGACAAAAATAGAGCTTAGTCCTGGCTTAGTACCTCTATTTTCTTACTACGACTTCAAGAGCGTTGGTAGTAAAAGGGTAATAAATTTCGTAGCACTCTCCCTATTCAATGTTGTACCGCAGAAAGGCTCTACCTCTGTGGAACAAAAACAACATTGTTTGGGGAAGGGACGGGGATATGAAACATAGGGAGTGCATTAATCGGTTGGCGCTAAGTGTAGATTTATTTACTTTTAAACTAGATTTGCTATAGGCTACCAAAACCGGAAACAATGCTACTTAGTAACAAAGGACACTTGAACAAAATTCTGGGGCTTTGGTCAAATGCAGATTTCAGCCCTTGAACCCACCAAGCCACGGTTTCCAACATAAAAAAGGTAGGTAGGTAGGGTAGGTAGGTAGGTAGGTAGGTAGGTAGGTAGGTAGGTAGGTAGGTGGGTAAATAAACTTTATTTATGCACGGTAAAGCCTCGAGTAAATTGGGTGTATGGGGCGGGGGAGGGGAGGGGTCCAAATGACAACTTCAAAGTCAAAAAGTGATAGATCGACCAGCTTTATATTAGCTTTATATATTTGTCGATAAGATTTGACTCCTGGTATACTTGCATTTGGCCTATTGATCATCATCATCATCATCATGACATCATCATCATCATCATCATCATCATCATCTATTGAACATCACACACGTTGGGAAGTGGTTTGGAACGCTGGATCGCTCCCTCCCTCGACCCACTGATCCGTCTAGAGGACATGCATGTTTTGGATTCGGCATAGATGGTTGAAATAGAATAGCCTTTAACTTACTGGCCAAATAGTAGTATGGTAAAATAGGAGTTCTGTAACCGTTAATACATTGGAAGATTTATTTCAAGTTTTTAAACCGCTCACATATAAAACAATTTTTTCACATTAGTGAAAGAGAAACGTTTTATAACTGAGAGTTCTATTTCCGTTTTTACACCGATAACACAAAAACCGGTTTTATATAGGTGGAAAAGGTGGAATAACCGAACACACACACACACAAAATTTTTTTTTTATCTGATTAGATATTTGTGAGTCAAATTTGATGGCTGCCGGATTCAACAACTGTCAGGTTATTGAAGCAATACAAAACCTACCACCAGAGTTACGTGAGATAATTTTCAAACATTTCCTCACAATAAAACTGAGAGAGCGAGAGGCTTTGGGTTGGAACCTGGTTCACAATGAGCTTTCAATACAACCTTTCTGTCCTGAAAGGCAGCGGCTTGTCCATATTCTGGTGTGTGTAGCCTATATGCATTGTTGTTGTGGAGGGTGTTGTTACCCTTGTTATAAACAAGAAGAAATCTTACATGAAATAACTATCTCTGTTCCGATCTTGGATATAACTCTAGTTAATTATTGCACTGATATATGGGAAGAGGACCACAGCCATTAAGTTGTGTTTACGGCGCGTGACTTCGCGGTCTGGTGAAACTCACAGACAATGACGTAATTTATATTCTCGTTCAAACATTGAAGGGAAACTCCCTTAACAACTCAAGCTTGAAAAAAACAAATCAATATTCACAGACAGATTACATTGATTCATAATCAAAATATTCATTACCGTTAGCAGACGTTTTGAGACCTATTTTATAAACAAATTGATAAGATTCATCTTTAAGATCTTCAGCAAGACGTTTAGGAGCCCATACAAGAAGTTCATCTCCACATTTTGTTTTTAAAGTTAAAATAGCTGAAATCCCATATTTACTTTCCCGGTGTGAAACCTTTTTAATTTTGTATACATCGTCTGAAATATTTCTCCATTTTAAAATTTCTTTTCTTTTAAAACTTTCTTTAGTTGGCCATTCTTCTGAGATTTCTTGTAGATCTTTCAGCCACTCTTGTATGAATTCTTGTTTATTTATACAGTCATTCTCTGTTGACCAGTCTTGTGAGATCGTTTGTTGATCTGTACAGACATCCATAGTAAGAGATGCGTTGAAGATACATTTGTTTAATAGCGTGTACTTTTCTGCTCGAGGTGAAATTTTGTGAAGCGCATGCGTAAACATCCAATTATTGTGACATTTTGGTGATGGACAGAAAAAGGGTACCATAAGGAATAGAAGAAGAAAAATATTTATTAGTTCATTCATTGGTAAAGCCTTAGGGGGTGATGGTTGGCCACCATCTGAACCCTGTTTGAGGGCTTGCATGCGGTGAATAACGAGGTATAGGGGAACTCCTTCCAGTGGGAGAGTACCCTCGGGTGAGCCCGCCTCGGCCCCACTGGTGACAGGGGGGTGCTCAGAAATCCCTCGGGATTTCAACCTCGCTCCCAGAGGTAAAATGTGGAATGACAACCGCCTTGTCAGCGGTTAAATCCTCACTTCGGTGAGGTGAAAGTCCTAGCCTAGGCTAGGCAAGAACAGCCACGAACACCCCCCGACAAGGGTTTTTGCTCTTTTATGTGACCTGTCACGCAATGTCACGCGTGACTGTCACGTTTGCCGTCACGCAATGTCACGCCTCTTGTCACATAAGGTTACGCGTGACTATCACGCATTTTTCGTTGTTTATAAGAAAAAAAGTTTTATTTTTCAACTTTATTAGGAAAAACTTTTATTATGGAACCACATCTAGTCCTGAAATGGGGTAGCCATCTTCATCACGAGTTGGTAACAATATTTTTGAAACACACTCACTCACGAGTAATAAATCTTATTTGCAAAATTTCGGGGGGCGTGAGAAGTTCAACTAGGTGATAGCAAATAGCTTGCAGAGTTGCAATCATTTCGAAAGATATATAATTACTTGGAAAATCTATAATTGAGTGAATTTTTTTTCATACTTTCTTTGAACAGATAGCGGGATTTCCATATAATGATCAGTTACGAAATTATCTATCATTTTCAATCTATCAAGAAAGACTTTTTCGTCGAAAGCTTCGCCTCTGAGGTAAAAGCGAATCTCATCAAGTATTTTTTGGTATTCGATACGGGCAAAATTTGCTTGTTCTGTTTTCTTATCGTATTTTTTAAGGCTTGCCACTGCTTTCAAAGTAAGACCAACACCAGTTAAAGTTGCCATGACAGCAGGGTTCAATGTAATTCCTCCGGCTACTGCGTCACTAATAATTAACTTGCCAGCTGAAAGATTACAAACAAAATTTTTTCTTAGAAAACCGCGGTGCAACTTTTCATAGCCATAATGTTTCTTATGGTAATAACCATATAAATCTTTCGGAATTTTAACTTTCTCTTTAGAAAGTGTTTGGTCGATATGGTTGAACTCGAAAATGTCCCGCATTGTGTTATATAATAAATGTAAAAATGTTTATGGCACTCTATATTTAATCAATAGTCATATTTCCTCATTTGATACACCTGAAGCCAATTCCACACCCAAATGACCAAACGCCAGTACTAAATTAATACTTATTGTCTGTGATTGAGTTGTTTCGGTTGAAGTGTAAGTGATTGATTGAGTTAATTGGTTACTGTGTTTTATTTTTAAAGAAATAGGCGAATATTGACTTTTAAGCTTGAAATAAAGCGCTGTTATAGTTAATATGTGGCTATGATTTGGAATGATTATTTTGTCCCAACCATTTAAGAAAAATTTGCGCCCATTTTTGGTATTTAAACGAACATTTATATAATGAACGGAACCACTCAAATTATGACCGTTTAAAGACAAATCTGTTTCCATTACCATTTTTCCATTTTCAATAACAAAGGCGGTGTCATAGACACTTGGGTCAACATTTGAAATTGTTTCTTTAACACCATAAACAATTAAATGACCAATTGTTAAAAATGATGGTTTACTAACTGTTCCGTGCAGATCAAGATAAAGAAATTGTGGAGGTGAGCTACCCCATCTGTGAAAATTGATAACTGTTTTGGTGTACTTCTCGAATGTTTTTGTTGCATAATTAGAAATTGAAATCGTAGTAGCCTGGGCTGTTACACTCAACTCATTCATTTCCGGCGGAAACGATTCAACAACCAAAGTATAGTAACCGACCGGAAGTTTATATAAGTTAAAACCGAGGCGTGACCGGTACTGGTTGGGTGAGCCTTTTTCAAACAAGAGTTTAAGTTGGTAAGCTTTTTTATTTATTTGATGTGGAGAATTGGGAAAATCGTTAATACCCAAAACCTCGATATTGTTTACACTCGAAGATTCATCAGTGTCTTCCATCAAGTATCTGAAGGCGTCCCTTTTTTGTCCCGAGTTAATGATCTGAGATTCATGAATTTTTTGAGTGACAAGATCTCTCATAGTTGTTATTTCATTTTGCATAAAATTAACATTAACTGCGGATTTCTAGTCTTTGTAATCGGTTTGTAAGTTAACAATTTTATTATTGTTTAAATTCAAGTTTCCAGTCATATTGTTAGTACCATCAAGTTTGAGAAAATTTTTTTGTGTTTCAGTAATTCTTTTATTAACAAATTCTACACTTGTGGCGTCTTTTTGGTTTGATGGAAATTTGAGATTGATAATTGATTTATTTTTCATATCAATATCAGCTTCTTTATCCAATTTTTCGCAAGCTGAATATCGACATACTTTTTGTTTGTGGCTTGATCTGCCTGTACTGGGTCTTTTACGTTGTAGATTGTATTATTGTTCATATCAATGCTTGCTTCCATTTTTCCGCCTTCCTTTTTTGAAAGAAAGATATTTCTCGTGTCTTGATAGTTTATTACCTTTGTCAGATCACCGTGTACAGGATAAGGGTTGCTTTTTAATCGTAAAATATCGTACTTATTTTGCATGTCAAATATTAGCAGAACCGCTGGCACTACCCTGAGGGCCACGATCACCTTTATCGCCCTTATCGCCCTTGTCACCCTTGTCGCCCTTGTCGCCTTTTAAACCCCGTGGTCCTTGTGCTCCCTCCTGACCTTGTGGTCCAGCGGGCCCTTTTTCTCCTCCTGGACCATTAGGACCTTGTGGTCCTCCTGGGCCTTTATCACCCTTCGGTCCAGGAGGACCCTCGGGGCCAGGAGGACCCCTGGGCCAGGAGGACCCACTTTTCCACTTTCACTCGTCGTAGTTTGGCTAGTTCCACCTATTTGACTGTTAGTATACCCAATTATATATCTTCATCAAAATTTTTTAAAATTAATTTTTGGGGTTTGTCATAGTAAAAGAAATAATATTTTTTATCGGTGGCGCGATCTAAAGCGTCATGATCCACACCTATCTCGTCTGCAATCCGTTTGTTTTCTCTTGGAAGAAATCTGAAAATACAAAAATGGCTGTAGTTATCACGGATGTTTTTCGGCACCTTGTAGAAAGTTTGAGTGAGGTAAATAACGCAGCAGTTTCTGTGCCGCCCGTTGATAAAATAATTAATGATGCTGTTTTGGTTTTTTTCGCAAACAAGATCATCAAAAACAACTATTTTTTGGTAGTCCGCCGGAAGTTCTTCGAGTGGAATGATTTTATCACCGTAAGCCTCAATAACAACATAACCAACCTGGGGGTTGATTTTTTCAGCAAAGGCCTGCAAAAGATTCTGATATTTGTTCTGGTGCAGGTTTTTTGAAAAGAGGTAAATCTTATCATACTCTAACAACTCATAAAGCATATGCAGTAATGTGTTTGTTTTACCAGAATTACTGGGCCCACAAATTAACATCCGAAAAACATCTGCTGGCATACAAGGGTGACCTTGCTTGTAGTCACTCTCGGAAGAACCTGGGTCATAATTTGGAATCTTCATTTTTTTTTCGCTTCTATATATTCACGCTGGAAATATGTCAATGAAAAAATGGCGTCAGTTGGCTGAAGAAAAGTCGGCGATCGATCAGCAAACAGAAGAAATTCACCAAAAATTCAGAATGGATAAAATAAACAAAGAGTTTGGTCAGCTTTCAGGAGAAGAGTTTTTTAGACCAATTACAAAAAGGCTTGATGAAAAGAGCAGCACCACTGTGGAAGAAGAAGAAGAGGAGGAGCAGGAAGTTCCTGATTACACAATGGATGAATTTGACGAAATTAACCCTTTTGGTGATGAATTCAGACCGGACGCACCCTCACCAGCACCATCACCAACACCACCACCATCACCACCACCACCCTCATATCAAGAAGTTGTTGATGATGATGATGATGATTTTCCACCACCACCACCCCAATCGCTGATGGAAGAAAAAAAATCCACACGTAAAGAGTGGGGGAAGCCGGAACCGGTTAAAACAGAATATTCCCATGAATCAACCCTATTGCAAACAGTCAATCAGCTGATCACGAAATTTGGAAATGATCCCAATTACAAAGTAAAAAGTAAAAATTCTCCATTATATGGTTATTCAATGGAGGAACTCAAAAAAGTAAGAGATGGAATTTATGCGAAAAGAGGGGTAACAAAAACAGCTCTTGAGAAACAGTTACAGGCGGGGAAGTATAGACTGAAGTCCATTCCCCCACAAGAAAAAAGAAAAATCACCAAAACTCCTCTTGAAAAAGCTGTCATGAGCCGAAGACCTGCTTTTGAGCTTTCTGACAATGAAGAGGACTCTTCTGAACAGGACTGGGAAACTGAAGGAAGTGGCATCACTGATTATGAAGATGAAAAATTGATCAAACGACTTTATTTGAGCTTAGGATCGATAAAAGCAGGAAATAGCTCAATGAAACTAAAAAATCAGGTATTATATCTGCTTGATTCACTTGTTGAACTTGGTACAATCGATAAAAAACAAAAGAAAAAAATTATTTCTGATTATATAAAACAATAATTATGTCTTTTGATCTCATTCTCAGCTCAAAACTCGCAAAACTCCAAAGAAATGGAGACCAGAATGTTCCACACGATTTCACAATTAATTTTCCAACTCCAATTTATTTAGATTCAGAAAAAAAATATCAAGCAGCATTGAAACATATCTCAATGAGTTATTCATGGTATAATATAGATACCGCTTATGATAATAACAAAATTCGCTGGAGAAAAAAAAACGGAACAAGCTTGGAAAACTTTGACTTTCCCAAATCGAATGTATGATTACACAAACATTAACCATTTTATTCAGAAACACGTCGGTAGAGTAGATCCAAAAGTTGAAAAAAGTGATTTCATTTTCAATATGTATTTCGATATGACGGTTTACAGAGTTGTCATTTTAATTCATGATGATTATGAGCTTGACTTATCTCAAGGATCTTTTTCTGATTTAATTGGTTATGGAAAAGTGACTTTGAGTGGAGATAGTGTCGGAAGAAAACTACCAGATATTACAAGAGGTGTTGATTGGGTGTTTATCCACTGTGATCTGATCACCCGGGAATCAAACAATGTTCCAAGAGATATCATATACAGTTTTTCAACAGCCATGCTTCAAGTAAGTTATCCATTTGAAAAAGAACCGCTTATTCTCAATTGGCATAATGTGAACAAAAAAATTATCGATTCGGTAAGGATTAGAGTTACTGACGGAATTGGTGGTGCTCTGGATCTTAACAGGATAGATATTTTGGTTAATTTAATAATCAAACAAGAATAAATTTTATTTTCATAAATATACAACCATGAATCATCCGAGCGAGTGGGCAAAATTTTTTGATGAAAAAACCTGAACTTTTCGCTATAAACATAAAGGGTCGGGTGTGATACGTGACACCCTTATGACCGTTGGTAAAGTATTGAAAGGCGCTGTGAAGAACGTGGCAAAGAAAACCGCCGAAGAAACCGCAAAAACATTCGCTGAAAAAGCGGGTCAGAAAGTTGGTGAAATTGCTGTCGAAAAAGGTTCGAAACAAATACGAAAAATACTGCAAGAGCGAAAAAAGCAAAAACCGTTGTCACAGGATGCACAAAATAAACTTACAAACATTTTACAAAATAAACTACCAAAAAAATCAGATGAGGCTCTGATAAAATTGAATCGAATTTTGGCAAATGAAATTTAAGCGCAAAAAAAAATTTTTCTTTTAATATAAAAGCTTGTTGTTATGTTCAGAATTCAACCATACCTCGAGAGTGAAAAATATGTCAAATTTAATTTAACCACCCCCTATTCTCTTACCTGCTAATGGTGACACTCAAGAGAAAGAGGGTTACACTTTCAAGTTGATGGGCAGGGACAATTTTTATGATTGGTATAATGCCTATTTCCGCGTAGATTTCAAGTTTGAAGCAACAGCAAATGGAGGTAATGTTGTCGCTGACACCGAATCAGCTCCGATAAACGGTTCTTTTTCATTGATTAAAAGTTTGAGGGTCAACTCATCTGGCAAAGAACTTTACTATGCGAATAATATCCACAAATTCCCTGCTAGCAAAGGCCCCTTTTCCTTTGTATTCGCTGAGCTGACGGACGGGACGAAAAGGGACCTCTGCCATGGGTCGAAACTCCCTTTGATTAAACCGCCGTCCATGGTCGTGGACGGCGGTTTCCGAAACGCATGCTCCCTGTATTGTTTGCTGACCGTGACTTGAGCCCACTGTATCTCGTGCATTCCTTTACAGTTTTTCCGCTGTCATTTAGTGAGCCCGCATAGTAACATCCCGTCCTGGAAAGAGAACTAAACTCGCGAAGGGTTACAACGTTTAGTTTCTCTCGTTTTCGTTAACATGGACGACGGAAAGATAAACAATCGAAAGAAGAAGCTCTAAGAAACACTCGACAAGTTAAGGAATGGAATTTAGAGCGAAGAAAACATCTGTGAAGGCGAAGGGCAACCTTCCACCTCCAAAGATTTTTCGAGCTGCGGACTTTCTGTGAAATGCTCCAGCACTTCTACGAGTCTACGGTAGAGTAAATTACATATTTGATTGTAAATTTGTAGCGAAATCGGTTTTTAATTGAGGGAATTTTCATATTCCTTACAGTTTTCGTAAAAGTTTTGAAAAACGTGCACACGCATCACCAAATGCTCTTCAAAATAACTTGCACATCGAGCGAAATCACTTGCGCGTAGCTCCCCTCGAAGAAAGAATTGAACGCGTTTGGTCTTCAGAAACAAGAAAAGGCGTGTTTTAATAAATGTATTATTTAGAAAAGCTTACTGTCTCTTCTTCTGTGTACCTTCATTCATAAAATTTCGAAAAGTAGTAATCTGACCTAATCAGACACAAATGCTCTGTTGTGGTTTGATTTCACGCGCGAGACATGAGAAATCTCTTACGGAAATGTTCCAAATTTTGACTTTGAGATTGTATTTTTGGCTAATTCTTAATTGACAATTGGTGTATTTTATTTAAAAGTAAGAAATTTTAACTATTCTAGATCAAGTGAGTGTTGTTTTTTCCAACCTAAAAATTGTCCTTTCGTACTGCACATGGGTTGTTAATTACCAACTGCTAATTTAGTGAAGCGATCATAAAACACGCAGCCTTCAATGGGTTAAATTCTCTTTGATTCCTGGAGTTGTGGTCATGTTAAAAAAGCTTCCTTGTCCAGATAACTTGAAATTAATGCCGTAGATTAGACAACAACTATCTCTAGACGAACTGTCTACTTTTTTTAGGGTTTTGGTGAACTCGCCATTCACGACAACAAAACTGTGCAGGTGTTTTTTGGCGCGCTAGTTGAGAAAGGTGGGAGTCGTCAGGTGATCACGTGCTAAAAGCATCACGTGACGTTTCGGTCGCTAAGTAACCGTGGCGCATGCTCAACACAGTTCATTTCGACCCATGGCAGAGGTCCCTTTTCGTCCCGTCCGTCAGCTCAGCGAATACAAAGGAAAAGGGGCCTCTGCTAGCAGGGAAATCCACAAATTCATTTTCATCAAAAATCTGCTTGATTTTTCTGATGATTTTTCAAGAAGCGTGGCAAAAGATCAGTTTTGGTATCTTGATACTGACGCAACCACAGCGACTGATGGAAATGCGACGAATACTGGAATGAGATCAAGGGCGCTTTTATCACATCGTGGAAAGATGGTTCAGACAACAATTCCTTTAAACAGATACTCCTTTTTCGAAGGGCTTTCCGACAGGCTGCTGCCACCAATGCAACTTGAGTTTCTTATTACTTTACAAAATGATAGAGAATTGATTTACCAAAATGATGGAACAGCTCGAAGAACTGTTGTTCGCAAGTTAGAATTATGGGTTCCACAATTACCTTTCACTGGTAAAGGACAGACCTTTGTAAATGAAAATTTCTTAAAACCAACCCAATGGAAATACTTGAAAGACAATATTTTTTCTTTGAGTGAAAGAAGGGACGAGAGTGGTATGTTCATGATTGGGAGTGGAATAAAAAACCCCAAACATGTCTTTGTATTCTTTCAACAAGCTCGTAAAATAAATCGTTACACACAAAATCCTTACATTTTTGACACATTTGATATCGATGGTGATGACTCAGCAAGATTGAAAACTTGCAGCCTCCAATGCGGAACAAACTTTTACCCTCAGATTGAATACGATAATGAGTTTAAACTAAGAATTTTGAAGGATTTGATTAATTTCAGATACAGAAAAAACGACTACAACACCGGTGTTCAGCTACAAGTCGCAAACTTTGAGAAGTTATACCCAATTATATACTTCGATTTACGAAATGCCAAAGAAAGTTTGACAGGGGACCCACAAATCCTTTATTTTCATTACAAACTTAACGAACCTGCTAACGTTCAAGATTATAAAATCTTCGCCGCGGTTTTGAATGAACAAGAATTTGTGTTGAAACAAATTGGTAATGAACTTGTTGTCGTCTAGAAAAAATTGAAAAAAAAATTCTTAATATAATATACACGCACGATGAGCACAACTTATCATCCATATAAAATCGAACTGACTGATGGTCAGAAAAAGAAACTTCAAAAAGCTTATGTTTCGAAGACAGCTGTTAATCTGAGAGTTAAACCAGACCAAATTGGGCGCGGTGACGAACTTCTTCTCACTGCAACTCAAATCTCGCGATTGAAAAAAAAATCAGCAGCAGGTAAAGGAATGGAAATAAGATTAAGCCAGACTCAGATTCAAAATACTGCGCAGCGCGGTGGAAGTTTGTTTTCTGCTATGCTAGGTTTGGCACGACCTTTGATAAAGCCAGCTCTTGGGGCATTAGCAAGTGCAGGTTTGAGTTTTGGCGCTGAAAAGGTGCTGAAAAAGATATTTGGAAAGGGTTTTGGGCCGAAGGAAATTGAGCTTTATAAACTTGTCCAGCGAATGACTCCTACTCAGAAAAAGGCGACAGAACAATATCTTGTTGGACAAGGTTTAGTAAAAGGAGGAGGAGCACAATACGGCGGCTTCCTTGGTATGTTAGCGTCTATCGGAGTGCCTTTAGCCATTGATTTAGTTCGAAAAATAATCGGAAAAGGTATGCAAACGCAACCACCACGCTCACGACCGAGACGAGCACCTTCTTTTCCACCACCACCTAAGGTAAAGGAATGCAAATTCAACCTCCACCTTTTTTCGGAACTTGGGATGATTATTATCGTTTAAAAAAAAACTGAAATTTGAAGATAAACCTCTATCCAACATTGACCTGAGAAAATGGTGCAACTTTTTACGAATTCCAATAAAAGGTATTTTTAGCAGAAATGAAACAAAACCTTTGTTTCATTCTCCATGTATTATAAACTTGGATGATTTTGGAAGTTTGGGAACTCACTGGGTATGTTGTTGGCCAAAAGGAAAAGGTCTTTACGAGTATTTCGATTCATTTGGTTTTCCACCACCTTTGGAATGGGAACAAGAGATGTCAATGCATGGGATGAAACATTTTTTCAGAAATGACAACCAAATTCAATGGGAACAAAGTGTGAGATGTGGTTACTACTGCCTTCTCTTTTTAAACGAAAGAAATAAAAGAACAAGTTTTGCCGATATTTTGAAAATGTTCTCCAACGATTTTCTTCAAAACGAGGAAATAGTGAAAAATTATTTTTCTTAAATATATACAATGGAAGTGTACTGTGTGAAAGAAAAGCGGCACGCGCCCAATGTGCAGGAAGTGAAAAGGTTGTTATCACAAAGAACAATCGAAAACTCTTAAAAGCAAAATGCGCTAGTTGCGGAAAAACAAAAACAAGTTTTATGGCGGGAAACTAGGTGAGCCCTCCCGCGCGGAGGGAAGTGGAATATTCGGCGACGTTGCTATGGCAGTTGGTGATCTTGCTATTACAAAAGGAATCCCATATCTTGCGAAAAAAAGTGTTGAAGCTGGAAGATATTACGCTTCTGAAGCAATGAGAGACCCCAAACTGCAAAAGAAAGCAATAAATTACACTCTTGACAAAGCCCGCCCAGTCATTCAAAAAGTTGGAAGTGAAATGTTAGATCAACTTTCAACTAAAGTTCGACCAAACCAACATTACAAAACTGGCAGACCTGATTTGGATGGAGCTGGGTTTGATATACATGCAGCAATAGGAAAATTTCCGAAACCAAAAAAGGTTGGACATTACCAGGCCATAATTTCACATGGCCATACAATCCTCTTGAAAAGCAAGTGAAATACGATCCAGAAACGGTTGAAATTCTGGAAATATATCAACCACCAACAGGTGCAACAGATGCAATTGCTATGCAACATGATGTCGATTATGATGTTTGTTCCAACCGCGAAAAAAAATACGGTGAAAATCTCAAAAAATGCAAACACAAAGCGGATAAAAAAATGGTTAAGTCTCTTGACGCAGTTCCTTACAAACAGAGGCAATGGGGCCATGCAGCTGCAAGAAATGCAATTAATGCTAAGCAAAAGTTAGGGTTGGGTTAAAAAAAACAAAAAAGAACTGGTGCTTTGGATAAACCATTGGAAGTAGCGAAATTTGCTGAAAAAATTACAAAAAAAATGATTCCTTCCACAAAACATGTATTCAATCGGTATTGGTCAGGTGATATTGCGAAAAATGCTTTCACAGGACCAACTGGTATCACAAGCAAGAAATTTTGGATTCATCCGAAAAAGGGTACTGTTATGCGTTTGGTGAAAAATCCGAAAACAGGCAAATATGAAAATGTTTATGAAGAACCTTGATTGGTTTTCAACCACCATTTATCAAACTCCCGTTTTGCGCGCCAACTTCTTTCTAAGTCTTTAGGAAGGTGATGAAAAATAGATTCCATAATTTCTTTTCTGTGGGCCAGCATTCAAAAGGTACCATTTCAAAATAATTGTACAGAAAACAGGTGTAGTTCACTGATTTGCCGGTTACCTCCTTAAATTGAGCAATAACGTTACCAAGAAAAGCGACCTCGCTGGAAGAAAACATTTCGTCAATTTTACATTCCCGTAAAAAATTTTTTAAATAAGCATTATTCGTTGGAAGAGCAGTGAGACTTCTTTTCCGATTTTCTTCTTGAAACTGTTCATCATCATCACATTCAATTACTCTACCACATTTTGGACATACACGACATAACTCATTCACCACATAAACTATTTGCTCCTCGCATGAAGGACAACGATTAATCTTTTGTGATAACAGGCTTATTTCATTTTTTTTGCAACATTTCTTGAATCATTTTCGACGAAATTTTCTCACCTTGCAAACAACCAAACGGGTCGTCCATTTTTTATTGTGTATAGTATACAATGAGCTCACGTATTTTCAATAAGTTGTCAAAAATTTATTACAGCCCGCAAGGGTATTGGAAAGGGTTTGCAGCAATTAAGAAATTAGTCCAAGCAGCAAAAGTTTCGGAAGATGTGGCTCAAAACTGGTTGATGAAGCAAGCTCTTTGGCAGATTTATTTACCAGCCCCACGGTACATTCCAAGACCGAAGTTTGATGTTCCTGTTCCAAACAAAGTTCACCAAGCCGATCTTCTGTATCTCCCACACGATCACCCACCACGCTCCCGTAAAACTTTTAAATATGCTCTCACAGTAGTAGACGTGGTCTCTCGATACAAAGAGGCCGAACCGTTGACCACAAAAGAGGCTAAAGAAGTTGCAGCTGCTCTGGAGCGGATTTATAGTCGTGGTCCTTTGAAGTGGCCGAAACTGCTTCAGGTCGATCCTGGTCGTGAGTTTATGGGCGCTGTGAATCAACTGCTTTCGAAACATAATGTCGAGGTTAGACGCGGCCGTGTGGATATTCACCGCGATCAAGCAATCGTTGAAAGATTCAACCGCACCCTGGCTGAACGACTGTTTGGACACCAATATGGGGTTAAAATGCGCCTTCCAGAAAACAAAAGATCGACTGAATGGGTGGCCCGACTACCCGCTGTTATTTCAGCTTTGAATAAGGAAGTCACTCGACTGACTGGTCAAAAACCTGTTGATGCCATCAAAAAGAAAACTGTTCCATCCAAACCTTCGACACCTTATTTAAGACCCGTTGGTGTGAACGAAAAAAAGCTCCCCTCCGGTTTAAGTGTTCGCTATCTTTATCAACCCGGTGAACTTGAATTGAAGGTGGTCGACGAAGAGCTACCGACCCAATCTGGTCTTTGAATGTTTACGAGATTGAAAAAATTATGATAAAACCAGACGCTCCGGACCAAAACGCTGGTTTATCCGCGAAGAGCTTTTGGTTGTCCCTCCAAACATAGAGTTACCACCCGAGCAACTCTAAAGCTTCTTCAGATGCAGCAATTGCGGCAATTTCAGCATCTGTAAATTTGAATGCGGGTTCATAACCATAAGCTTTTGTATGAATACCATCTTCTTCTATCCATCGCTTTGAATCAAATGGGGAAAGCGAGATTTTGTTAACATACATGCCGTAAATCTCATGCCCTTCGCTTCGAAGAATGTTCATTCCATGTGTTACGAAAATTGTCTAGTATTAGTCAGAACCTTCCAGAACATTCCATAGAACTCTCTAGAACGTTATGAATTGCAAAGTCATTTAAATGATTATGTGATTTCTTTAAATAGTAAGTAATAATGTAATGTTGCTAAAAATAGATTTCGTAGAGGTTTCTAGAACTTGTTGTGATATGTATATAAGTAAGAGCGTGTCAGTCTACTGAGAGAGTTTTTTGAAGAGTTTTAAGAGTTTTGAGAAGTTGTTGTGCGAGCTGTCTGCCGAACCTAGTGAAGTGGCTGTGTGCCGTGCTGTGTGCCGTGTTAGAAGAGTCTGTGTGACATAGCAGTAGTGTTGTAAGTGGTAAAGATTACTTTCATCTTGGAATAAATCTGCTTGTTGCTGTTACCGACAACCCTGCGTTCCGTCTACAAACGGACTACTCCTTTAACGAAACTCGTAACATGGGGGGCCTGTCCGGGAGGAGTACAAGAATCGTTTTGTGGACCATAGTAACCAGGAAAGGATCAGTACAAGCCGTCGAGTGTGGTTTACGAAACACGTGGAAGAAGGGCTGACTGTGTGTTTACTGAGTTTGTACTGTGAAGCATCATGGAGAAACTAGTGCAGTTAGGAAAAGAAATGGGACTAGAGGGAGCAAAGCTGCTCGCATTTGTGGAAAATCAACAGAAACTCGAGGAAGAGAGAAGAAGAGAGCAGGAAGAGAGAGAAGAGAAACGTAGACAACTTGAGGAAGAGAGATGAAAAGAAGAAGAAGAGAAGGAGGAAAGGCGTAGAAGAGAGGATGAGGAGAGGGAAGCCAGAAGGCAAGAGCGCGAACTAAGAAAATTAGAAATGGAGGCCGAACTGTTGAAACAGAAAGAGGCCATGGAGGCTGCTAAGAGAGAACACGAGTTGGAGCTTGCACGTTTGGGACAGGAGCATGGCCCTGCTGATCAAATACCCCATAGAGAGGATCGGGCTAAGACTCCTAAACTGCCTTCATTCGTGGATGGAAAGGATGACCTTGATGCTTACCTTCAGCGTTTTGAGAGGTTTGCAACTAACGCGAAATGGGATAAAACCGGATGGGCTACAAAGCTTAGTGCCTTGCTGTCAGGGCGTGCACTCGATGTTTATTCACGTTTATCGGAAGAAGATGCAGTTAACTATGACAAGATGAAGTTGGCCCTGATGAAAAGATATGACCTAACGGAGGACGGTTATAGACGTAAGTTCAGAGGATCAAAGCCTGAGGTAGATGAGAGATAGCCGGCCAGTATTTGGAGGCACATGAGAAGCACCTGTTCAGTCCTGTGCGCGCTAAACCCCCTGCACAGCCTGATAGAGATGAAACTAAGAAGCTACCAAGTGATACCTCGCCAATGCACTGCTACAAGTGTAATGCCCGAGGGCATGAGTCTGTGAATTGCCCTAATGCAGTCAGGAAATGCTTCTTGTGTGGTAGACAAGGGCACGAAGCTTGGAACTGTAGATCTAATGGAGTAAGACCAGGAGGACAAAGTAAAATCGTGAACTCCGCCCCACAAAAACAAGTGAGCGCCGGCTGTATAGTTAGTCGCCCCTGTTGCAGGCTACGAAGGAAGAAGTCCAGTCTTGCATTCAAGATGATCAGCTGGTTTTAGCCTGCGGAAAGACAGTCCCACTGCTGAGTAATGCATGTGTTCAACCGTTATCAACATCCCGGGCTAAGATGCCGGTACTAAAAGGCAGAGTGGGAGGCAAAACTGTTGATGTGCTGCGAGACACTGGCTGTAGTGGTGTAGTAGTGAAGAAAGAGCTAGTATCTGAGGATCAGTACACAGGCGAGTCCAGTTCTATGTTGTTAATGGATAATACGGTGAGAAAGGTTCCCATTGCGAAGATTTCAGTAGATACTCCTTATTTCTCGGGACAAATCGAAGCCCAGTGCCTACCTGATATAATCTACGACTTGATTATTGGTAATGTGCCAGGTGCCAGGCCTGCAGAGGATTCAGACCCAGGTTGGCAGGAAGCATGTGCAGTGACCACTAGGGGACAAGCCAAGAAGGCAGAACAGCATATCCCCCTTAGGGTACCAAGTAGTTCAGAGAGTGCCATTATAGACAAAGAAAAGCTCACCCAAATGCAGCACGAGGATGAGAGCTTGAAAAAGTATTGGAATCGTGGTGATACAAAGCTGAAAGGCCAAGCAGAGGTCGCCTTTGAGGTAAAGAGCGGGGTACTTTACCGAGTGTACAAGCACCCACACGTCAATAATGGCAAACCTGTGAAACAAGTTATGGTACCAGCCCCCTTGAGAAGGCAAATTATGGATCCATAATGGGCGGTCACATGGGCATTAAGAAGACAGCTGACAAGATCCAAAGCGCTTTCTACTGGCCGGGTATTCAAGGTGACGTAGCCCGTCACTGTAAATCCTGTGACGTATGCCAGAAGACTGTGAACAAAGGATCAGTCCCTAAAGTGCCGTTGGAGAAGATGCCTTTGATAGACAAGCCTTTTAAAAGAGTAGCCATTGACCTTGTGGGTCCGATAAGCCCGCCTAGCGAAGAAGGACACCGGTACATCCTTACCCTTGTAGACTTCGCGACTCGTTATCCAGAGGTAGCGACCCTAAAGAGCATTGACACAGAAACCGTGGCTGAAGCCTTGGTGGATATCTTTAGCCGTCTTGGAATACCAGAGGAGATCCTAAGTGACCTGGGTACGCAGTTTGTCTCCGACTGCATGAAAGAAGTTACAAGATTGCTGAGCATCAAGCAGCTGACAACAACTCCCTATCACCCAATGTGTAATGGCCTGACGGAGAAGTTTAACGGAACTATGAAGACCATGCTGAAGAGGTTATGCAGTGAGCAGCCGAAACAGTGGCACCGCTACATCAACCCGTTGCTGTTTGCCTACCGTGAAGTTCCGCAAGAGTCCACTGGTTTTTCGCCGTTCGAGTTACTGTATGGGAGAGCTGTAAGAGGACCCATGTTTATCCTCAAAGAACTGTGGACAAAAGACGTTGAAGTGCCCGAGGTGAAGAACAGCTACCAGTACGTTTTCGAGCTACGAGAGAAGCTTGAAGATACTCTAAACATTGCTCAAAGTGGGCTGCAGAAAGCCCAGCAAAAGGGAAAGCACTATTATGATCGCAAAACAAAGGTTAGGAAGTTTCAAGAAGGAGACAAAGTACTTGTGTTACTGCCAACTGACCACAATAAGCTCCTGATGCAGTGGAAAGGACCATTTGAAGTTAGTGCTGTGGTAGGCCTCAACGACTACAAGGTCAAAGTAAAAGGCAAAGATAAAGTGTACCATGCTAACCTTCTAAAGAAGTACTTTGAGCGGGATGAGCCCACGGAAGAGTCAGCGGTTATAACTAAAGCAAGTGCAGCCGTGACAAGAGAAGAGGACGTTAAGTATGAGCCTGATGTAGAGGCACAGGAAGGTGTTGGCGATTTTCTGGAGATTGGTGGATATGTGGCTAAGGAGTCGGTCGCCGATGCGTCCACAGGTCCTAACCTCACGGATGAACAACGTGCTGAATTCATGGAACTGGCGCACCAGTTTTCAAGTCAGTTCACTGAAGCACCCGGTACAACGAATCTTGTTCAGCACCATATTAAGCTTACTTGGGATGAGCCAATCAGATCAAAGCCGTACCCCGTCCCGTATAGCGTGAGAGAATCTCTAAAGAAAGACATTGAAGATATGATCAAGATGAAAGTCATTAGAGAATCCAGCTCGCCCTACGCGTCACCGGTGGTGGTTGTCAAGGAAAAGGATAACACTAACAGAGTATGTGTGGACTACAGAAAGCTCAACAAACTAACAGTGTTTGATCCTGAGCCAATGCCTACTGCAGAAGACTTATTTCAGAAACTGAGCGGTGACAAATACTTTTCCAAGATTGACCTCAGCAAAGGATACTGGCAGATCCTCATACCTTAGGAAGATATCCCGAAGACTGCCTTTGTCACTCCTGATGGATCTTATGAGTTCTTGAAGATGCCCTTTGGAATGATTAACTCGGTGGCTACGTTAAAACGCGGCATGAAGAAACTACTGAAGGGATTGGACAATGTGGATTACTACTGGGACGATATTTTGGTCCATACCCGTACGTGGGAGGAACACCTCAAGGCCCTTCGCGAGCTGTTTAAACGCCTAGCCCAGGCAGGTATGACCATCAGACCCAGCAATCTATCTTTGGTGTAGACAATGTTGATTTTCTAGGACACCAGCTGCAGCACGGTTTGATTGGACTTCATGAGGATATCGTGGCTAAGGTCAGGGATGCACCAAGGCCAAAGACAAAGAAACAAATTCGTTCCTTCATGGGTTTGGCAGGATATTACCGAGACTTCATTCCAAACTTTGCAGCTGTTGCGGCTCCTCTTTCAGACCTTAAACTCGCAAGGGACAGCCAAACATAGTGGATTGGGGTAAAGCCCAGGAAAGAGCCTATGAAACAATCAAGACCCATCTTACGAACAAGCCAATCCTCTGCCTTCCAGACCCCAAGAAACCTTACTTTTTACGGACCGATGCTTCGGACAACGGAATTGGAGCAGTGTTAATGCAAGAGCATGATGGCAAGCTGTTTCCAGTCTGCTATGCCAGTAAGAAACTTTGTAATGCTGAGCGAAACTACTCTACAATCTAGAAAGAATGTCTAGCTATCGTGTGGGCCATTAGGAGGTTTCATATGTACTTGTATGGAGTCGGTTTTGTGCTTCAGACGGATCACGAGCCTCTAAAGTACATGAACAGTGCTAAGTTTACGAACAGCCGACTGATGCGGTGGGTAATGTTCCTACAGAGTTACAACATGAAAGTGGAGGCCATTAAGGGATCGGAAAATGTTGGAGCTGACTACCTGAGCCGAGCGACAGAGTGAGAGTGGCCATTAGACCTATTCTCGGACTGATATTTTAGACAATTTTCCGTTGGTAGCAGAAATTTTGCCAATTTCTTCTTGAGAGGGGGTTATGTTACGAAAATTGTCTAGTATTAGTCAGAACCTTCCAGAACATTCCATAGAACTCTCTAGAACGTTATGAATTGCAAAGTCATTTAAATGATTATGTGATTTCTTTAAATAGTAAGTAATAATGTAATGTTGCTAAAAATAGATTTCGTAGAGGTTTCTAGAACTTGTTGTGATATGTATATAAGTAAGAGCGTGTCAGTCTACTGAGAGAGTTTTTTGAAGAGTTTTAAGAGTTTTGAGAAGTTGTTGTGCGAGCTGTCTGCCGAACCTAGTGAAGTGGCTGTGTGCCGTGCTGTGTGCCGTGTTAGAAGAGTCTGTGTGACATAGCAGTAGTGTTGTAAGTGGTAAAGATTACTTTCATCTTGGAATAAATCTGCTTGTTGCTGTTACCGACAACCCTGCGTTCCGTCTACAAACGAACCACTCCTTTAACGAAACTCGTAACACCATGCCTTAACTGCTTCTTACCAAAAAGCGTTTCCTTGTACTGTTCATGCATTATTTGTTTCTTGACGACACATTTTTTCACACCCTCCGCTTTTTTTATATTTTTTTCATTGCCTTTCAGTATCGAGTACATTTTCGATCTCAGACAGACGCACTCTGCTATGGTAGTTCCATTGCATTCGTCTTTCATTTTGCCCAAGACCTTTTTGTTGACATTTGAGTAAAGTGGATGCTCCTTCGGGTAATCGCTCGTATCATATAGATTTTTGTTTGTTTCGATGTCATTGTAGACATCATCCGTTTCAATCTCAAGCAGAAGGCTGTCGGTGTCTGTGTACAAAAGTTCGCACTTTGGGCCATATTTTTTTTTCAGCTCGTTGTAGAAAAAATCATACATCAAGATCTTGCTGTTGTCAAGGATTGTCATCCCTGTGTAGACAGGCTTGTTGAGCAGCAGCCGGCTTTTGCGCATGTCGAGTCCAAATAAGTCGTTTGAAAACATAAGATGCCTTGAGTATAAAGGACTTGCAACCAATTTCCTTATTTTGTCCGCCTCGTTGCCTCTCACTATTTTTATGTCAACACGGTTACGCAGGTTTTTCATGGTTTTGCCGAAAACTGAGTTATTCATGAGCTTGTAAAAGTTCTTTTCAAAGTCGCTCTTTGCGTTTTTCCTGAATTCTGTATTCATCCGGATGTACGGCTCCATCCAGCATTCTTGTTCGAACTCCAACACCCTGTGCACGCGCTTCAGTTTCATTCCTTGCTTCAGATAAAACTGCAAGTTTCGGTAATGCACCACATAGTTGTTTTTGTCTTGAAGAGTCAACAACAACTTGTTGCATTTTGGTGTTTTCAGATCCAAGTCTTTTATCAAACTGTGTTGGTATTCCTACATCCATTCATTTGTAACCTGCTTTTTCTCGGGGGCAAGGGGAAAGCTGTTGTGTTCTTCATGCAGTTCCTTTGGGTATTCAAGATCCACATCAAGAATCCATCCATTCTTTGCGTTTTCTTTTTTCTTAATGATGGGTTCCTCAG
This sequence comes from Siderastrea siderea, assembly GCA_964030785.1. NCBI lineage: Eukaryota > Metazoa > Cnidaria > Anthozoa > Scleractinia > Rhizangiidae > Siderastrea > Siderastrea siderea. The sequence goes on from OZ034973.1 coordinate 7,627,200, forward strand.
TGGACATAAGATGTTTCCATTTAAAATCTGTTTTCGGGAGTGGCTTACTCATTGCCCATCCATAAAGATTATTAGCGTCAAGATACATGATGTATTTGTTTGGTCTGCTTGGGTCATAGTCTTGTAAAAGTGGGTTGTTTGCCTTTGCGTATCTCTTGTTTACCATGGAGATTCCACCCCGCATTCCCCTTTCCACAAATAGATACATTTCAAGGTCTCTGAATAACTCAAGCTCGACCCCTGTCTTTTTCAATAAAGCGTCCCAGGATAGTCCTGGTGATGTGTAATAATGAGCTGGATCTAACCCATACTGCTCTTGGCATAGATTTCGGAAGTTCTCAAAAACATCTGCCAACAGGGCAACATCTGTTTTAACGTAAAGATCATGATAATCACCCAACGTTTTACATTCAAAAGTCTCCCAGACAGTCTGCGCGTGTGCATACTCTTCGTCTGTTATGTGCTCGTCGTTCAACTTACTGTAAAACTTCTCTTTGTCCGGAAGCTTTATCTCGCTAAATCTCCCCCATGAATCCATATACTCATAAGGATAGATCCCTTTTTTGTAAAGCAGGTCGCTGCCTTTTGAAATGGTTGATGTTATTTTCAATGACTCCTTTGGTGTTGCGCTTACAAGTGAATCAAGACTTCCTTGTAAAAAGTTAAAGCTGTCGATGAAACGCAGACCTCCGACTGAAAATGTGATATATTTCTCCATGTTATTAGCAATGCATTTAACCTCTTTATTAAGTTGCGACATCCCTTGCATTAAATGGTGCGCGTCGTAACCCTTTAGATTGTGAAATATAATAGGTATGGGGGTTGTTTTTGGGTTAATGTACATTTTTACATTGCAATTGTTGTGCGCCGCACCGCGATATCTTCCAGTTATGTGACAATGGTCTTTCACTGCGTCTCTGAAGTTGTTCTGAAGTAATGGGTTCTCACAGAAAATACAATTTTTCTGTTGTTTTGCTTCCAACTGGTCTTTTTTTTCTGTTAATTTTTTTAGCTTAAGAATCCCCCATTGTTGCTCTTTCTGTGCTCTGTAAAAACACTTTTTATGCCCTTGACTCTTATAGCTGCATTTTTCTCCACCTTCACCATCTTCTTTGCTCCAAACCGGCAAAGAGTCTAAGAATTCATCTTTTATCAAACCTTTATTACAAATGTGGCAATCTGTTGCGTTTTTGTATTTTTACCAGTCTTCAGCCGTGATCACAATTGGTTTTGGTGCTGCCAAACTCTCTCTTATTTTCACCTCTTCCTGCAGAATGTCACTTAAAAACGTTCCCACCGCGTTTTCACCCCTGTAAACTTTTGGTCCTGAAACTTCACCGTCACTTCTCACAACCGTGTAAGAATAACCACTTGCCTTGTGATATTCTGTTTTCATGGTGTAACTTTTCTCTTTATTCCCACCCTCCAGCTCACAAAGAGAAATCTTTTTCACTAAAGCCTCAAAGTCAGCGTATATAACATAAGGCGCTTTCATTTGCTTGTTATAATTTTGAAATGAAACTATTTTTTCCTCCTCTTTTGGCATATCAATCCTTGTCGGTTTTCCTTTTAAACCATTGCAATACTTTTTATGGTTTTCCAACAAGTCCTCTCTTGAAAAACCTGTTAAGCACAACATGCAGTAGTGTTTTGTGTTGTGGGCTTTGCTCTGATCGTAAAGCAAAGCGCTCACCCGTTTTACATAACAATAATGCTGTTTTTCACCCGACTCAATCAACATCAGGTTTATCCGCGGCAAGGTTTTTTCTTTTTCACTTAACCTATACACAATCACACAATCATTTTCCCAGCCAAATACGTTTATTGCGAGGTTTTCGTTTTGCGCCTCAAGCTTGTCAATTTGTTTCACTGGTGTTGGGAAAATAATGCCACTCCAATTAATACCATCGTTAACTGGGTAAGAACTTGGTCTGTTTGGATTTTTTCCTTCTGGTGGGGGGAACATAGCTGATCTTACAGCCCACTTCAAACACTCTTTGTCCTTATTTTGCACGTTTATTACCGCTTTTTTGTTTTTCAACTTTGTTGGAATTGGCAAATATGTTCCTCCACGCAGTGGCTGAAAACGTGCGACATTCACGTACACAAGCTCTATTTTTTCTACTTCCCATCCTGACCCTTCCGCTACCCATGCCTCGATTTTTCCATTTCTAATTTCAAAAATGTTATCGAAATATTCTTCTATCTTATTTTCATCGTCGTTTGCGTAAAAAAGCTGTGGCTCATTTTCTCGAAAATATTGTTCCATGTATTGAGTTTGTTCTTCTTCTTCTTCCTTTTTAAATTTAACTTTCATCTCTAGACTTACTTTTATATTTTTTAACTCTTTTAGTTCTCTTTTTATTAAATCTGTAAAACTTTCTTTTGTTGCTCTTGCAAACTCAAAAAGATCTTTATTGTGAGGGTTTGTTTCCGATACAACCATTTTCCAAACATGAAGCCATTTATTATTTTTGTTTGTTGATATGAAAAACTCATCCTCAATTTCAACAAGCGGTTTTAATGGACGAGGTAAACTCTTTTTAATTTTTTCCGGTATTTCACCATAAAACATTTTTAAAATATCTTTTCTGATTTCTTGCAATGGACATTTTGGATTCTGTAACACTTTTGATATAATAACAAAACACAAATCTCTAAATGAAAATTTTTTTTGGAATTCTGTGACAGTTTACAACAAAAAACTTGTAAAATATATTATTGCGGTTTTTAAAAAGTGATGCAATAATATTCTTTCCACCTTTTCCACCTATATAAAACCGGTTTTTGTGTTATCGGTGTAAAAACGGAAATAGAACTCTCAGTTATAAAACTTTTCTCTTTCACTAATGTGAAAAAATTGTTTTATATGTGAGCGGTTTAAAAACTTGAAATAAATCTTCCAATGTATTAACGGTTACAGAACTCCTATTTTACTATACTACTCAAATATTAATTGTTCAGTCTGTCTGCTAGCAGGCTGAGAAGCGAATATTCTCCTTAACTGAATGGTGAGGTCTCATCATAAAAAATCAGTTCATCTCTTGTATGAAATGTTTGCATGTTCGCATGTGTTCACTGGTCGTAGTTGAGAAATATCAACTTTCAAACGAAAATTGAGCAGTCATTCATTCAGGCCCTCAATTTGAAAGGATTTCTGAGAATTACATAACTTCAAACTGTGTTAGAATTTAGCATTAGCTCTATTTAACGCTATATATTGATCATGACGTACCCTTATGTTATCTGTTCTTATCACGAGAACGCTTCTGTGGACAAAACATTCTTAACTCCTAGACTAGATGTATCTTTTATTTCTTAGTTATAAACGGAACGGATGGTGTAATCTTCGGGTGTAAGTTGTTAATTTAGTGGACTAGGGGCATTATATGAGGAGTTTCCTTTCTTTTCTTTTAACCAAAAGACTACAGAATTTCATCCTTCAGTCTCCGCTGTCATTCTCGTGCCATTTCCCACTGTCATTCTCGTCCCATTCCCCACTGCCATTTTCGTCACCTGGAAATGCGGAGCTACGTAAGCATTGCTGTTTCTCAGAGGCTGGTCATGGCGCCTTCATGAATGTGAAGATGTGGAAATCGCTGCTGTTTGCTCATCTACAACAGTTCAGAGATATAGGGTTTGGTACAACTAATTGTCAGTAGTTATAATTATTACCTAGCTATACGTGTGTTGAAAAAGTTTGCACGGAAAGAAATCTTTTATTGGGTCTCTAGGTTGTCACTGGGTTGTCATGCCACCGTAACAGCACAAGTAGATATCGCCGTGACGAAGGATTCCACCTGCCAGTCTTTAAGCCCTGGTATCACTATGCAAATCCTCCTTACTGGTCTCCTCCATATATTTCGTTGAGTACTAACTGGGAGAACCCGTTTAAACAAGACAATTCTTCTTTGGTGATTACTTTCCTTAATTCTTATGACCTGCATTTTTGATAATGCACTTACTTGATGAGGAGAAATTTGATGATGATCACTGTTGGGGCTTAAAGGGTTAAATGTCAGCTTTTTCGTTACTTTAATCCCTTGTGGGATGTTGGTACTCAGGTATTAAAATTAAAAGAAATTGAATTTCTGCTGATGAATATCCTATACAAAGCATATTTTGGGGGCCAGAATTGTCTCAAGGAATTTGGGAAACTCGTATTTGTTGCGGAATTAGATCGGTATTCTTACCTTTTCTGGTCTTTTAAATTCGCTTTCCTGCACTATTTATGTATCACAAATACCAAAACCAGTAGCACAGCGAGTAAAACTGCTGTAATGGTGATGGAGATCCACACCAACTTGGAAACGCCAGTTGAGTGTAAAATGTCACCTTGTAGGACAACGAGAACAACATTAAGACCGGTTTGCGTAATATGGGAAAAGGGCTTATATGCGCTCATGTCGAAACAAGGCTATAAAATATAATACTTTTACTCCTCATGTCATTACAGCTCAAGTCTTTTGTGGACACGACCTTTTCACAAAGCAAGCAAAGGAAGAAGAGCTTATTCAGGAATCTGTGGTAAAAGACGACTTATCTTCAACATCTGACTTGGCTGCACACCATGTTGTTGTTTACTTGGAAAACAAACTGGGCCTTTGTTGAATCTTGAAAATGATTCGTTCTGAGCTAATAAACAAACTTACCTTTTATGATGAGCACTGCCTCCCTCGAGGTAATATTTCCCTTGGAGCTTGTTGCCTGACAAGAGTAGTTTCCTCTATTCTTAATCTCAACTGCATCAATCGTGAGTGCAGAGGTAGCATTTTCTTGTCCCTGGTAGGATATACCTTCCCCGTCCACGTTTGCAAGTCCATATTTTCAGCCGCGTAATCACAACGTAAACACAACGTGAACACAACGTAATCACCAAGGGAAGCTGTAACACTTTCAGGGTGAAGGTAGAAGGACGTCTCATTACATTCAAGTACAGTTTCTGTTGAAAAACGTTTACCGTAACCAAGTAGCCCATACCGCTTGAGTTTATCGCCTAGTTTCAGAAAGATGAAGCAACTAGAAAGATTGATTCCACCCCCCCCCCCCCCTCCACCCCTGAAGTGCCAGCCAATCAGAAATATTATTAATGAATCACCTTATCTCGTCCTCTTCCCTTTCGGCTATGAAAGAATTCATGCGTCTCATCTTGCTTTCGTCCCATCTCCATTTCATGCTCCCATCTTGGTAGAGAAAACCTCCGCTGTGACTTGTTCAAGCACAAAACACGCAAATATGCGGTGTTTTGTGAAACCGGATCCACAGCTTCAGCCATCAACAGACCGCACTTCAAAAAGCATCAATTTAAAGACCCTTTGTCACTTACCATGATGCATCGCGGTCGTTTTGTAGTTTTCTGGGACCCAGAAAGTCGCCCTTAGCGTTTCTAGTTTTAGTGGGGGAGAAATCCGTTTCCATCTGAGCAGTCTTTGCATGTTTTGATTTAAAAATAGGTTTGCTAGGTAGATAAGGTATCGTGAAGTCTGTTTTGTGGATTTTTCTCGGATACCAATCTGTGGTAGTCTGGTTTGTCATTCGAATCATGCCACCCAAACGAAAGATGGGACGGCCGTCTCGAAATGAACGCCGTGTGAAGTTATGGGTTAAACAATCAGTTTATCATTCCTGGAATGAGAGAAAGAATCAGTTGGGATATGGAAGCAGGACTCATAGCGAGTTTGCTGAGATTCTGCTACATCGAGTTACAATTTCGCCTCCACAATCCGCTTCAAACAAGAGGCGAAGGATTGACACGGACGACGATCAAAATCATCAGTCACCAGTTGCCAGTAAGTTCATCTTTGCTTGCATCTCTTTTCTATTTACATTAAATGTATTTTAATGTGGCAAACCCTCGAAGTGACCCTAAGTTTATATTATATTTTCAGGTCGAAGGCCTCTGTTTGCATCGACTCCAATGCAAGGGACTCGCCATCTTGATCGTCAATCAGACAAGTAAGATATTATTTGCACGTATATATATTCCTGTTTTTGTTTTTTTTTCTCTAGTTCTTTTGTCTACAGTTTATATATAGTTGTCTTCTGTACAGTTTATTTGGTAAAGAATTATATATTTGTTTTTCCAGTAGTGATGTTGATGTTACCGGTGTGTCGGTACCGGATAAAGTTGACATGTCTGCCATCCTGGCTGGGTCATCATCATTCCTTTGTCGGACTTTCAACGAGCATTTTGCTACACTAGCTGGTGACCCTTTTAAAAGTTCTACCCTAGTAGAGGCTTCAGATACAGATGACAGTAACACTACTGACAGCGATGGAGAATTGTTTTCCAGGTAGGAAATAAGAGAAGCTTTAAAACTGGTAATTTCGTTGATTTGAAATATCTGCTGACCTTATTTTTTCTAAATATAAGCTTATGTTTTAAGGGACATGTTTCATAAAAATGTATTTACATGTAAATCCATCGATAGAGTATGCAAACATTCTAGTTCGGTTACCCCCCCCCCCCCCCCCCCCATCCTGATCTTCCTAATCCCCATAATTTCTCCTGATTGATGATTGTTGTAGACTTTATGTGGGCTGTTATTAATTAATTTTCTTTTCTTCTTAGGCTCAGTGTCATTCTAAATGAAAGTGAAAGTTCTGATGACGATGATGACGACGAAGATGATGATGATGATTTGGATTCCATCAAAGATAGCCACACCGAAGTTAGCTCAGACAATGAACCCTACGAAGACGAGCTAATATTTGAAAACGAGTAAGCGAAAGACTTATTCAGATGTGTACAATACTTTTTAAACAATGCATGTGTTTTGGTTGTTGATTCAAAATTTTTCAAACCAGTTTGACTTTTATTATTCATTGCCTCTGAAACAAAGGGAAATAACTTCTTTGAAAAACTGGTTACACGTGTAAACGCTATGGAGTCACTCAATATCAAGTTAAACAGTTTACAGTTTGTTGTTGATAAAACAATCCTCCAAATAATGAAATCCTGGTATTATTGAATGGTATTCATAGCCTTGTTACCCTTGTAGTGGCAGAACATGTCTGCCAGTCTCTTGGTGTTTCGTTTTGTCATGATTCCAATGTATAGAAAACTGTTACCTTGATGTACGACTTACTGGAATGCATGCATGCATGCATGCTGAAGATTGTCATGCTTTGTGATACATGGGCAATCTTGTACAAGCTTTTCTATTCAGTACTTCAGTTATGCCAAATGGCTAGTGATCATCCTGTTGTATTTTGTGTAAGTTGTTGTGTTTTTATTTTTTTTTTCAGGATTGGCCTAAATGAGACCACACTAACTGCCTCATTTCAAGGTGGTGATGCCACAAATGATTTTTCCATTGGCCTTGATAACGCCACTGGGCACATGTTATTGCCTGATGCTGCCCCGCAGAACCCTGGCAATAATGGTAATCCCCATACTGAACCAGGAGGTGATCCTCTACCTGTTACACCTGCTGCTGAGCAAGCAGCGGATTCTTCTGAAACTGCTGGTAATCCTCTTACCGATGATCTGAGTAGCAAACTTCAGGCGGCCTTTGACGGGTTGTTGGGTGGTAATTCTATTGGGTCTTTTGAGGAGATGGCCAAAAAGGAAAGGGTTGTTGTAACTTTGAGTAAATTGTTAGAGCTATTTGGTGGTGGTTGTGAGTCAGCTGGTTGTGAAAGACAAAAGGAAGTACATCACAAGGTTGAAGGGGGAGTTCTTATTGTTACTTGGAACTGTGGAGGTGGACATGGTGGTGTATGGGAATCATCTGATGTTTTGGTTCAAAAAGAAAGGGGGCAAAAAGTGTATGTAAATACTGTGATGTTGGCAGCTTCTATTCTCCTTTCAGGGAATAATTTTAGCAAAACATCACTGTGGAGTAGATGTTTGAATCTTGGGTTTATTTCTTCGTCTACATTTGATCGAATCCAAAAGCTGTCTGCCATTCCAGCAGTACAGTCATTCTGGAGTGACATGAAAACTGTTGTACATGAAGTGATGAAAAATGAAAAGGTTGTCCTCTCCGGTGATGGTAGGAATGATTCTCCTGGGTTCTCAGCTCAGTATTGTGTGTATTCCCTGATGGAGGCCGTAACAAAGGTAATCGTAGACATCGAGGTCAAGGATAAAAGAGAAACTGGAGGTACTTCCACAGTGATGGAAGTTGCAGCACTGAAGTGTCTTTTGGAGAGACTGGTCGAGACAATGAGCATTGGGGAATTGACCACAGATGCCTCTGCCTCAGTTATCACCATGGTCAAGAAATTGAAAGGTGAATATTTGCACTATAATATTTCTTTTTTTATTTGTGTAAGCTTTAGCACTTTTAACAGGTAATGGTTGCCACACAATTTTTCAAAATATGAAATGTTAGTGTACCACTACAAAAGGAATTTAATCGAATTGTAGGTGTCAGATGTAAGGAAAAAAACAAATAAAGTTAATCGAATTGTAGGTGCCAGGTGTAAAGAAAATAACAAATAAAGTTGTGAGATGAAACTCTTTGTGTTTTCTTGCAAGCTTTTTATAACTTTTTGTGTATAATTGTTTTCAGTTTTTCTTTGTTTGTTGAAATTACTGAGTTAACCTGCATCTCAAAGTTGAGTAATTTGCTTAAACTCTAATTCCAGATCCTATTTACTCTTTTTTTCAGACAAATATCCGGCATTGTCAGCACTTAAACATTCACTAGATATCTGGCATAAGTCCTGCAAATTGACAAAAGCTCTTACTGAGGTAGTCTTTATGTAGATGTACTGCAAAATACTGTATACATGCTGTGTTCGTTGAGTTTCACAAATCTGTTGTTACTGTAGATAAAAGAAAGCTAGTGTTATTTTGTTCCTACCTTTTGAATTATTATTATTTTTATCTTTTTTCTTTATCGTTGGTTATTGCTTGTTACAAATTGTTAAATGGTTTCAACAAGCATTGTTGTCTGGGTTGTATATCCTTGTGCTGTAGCTATTGCCAACCTACAGAATTACCTATCTGACTCCATCCAGCAATAGTTAGCAGCCCAAAAATGATTCTATAATAAGAGGTTATACCTGGCAACACTTGGTTCCCCTTTTCCAAACAGTCTGATATGGTACTACTCTAATTTTTGTAGTGACAAGTTTTTGAACCAAGATGTTACTTTATTTACTTAGGCATCAAAAGTTAAACACTGTGATGACATTGCACAATGGATCGAGCCCATACGGAACCACTTCTGGCACTGTTGTCAGGCACGTGATGAAGATGTGGATAATTTAAAGGTTCGAATAATATTTAGTGAATGCAAATTATTCTATAAGTAACACTAGCTTTTAATGCTGCTGAAAAACAAGGTTATGTGACCTCAACATAACTGTATTTTTTTTTAAATTTCAGAGCATGTGGCTTGGTGTGGTGCATCATGTGGTAGGAGAACATGAGTGGGCAGATGGCCAGTGTTCACATGGACCACTGACAGCTTCCGAAGATGGCAAAACCTACTTGGCGAAGGGATCCAAGTCTGCAGAGGCTGTTAAAAAAGTTGTTTTTGATGACAGATGGCTCAATTCCCTGATTCATTATGTCACCTTCCGGTAATGTTTATAGTCCATTTGCCCTTATGCACCTGTGAATGTTGAGCTGTAGGAGGGGGAGGGAGACGGGGGGTGGCCAAATACCAATCATGTTGGCAAGACGGAGATTTCAAGATTAAATGCCCAACTCTTAGAAAATTTGTGGATGTTCCAAGAAGTGCACTTGTGCACAAAACCTGTAAGGACACACTGCTGGCAAGTAATTACTGTCAAATCCTTTTCTTATGTTAGGTACATATTTTTCAAATTATTTTTAAGAAATAAACAGCTAATCCTCACAACTTATTACTTATTTTGTGTAGACACACCAGTGACTTGGAAAATTTTAACTCGATGATGACAAAGTATGCACCCAAGAGGAATGCATTTGAGTAAGTAATGTAATGTCATGTAATGTGATTTCATAAACATAGATTGTGGCCATTGTATGGTTTCCTAGTCACTCCATGCTCTTCTCACTAATTTGCTCACTAAGGAGACCAAAAGAAATGTTCAATTTGTATAGTGATCAATAGACCTTTCCCGCATTACGCTTCCATGCCCGCAAACAATGGTTTTACGTTGAAGCTGGGGTGGACAATTTGCATCAAGCTTCATACCTTTGCTGTATTTTAGTCCACCCCAGCCTCGACTAGAAACCATTGTTTGTAGTCACTGGAGCGAATGCTGGAAAGGTCTATTGAACTTGTGAAATCATCTAAAACATACCAAAGTGTTGCGAACTTATTATTGCAGTTTGTTGCACTTGACAATTTCTATTTGACCAATAAAGTGGAGTGAACTCTTTCAGTGGTTACAAAACTCCTACATTCAGCCATGAGTAAGACAAGTCAGTCTTAAGATTTGTCCCAATCTGAACTGGCATTCAGGTGCTATTCCATGAAGAAATTTTCCTAAATCAGTGCAAGCAATTTGACTAAGTTATACTCCAGTGACAAATTTCTCGTTGATGTGTATGGGAAGGTTTTCATGGACCAGTGGCTTATCATTTTCAAAGGTTTATAAAACAGAAAACTAGTGTATAAATATACCCCCAAGTGGATGGCTTTTCTTGCACAGTTCTAAATGATTTCTGTGAAACTTGTCAAATAATTCTCGTTTCATTTATTTTCCCGGTTTATTTCAATTGGCTAGGTACCTGGTTTTTGTGGCAAGGGTAACTTTGGCTGCTATTGACCACAATATGCATGTGTTCAGACCTCATGCCACAACAAGGGATGGGAGCTTCAAGTATGCACGCAAATACAGCAAGCGCACCAAAAAATGGCATGCAGAACCTGTCAAAGTTCCAAAAGAGTACAAGTATTGGCCATTTCTTCTGGCACAAATCCTACGTCGCATACATGGTGACAATAAATCAGTACGGCGGGTTGTACAACGTCCAAGCTTTCACCCAAAGAATTTGGCACCGACCATTGCCATGAAGCAACCTACTGAGACCGCTGAACTTGTGAAGTTTCGGCTGGCCAGATATGGACTAAAGGAAAAAAAGTCCCCAGATGTCTAAATGAACTGGACTGAGCAAAATGAATGTGCCCAGGGATGTTAATTATGTGAGAATATATTGTCAACAATGTAGATACACTGAATTTTATTTTTGTTACAACAAATTACTTTTGGCTACATCCATGATAAAAAAAGTTATGGAAAGACTCTTGTATCACATGACCATGAATTAGAAAAAATAGTCATATTAAACTGATAACAAACAAAGAACTTACATTTTCTTCTTTCTGAGTAATTACTAATAATCAATAATAATCTGAATTTTTTTAGCTTTCACTGTTCAGCATATCGCTTCTTTACAAATCACCCCTCCCCACCATACAGTGATTCTGAAATCTAATCTCAGAACTATAACCGAAAAAACTTATGGTCCCTCAAATATATATTATTTCCTTTCAACAATAACAATACAAGTTTACAAGGTATGAGGGGGAGAACCACAGAAAGCATGATCAGGGCTGTGCTTTAAGGGTGCCTGGGTGCCTCTGGCCACTAACTTTTTGCCTTTAAGCAACCAGATAAACTTACTGTTTACATATAAGCTTTATGCTGGGCACTCTGGATCTCATAGCTCGAAACAGTTGGGCTCCTTATAATTTTCCTTAGAGCACAGCCTTGATGATAAGAAGTATATTATGGAACAACCTGGTTACAAGTCTTCAAAACAGAAAGCCCCTTTGAGCTTCATCATTTTTTTTACTGTAGAGCCACAAGCAAGGGCTGCTTACACAGTAAACAAACGTCACCATACTCTAATATCATATTTTCAAATTTCATTATTAGCCTACAGATCACTTGCCAAAAGAAGGTTCAACTGAAATGGAAGGGGATGAGAGAAAAATAAATCCCATCAGGGGGTGGGGAGGCTGGAGAGAGGTACACTGTGTATTCAACTATTCCATGGGGGTATGATATGGGTGGATGAGACTGAGTGAACAGAAACCACACTTGATCAGATACTTCAACTCAATTTGTACAGGTTTTCAAAATCACATTTAGCACTTTGTAGAGAATTTAGAAAAAATAGGGTAGGAGTATAAGGGTGCTGCCCAGCCCCATAAGTTGCAATACAATCTACAAAGCCCTGAACCCCATGTAATTGCCATCAGCAGATGGATAAACAGATCTTATCATGCGCACACAACATGAAGGACAAACTCGTCTATTCCCCTTTCCCAGCCTGCCGTATCGCCATAAAATGTACTGACGATATGCTGCCTTTCTAAAACTGTTACTGCTGAAATCGATGTCATCCGCACGCATGTCGCATCTAGCTTTGATAGCTACTTCGAGCACATTTCTGTCGAGACATAAATTTTGAAACAGTTCATACGAAGTGATACAATTTCTAAGTCTACAACATTTTTGTTCTTGCGGATTGTCCATTTGAATGCAGTGGCTGCAAACACACCAGTCAGGTCGCAAATCAGGCTCCCCGTGTGATGGCTCGCCAGGGTCTCCGTCTTCCTCCATAGAATTCTTGGCGTAGTCCAAACTGCCCTTCCCCTTTGAGAGTAAGTCGATGAGGAGTTTGTCCTTCTGTTCTACTGAGAGACCGGTAATAAATTTCTAAAAAGGGAAACAAAAAAATTGTCGCACATCTTTTTTGACACCTCGTGTGGTTGATCAGGATTTGTCAAACTTCAAAACCATAATATAGAAACCCTCATGTCCTACCTTTATTTCCTCAACCGACTGCTGAATGTCGACGTTATGGCGCTGAAATGCACTTCCAGGCAAATTCTGAGCGTTTTCTCGCTCTATTGCCTCCATCTTTCCATTTTTGCATTGCTTTTTCCCTTTACCACAACCACAACGTGACGAGCATTTACTGTCAGCATTCCTGCACGGGCAACCTTCGCTTCGTGCGGTTTTCTTCCGACTGCAGGTAGTCTTGCATGAACAGGACTGCATGAAAATAAAGACAATCGGTCAGTGGCCTGTGTTCAAATTATAAAGTACAAAAAAAAATTCAAATATAGTTTGAAAAATATACGCAAAACACACCACTTCAATTTCACGACTTTCACTACGTCTCGCGCCATCATCTTCGTTCTGTTCGCCTTCATTTTCTGCCAAATGGGAACCATACGCGTTTACAGAACCATCTCTTGGCAGCAAATCGCGAATATCTCCAGAAATTTCAATCTCTGTGTCCATTTCTTCACCGAGGTCAGAAGCCATGTCTAAATACAAATTGCCCTCGTGTTTCGAAACTGATCTAACAATGGCCGTTCCGGTAAGTGACCACGTTTCACAACAAACAATGCGCAAAGCATCACGGTAAGTGAGAAAGGGTCTTTAAAGGATTGCTTTCGATCGTTCAACTCTTTACTGCATTTGTACTTAGCAATGATTTATTTATTTAATGATTTAATATTTATTCAGGGAGACCTTATCAGCAAAGGCTACAGTTTAAATAGAGTCCCGACTAAAGATAAAGCAACAATATACACAAAAGTTACAAAACACACCGCTGAACGTAAAATGGAATAACATATACATACCACTACAAATCAACGAGGAGGAAGAAAATGGCCTTTGAGATGATGCTTAGCTTTGGTCTGTGGATTCAAAAGATCTGTTTTAAAAATGAACAAAGCGACAAGTGAAAATTGATTTTTACTTCGTTTCAAAATTAATGTTGTCCTAGAAGATCTCTTCCAGCCCACTACGTTTCTTGCTTTGCACCAATAGATTTCTTGATGAGGTGTTGTGACGGATTCCAAAGATAACAACGAGAGACCCTTCACTCCAACAGTATTTTTCCTGGACACAGGAAGACCATCTTTATGCCATTTGACAACAGGACGAGGAATGCCTGTTGCTTCACAAGGCATAGTCACTTTGCTTTCGGAAGAAACGATCATCTCATTTACGGCTGGGTTAATTGTGAAGCTTGGTGGCGCTGGCTCTCAAATGAAAACGTGGTCACTGAAAACTGTGGTTTTAAGGCTGATTTAAGCGTTCATAGCTTTTGATACTATAAAACTAAGCCAATTATTAAGGAGGAACAACTGAGACATCTTGATATGGGATTATTTTGTTAAAAAATTGTAGGGGGATTGGTCAAGCACTTAGGTATACACGGCTAATAAAAAAGGTATTGTTATCTTGCAAAACGTGTTTAACTCCATTACTTATATCTCATTACCATGGATGTTGCAAGCTTAGTAAGCATTTCCTCACTTAGCTTTCCAGAAGCAATCGGTAAGATCAGATAAGTTGAGGTCTCTTAACTTTGGCTGGTTATATGGTCCAAAGTAGTGAGCCCAGCTCAATTTAAACATTAATTCTTGACAACGACACGACAGCACTACCTTTTTAAACCTCTAACGACTCGACAAGATCAACACACCATAATCTCAAGGAAATTTGTTTTATCCATCAAAAAAGGGCGTTTTGGTGAGTAAAACTATGTACTCTTTTTGGGACGAATTTGGTTTTCCTAACTTAATGTCCCATTTTTAGAGAATGGGCCGGCTTAATTGGGTCACATTTAATTGTGGGCTTTTACAGTTTGTTATGACGGTATTTAAATTGCCCCAAGTTATGACCAAAATAGCTTCAAAAGATCGGATCAGCTCTAAGGACATCAGGGCTAATTTGGATTCTGGGAATGAAAGAGATATTTTGAATTTACAATTTAACTTCCCTCTCAAGAACCAATATAATTAAATGTAAACCCCATATTGTACAATTTTGTCAAGTGCTGTAAATCACGTTCTTGTCTGAGGAGGAATGTAAGCAGGACTGAGTGAAATTTTTTTATTGCCCAAAAATCTTTATATTGTAATATTGCAGAATTCTTTCTGAAATCGAGAAGCTTACAATGAAAAGAAAAGACTGAGAGCGTTGGAGGTTGAACATATCAATGAAGTGCCTTTAATTGCGGTATTTTTCGTCAACAACACGTACAAAATTGTCAATATTTACGTCTTTGCCGAGTCGGCTAATTGCGCGTTTTGAGCCATTTCTACACGAATCTTATTTGATTAAGACCTCCTAAGACCACTGAGTGTAGAAAGAGTCAACTAGCTACATTTCTAAATATTTTGTAATTTTTTGAACAAGTGCACAAACGGTGTCCCAGAAAAAGGTTCGACGGTACCTCCAACAAACATGCCAAAAATGCCCGCGGTACGTAACCAATCTCACCAGTAAACCACCAAAGCAACGCTTAAAGGACAGTTTTCAGTTTCTGCCGTTCCATTTTCTTTGGATCTCCTTTACTTTTCCAACTAAACATTCGTAAAGTAAGCGAAATTTTGCTATCCGCCATTTTGAAATGTGCAACAACTCGGACAGTTGAAAGATTGTACTCACCACAATGCGGTCGTCAGAAACATACTTTTGCACTAAGTAGAAAATGTAAATCGCCTTTGTACTTCTTTCTTAAAATACAGTCATTAACAATGTAAAGCCTTGTGCAACTGAACCAAGAAGAAACCCGTTGAGCAAATTAAAGGTCATTGCAAACATAGCCCTCGACTCACCTTATTCTATTGTTCGCTTTGATTTCCTCGGCGGCTGTCTTTCGTTTGTGATCTTACAGTTCGAATTTATACTTTTTCCCATTACGTTATCCATCGAAAGTTGCTGCTTGCCCACGCTATTCGAACAAAAGTTTGATTTGCCCATTGAATTTAAATACTGTTTTTACATTTCAGCGTTTCACCAACACACAGTAACGTAACACGATATCTTTTATGATAAAAAGTTTCCATTTGTCACGCAATGCAGATTATGCATGAACGGCTGAAATTTATTTTCCGTAAAATGAACTCTATTTTCTTCAGTGTCCCGCGAATAAGACAATCATTTCAAAGGTAACATCGTTTCGTAAAATTGAGAAATAACCAGTTCATTCCTTAGGCTTCTGGCTAGTCTTTTCTTTTCTTGAAAACGTTTCTAAAGCAAGCACGTAGGCTCCCCCTCTTGTCGAGGGTGATCTAGTCACTTGGCTTGCGTGTCTCACTCATATCAACATCCCATATATATATTATATAATCATTATATAAACTAAACAATTTTAAATCAGCTACAACATACACGTTTGTGGCTGTTGGCCTAAGGAGCAGTACTCAGATACTTACGCATATTTCCCCTGTAAATTAAAGTATATATTGATAAAACGTACCGGTATTATACAGTCCGAATGACTGGGGTCCTGCATAATCGAGTCCAGCATGAAATCAATTCACAGTTATTTCAAGCTGAAAGGTGGAAAGTTGAAGACAAAGTATCATTCCCATACCTGGGTTCGCTCGAGGTTTTCTCTCAGCTTGTTTTTTTTTTTGGGGGGGGGGGTGGTTATTGTTTAGACTGACCAATCAGAGACAAGCCCCCTGAAATTTGCGGGGCAGAATGCGCGGCATAATTTAGCGGGATTTCGTCTTTCTTGTGAAATTTCACACTTTTAGGAGGTGTTTCAGCAAATACTTTTCGCATTTCGCTTTTTCTCAAGACAATACAAAAAAAGAACCGATAAAATTTATGCAATCGACGTGTGGATTGTCTGCATAATTATTAAAATTGTCATGACGTCACGGACATGCAACCAAACCCGTGCGCCCAGCCGTGAAAGTGGCGAGAATCGCGGGCGCATCGAGACACTCACGGCTGGAGACTGAGCCTAATATATGTTGTGAACAACAAAATACCTCGGGCAACTATTACACGATACTGCCTTAGACAGAAAAACTATTGGTTAAATAGTTGTGCAGTTGCGCGCGCTGATGACTCGAGCAATTTGCGCACACTCGCATGAAAATGTCGGATTTTCCAATATTTTAGTACTTTAACAAAGTCAAAATAATGTAAATCTAACATCGGATTTTCTAGCGTTTCCTTAAATGAAATTTTTCTAAAATGTCGCAAAATTTGTGGTACAAATAATAAATTTTACATATTCTTTTTACGTTTAGTATGGAAAAAAACTGTCCGAGTAATTTAGTTTAGTATCTAAATATGCAGAATTGCATAATATTGAGAATGATGAATTTCTGTAAAACATTTTCCACTGACTAGATGTTCTGTTACCACGGTAACAGCCTCGGCCAGATAGTCGCAACCAAATCTTGTGAAACTAAATTGCAAGACAAGAAAACAAGTATTCTTTTTGTAACTACCGTAAGATATAGTGTAAGTGCTTTTGTTAATACTCTTAAGAGCCACCTTAACCTTAACCATGCGCGAAGTTACAACTGTCAATTCCGTCCACACAAACACTCCCCAACAACCAGGGTAATTCTATTAATCAATGGCTTTTTCTTTCTCTCGGTAATGTCATCCACGTTTAAACCCAGGCTCTCGCAAATCTCCCTCAGCATAGCTACCGACAAGGTCGATAACTTATTATCATGCACCAAATTGCAAATGTTGCGAGAAAGAGCAACAATAGGGTGCCGCAAAGCAATTTCCTCTTCGACAACTGCAAGGAGCTTTGAATGTAAAGACTCCTTCTCAGCTGCATTCTGGTGATCTTCATCGTCGCAGTCAGGTTTTTCATGTTGCTTCTATGAACTCTTCCTGATCTTGGCAGCCAGACGAGAGAAAAAGCCCGCCGCCTGTTGAGGCGAAAGAACATCACTGCCAAGAAAAAGGCGAGCCCCCGATTCATTCCTGGCTTTACGCATTTCATTTGACACTTCATTCGGATCGGCTTTTTTCCCGCGTTCTTCACCAATGACAAATTGTTGTTAGAAATTTCTTTTGTTCCTCAGTGAACTGAGTTCTCTTCGTAGTTTTTAGCGTCCATCCCTTCTCAAGTGGCGAATGCAAGTCTGCACCTTTACTTTAAGAGGTTCCTGCACAGAGACCGACAGTTGGAACTTATGTTTCGTTCTCCGATTATCTTAGCCGCGTATCCTCGCCTCGCCTTGTCTAACAACGTTTCTTTTTCTGGTGCACGCTTATGCCTTCCTGCGTCTAAATGAGCCTGTAAACTCCAGGACTGCTGAAATGTCCGAATGCAGCCATCTTCTGGACAAGTAAACAAACCGTTAGCCTCAAATTTCTCTTCTTCCTTCCTGGCTGTGTCTTTCGTAGAGGTAGGAACTGTATTTGTTTGTGTGGCCTCTTGTCTTGGATTAATGATCTTAAAACTTGACCGGAGGCTTTGTACTAGAGACTCCAACACTTCTAGCACAATAGGGGAACCGCCATTACTCTGAATGTTTTTCCATGGAACTAGTTTTCCGGGTCCGATTTTATAAGCCTTCCAAACTCTTATTCCTCTTTCTTCAAACTGCAAATTATGCAGCGTGCTAATTCCATCCCATTTGACCATAATCCTATCAGAAGATGCTTCGCGAAGCTTCACGTACTTGACAATTACACCGGGAATTCCGCCATTTGACTCCATTGCTTCCTTCATCTAAGCTACGTTGTTTATGTGGTGTCCTTCGTTTAAATAGACACTGATGTGTCCTTTTATTGTAGCTGCCTGGCGGTCGGCCTCTCCCTTGTCACCTTGAGGATCTGAAAAGTCAAATCTCTCCACCTTGACACCCGCATGACTGCTTGACTTACTTCCAACAATTGTCGAACGACAATGGTAGCAACCAGCGTTGTCTTGTTTGCAATACACTTTCTCCAGTTCTGGACGGTGTTCCTTCAGCGTGACGAGAACATCCCGCAAGACACCTGCTACTGCAACACTATCTTGCGAACAGCTCTCGTGCACAAAAGTTAGTTTCTCGAAAGGACTACTTTCATTTGGCCGCGTTAAAACCACAGTTATATGCCAAGGGATTCCACGTTTAGCAAACCAGCCGCACTGTGATTCTCTGAATTTGCGTGGCAAGAGCTTCATGGCCAAGTCCATGACCAATAATGCCGAATTGTGGTTAAGGATATCTAATACATCATATTTGGCCTGATCCTGATTTACTGTTCGAAGCTGGTGTGCTTTCCATGCCAAAATATCCTTCTTTGCGTTCTGCACTAAACACGTCGTGTCATCTCTTTCTTCTTCAGATTGGAGTTCTGCCCACGCTGTTTCTATCGTGGCCAACGTCTCGCCTAGCTTGTGGCACTCCGCACAGATCTCGGCATGATTGTGGTCACATTTTTTCTCGAAAGTATCATTGCTTGGGTCACTCAAAGCAAACGCCAAGCAGTGGTCAGCCACTTCTGACTCCATTGAAACGTGCACCTAAGAGTATGAGTGGGTGTAGGATGTCCAATCTAACTCTTTTCAGCTTAAAAGGAAATAGGAAGGTTCAGTATCTCTTATTTTTTCCCGAAAACGGCACAGATGGTCAGGGTACCCACTGTTTCTTCGCGACAAGACCTGCTTCCTTTAGGGTGTCTGTTGCCAGTCGAAGTTCTCTCGTCATGGTAAAGTAAATCGGGCAGCTGACTAGGGTGAAGTCCCTAAATTTTTTTCCCACGTTTACTGTAGAGAATACCTGCATTAAGTGGACACCCCCTTATGAGCCCGCGTATTTGTCCGTATTAATCAGTTACGTAGCCTTACCTTGTAATCTGCTCTTAAATATTGCTTAGCAGACCGAAGTGTTTGTTTCGTTTCCTTTTGCCAGGCTTGTGACTTTGCTTGGTCTGCTATTCTGTCTACTGTTTCGCAAAGGTCTTCAAATGCTTTGGTACCTTGAACGGAGAAGTTGTCTAAACCCTGTAGCAACTTCCGCACCGATGCAGAGCACACGTCTAGTACTCGGAGTAGAGTGCGCTTGCTCATTGGAGTGAACTCGGTCTCGGCACAGAACTGAAAATACTGCTGCGTGATACGCTCTGGTATCAACATGCGCACGACATTTGGTGTTTTGATTACTCCCCCCGTCGATAATTTAAGCATCCTTTCTCTGAATGGCATGTCTTGAACGATATGAGGGCTGGTAATAAAGTTGAGGAAATGATCCACCTTAGTATAGTCAACTTTCATACGTCTTGCGATATCAACAGACACAACCGCCCCTCTTCCATGTAAAAGCTTGTGATGGCGTGCTACGTTAAACCTGTAGCTAGTGATCCCAGGAATGTACTGCGTAAGTTCCTTAAGTGGCACTTTGCCATAATTGACAGGATTTGCCTTCTTGTGCTCCAGTGTGTTGCATTCAAGTAGCTCTTGGCTAAAGCCTGCAAGAGTTCCACCTCTGCCTGGGTTCGCTTAGAGGGTAAGTTACCACCCAATGTAGACAATAACTTACCGCTTTGACTTGGAGTAATAACTTCAAGGACTTCGCGGACACTTTGTTTTGCTTTACGGCTGTATCTTCGCTTTGTGCGTTCGTGAGCATTGTCCCACGGAACGGACAATTTGTGGCACACAGGGCTGACGTCACGACATGCTAAGAATTCGTTCAACATTTTCAAAGATTCTTTCTCTGTGTTTATCTGGCTATTGTCTGGTGACTCATCAAGATCAGATTCTTCAACATTCAATTCCTCAACGACCGGGATGAAAATACTTTCCCTCCTTTTACCGCGAATCATTGGCGTTTCTTCCGTTTCTTCCTGAAAAGTCAGAAATGGCACTTGTATCAAGACTACCTTATTACTATTACTCTACCTTACCTGATATAGGCTCAGGTTCAGACATGGAAATGTTGTCGTCGATCTTTTCTTTGTTCACACGTGGCCCTCTCGAACCACATTATACAAAAACTAAAAAAAAAAAGCCAAATATTTCTCTCAAATCTGCACCTTACTCCCACTACGTTATTTAATCCAACTGCGTATTGTGATCAAGTGTACACTTACACTTACCAAATTAAGCGCACTTACGTTTTCCGCAATGTCGTCAAAAACTGATTCAGGCAAACTGCTTTCTTGGACGCTTCTTCGTTGCGGTAGTGTCTTTCGGCACTTGGTACATATTTCTTAAAGAAATATACCAGGAAGACGTCAGGTACACTGCACACTTATGTCACCCATGGAGATAAATTTACTTAGACTTAGAAACTCCTTTTTGATAGTTGTTTCCACAGACATCTATCCCAATCCATATGTCAGTCTTAAAGATTTGGAAATTAAATTACATAGTTCTGATCGTAGAGCAGTTTTCTATCGATTATCCAAAGTAATGGTTTTTTTCCTGCTTTGGTTTTTCTTTCCTAGTTCCTACCCTCTTCGACTGGTTAAATAATAGCTCGCGCCACTTTCTTAACCAATCAGACGTAAAACCAATCGTCACTTGCTCCCACGCGTTTTCCTGCCATTTCTGATTGATTATTTTGTGTTCTGTTCCTTTTGTGATTGGTTAGAGTAATTATTTTGGTTCTGGTTTTACGACACACATTTGAAAACGCTCTAATATAATACTGAATTTCCACAAAGGAGTTATTGTTTTAATTTGTGCGTGTGTTGGGGGGGGGGGGGGAGGGGGTCAGCGTTACTCAGCTAGTATACAGACGTTTACCAACCCAATATTTTGGCGCCAATACATGACGTCACCAATTTCTTTTACTTGCCGACGTCGGACCGGAGATCGCCTAGGAGCTATTTCGACTCCGATACAAATTTTCTAATTATTTAAAGGTAAAGGTTAATAGATTTACCTGATCCAACTGGAACAAATTCTCCAGTTGCTTCCATTATGAGTTGAGACTGAGACCAGGGTCTGGAAGGGGGGTCCTGATCCCACATTCCCGCTCCTTTTTCACGAGAATCCCGCATCCCGCCCTTTTTTCTTCTCTATCCCGAATCCCGTTTTTCTTTCCCAAAGATACATTTAAAAAAGACTAATTTCTGTAAAAGCTAATAAATTTAAGATGTATATTGGCCCTTTCGATTGATATTTTGCACTCGCCTGGTTGATTCGCTTTTACCGCTAGAACGTTTACTTGGGTCGAGGCGATTTCCCAAATTCCCGACAGACAAGCAAAAAAATCTCGCATCCCGTACCCAAATTTTGGCGAATCCCGCTTCCCTGGAAGCAGTCAAATCCCGAATCCCGTCAAGATATTTTGCGTTTTACCGAATCCCGCACCGTATTTTGGCCAAATCCCGGATCCCGAGAATACCCTTCCAGACCTTGTGAGACAAGCTGAGGTTCCGGTCAGCATTTCTCTTTGAGTCTTCACTGTGCCCCGAAAGTTTCTTTGGAATACTACACAGCCTTACCGCCAGCCAATGCCCAAACGTGCGCGGTGCAAAGGACAGATGTTCATTTCCTGGATATTTGCTGGCGTTTGAAAACAGGCACTTAGCGCTAAAATAAGCTCCACTTCGGTTTCGCAACCACTAAACTTCAGCAATTTTTTGTGGCTCAGCATACTCTTGTTACATGAAACCAGAAGCACAATCTCACACGACCGATTCCTTGATCTTGCGTCAGGTCCACATTCACCACCTACCAAAAGTGCAAAGGAGCAAGCCATCTTTTCATTTGAAAATACGTTTTCGAAAATCCAGGAACTGTTTGTTTTATTGACGCAGCGAGATTTACCTTTCGGAAATATGAAAGCCAATCGACAACTCAAACGATGTTCATTTCAGTACGTAATTTAATTATAAAACCAAGGGAGATAAAATCTCCTCGTTGAAGCCAATCCAACTGTTTGTATTCGCCATCTGTTGCTATTTTCTTTTTTCATGAAATTATTTGTTTTCTTTTTTATATCTTGACTTACTATGTAATAAACTGTCTCGCGCGTAATCAAGTACAGAATGCACAAGCTTTAAACTGCAGTATCACGGAAGACAATAGGAAAAAAAACACCGTGTTGGTGGAAACAGGATCTATTTTTGAAGGTACTCATTACAGATGCGAATAAATTAAATAGAAATTTCACTTATATTGCTGTTTTTGAGGAAAACGAGGTTTAGTCAGGGAGGAAGTACATTATTGGCACAAAAATTTTACATTTTGGAACAAGGCGTACATCACCTTGGCAATATTTACACAGGTGTTTTATTGTGTTTACACAACTCAGGACTACAGTTCGATTATTCATTCTGATTGTGTGGTCTGTGAGTGTAGTTCGGAGACAGGATTTGAGGAAGATTTTCTTCCAAGAAGTTAAACCAAAAGATTTGATATGACAGAGAGGGCATCCACTACTGTAGCTGACGGTTTCAACAAAAGTTGATGTTTCACCTTCCAGCGAAATTCCAAAGGTCGGTGTTTAGTAATTCCGTTCACAGCTGTGTAAACAGCGCAAACTTTGCTCAGTCAGTTCTGCTTAATATTTTAAAGATAAGGTACAAACAAGTTTCTATTTGCGTTAAAAAGCTGAACTTTGCCACAATTTACGATTTCAAGCCATTATAAATGTTAAAATTTTGCGTGGATATTTTGGTTACAGTTTCAATATAGCGGCGATCAGCGTAATCATGTCAAATTAGCAAACTTTAAGGAGGGCGCTTCGCAAAACTAGTAGAGATCCCAAGAAAATACAAGCAGAACTCAAAAGAGCTATCCCTTAGCTGTATCCTCAGTATAGTCTGGGGTTTAATTTCTGCGTACCGACAGGGTTTTTTGGCCGGTATTTTAGGCCACCTCAGACCTATATTAAGAATGGTTTCAAAGTGGCTTCCAACAAAGGTCCACAACATGCCCGTTGAAAGAAAATAGCTTACCTTTTTACCATGATTAAATTGACTAAGGACCAAACTTTAAAGTTATCGCAAGAAATGGTTTATAAACTATTTTCTGCTTACGCGAGGCCACCATAGACACTGCGAAGTTTCGGTTCTTCGAATAAGCAAATTTGGCCTTATGCGGACTCAATGGTTTTTATTTAATTACTCTCAAATAAGGAAATATTTAAACAAACTAAACCCGTTTCGTTTACTTTGGGACAATAGACTATCAATATAAAAAGTATCAGCGAAATCTAATTTTGGGCTGTGTCCGCGATGTTAAGGATCATCTTTGATTTTTACTGACACTAACTCTTTACTGACTGGCCAAATATTTTCTCAGTCTTTCTGCTGGCAGGCTGAGAAACGAATATTCTCTTTAACTGAATGGTGAGAAGTCTCATCTTAAAAAATCAGTTCATCTCTTGAAATGTTTGCATGTTCGCATGTGTTCACTGGTCGTAGTTGAGAAATATCAACTTTCAAACGAAAATTAAACAGGGTCATTCATTCAGACCCTCAATAATTTGAAAGGATTTCTGAGAATTAATTAAATAACTTATAAATTATGTTTTCTGTTCTTATCACAAGAATGCTACTGTGGACAAAAATTCTTAACTCCTAGACTTTTTAATATTTTTAAGGAAAGCTCTAAAGACGTATCTTTTATTTCTTAGTTATAAACGGAAAGGACTCCAAGAAAACTCCGGGTGTATGTTATTGACTTAGTGGACTAGGGGCACTGTATGAGGAGCACCCTTTCTTCCTTTTGATCAATTCATTCTTCATTCCCCACTGTCATTCTCGTCCCATTCCCCACTGCCATTCTCGTCCCATTCCCCACTGCCATTCTCGTCCCATTCCCCACTGTCATTCTCGTCCCATTCCCCACTGCCATTCTCGTCCCATTCCCCACTGTCATTCTCGTCCCATTCCCCACTGCCATTCTCGTCCCATTCCCCACTGCCATTCTCGTCCCATTCCCCACTGTCATTCTCGTCCCATTCCCCACTGCCATTCTCGTCCCATTCCCCACTGTCATTCTCGTCCCATTCCCCACTGCCATTCTCGTCATCTGGAAATGTGGAGCTACGTAAGCATTGCTGTTTCTAGGAGGCTGGTTCATGGCTCCTTCGTGAATGTGAAGATGTGGAAATCGCTGCTGTTCGCTCGCCTGCAACAGTTCAGAGATTGGGGGTTTAGTACAACTAATTGTCAGTAGTTATTACCTTCGTGTGTTGAAAACGTTCGCACGGAAAGAAATCGTTAATTAGGTCACTAGGGTGTCACTTGGGTGTCATGTGATCAGTATGCTACCGTATCTAATATGACTATTATGACTGAAGTCTAACATGGACACGACCTTTTCACAAGGTGAGCAAAGGAAGAAGAGCCTATTGGAATCTGTAGTCATGGAAGACCTTCAACAACTGACTTGACTCCACACCATGTTATTGTTTACATGGAAACCAGTTAAAGTTGAATTGAGTCTTTGTTGTGTTATTCTTGTACTGCCCTTGTGTGAAAAACAGAATCTCGAAAATGTTTCTTTCTGTAAGAAACAAACTTAGCTTTTATGATGAGCACTGCCTCCCTCGAGGTAACATTTCCCATGGAGCTTGTTGCCTGACACGAATAATTCCTACCGTTTTTAATCTCAACTGCATCAATCGTGAGTAAAGAGGTGGCATTTTCTTGTCCCTGGTAGGATTTACCTTCCCGTCCACGCTTGCAAGTCCATTTTTCAGCCACGTAATCTTGGGCAACGAACAACCTTTGACAGCGCACGTGAACACAACATGATCACCAGAGGAAGCTGTGACACCTTCAGGGTGAAGGTAGAAGAACGTCTCATTACATTCACGTACAGTTTCTGTTGAAAATCGTAAATTGGGTGATGTCACTAACCAAGTAGCCCATACTGCTTGAGTTTATTGCCTAGTTTCAGAAGCCGCAGGAAGCAACTAGAAAAATTGATACCTCCCCCCCCCCCCGAAGTGTCGGCCAATCAGAAAATCACTTTATCTCACCCTCCTCCCTTTCGCATTCCAAAAATTCATGCGTCCCATTTTGCTTTTGTCCCATCGTGGATTCATGCTCCCATCTTGGTAGAGAAAACCTGTGACTTGTTTAAGCACAAAACACGCAAAAAAGTAATCGGTGTTTTATGCAACCGGACCCACAGCTTCAACCATCAACAGTCCGTTGTTAAGTTGAGCCACCGAACACCACACTTCAAAAGCATCAATATGCATGATTACTTTCGATCGTTCAAAACTCTTTACTGCATTTCTACTTAGCAATGATTTATTTATTTGTTTATTTAATTATGATTTAATATTTATTCAGGGACACCCTATTGACAAAGGCTATAGTTTAAATAGATTTCCGACTAAAGATAAAACTACAATATACACAAAAGTTACAAAACACACGTAACGTAAAATGGAATAATATATACATACAAGTAATATGCATATCAACGAGGAGGAAGAAAATGGTCTGTGGATTTAAAAGATCCGTTTTAAAAATGAACTAAGCGACAAGTGCAAATTGATTTTTACTTCGCTTCAAAATTAATTTCTTCCAGCCCACGACGTTTCTTGCTTCGCACCAATAGATTCCTTCATGAAGCATGGTGACGGATTTCAAAGATAACAACGGGAGACCCTTCACTCCTATAGTATTTTTCCTGGACACAGGAAGACCATCTTTATACCATTTGACAACAGGACGAGGAATGCCTGTTGCTTCACAAGTCATAGTCACTTTGCTTCCGGGAGAAACGATCATCTCATTTACTGGGTTAATTGTGAAGCTTAGTGGCGCTGGTTCTAAAATGAAAACCTTGTCAGTGAAAACTCTGGTTTTAAGGCTGATTTAAGCGTTCATAGACATATAAGCGCAAGCATAATGATTAGCTGAAGGTTTTGATACTATAAAAGTAAGCCAATTATTAGGAAACAACTGAGACATCTTGATATTTGCTTATTTTGTTAAAAGAATTGTAGGGGGATTGGTCAAGCACTTAGGTATACACGGCTCATAAAAAAGGCATTGTTACTGAAACCTTGCAAAACGTGTTTAACTCCATTACTTATCTCTCATTACCATGGATGTTGCAAGCTTAGTAATCATTTCCTCACTTAGCTTTTCAGAAGCAATCGGCAAGATCAGATAAGTTGAAGTCTCGAAAGTTGCCTAGTTATTTGGTCCAAAGTAGTAAGCTTAGCTCATTTTAAACATTAATTCTTGACTGCGACACGACAGGACTACCTTTTTTAAAAACCTCTAACGACTTGACAGAATCAACACTCCATAATCTCAACGAAATCTGTTTTATCCAGCAAAAAAGGCCGTTTTTGTGAGTAAAATTATGTACTCTTTGTGGGGCAAATTTGGTTTTCCTGACTTAATGTCCCATTTTTAGAGAATGGACCGGCTAAATTGCATCCTCGGAGACCCAGGGGTGGATAGTCGGGGTGAGAGGCAGATAAAACGAGCGAAACAGATGCGAGCTGAGGCCTGATGCGAGCGAAAGTTTACAAGACGGGCAGGAACAGCCCCTGGGAGGATACCTTTAAGGGACTAGTTCAAGAGCCCATTTGCGTTCTTGCCTCTGATTGATCCCAGCACAAAATTTGTGGCATTGTATTTTTTTTGTGCCCAATCATCAGCGATCAGTTTATTTCACCGTTCCTTTCGTGACGTCTTATACAGAGTGTAACTTTGCTAAATCTTGCACCTAGTTGTCACTCGTGCGTACTGAAGTCAACTTTTTGTCTCGCTCGTTCGATAGGCCTACCATCAAAGAAAGTTTTTAATATTAATATGCGAACTCACAAAGCCGAGAAATCGAGAAACTTGGAAGAGGTCACACTACTGGGAGCAACCCTGTGAAAACCATGTGAAGTATATGTGAAAACCATGTGAATTTTTTGGGGGTGTGAAACACCATGTGAAACATCCTGTGAAATAAAAATTGGCTTTTTACCAAAAATTCAGCTTCATTTCACCATGTGAAAAAATGTGTGAAACTTTTTTCATGATTTTTGGCAGTGAAAAAGCCATGTGAAACAGCCTGTGAAACATCTCTTTATCTTAGAAGCAAAATGTCCCCCTGTGAAACACCCTGTGAAATGAGAAGCACTTTAATTTCTTTAAAAAAATGATGTCAATATTCTACCCTGTGAAATTCTGAGATTTTTTTTGTCTTTGAAAGCCATGTGAAAGAACATGTGAAACATGGATCGTAAACAAAGACACTCCACCCTGTGAAATATAGATAACACTAAAACAATTCAAACTTTCAGATAAGCATATAGTTTCAATTTCTTCTTAGAATGTTATGCTTAGTCTGTGCAAGAATTAACCATAAAACAGGAAAGATCATTTGTCAAAGAATAACCAGTTTTACTCTACCTTGTTAATCTTACATGATCATATCTGTTCAGCATTGGTTGCATATTTGTCTTATAACATTCATGCAGTGAGTCACTCAGCAATTTAACAATTAAAATCCGTAGTTTTCAACTTTTGCAGGGGTAAATTTGTTCTAAGTCTCCATAGGTCCTAAAAAACGATTCAGTAGTGACTTCTTCGCAGAATGCAATCCTTAAAGTGAGCAAGAAAAACGGAGCCAGGAGCAGCCGCCATTTTAGAATCATGAAAATGTTGGGAGAGACTGGTAATGAATGAGCCGCTTTGGTCAGCAGCCTTATCCTTGCGGGCTCAGAGAAAACGGTTGAATATTTCGGCGCCAGATCTCGGCGCCATAAATTTCAAGTTTGTTTCAAATGTTCAACGCATGTTTCCTTGGATTTCTATTCTTTCAAGCTTAAAGGATGCCTCAAAGCAACAAAATTTGGATATCTACTCTTAAGAAGGGGGTCAGTTTAAAAGAAAATGATTTGTAATGAAATATTGGCTTCAAAATTAACGATTCTAAGAAGATCATGTTCTCTCCTGTCTTCTTGAATTCGAAGCTGTATTTAAGCTTACATGTAACTAAGCAGTTATATTTGAGGCAGGCTGAATTTGCGAGTTTATTTAACTAAAGAAGCAGTTATGGCATAATTGTGCAGTTTATAGAAAAGTTAAAATGGAACATAAAATAAAATGTTCTCCAGTGCCTTCCACTGCAGAGTGTTTCCATCGCTGTAGTTTATAAAAGACACATTAGATAACTCATGTCTTAAGTTTACATTATCTTGATTTGAAAGAAATAATAGAGATCATTTTGTAGAGAATTGAAAGAACAGAACTATTAACTGAGTACAACAATAACTCAGAACTGATTTTAATCACACAATGTTCTGTTTTGCTCTACTAGGTATTCAATGCATGATCAGCTGCTGTTAGAACAGATGTGACACTCATGGCCAGAGCACTGCAGTGTCAAGTCAAGAGCAGCCTGCTCAGTATTAGAGCTAGGTCACTTTTAATAACTGCTCAAACTACCAGGACACAATGCAATTGTAAATGTATTATAAGTTGTCTCTGAGAAAAAAGAAAAGTCAAGACAATGTCGTCTGATTCACTTTGTGAATACTGATGAAGCTTTATTTAAAAGAAGTTCTAGGTGTAGCAATTCAGAATTTAAAAATTGTAATTTTCCCAATGTTGAATTAAATTTTCTTCCAGTCACTGACTGTGTTGACAATTCTTGAAAATGTATTCATTGATGTGAATTTCAGAGGACAATACATACATGTACAAAGACTCTTGTGAACTTTGTGGAGATGTTATTTTAATCACAGCTGCACTGCGTCAGTACAAGATGTAGTCTCCAGGCTAGTTTCTATAGTGCTGAGACTGTAGTGAATTAATACTCTTAATATATTCACAAGAAAAGGTTTTAAGGTTTCGATTTCATAGGACAGGCATGAAGTTTAAAATTTTCATTAAATCAAAACAATGAATTTTGTGGCCTGGATGACAAAATTGTGAAGAATCCTTACAAATTTTGGAATAAATACTTAATCAGCTTTAAGTTTGTTTGTTGTTTGATGTGCTTTAGATCCTAATATTAACTATTCTCAGCAATTCTGAGAAATTCCTAGCTTCATTTCGCAAGGGGACCTCTGTGCAGGACTAGTAGTAGTGTCACTATCTTAGCTAGGCTACAGGTACATTGGATTGCAAGACATGTACAAGTATAGTGTACATCTAGATGTGATCCATGCAGATTTTGTTAGTCACCCATATTTCAATTGATAAAAGGTCTATCTAGATCTATAGCTAGCAAGACATTGTTTTACTGTTCGCCTGCCTCTCATTTTGGGTATACACATAGCTAAAATTTAACTGCTTTAAAAAAAAAACATGTGTTTTTATATGCATACCCAAGAGCTCTTAAGTTCAATTAATGTCACCTAATTAAGCTACGTGCAGCTAGTATAATGTTCCACTTTTTTTCACGGGATTTTACTAGTTTCACATACTTTGTTCACATGGTTTTTTCACATGTATGGGAATGCATTCCTCTCCACTTGGGTTTTCACATACTTTTTCACATGGTATTTCACCTGTATGGCGAACTTCATGCTTTCCCTAGCCTTCCACTTTGGTTTTCACGTCATTTTTCACAGGGTATTTCACATACTAATAATTTTCACATCTATTTTCACAGGAAGGGCTACCTATCCTGTTACTGATGTTTCACATCTTTTTCACATGGTATTTCACACCTAATCCTGTGAAATACCAAGTGAAAATGCGGAGCCCGTTTCACAGGTATTTCACATGGTTCTTTCACATGGTATTTCACATTTCTGTGAAACGAGGTGTGAAAAACCATGTGAAAACCCTGTGAACTCCCTGTGAAAACTTAAGTAAAATTCACATGGTTTTCACATGTACTTCACATGCTTTTCACAGGGTTGCTCCCAGTAGTGTAATCAAGGAAAAGGAAACAACAAGTACGAAAATCAGATTCACTTGAGATATTGTAAAAAGTGCACACCTTAAGTGTGAACTTTTAGAAGCGTGCAGTTTGGAGCAAACGCAAAGACATGTTGTGTATCGCACGTAAATCCTTACTGCATGCTTCTCAAAGTTCACAGCTAAGGTGTCCTGGGTAGGGTGTGAACTTTTCACAATACTTCTGGTATATTTTTGGTGTTTTAAGTATAATTCTTTACTGTAACGTAACACTTTAACAGACTCCAAAAGTGTGATCTTCATGTTCTTCCTCTCAGAGATTGCGAAAACGTTTTAAGGATTTTTGCATCGTCATGATTTGTTTTTCATGTTTCGCATTACAGTTTCAGGTTGACCTTTGTAAAGGCATAAACCTGTACTGCAAAGGTTGATGAAGTGCTTACCTCTAAATTCCTAGGTAAGCGTACCAAAAAATCAGGACATTTGATTGAAAGCCCTACAGGAGTAATTTCCGGAATCGTTCTTTGCCGCATTTTGTATTGAAAGTGTCCTCACTATCAACGTGTCCATCACGCCCGCTGCACACTTTTAAAATATGAGGTTCATCGTTGAAGTAGTATTGTATTCAATACAGTTGGATACAAATCCAGTACTGTACGCTTAAGTGCCCCCCCTCCAAAAAAAACAAAAACAAAAACAAAAAGCAACACAAAAGAAAACAAAATGACCACCCAGCATAGTGTGAAAATTAACTAAAGAGCAGACTCTGTGAGCACCGATGTATCGGTGATTTGCATGGTAATTTTCCAACTCCCTTAAGAGATCGAGTTAGTGGCAGCCTACGGAATATGTGGATGTAAGGGAGCTTACCTCTAAAATCCAAGTTTAATGTGCCCTCTGTACAGGTCATGTGATTGTGAGCCCAGCAGGTGTAATTACCAGAATCTTTCTGTGTAGCATTTTGGATCGAAAAACCTACAAACTTTACTGTCCTCGCTGTCCACGTCTCCGTCACGACCTCCACAATCTTTCAAACTAGCTTCTTCATCGTTGAAGTAGTATTGTGTCCAATACGGTTGGCCATAGTAATGATTTCCATAATTTGCTTTTGAAGCGTTGCTGGTGCAAATGACTGTTACGTTGTAGCCAATTGGAAGGACGTGTTCATCCGGGAATTCAAGAGTGTTTATCTCTAAAGTAGGTGCAGCCGGAACTGCGAATAATAAGAAAGACAAAAATCACCACTGGTCAGGCTATTGTGACAGTTCTAGTTCAAGTTATTATACTATACGTACCTTTATGCTGCGATTTAACAGAGACACAGGCAGCACTTGGTGCGTTGTGGAAGATAAGAACTAAACCGATAATCAACAACATATTTTACA
The DNA here is from genome assembly GCA_964030785.1 of Siderastrea siderea. Lineage (NCBI taxonomy): Eukaryota > Metazoa > Cnidaria > Anthozoa > Scleractinia > Rhizangiidae > Siderastrea > Siderastrea siderea. The sequence goes on from OZ034973.1 coordinate 7,659,059, forward strand.
ATAACTGAGCGAATTCTCGCGCGCTGATTGGCTAATTTTTATTGTCAATAAAAGTACAGACGGATGAAACTCGTAAAGCTGACGCAATCAGCAAAAGTTTTGTCAATTTTTTGAGCGCTGCTTTCTTGATGAGGCGAGAATTGTACCACCAATCTGTTGTCTTTAATGAGGAAAAAATCTAAAATTTATGGGTTAAAACTGAAGAAACCATTGTAACCTTAGAGCGAAAGGATGAGGATGTTTGTTGAGGATTCAGAACTGAAAATCGGCGGTGAGCGGGAATTTGTGCTGTCGATGAAATTAAGCTGAACCGTGTTTTAGAGGATTATTTTGTGAACAGTTTTCACTGGAATAAAGGTTAGTTGAGCAATTCGAATTTTTCCTTGTATTTCTGGCCTATTCTTACTAAAGTTTTAATTTACGAGCCTGTGATTCTCCGAATTACAGCAATTAAATTCAGATTCTGCGGCAATCTTTCCTTCGTTTGAAAATCAGTTTTGGCTTTTTGTTATTTTAAAAAACAAATTGATGTCAGTTTTTATGCGTCTGTCCTCTTATTGATGATAATTTCGTCATAACATTGTCAAAGTTTGTTGTAGATCCACTCTCCTGCGGCTCGTGGATCTACAACACTTTGACAATGTTATGACAAAATTTATCATCAATAAGAGGACAGACGCATAAAAAACTGACGTCAATTTGTTAAATACAGTATGTTCTGCAACTTGTGTTACGCACCTAAAATAAAATAAATGAAGGAATGAAGTACAAAACAAACAAAAAAATTTCCCATCTGTTAATGACCACCGGGTTGCACCCAATTAATTTTTTAGATTAAATCAGTGATCATGTTATGTTATGCACATGATGCATTTGATTTGTTTATTCACCGTCTTGGGATGCAATACAAACTCCAGACTGAATGCTTTGGTGTTACTATATGGATGTTACTAAAACGAGGAATGGGGAATGGGGAATGGGGAATGGGGAATGGAGAATGGGGAATAGTGGTCAGCGGTAATACCTAAAAATTAAATTGGAGTCTGCGCAACCTCGTCCCCAGGGTCTTCTCGCTTTTCAAAATGGCGGCAGCTCGGGAGAAGACCCTGGCACACAGCAGATCACGTGTCTCCTACGGCGAAAAGGGTGAGAAGAACTGGGTACGAGATGCTAAGGTGAAGATAAACAAAATGGCGGAAAAAGCTGAAGTTCAGTTCAAGAAAAAATAGGAAAAACACACACGTTTTGGATGTAAGAGCCTTAGGAATACGGCAAAGTGTTAGAGGTCTTGTTTTTGCTGTTCATTGTTTCTTTTTTGTTATTTTAAAGTTAGGAGTAATGGGTTTGAGCCTACTCTACTGCGGAACTCCGTACCGCTATTTGATTCAATGTTGCTCAAGTGAACATATTATATTTTTGTTTCATGAGGCTTTAGGCAATAAATTGTCTTATCGTTACATTGTTACAAATCTGCCCTTCTTAAATATTATTATAAATCCGTCCTTCTTAACATTATATGCTTCAGCTTTGAAATATAAATATTATGGAGTGAGCTTATGTACCGGTCAAATTGAAGCTTCAACATCCCCCCCGGGCATACCCCAGGAATTTGACTCTTTGCTGTGCCCGGGGAGTAGGGAATTTGACAGTTAAAGTCTTCGCAGGGGTGGGGAATTTGAAAACCGCATGGGAAGGGTGGGGAATTTTAACAAATTGCCTCGGTGTTATGTTACCTGTCTCAGCGCTTGTACGTGACGAAAACATGGCGGAGTTTACAGAGCGTCTTACATTGGAGGATTTTAGAGGACAAAATTGCGCCTTTGTTTGTGACTGGCTGCAAAAGAGAGGGCTGTAAAAGCTTTGCTCCGTATTTATTACGAAGTATTAATCGATCTTGAGGTCAGAAAAGAATAAGTACAAAATGGAATAACGGCCTCGGTGCTGATCTAACTTATATTTATCTATATCGATCTATTGAAATCGACCAAAAGTTTGTGTTTGCTATATTGAAATTATGATGTTTGCCCTCGTATATATACCATCTAGGTTTTTGTGATCAAAGTTTGTCAACTGTTTAAGAGTTTGAGGTTGGTTCTCTTTATAGTGCTTTAATATATGGAACAAAAACTATCTTATGAACGCAGAACTGTCTGCTGAACAAGAAACCAATCGTATTATTCAGTTTTTTTTTGGGCTTGAATTTAAATGCATTTGAAAGCTACAACGGTTGAAAAATATGGTCTTGCATCAAAGATCTCCCGGGGGTGGGGGCATTTGATCACCTAAAATGGACCTACGGTGGTGCATTTGAACGCCTTTTTGGCCCGGGGGAGGGGAATTTGACCAACGCAAATTCCAAAAGTTCAAATGCCCCGGGGGTTGCTCGGGGGGGGATGTTAAACCTTCAATTTGACTGGTACATTAGGCCTTTAATAGAAAATGACACATTTATTTATTTATTTACTTATTTATTTAAGCTTATTTACAGTGCAACCTCGATTCAACGAAGTGCAAGGGAATGGGAAAAGAGCAGTGTTGTATGGACGGGTTAAACTAAGTTTTGATCTGGCATATTCCAGGTGCTGCTTTGGAGGCAGTGATAATCATTTTGGCTTTCTTGAATTTATTTGTGCCCATTCCTTGTGCTACAGTTTTGCTTGTACAGTTGCAGATCTCCAGGCTTTGTCGCTTTCAATATTGTTTCCTACACTTTAGTTTCAGTAAGTCTTATTAAATACTAGAACTGAGGAGATTGTGAAACTGTAAATAATGGAGAAATAAAGCATTTTAACAGTGGATAGATAAAGTCTTCTTTGCATGTTAGACCAGTTCTAGGGATAATATTCCCAGGTTTGAAAAATTTTCTGCTTAACAACTTCAATCAATTGAGTTATCTGGGTGTAGTTTGAAAGTGTTTGAAAAATTTAACTCAATGGGAAAGAGAGGATTTCAGGGAAAAAAAAGGAGAGAAAAAGATTTCATGAAGTTTTGAAATTGGAATTTGTAGTTAGGCCTTTAAGCCCCAGTAGTGACAAACAAACATCTAATTTCTCCTCACAATATCACTACATGTTCAAACATACAGGCCCTGAAAATAAAGGAGATGATCACCAAAAATAAAATGTCTGGATGTTTATGTGAATTCTCTCAAGTAGTACCATACGACATTTAAGGAGAATAGTGAGGAGAACATGTTTGTTGATATCGGGGCTTAAAGTTAAGAACAAGGAAAGGAATATCATAATTGACTGCTATCAACCTGGGGTGCTCTTATGTGGATATCAGTTTTTGATGGTCTCTTAAAATGATTTCCCATCTCATGTCTCTACTTTAAAACTATTCTCATGTCAATCTAAGCCAAATAAAAAGGGTTTGCAGATCCAATTAGAACACACAAAAATCCACTAAAAGTTACAACAGACGTTCAAAGAAATAACGGGTCATCCTAAAAAGTGGGATTTGTAACTTAAGGTTATGTGCTGATCAATTCGAATCTTCAACATCCCCCCTCCCCCCCGGGCATACCTCAGACATTTGGCTACATGTATTTTCCTTGCCCGAGGAGTAGGGAATTTGATGCAAAGGTCCTGTGTGTATCACTCCGTCAGTTGTACGATAATTCTATCAGTTGTGTATTACCCCGTCAGTTGTGCGTTACTTGGTCACTTCTGTAACCTTTCTGTCAGTTGCATGTTGCAAGTTGCAGTTGGAAGTTGTGCATCACTTGGCCAGTTGTGCATTTTTCTGCCAGTTCTGTGTCATTCAGTGGGTTGCATGATAACGCTGTCAGTTATGTATTACTCGGTCAGTTGTGTACTTCCCCATCAGTTGTGCATTACTCGGTCAGTTGTGTACTTCTCTGTCAGTTGTGCATTACTCGATCAGTTGTGTATTACCCAGTCAGTTGTCTTAGACTCGGTCAGTTGTGTTACAATCAGTCAGTTGGATGATAATTCCGTCACTTGTTTATTACTCCGTCAGTTGTGTACTATTCCATCACTTGTGTATTACTCCCTCAGGTGAGTTCAATCCTCTCTTTCCCATTTCTATTTTTGAAACACTTTCAAACTTCACCCAGCTGCAGGTTACTCAATTGATTGAAGTTGTTACCGTAAGCAGAAAATTTTTTCAAACCTGGGAATATTTTCCCCAGAACTGTTAAAATCCTTTATTTTTCCATTGTTTACAGTCTCACAATCTCCTCAGTTCTAGTGTTTAATGTGACTCACTGAAGCTAAAGTGTAGAAAACAATATTGAAAGTGACAAAGTCCTGGAGATCTACAACTGTACAAGCAAAACTGTAGCGCAAAGAATGGGCACAAATAAATTCAACAAAGTCAAAATGATTATCACTGCCTCCAAAGCAGCACCTGGACTATGCCAGATCAAAAATTTATGAGTCATTTTCATAAATGCGTCATTTCCACTGAACTCACAGAGATGTAAGCCATGTAGAATAAATACTTTGGAGCACTAGTTTTATTTAAGGCCTAAGCTCACTCCATAAGATTCATATTTGAAGCTTAATCTGAGCCTGATATAGTCTAAAGATGAAGCATATAATTTTAAGAAGGACGGATTTATAATAATATTTAAGAAGGGCGGATTTTTAACAACGTAACGATAAGACAATTTATTGTCTAAAGCCTCATGAATCAAAAATATAATATGTTCATTTGAGCAACATTGAATCAACTAGCGGTACGGAGTTCGGCGGTCGAGTACGCTCAAACCCATTATTCTTAACTTTAAAATAATAAAAAAGAAACAATGAACAGCAAAAACAAGACCTCTAACACTTTGCCGTATTCCTAAGACTCTTACATCCAAAACGTGTCTGTTTTTCCTATTTTTTCTTCGCCTTAGCCACATTTCGTACCCAGTTCTTCTCACCCTTTTCGCCGTAGCCGTCATTTTGAATACATCTCCATCCTCGTTGGAGACACGTGATCTGCTGTGTGCCAGGGTCTTCTCCCGAGCCGCCATTTTGAAAAGCGAGAAGACCCTGGGGAGGAGGTTGGGAGTCTGCGCAGTACGGCAAAGAGACGAGGGTTGCACGTGGTAAGTGAACGATGGAAGGTAAGAATGTTTATCAGTCAGTTTTTCCCGAGTTTTTGGAATTATTGAGTTTCTGTTTATTAGAATTAACCAAAACTATTGATTTGCAGGTAATGAGAATGACGATAATGTTAAGGATCACGAGGTTATCGCTATCGATAGGTTGGTATAAGAAGCGGTTGGTATAAAAAGATTCGTATCACTTTGAGTAGAGCGGCTTCGAGTGTTTAATATAAAAACAACGAGTAAATGTTGTCTGTATTTTGACGTTTTAGCGACGAACCAGTGACAGGGGATGATTCTACGTTTGCAACTGGCGAGAATGAATCTTTGTTTAAGGCATGAAAACGTAGAATACGGCTTGAAAATTTAAACCGACTACTGCTGAACTATTAGAGCACTTGCCATCCAAATTTGATTCTTTGTTCATATTTGAGTTACAATCTCGATTCATTTACGGTTTGCAGAAAGAACTGAGTAAAGTGACTGCAAACTTAAGCTGTTCTTCACTTAAAAAGAAAATACCCCAGAGAAGAAGCATGGAGAATAGCTTAATATTGCAGTCACTTCACTCAGTTCTTTCTGCAAACCGTAAATGAATCTAGATTGTAACTCTAATATGAACACCATTAAAATCAATTCAAAATTCGATGGCAAGTGCTCTAACAGTTCAGCAGCGGTCGGTTTAAGGATTCGTTCTCGCCAGTTGCAAACATAGAATCATCCTCTGTCACTGGTTCGTCGCTAAAACGTCAAAATACAGACAACATTTACTCGTTGTTTTTATATTAAACACTCGAAGCGACTCTACCCAAAGTGATACGAATCTTTTTATACCAACAACTTGTCGATAACGATAACCTCGGGATCCTTAACATTATCGTCACTCTCATTACCTGAAAAGTAACAGTTTTGGTTAATTTTAAATAGAAAGTCAATAATTCCAAAAACTGAACTCGGAAAAAACCGACTGATAACATTCCTACATTCCATCTTTCACTTACCACGTGCAATCCTCGTCTCTTTGCCGTACTGCGCAGACTCCAACTTAACTTTTTGGTATTACCGCTGGCCACTATTTCTCATTCCCCATTCCCCATTCCCCATTCCCCATTCCCCATTCCCCATTCCTCGTTTTAGTAACATCCTTACTATATGATTCGATTGCCTTTCTATGGAAAAATTTGACTGAATGACAGTTCGCTTTTAATTAGTACTTTTCCTTTCATGTATAAGCTGAAAGTTAACCAGTATAAATTTTACTAGAATATGAAATAAAATAAAATTTGACCTTTCGCTTTGTTAAAACGTTAGATTTCTAAAACCTTGTGTTCGAATAAGTTTTAAGGTATTCCTCGAGGCTAATTTCGACATTTTCCGCTTATTTTTATGTCCCAATTCTGTAGAAATATTTGTTCAATTTTGGTCATATTAACACAGCATTAAATAGGAAGGCACACCGATTAAGTTATTCAATTATCGATTTTGCCTATTAAGTATCTCGTTAAACTTATGTCATATTAATGTTAAATCTACCAATTTAACTACCAGTTCATTAGGGTTAGTTAGCTCTTGCAGGCTTAATGGCCTACCACGAATGGGTCACCATTTACTGAAACTAACATGATGGCTAATTCAATAAAGGTTGCTTTGGCAATTGGTCATTGGCAATTGGACATTGGGCATTTGGGCGTACGGAACACAATACAATGCTTTGCTTGAGTGACCACAAACAATAGTTTCCCAATGCCCAATTGCCCAAAGCCCAAAGCAACCTTTATTGAATTAGGTATGTTCTGTGGCTTCCGTAATGAAATGAAAAACCAGTTTATTTTATAATATGGCAATGACAACCCACAATAATTTAATTTTTAATACAGAAACATGTAAACTGTATTAAATCAAGCTGCAAAATATGATTAGAAACACCTTCAAGCCATAAAGTGTTTATAGAGACTTTACAAGATCACAGCGTGCAGCTACTAATTAATTTATCACCAAACGATATGATAAACACAAAAGAAAAATAGTATAAAATATAAAGAACACCTTACGATATTATTCATCTAGGATTCTTATCTTCAACCATTGAGGGTCACCCATGCCTTCCATATCACAAGCCTTGCATGTGCTACTTTGCTCCGTGTTATGAACGTATTCGTTTATTTTCACCGATGTTTTTCGAACGCGTGCCGTTCAGTGAATTTACCTATACTTGCAAAACGTATCGAATATCATACCCCGTTCGCTAGTAGACACCTGTTATTCAATGTCATGACAACGGTTTCTTACAACACCTATTATTCAATGTCATGACAACGGTTTCTCACAAACACCATTTATTCAATGTGATGACAACGGTTTCTCACACCGACTTATTAGCCAGTAAACAGCAAAGTTATTGACACTAAGGAAAGCGAAACAACTGTGCGCAAGACTTTATTTTCTGAAATAGTTTACCATGGATTCGCGGATGTACTAATGCTTGCAATTTTTGTTAATTTCTTCTTAAAAAATTACTGACATTCTTGATTTTATTCTTTGAAACTTGAAAATATTAAGTTGTCGCGTCAACCAAGCTTTTTAACAGTAGAGTTGGTTTTAGATTGCGAGCAGTCTCAATTTCCGCTCAAAGATAGTCGCGAGCGGGTGCGAAAATCACTCATGTCCAATACTGCCGCACTGATACGGACCGTTATTTGCAGTTGACGGTCCGTAAGTTTCGCACAGACCGTCACTCTTGCTTACGGACCGTGATTTGCGGTTGACGGTCCGTATGCTTCGCACGGACCGTCATTCTTGCTTGCGGACCGTTATTTGCGGTTGACGGTCCGTACGTTTCGCACAGACCGTCATTCTTACTTACAGTCCGAATACAGAGCGTGCATGTCATTATCGCGCCAGGGCCAACTGTTGACGGTCCGCACATTTCGCACGGACCGTCATTCTTGCTTACGGATCGTTATTTGTGGTTGACGGTCCGTACGTTTCGCACAGACCGTCATTCTTACTTACAGTCCGAATACAGAGCGTGCATCTCATTATCGCGCCAGGGCCAACTGTTGACGGTCCGTACATTTCGCACGGACCGTCATCATTGCTTACGGACTGTCATTTACGATTCACGATCCGTATGTAGAGGTATAAATAGTCTATACAAGTATGATTGAGCCTCGTTATTTAAGCGTACGTACGAAGCGAGCGAGATACACCAAAGAGGTCGAAAGAGAAGACGTTAATATGTCTATTACTCGTTCTATAAGCGTTGCGCAAACTAATAACAGAGTTCTAAAAGCAAACTTTTATGTCGATTATTCCTTCTACTGAAGCCTTGTGAAACTGTTCAGGGAAAGGCAGACGATAACATGTCTGCATTCGATAAGCGTCGCGCAAACTGATAACAGAGTTGTAAAGGCGAACTGTTATGTCCATTACTCCTTCTATTGAAGCCTTGTGAAACTGTTCAAATTATGCCACATTATTTAAGCGCCATACGAAGCGAGCGTGATACATGAAAGAAATACGTACGACGCGAGCGAGTTACACAAATAGAAGAAGATAATACTGTCTATTACTCGTTCTATAAGCATCGCGTAACTGATAACAGAGTTCTAAAAGCGAACTGTTATGTCCATTACTCCTTCTATTGAAGCCTTGTGAATTATACCTCGTTATTTAAGTGCCATACGAAGCGAGCGTGATACACGAAATAGAAGAAGATAATATGTCTATTACTCGTTCTATAAGCTTTGCGTCAATTATCTATCAAACAAATATTCATACCATCAATTCAGGCAACCAACCGACCGCAAACGATCGATGAATAGGAATTATTTTCATGCGTATTCTCTCTTCCATTACGATCTGTTTAAACACAAACGATCGATGGATTATAAATGTAGTATTCTGCCTTCGTTCCACGCTTTCAACTCGATAAAGCCGCGCCGCACACAAACAATACAAAATGTTTCATGCGAATTCTGCCTTCAATCGCGTAGTCCCGCTAGTCCCCTACACAGCCATTTTATGTCTACAGGAGCCTTGCGTGGCGACAATAAGCCAGCTGCATAGGAAACTATTTCAAGTACCGGAAATAATAAATGAATATTAACATAACAATATATATCCCACAATTCTCTACGCTGTATATATTATCATGTTTTCTTCTATTGTGCACATTTCTCCTACGACATCACTTGAAGTAGGAACGAAGTCATTACTCTGTTAGCACCGCGTCATGGCCCAACCGCCGCAAATCCAACGGCCTTTGCAAGTTAGAGCTCAAGATATTTTAGCAAACGCCCAAGCAGAATTGCCTGTTCCTCAAGGTCCTCAACCGGCGGTTGCCGTTCCTGCTCCGGGTCCTGCACACGTGGCCGAACCAGAAGTTGCTGAAATTGCTGAAGTTGCTGGACCTCATGCAGTCCCTGACCCTCCACTTGAGGTAGAACAACCGTTTTCCTTTCTTCCCGTTTCATTTACTGGTTTTAGCTTATTTTTGCTCTTACGTCTGTTTTTGAGATGTATGCCACTCGAGTGCGGCGTGTTATTTAATGCGAGTGATGCCGCTCGAGTGCGAGCGATGCCAGTCGAGAGCGACTGAAGGAAAACTTGTTACTCGACCATGTGAAATGCAGTTTGCTAGTCGAGGGTTATTTAACCACTCCGGTGTTTTGTGAGTGATGCCACTCGAGTGCGAGTGATGCCAGTCGAGAGCGACTGAAGAAAAGCTTGTTACTCGACCATGAAAATGCAGTTTGCTAGTCGAGCGTTATTTAACCACTCCGGTGTTTTGTGAGTGATGCCACTCGAGTGCGAGTGATGCTCTCGAGAGCGACTGAGAGCTTTACGAGTGAATGAAAATCCTGTTGCAAACAAATGCTGGTCGGAATTTCGACATGTCACTTGAATGCAATTGAATGCAATTTACCGGTTAGGCACGACTGATCGGACAATTTTTGCCGCTCGAGCGCGAGTGAAAATCTTGAACTTATGTTGTTCAAATATGTTTTTTTTTTGGTGTTTTTGTAAAACGCCTCTAACGCGGTAGTGTATGTTATATTCTACAAGTGTGGCTAAAGGTTTTTTGCTCTCAGTAAAACATGGTTTGCTCGTTTGCTTTTTTAAAACATCTCATTTTGCCACACGCTGGGAAAGCTGCTGGTTGTTTGTGCAGTTTATCAAGTTTTATTTTCCCTCTTAATAGGGCCAACGGGCCATAACGTGCTTTGCACGTTGTTATTTATTTATTCATTTCCCGTACAGCAAACACGGCAGTTTGTTTGTGAATTTTTTCTCACCTTATGCAAATCACGTTTTCACTTATTTTTTGTTCGGTTTCTCTTTCTAGCTTTCGTTTGTAATTTCTTTTGGCGCGCGAGGCCGCCAATTTTCGGATATCGTTTCCGCTTGTGTTAGTGTTTTGGAAATATGTCAACAGTTTTGACGGCTTTGTGCCAGCTCCCTCGTTTAGTGCGTTCGGGAGATGTTATTTACCTAGTAGGCAGAGTGTTTTATTATTTTGTGGGCAGATTTGTGTGCTTATCCTTTTCTTACCTGGTTTCCTTTTTTGTTTTAGCAAAATAAGCCATAATTTCCATTAAATGTTGTCAACTCATGCTGAATCGAGTTATAATAAAGTGTTTTTTGTTGTTGTTTAGTTTTTGTTAGCGTTTGTTCTCCCTTCTTTTGTTTTTCTTGTTTGCGGCTTTTTTCGTTTCCCTTTCCTTTTGTTACCAGTTGAGTTGGATTGTCGCTTGAAACAGGGGTACAACTCTCCTCCCGGTTTATCTGGGTCAAGCTGTCTTTCCTCCTCCTCTGGTGGCCACTATTTTGTTTTTTACTTTACATTTTCGCCTTTTCTTTCTACTTGGGTTTTTATTCCAGCATTTTTCTGTTTTGCCCTGTAGAATCAAGCAAAACCGCTCACGCCTCGTGCCGGGCACAGTACATTTGATCCCACTCCCTGTGTTGCTGTCTTCTAGTCTAGAGTCAATGAGTGGGTAACCATGGATATGTGGCCACTAGAGTCTGAGGTGGAAATGACAGCCCCTTGTTTCGATTTTGGCTTTGTTAATAGTATCTGTTCCGGGAAGATTGTCCCTGACATTACGACCCTCCGTTTCCGCAACCCTGATGTTTTCATTGCTGGTCAGCTTCACCTTCACAGCGAAGTCTGGGAGAAAATTGCGAGTCTCAGTACCTATGACCGCGCGGATGAAGTCCTTGACTGGATTAAGAATAAAGTCTCTCTCTTCAAGTTTTTTCGGCCGTTCAAAGGACATTTTAAGGGACGCGCTTATGACTCTGTTATTCCCCCCCGCATTGAATTTGATAATAACAAATCTTGTAATAATTTTGTTGATTTTATTGTCAACACGTTGCTTGAAAGGGTGTGTAGTGGCGCTATATCAGTCTTAGGGAGGGTTGGTGAGGTGGACCCTCCACATCTCGTCATGCCTTTGACTGTTGAACCGACAAAACCTCGCCTTTGTCACGATAACCGCTTTCTGAACCTTTGGATGGTTGACCGCCCTTTTCGTTTGGACAACTTATCGCAATTACCCAGATACCTCACAAAAGGATGTTACCAGACAACGCTGGACGATAAATCTGGCTATGATCATATTCTTTTGGATGTGTCTAGTCGTACTTTCTTTGGCATTAGGTGGAGAGGATGGTATTTTGTTTCCAACACCATTCCTTTTGGTTGGAAAATTTCTGCCTATGTTTATCATTCTACAGGTCTCCTAGTATCGCATTTTTGCGTTCAATAGGAGTACCATGTTCTTTGTATATTGACGATAGGCACAATGGTGAGTTGCAATCCAAAACCTCCTACCCTTCGGCGAGTACTTTAGCTACCCCTTCTGACAAAACACGTCTTGAAGCTTCCAAGGCTGCGGTTTTCCTTGCTGCATATACCCTCACTTCTCTTGGGTACACCCTTGGACTAAAAAAGTGTGTTTTCACCCCGCAAAAAAGAATAAAATACCTCGGTTTTATCTCTGTTTTTGACCTAGAAGCTTTTTACTTACCTCCCGATAAGCAAACCAGTTTTCTTGCTTTGGTAAACTCAATTTTCTGTGGGAGTTGCGTTTCGACTGTCACCCTTCAGCGTCTCGCGGGTAAATGTATTTCTTTTCGCCTTGCAGTACAGGATTCTCGCCTTTATACCAATGAGATGAACCTTCGCTATTAGCAAGGGTTCAAAATCCTCTAAGCCTATTCGCATCTCGCCTCCGCTCAGAGCTGAAGTGCAGCATTGGGCAGATCCTTCAGTTGTCGCTAGAATTGGAAAGTGGCGCGACGAGCGACACCTCCAGTTCGTTGTTTATTCGGACGCGTCCTCTTTTGCTTGGGGAGGACTTTTTCCCCGAAAAGTCATGTCAGTGTTTCCGACTATTGGACGCCTTCTACAGCGGTGTTAGATATTGCCACTAAAGAAACCAAGGCCCTTACCAACACTCTTCTTTCTTTTCGTGATGATCTTCGTGACGCTAGGGTTGATGCTTATGTGGACAACCTATCCCTTGTTCAGGCCTGGCAGTCTCAAGCTGCCCGATCGAGCCTTTTTTCTGACGCGCTAAAGCGGTTAGCGGAAGTGGTCCTAGACCTTAATGTGCACCTTTCAGTTATCCATATCCCCTCGAGTGTTAATCCTGCTGATCTGCCTTCACGTCGTTTTTCTCCTGCTGACAGTAAGTTAGCTTTTCATTTGTGGCAGCGCCTTCAATCACACCCTTCTTTTGGCGGTTTACATGGTCATTCTGTCGATCTTATGGCTTTGGACTCAAACTCTCAAAGTGATCTCAATGGGGTTTCCTTGCCTCATTTTACACCGTATCCTACCCCCTGTTCCTCTGGCGTGGATTTCTTTGCGCAAAATTTTGACCACCCGGATCGTAGTTCCATCTTAAGTAACCCGTATATTTTTCCTCCTATACTTTTGATTGGGCAAGTTTTTAATCATCTGCGGGCTAATCATTTGCGATGCACTATTGTTGTCCCCGATGTTCACCCTAGACGATACTGGTGGCCGATTCTATTTCACTCGGCTTTCGTTTCTCTTAAGCTTTCTTGCAAAGGGGAACAAGGCGCGCTTCTTACGCCTTCTCCACATGGTTTCTCAGACTCGTTTAAACTGCCATGGGACCTCTGGGCTTTCAGAATTTAAGACATTTGTTGCGCCTTTTGTTATATATTTGTTATTTGCGAACATATACTTATCAAAATGATCTGTACATCCGCTAGAACAGTTTTTTGTTTTTGATAGTCAATTATAGATTGTATTTGTTCTATAGAATGTTTGGTAACTTTTTTCTTAACTTTGTAATGATCGAAGTGACAATAAATTTTGTTCATTTATTTTTTGTTTTCTTTCTTCGTTTTCCCTTCAGCCTTTGCCAACGGCCCCTAAACTTTTTTGCCAGTCAGTCTCTTGTCCTCGCTGTGAATATGCCAATGACGCCACTTTCCGTTCTGTCAGAATTGTGGTTACAAGAGGAAAATCCTAACCGTTGGCCATACCCAAAGGACTGACGTTACTCTGGACGTCTCTGCTCTTGATAACCGCCTTTCACAAATCGCGAGCCTATCTGCTAACACGTCCTACTCAAAGCAAAAGTCGTCCCTTCAAAAGGAATTGGAGTTTTTCTTAGCCTCCCTTCCTTTCCCAAAGGATATTTCCACTGTTACTCCTCGCGAGCTATGTCGTTTTTTGGTATGAAAAGATCAAAGGGGAAGACAAAAGTTCATTACGCCGGTTGTCAATTCTACGCACGCAAAGGTTCCTTTCCCTGTCCATGTCCAACGCGTCTGGCTTTTGGCACCGTGGACTCCTTGATTGGAAAGTTGCGTACAATTTTTAATGAAGTCGGCAGGAGAGGAGAATGGGACCCGAGACTTCTGCTGGGGAATCCGGCTACCGATCTTTCACTAAAGCAATACCTTAAGTGTGTTACCGCAGAACAGTTGCAAGCTCAAGCAACACCCAAACAAGCCACTCCTTTTTTCGTTAATGATCTTTTACAGTTAAGTCACCTCATCGATCGTAAATTGCGGTCAGAGGATTTAACTCCGATTACGTGTTTGTTTTATTAAGAGACCAGGCCTTTTTCAAAACACTCTTTTTCAGTGGAGATAGACCCGGCGATCTCAGTCAGGTTAAGACTCCGGAAATTCTCCGCTTCCCGGATAATAGCGGTTTACTATTCAACCATATTTGGGGGAAGACTCTACGTGATGGTTCTTCGAACCTTTTTGCCATTCGTCGCAACCAGAATGCCGATATATGCCCTGTTAAAGCAATTGACCTTTACGTAACCTTTGCAAAGGGTATAGGTATTGACATTACAAGCGGTTTTTTATTCCGCCCTATTACCCCAGATGGGGGGATTGTTGATAGACCTTTTTCATCCTCGGCGGCAGATTCTCGCTTCAGAGTCTACCTTGGCGAAGGAAACCTTGCACAAGCAGCAACACTTCACGGTTTTAGATCGGGTTGCGCTATCACCCTCGCCCTTGCGGGCGCGGGACTGCAGGATGTTATGGGACACGTTGGCTGGCGCCACCGCTCTACTGCGACCTATTATATGCAGTTATCAAAAGTAATGTCCACCAATTCTCCTTCCACGACCCTTTCTGGTCGAGAAGTAAACATTGCAGATCCAGGGGTTTTGTATCAGAATTGTGATAGCCTTAAAGATTTTATTCCAGCCTTCCCGCAGTAGTTTTGGAGAATGGGAGAATAAACTCATTTTTGGCTAGGTTTTCTTCTTTCCCATCTCTGTGTCCATTACCCAGAGTCGAACGGTTGGATTTTGCAACCCATTTTCACCCTTCCATATCTCATTGTTATGTATATTCATGTGTATTGTAGGTACTTGGAATATGTTACTATTTCAAGTACCGGAAATAATAAATGAATATTAACATAACAATATATATCCCACAATTCTCTACGCTGTATATATTATCATGTTTTCTTCTATTGTGCACATTTCTCCTACGACATCACTGGTAGTAGGAACGAACCCGCCCGCCCACCCCCAGTGGCATGACGCGGTGCTAGACCTTCATGCACATGAATATACCGCTGTCCACACTCGTGGACAGCACCCATTTTCACCCTTCCATATCTCATTGTTATGTATATTCATGTGTATTGTAGGTACTTGGAATATGTTACTATCAATCGCACTATTTATGAAATGTCGACTACAATGCTGCACGGGACAATTCATAAAGAATATTGCTTTCACGCGTATTCATATTCATCCCCAGAGACACTTCATTAAAGTGCTCACCATCGAGCGACACAAGTTATTTTCAGGCTAAGCAACGAATATGTGTTCCACAAACGACCACTTTTACATCTACGAACCGATTTTACGGACAGCGAACTCCTCTATACGGCCCGTATTTAAAGTTCACAGTCCATAAGAAACATATCTCCCACTCACAACCAGAACGAAATATTCTAAGTTCCACTAATGGGATGCAATTTACGGACCGTGAACTCTTCTATACGTACCGTATCTGAAGTTCACGGTCCGTACAAACTGTACGGTCCGTGACAAAGATATCTCCCTCTCACAACGGGAATGAAATATTCTAAGTCCCACTAATGGGATGCAATTTAGGGACCTTGAACTCTTCTATACGGACCGTATCGGAAGTTCACGGTCCGTACAAACTGTACGGTCCGTAACAAAGATATCTCTCTCTCACAACGGGAATGACATATTCTAAGTGCCACTAATGAGATGCAATTTACGGACCGTGAACTCTTCGATTCGGACCGTATCTGAAATTCACGGTCCGTACAAACTGTACGGTCCGTAACAAAAATATCTCCCTCTCACAACGGGAATGAAATATTCTTAGTCCCACTAATGAGATGTAATTTAAAGACCGTAAACGCTTCTATACGGACCGTATGTGAAGTTCTCGGTCCGTACAAACTGTACGGTCCGTAACAAAGATAGCTCCCTCTCACAACAGGAATGAAATATTCTAAGTGCCACTAATGAGATGCAATATACGGAACGTGAACTCTTCTATACGGACCGTATCTGAAGTTCACGGTCCGTACAAACTGTACGGTCCGTAACAAAGATATCTCCCTCTCACAACGGGAATGACATATTCTAAGAGCCACTAATGAGATGCAATTTAAGGACCGTGAACTCTTCTATTCGGACCGTATCTGAAATTCACGGTCCGTACAAACTGTACGGTCCGTAACAAAAATATCTCCCTCTCACAACGGGAATGAAATATTCTTAGTCTCACTAATGAGATGTAATTTACAGACCGTAAACGCTTCTATACGGACCGTATATGAAGTTCTCGGTCCGTACAAACTGTACGGTCCGTAACAAAGATAGCTCCCTCTCACCACAGGAAGGAAATATTCTAAGTGCCACTAATGAGATGCAATTTACGGACCGTGAACTCTTCTATACGGACCGTATCTGAAGTTCACGGTCCGTACAAACTGTACGGTCCGTAACAAAGATATCTCCCTCTCACAACGGGAATGAAATTTTCTTAGTCCCACTAATGAGATGCAATTTACGGACCGTGAACTCTTCTATACGGACCGTATCTGAAATTCACGGTCCGTGCGAACTGTCCGGTCCGTAAAAAGATATCTCCTACTCAGAACCAGAATGAAATACTCTAAGTGCCACTAATGAGATGCAATTTACGGACCGTGAACTCATCTATACGGACCGTATCTGAAGTTCACGTTCCGTACAAACTGTACGGTCCGTAACAAAGATATCTCCCTCTCACAACGGGAATGAAATATTCTAAGTCCCACTAATGGGATGCAATTTACGGACCGTGAACTCTTCTATACGGACCGTATCTGAAGTTCACGGTCCGTACAAACTGTACGGTCCGTAACAAAGATATCTCCCTCTTACAACGGGAATGACATTTTCTTAGTCCCACTAATGAGATGCAATTTACGGACCGTGAACTCTTCTATACGGACCGTATCTGAAGTTCACGGTCCGTACAAACCGTACGGTCCGTAACGAAGATATCTCCCTCTCACAACGGGAATGAAATATTCTAAGTCCCACTAATGGGATGCAATTTACGAGCTGTGAACTCTTTTATACGGACCGTATCTGAAGTTCACGGTCCGTACAAACTGTACGGTCCGTAACAAAGATATCTCCCTCTCACAACGGGAATGACATATTCTAAGTGCCACTAATGCGATGCAATTTACGGACCGTGAACTCTTCTATACGGACCGTATCTGAAGTTCACGGTCCGTACAAACTGTACGGTCCGTAACAAAGATATCTCCCTCTCACAACGGGAATGAAATTTTCTTAGTCCCACTAATGAGATGCAATTTACGGACCGTGAACTCTTCTATACGGACCGTATCTGAAGTTCACGGTCCGGGCAACTGTCCGGTCCGTAAAAAGATAACTCCTACTCAGAACCAGAATGAAATACTCTAAGTGCCACTAATGAGATGCAATTTACGGACCGTGAACTCATCTATACGGACCGTATCTGAAGTTCACGGTCCGTACAAACTGTACGGTCCGTAACAAAGATATCTCCCTCTCACAACGGGAATGAAATATTCTAAGTCCCACTAATGGGATGCAATTTATGGACCGTGAACTCTTCTATTCGGACCGTATCTGAAATTCACGGTCCGTACAAACTGTACGGTCCGTAACAAAGATATCTCCCTCTCACAACGGGAATGAAATATTCTAAGTCCCACTAATGAGATGCAATTTACGGACCGTGAACTCTTCTATACGGACCGTATCTGAAGTTCACGGTCCGTACAAACTGTACGGTCCGTAACAAAGATATCTCCCTCTCACAACGGGAATGAAATATTCTAAGTCCCACTAATGAGATGCAATTTACGAGCTGTGAACTCTTCTATACGGACCGTATCTGAAGTTCACGGTCCGTACAAACTGTACGGTCCGTAACAAAGATATCTCCCTCTCACAACGGGAATGACATATTCTAAGAGCCACTAATGAGATGCAATTTAAGGACCGTGAACTCTTCTATTCGGACCGTATCTGAAATTCACGGTCCGTACAAACTGTACGGTCCGTAACAAAAATATCTCCCTCTCACAACGGGAATGAAATATTCTTAGTCTCACTAATGAGATGTAATTTACAGACCGTAAACGCTTCTATACGGACCGTATATGAAGTTCTCGGTCCGTACAAACTGTACGGTCCGTAACAAAGATAGCTCCCTCTCACCACAGGAAGGAAATATTCTAAGTGCCACTAATGAGATGCAATTTACGGACCGTGAACTCTTCTATACGGACCGTATCTGAAGTTCACGGTCCGTACAAACTGTACGGTCCGTAACAAAGATATCTCCCTCTCACAACGGGAATGAAATTTTCTTAGTCCCACTAATGAGATGCAATTTACGGACCGTGAACTCTTCTATACGGACCGTATCTGAAATTCACGGTCCGTGCGAACTGTCCGGTCCGTAAAAAGATATCTCCTACTCAGAACCAGAATGAAATACTCTAAGTGCCACTAATGAGATGCAATTTACGGACCGTGAACTCATCTATACGGACCGTATCTGAAGTTCACGTTCCGTACAAACTGTACGGTCCGTAACAAAGATATCTCCCTCTCACAACGGGAATGAAATATTCTAAGTCCCACTAATGGGATGCAATTTACGGACCGTGAACTCTTCTATACGGACCGTATCTGAAGTTCACGGTCCGTACAAACTGTACGGTCCGTAACAAAGATATCTCCCTCTTACAACGGGAATGACATTTTCTTAGTCCCACTAATGAGATGCAATTTACGGACCGTGAACTCTTCTATACGGACCGTATCTGAAGTTCACGGTCCGTACAAACCGTACGGTCCGTAACGAAGATATCTCCCTCTCACAACGGGAATGAAATATTCTAAGTCCCACTAATGGGATGCAATTTACGAGCTGTGAACTATTTTATACGGACCGTATCTGAAGTTCACGGTCCGTACAAACTGTACGGTCCGTAACAAAGATATCTCCCTCTCACAACGGGAATGACATATTCTAAGTGCCACTATTGCGATGCAATTTACGGACCGTGAACTCTTCTATACGGACCGTATCTGAAGTTCACGGTCCGTACAAACTGTACGGTCCGTAACAAAGATATCTCCCTCTCACAACGGGAATGAAATTTTCTTAGTCCCACTAATGAGATGCAATTTACGGACCGTGAACTCTTCTATACGGACCGTATCTGAAGTTCACGGTCCGGGCAACTGTCCGGTCCGTAAAAAGATAACTCCTACTCAGAACCAGAATGAAATACTCTAAGTGCCACTAATGAGATGCAATTTACGGACCGTGAACTCATCTATACGGACCGTATCTGAAGTTCACGGTCCGTACAAACTGTACGGTCCGTAACAAAGATATCTCCCTCTCACAACGGGAATGAAATATTCTAAGTCCCACTAATGGGATGCAATTTATGGACCGTGAACTCTTCTATTCGGACCGTATCTGAAATTCACGGTCCGTACAAACTGTACGGTCCGTAACAAAGATATCTCCCTCTCACCACGGGAATGAAATATTCTAAGTCCCACTAATGAGATGCAATTTACGGACCGTGAACTCTTCTATACGGACCGTATCTGAAGTTCACGGTCCGTACAAACTGTACGGTCCGTAACAAAGATATCTCCCTCTCACAACGGGAATGAAATATTCTAAGTCCCACTAATGAGATGCAATTTACGAGCTGTGAACTCTTCTATACGGACCGTATCTGAAGTTCACGGTCCGTACAAACTGTACGGTCCGTAACAAAGATATCTCCCTCTCACAACGGGAATGACATATTCTAAGAGCCACTAATGAGATGCAATTTAAGGACCGTGAACTCTTCTATTCGGACCGTATCTGAAATTCACGGTCCGTACAAACTGTACGGTCCGTAACAAAAATATCTCCCTCTCACAACGGAAATGAAATATTCTTAGTCTCACTAATGAGATGTAATTTACAGACCGTAAACGCTTCTAT
Source organism: Siderastrea siderea (assembly GCA_964030785.1). Classification (NCBI taxonomy): domain Eukaryota; kingdom Metazoa; phylum Cnidaria; class Anthozoa; order Scleractinia; family Rhizangiidae; genus Siderastrea; species Siderastrea siderea. The sequence goes on from OZ034973.1 coordinate 7,679,196, forward strand.
ACGGACCGTATATGAAGTTCTCGGTCCGTACAAACTGTACGGTCCGTAACAAAGATAGCTCCCTCTCACCACAGGAAGGAAATATTCTAAGTGCCACTAATGAGATGCAATTTACGGACCGTGAACTCTTCTATACGGACCGTATCTGAAGTTCACGGTCCGTACAAACTGTACGGTCCGTAACAAAGATATCTCCCTCTCACAACGGGAATGAAATTTTCTTAGTCCCACTAATGAGATGCAATTTACGGACCGTGAACTCTTCTATACGGACCGTATCTGAAATTCACGGTCCGTGCGAACTGTCCGGTCCGTAAAAAGATATCTCCTACTCAGAACCAGAATGAAATATTCTAAGTCCCACTAATGGGATGCAATTTACGGACCGTGAACTCTTCTATACGGACCGTATCTGAAGTTCACGGTCCGTACAAACTGTACGGTCCGTAACAAAGATATCTCCCTCTCACAACGGGAATGACATATTCTAAGTGCCACTATTGCGATGCAATTTACGGACCGTGAACTCTTCTATACGGACCGTATCTGAAGTTCACGGTCCGTACAAACTGTACGGTCCGTAACAAAGATATCTCCCTCTCACAACGGGAATGAAATTTTCTTAGTCCCACTAATGAGATGCAATTTACGGACCGTGAACTCTTCTATACGGACCGTATCTGAAGTTCACGGTCCGGGCAACTGTCCGGTCCGTAAAAAGATAACTCCTACTCAGAACCAGAATGAAATACTCTAAGTGCCACTAATGAGATGCAATTTACGGACCGTGAACTCATCTATACGGACCGTATCTGAAGTTCACGGTCCGTACAAACTGTACGGTCCGTAACAAAGATATCTCCCTCTCACAACGGGAATGAAATATTCTAAGTCCCACTAATGGGATGCAATTTATGGACCGTGAACTCTTCTATTCGGACCGTATCTGAAATTCACGGTCCGTACAAACTGTACGGTCCGTAACAAAGATATCTCCCTCTCACCACGGGAATGAAATATTCTAAGTCCCACTAATGAGATGCAATTTACGGACCGTGAACTCTTCTATACGGACCGTATCTGAAGTTCACGGTCCGTACAAACTGTACGGTCCGTAACAAAGATATCTCCCTCTCACAACGGGAATGAAATATTCTAAGTCCCACTAATGAGATGCAATTTACGAGCTGTGAACTCTTCTATACGGACCGTATCTGAAGTTCACGGTCCGTACAAACTGTACGGTCCGTAACAAAGATATCTCCCTCTCACAACGGGAATGACATATTCTAAGAGCCACTAATGAGATGCAATTTAAGGACCGTGAACTCTTCTATTCGGACCGTATCTGAAATTCACGGTCCGTACAAACTGTACGGTCCGTAACAAAAATATCTCCCTCTCACAACGGAAATGAAATATTCTTAGTCTCACTAATGAGATGTAATTTACAGACCGTAAACGCTTCTATACGGACCGTATATGAAGTTCTCGGTCCGTACAAACTGTACGGTCCGTAACAAAGATAGCTCCCTCTCACCACAGGAAGGAAATATTCTAAGTGCCACTAATGAGATGCAATTTACGGACCGTGAACTCTTCTATACGGACCGTATCTGAAGTTCACGGTCCGTGTGAACTGTCCGGTCCAAAGATATCTCCCTCTCACAACGGGAATGAAATATTCTAAGTCCCACTAATGGGATGCAATTTACGGACCGTGAACTCTTCTATACGGACCGTATCTGAAGTTCACGGTCCGTACAAACTGTAAGGTCCGTAACAAAGATATCTCCGTCTCACAACGGGAATGACATATTCTAAATGCCACTAATGAGATGCAATTTACGGACCGTGAACTCATCTATACGGACCGTATCTGAAGTTCACGGTCCGTACAAACTGTAAGGTCCGTAACAAAGATATCTCCGTCTCACAACGGGAATGACATATTCTAAATGCCACTAATGAGATGCAATTTACGGACCGTGAACTCTTCTATACGGACCTTATGTGAAGTTCACGGTCCGTACAAACGGTACGGTCCGTAACGAAGATATCTCCCTCTCACAACGGGAATGATATATTCTAAGTGCCACTAATGAGATGCAATTTACGGACCGTGAACTCTTCTATTCGGACCGTATCTGAAATTCACGGTCCGTACAAACTGTACGGTCCGTAACAAAAATATCTCCCTCTCACAACTGGAATGAAATATTCCTAGTCCCACTAATGAGATGTAATTTACAGACCGTAAACGTTTCTATACGGACCGTATGTGAAGTTCTCGGTCCGTACAAACTGTATGGTCCGTAACAAAGATAGCTCCCTCTCACAACAGGAATGAAATATTCTAAGTGCCACTAATGAGATGCAATTTACGGACCGTGAACTCTTCTATACGGACCGTATCTGAAGTTCACGGTCCGTACAGACTGTACGGTCCGTAACAAAGATATCTCCCTCTCACAACGGGAATGAAGTTTTCTTAGTCCCACTAATGAGATGCAATTTACGGATCGTGAACTCTTCTATACGGACCGTATCTATCAAGTTGGAAAGAGGAGTAAGACAGGGAGATCCATTGTCACCTTACCTTTTTGTTGTTGCCATTTAAATTCTGGCTATTTCTATCAGATCGAATACCAAAATAAAGGGTATTACAATTGGTGATAATGAAACAAAGCTGCTTGGCTATGCAGATGATATGACTGCATTGCTATCAGATATTACCTCTGCGAAGGAACTGTTAGACAGTCTTAACACTTTTGAAAAGTTTTCAGGTTTGAAAATGAATGCCTCTAAAACCAAAGCCATGTGGATCGGAACAATGAAGAATTCTGTAGAAAAACCTTTGGGTTTGGAATGGTGCACGACTGTTAAAAATTTAGGAGTACAATTTTCCTGTGATCAGAAAGTGGTATCTTTGCAAAATTTTCAGGAAAAGTTAGACAAAATTCAGAAAGTTATCAATATCTGGAACATGAGAGGCTTATCTTTATTTGGGCGAGTGACAATTATTAAAACTTTTTTGATACCTAAACTTTTGTACCTATCATCGATAATCCAAACCCCAATGGAAATCATAAAAAGGATGGAAAGAATGTTTTTTAAATTTCTATGGAAAGGACCAGACAAGGTCACGCGACACTCTGTTATAAATTCAGTTAAAAATGGGGGGTTGAACCTCATGGATATTGAAACCCAAATTAAAGCATTGAGACTCTCCTGGATTCCGCGCATTTTAGATAGTACTAGAAAAGGACCCTGGAAGTCGTATTTTAATCATTATTTGAAACCTTATGGAGGAACCTTTCTATTAAAATGCAATTATGAATTCAAGGATCTGACCACTTCACTAAACGGTTTTTATTCAGACTTGCTTCTTTGGTGGGAGGAGTTTAGAAATACATTTTCCGATAATAATTATGCACAAAGAATTGTTTGGAACAATAAAGACATTAAAATAGACAACAGATCAGTCTTTTATAAATCGTATTATGACAAAGGGATTGTTTTCGTACGTGACTTGATGTTTGAATCCGATAATAAGCAGTCTCATGATTTTTATAAACAAAAGGGTCTTAAAACGGATTTCCTGACATGGACAGGTTTAAGACTATCAGTTCCGAAAGAACTCAGGTCGTGCGAACCGCTACCTGAAATTGACTTGGTAAATTTCAAACATAATAATATACAATTCGACGTCTACAGGGCTAAGTGTAAGCATTTCTATAAGCTGTTAATAACAGCTAAGGCTAAATTGCCTAATATGTCAAAGAAACTAATTTCGGATTTTGACATTTCAAACTCTTTGGAGGAAATATACTCACTTCCACAAACTGTCGCAAGCGAAACGTATATTTGGTCCTTCCAGTACAGAGTGCTTAATTATATATTGTACACAAATGCAAAACTTTTCAAAATAGGTTTATCGTTGAATGATAAATGCACTTTCTGTGACTCTTCAAAAGAAGAGCTGCATCACCTCTTTTTTGAATGCTCCCATGTGCAAATCTTTTGGAAAACATTCTCCTCTTGGTGGTTTGAACTTGTTAAGGAAAACATTACTTTGACTTTAAAAGATATTATACTTGGGCTTACAAATAGAACCGATATTATAAACTATCTTATAATTCTCGGAAAACTGTGTATTTGGGAATGTAGAAAAGCTGGCATATATCCTGACTTTAATATTTTTCTTAAAAAAGTTAAAAATAAGTTTGAAACCGAGAAGTATATAGCAAACAAAAATGGGACGTTTGCAAGTTTCAGGAAAAGATGGGAAGCAATTCTTGCTAAATTTCTATAGATATTGGTATTGTTTAGCCTTGTTCTCTTTATATAGAAAGATAAATGCATATTTGTGCCTATTGTGTTTGTGTGTGTTTTCGTGTGACGGTTTTCGCTTTTGGTAATTTTTTAGTTGTTTGCAAAAAAAAAAAAAAAAAAATTGTTGTTTGCAATCAGAATCTGTAATTTACTTTTAACAATTATTAATTATGATATACCTGTAACACATATAAGACTGTAAACTGTATTAGAACTGGTATTGATGTAATATTGAAAATGTAATAGTAGGATAGGGATTACACAATATTTGTAAAAGCATTGAAAATAAAACCGTCAAAAAAAAAAAAAAAAAAAAAAAAAAAAAAGAAGTTCACGGTCCGTACAAACTGTACGGTCCGTAACAAAGATATCTCCCTCTCACAACGGGAATGACATATTCTAAGTGCCACTAATGAGATGCAATTTACGGACCGTGAACTCTTCTATACGGACCGTATCTGAAGTTCACGGTCCGTACAAACTGTACGGTCCGTAACAAAGATATCTCCCTCTCACAACGGGAATGACATATTCTAAGTGCCACTAATGAGATGCAATTTACGGACCGTGAACTCTTCTATTCGGACCGTATCTGAAGTTCACGGTCCGTACAAACTGTACGGTCCGTAACAAAGATATCTCCCTCTCACAACGGGAATGACATATTCTAAGTGCCACTAATGAGATGCAATTTACGGACCGTGAACTCTTCTATTCGGACCGTATCTGAAATTTACGTTCCGTACAAACTGTACGGTCCGTAACAAAAATATCTCCCTCTCACAACGGGAATGAAATATTCTTAGTCCCACTAATGAGATGTAATTTACAGACCGTATCTGAAGTTCACGGTCCGTACAAACTGTACGGTCCGTAACAAAGATATCTCCCTCTCACAACCGGAATGAAATTTTCTTTGTCCCACGAATGAGATGCAATTTACGGACCGTGAACTCTTCTATACGGACCGTATCTGAAGTTCACGGTCCGTGCGAACTGTCCGGTCCGTAAAAAGATATCTCCCACTCAGAACCAGAGTGAAATACTCTAAGTGCCACTAATGAGATGCAATTTGCGGAGCGTGAACTCATCTATACGGACCGTATCTGAAGTTCACGGTCCGTACAAACTGTACGGTCCGTAACAAAGATATCTCCCTGTCACAACGGGAATGACATATTCTAAGTGCCACTAATGAGATGCAATTTACGGACCGTGATCTCTTCTATACGGACCGTATGTGAAAGTTCACGGTCCGTACAAAACGATACGGACCGAAACCATAGTCTCACGGTCCGTTACAGTGCTGGTGTAATTGCTTTCCGCGTGCGTGTAACGTGAAGCGTGTGTGTAGTGAGCCGCCTCACCTTCCTCGCTCAAGCGGTGACAGCGGTGGCAGGCAAGTGCACTCATCATGGCGCCATTCCCCGCTCCCCAAATCCCTATTTTATGAGCACTGACGAAACAATTCATAACCTGACAAACTAGAACTGCTTTTATTATTTTAACGCCTCAGGTGGTTTGTGTAATTTAAACTAACGACTTTTCAATAGGGACCAGCCATCATCACGAAGTGGTGGTCAAAGCGAATTCTTAACGTCTACAGCTGCCTTTGTTAAATATCAGCGACTTTCGTTGCCATTCCACTACGATATTATTACGACTCGAGTGATTCGTAGCATTGGGAACAGCGGGCATGCAATGTGAGCGGAGAATGGGTCAAAAATTACACAGTCAAGGGTCCCTCATGGCAGTCTTTATATTGACTTCTCAAACTGATTAATAATTCATGAATTTATAAGCCAATCAGGATACACCAATTTGGTCAGGTGCGTGTGGTTTGAAACCCCGATGAAACACTGGACAGAGGCCTTTCCACGATAGTTTGATGAAATATCAAACTCCAGAGTTTGATGAAACGTCAAACCCATGTGATGCAGGGTTATCCTAATTCAAATATTAATGACACAAACACCGAAGTGAATAGACAAGCTTTATTAATCCCAAAAGGCAATTACAGAATATCCAAAACCAACTGAGCAAAATAAATATAAATTGCTTTCCTTACGTACGTTCATTCATTTTTGTATAATCTGTTTACATTAATGCTTATGGTACAGTTATTGAAATATGGACAGGACAGGACAGGACAGGACGAATTTGGTGAGCCAATAATTAATGGACAACACACTCATCTCGACCAAAGGTGTATCCAACGATACAACTTGATGAAAGTGGTAGGTTTTAAATAAACCTGCGACGTCGGCAATTGGTACTTTAACCAGTCGCTGCCAAATATTCCATATGCCCATTTATTCTTGTACTGTGTCGACTTGGGTACCGCATTTGGAACCAACCTCCTCTTCGGCTGTTTTGGCTTCACGAAAACGTGACAACTCCATATCTGATTAAGAATGATCGAATTGAGATCAAGCGGATATATATGTGTTCCGCTTAAAGCAATAGAACTTTTCAGGGACTTGTGACACTACTGTTAAAATATGTGACAACAAATGCTAATTACTCTAAAACAATACCAAAAAAGTAATTAATATTCAGCGTTATGATGCCAAATCAGTGAGACATTTTTTCATTGTTCTTGGTTCATGATGCATGTTTGAGGAGCTATTTCAAAAACTCGTGCTTCGTCTTTCATCGGGGTTTCCAAACACTCGAAAACAATAAAAGCATTACTTTTCTCGTGTTTGGAAACCCCGATGAAACACTCGCACTCGTTTTTGAAATATTACATCGCACACGCTTTGCCTATGCTTCATGCAGTGTGAGCAAAAACGCGTCAAATTTCCCAGTCAAGGCACAGGCTTACCATCCTCTGTTTGTGTGGTGGGCTGTGCATTTATAATAGCTGTGCAAAACGTGTCGGTTTATCAAATTAGCAAAACTAAAGCCGAAATTTAGGAGTATTAAAACTGAGGAAAATGAAATAAAACTCATAAAATTGCTTCCATGGTGTTTTGATTTGTCAAGTTTCTGTGTTTATTTTGGCGATTTAAAGCTCGCGAAAGCGATGTTTTCAAAATAACGGTCGGACTCGCTCAAAAGTAGAGAAAGGGAACAAGGCATGCAACTGGGCGACCCGCAAATTACAGTGGAACATTTCGCCAAAAAAGTCGTATTTGCCCGATTCGCTCACACAAAAAATCTTAGCCCTCGAAAGAATAGTCTTCGAACAAAGTTTTGGCCAAATTTGAGTTAGATTCGATAACGGATAGACCTTTAGGATCTTGCCCAGACTTTTGAATACGACCGTCAATTTGCTTCTCCCTATGATCGGTAAGAAATCCAAACTCAAAGAAATTCGAAGAATGCATTTGTCCTTCAAAATTTGAATTCGCGTGCGACAAACTGCCGCCCCTTGCCTCCCTACGCGAAACTTTTGGTCCGGGACAAAATCCGTTCTCTGCAGTCACCCGAGTGGCGAGTTTGACCAACAAAGGAACCCCGTTGAAAGACACGCCATTTTTTTTAATTTCCCCCGCGTGTAGACTGGAGGTCGCTAGGCGCAACAATTCAAAATAAAACAAAATGGAAGACGCGGACTCAGGCCAGCCTAAGACCAAGAAGAAAAAGACCGAAGTATGACGCAGACTTAGATAACAGGCAGGTTAGTTAAGAAGTAAATTGGGCCACATGGCAAACATGTGTCTACTGCTAGAAGTGATAGTACCACGCTTTATCCGTGCTCCTTCAGTGGTCACAGCTGTTGTCATCAAAGGCTAAAAGCACAGAAAACCGTGTTTAAGGTACAGATTTATCTCACGTGTAAGGTGAACGTCACTTGGAATTACTATAACACTCTAGTTATTTGCAGTTGCTAGAGAGAGCAAAGTTGCCCAGGTTATTAAATAGGCCCTTGCAGGACATATGCAAATTTAATGTACAAGGAACATGAACACAGTAACCTATGGAAAACATTCGTTACGTTATTTAGGCCCCAAATTATGGGGCAAACTATCAACGTCAGGTAGATCAGCTAAATCACTGGCCGCTTTCAAAAAGACTGTACGTAAGTTAAATCTAAGTACACTGTTAGATGATAGTTGCAAGGGCTGTGCCCTTTGTAGTACTTCAATAATCATAAATTTCTAAATATTTCCTAATCATAGATTTCATTGTTAGTAGTTATTGTTAATTACTTGTATTTTATTTGTGTCCCCACATTAGTATGGGTCTTTCCCAAGCTATAAGGTTTGACACTTGAATAAAGTTTCTGCTATTACCAAATGAATTAGTTAACAACCTGCTCAAGTGTAATCTACAGGTTTCACTGAAGTTTGTGTACCAAATCCGAAAGTGTGACTTTTCAGATAACAGATGGATTAGGTAGTGCCTTCATGGGGTACGTTAGATTACACTGCACTGGTTGGGGAAAAGTCGTGTTGTGTTTATTGTTTGAAAAAGGTACTTTTGAGTCTATACATTAAACCCTGAAGAGTGACTATGGAAATGAAAGCTATTGCGCACCTTTCTCCTTTATTGCTGTTTGTTTTGCGGCCTGGCTAACTAAAAATGGAACTGGTTCGAATGAATAATTTTTCAATCCGTAATTTTTATACAATCTGCAGGAAGAATATGATCTCTACACACGCATTTATGAGCCCGATAAAGCGGAACTCTCAGAGCTTCAAGGTCGGTTTGAAGTCTTGGAGAAACAATACAACGCCATCATGGAGGAACGACGCCTCTTAGAAGAGGAAAAGGTAAGAAAGCTTGAAGAAGAAAGACAACAGAGCCAAGCTACTACAGCTATACAGGCAGCTTGGCGAGGGTACCAGTTTAGAAAGATGATGCGAAGCAAAGCAAAGAAAACAGGAAAAAAGGGGAAGGGCGGAAAATGACTTGGATACCAAGAAACGCTGATCAAAATACATGTCATTTTTGTTTAGTTTTTATTAAGTTGCAATGCCTTAACTGTCAAAGAAACGTGCTGATGTTTAGCAACAGATTTCTTGTGTTTATTAGCAACGTATGTGAAAGCGACTAACAAAGAGTACGGCAACTGGGCTTTTTTCACTTAATTTGTTACTATATACGTCTCATCATTGTTTGTAAAACGGGAAAACTTGTCATCTTGCGCACACTTAACTAGTTAATAATTATTTTATACAATATTTAAACAATTTTCACACAATAACTTTCATACAATGAAACCTTGCTTTACTGGTCGTCAACCAAGCGAATTGTCCTTAGGTCCTAAGCGTGTGGTCCTTTCTTGCTCATACTTTTTGTCTTAAATCAGCAAATACTGTAAAATGGTCTTCGTTTGCTCTAGATATTTCTTTCTCAGACTGTGCGTTTTCGTCCCACGGACCACCGCAAAAATGCATTGCTTTGCAGTCTCAAATTAACCTGCTCAATGTAGGACGCCCATCCAACAAGAACAAAATGGCGACAAAAAACATAGAGTGTTTAATTATGTCATATTCTACAAGTCTAGCACCCAAAATGTTCAATGTCCACCGTTTTTTGAGTTATTTCTCATTTTGAGTGTAATCCAAGATGGCGGCCAAGATGGCCGTCATCTTGGATGGCGTCACGGACCGCCAGCAACTCCACAACCCATAAGATACCTCATCTTGTAGAGCACATCACCGGCTTTCTATTGAAGGTAAAATCTTTTTGAAATATTCCAACACAACAAAAATCCAGGGGAGGAGTTCAATCAAGTCCCCCTCCCCCTCTTGTACTCCCTTCTCTGTACTCCCTTCTCTGTACGGCAGTGGGGTGATTTTGCTTGTACGTCCAAAGGTTAACTAGGTATACGTATGACTTGGTAGATTCGCTCACACAAAAAATCTTAGCCCTCGAAAGAATAGTCTTCGAACAAAGTTTTGGCCAAATTTGAGTTAGATTCGATAACGGATAGACCTTTAGGATCTTGCCCAGACTTTTGAATACGACCGTCAATTTGCTTTCTCCCTATGATCGGTAAGAAATCCAAACTCAAAGAAATTCGAAGAATGCATTTGTCCTTCAAAATTTGAATTCGCGTGCGACAAACTGCCGCCCCTTGCCTCCCTACGCGAAACTTTTGGTCCGGGACAAAATCCGTTCTCTGCAGTCACCCGAGTGGCGAGTTTGACCAACAAAGGAACCCCGTTGAAAGACACGCCATTTTTTTTAATTTCCCCCGCGTGTAGACTGGAGGTCGCTAGGCGCAACAATTCAAAATAAAACAAAATGGAAGACGCGGACTCAGGCCAGCCTAAGACCAAGAAGAAAAAGACCGAAGTATGACGCAGACTTAGATAACAGGCAGGTTAGTTAAGAAGTAAATTGGGCCACATGGCAAACATGTGTCTACTGCTAGAAGTGATAGTACCACGCTTTATCCGTGCTCCTTCAGTGGTCACAGCTGTTGTCATCAAAGGCTAAAAGCACAGAAAACCGTGTTTAAGGTACAGATTTATCTCACGTGTAAGGTGAACGTCACTTGGAATTACTATAACACTCTAGTTATTTGCAGTTGCTAGAGAGAGCAAAGTTGCCCAGGTTATTAAATAGGCCCTTGCAGGACATATGCAAATTTAATGTACAAGGAACATGAACACAGTAACCTATGGAAAACATTCGTTACGTTATTTAGGCCCCAAATTATGGGGCAAACTATCAACGTCAGGTAGATCAGCTAAATCACTGGCCGCTTTCAAAAAGACTGTACGTAAGTTAAATCTAAGTACACTGTTAGATGATAGTTGCAAGGGCTGTGCCCTTTGTAGTACTTCAATAATCATAAATTTCTAAATATTTCCTAATCATAGATTTCATTGTTAGTAGTTATTGTTAATTACTTGTATTTTATTTGTGTCCCCACATTAGTATGGGTCTTTCCCAAGCTATAAGGTTTGACACTTGAATAAAGTTTCTGCTATTACCAAATGAATTAGTTAACAACCTGCTCAAGTGTAATCTACAGGTTTCACTGAAGTTTGTGTACCAAATCCGAAAGTGTGACTTTTCAGATAACAGATGGATTAGGTAGTGCCTTCATGGGGTACGTTAGATTACACTGCACTGGTTGGGGAAAAGTCGTGTTGTGTTTATTGTTTGAAAAAGGTACTTTTGAGTCTATACATTAAACCCTGAAGAGTGACTATGGAAATGAAAGCTATTGCGCACCTTTCTCCTTTATTGCTGTTTGTTTTGCGGCCTGGCTAACTAAAAATGGAACTGGTTCGAATGAATAATTTTTCAATCCGTAATTTTTATACAATCTGCAGGAAGAATATGATCTCTACACACGCATTTATGAGCCCGATAAAGCGGAACTCTCAGAGCTTCAAGGTCGGTTTGAAGTCTTGGAGAAACAATACAACGCCATCATGGAGGAACGACGCCTCTTAGAAGAGGAAAAGGTAAGAAAGCTTGAAGAAGAAAGACAACAGAGCCAAGCTACTACAGCTATACAGGCAGCTTGGCGAGGGTACCAGTTTAGAAAGATGATGCGAAGCAAAGCAAAGAAAACAGGAAAAAAGGGGAAGGGCGGAAAATGACTTGGATACCAAGAAACGCTGATCAAAATACATGTCATTTTTGTTTAGTTTTTATTAAGTTGCAATGCCTTAACTGTCAAAGAAACGTGCTGATGTTTAGCAACAGATTTCTTGTGTTTATTAGCAACGTATGTGAAAGCGACTAACAAAGAGTACGGCAACTGGGCTTTTTTCACTTAATTTGTTACTATATACGTCTCATCATTGTTTGTAAAACGGGAAAACTTGTCATCTTGCGCACACTTAACTAGTTAATAATTATTTTATACAATATTTAAACAATTTTCACACAATAACTTTCATACAATGAAACCTTGCTTTACTGGTCGTCAACCAAGCGAATTGTCCTTAGGTCCTAAGCGTGTGGTCCTTTCTTGCTCATACTTTTTGTCTTAAATCAGCAAATACTGTAAAATGGTCTTCGTTTGCTCTAGATATTTCTTTCTCAGACTGTGCGTTTTCGTCCCACGGACCACCGCAAAAATGCATTGCTTTGCAGTCTCAAATTAACCTGCTCAATGTAGGACGCCCATCCAACAAGAACAAAATGGCGACAAAAAACATAGAGTGTTTAATTATGTCATATTCTACAAGTCTAGCACCCAAAATGTTCAATGTCCACCGTTTTTTGAGTTATTTCTCATTTTGAGTGTAATCCAAGATGGCGGCCAAGATGGCCGTCATCTTGGATGGCGTCACGGACCGCCAGCAACTCCACAACCCATAAGATACCTCATCTTGTAGAGCACATCACCGGCTTTCTATTGAAGGTAAAATCTTTTTGAAATATTCCAACACAACAAAAATCCAGGGGAGGAGTTCAATCAAGTCCCCCTCCCCCTCTTGTACTCCCTTCTCTGTACTCCCTTCTCTGTACGGCAGTGGGGTGATTTTGCTTGTACGTCCAAAGGTTAACTAGGTATACGTATGACTTGGTAGATTCGCTCACACAAAAAATCTTAGCCCTCGAAAGAATAGTCTTCGAACAAAGTTTTGGCCAAATTTGAGTTAGATTCGATAACGGATAGACCTTTAGGATCTTGCCCAGACTTTTGAATACGACCGTCAATTTGCTTTCTCCCTATGATCGGTAAGAAATCCAAACTCAAAGAAATTCGAAGAATGCATTTGTCCTTCAAAATTTGAATTCGCGTGCGACAAACTGCCGCCCCTTGCCTCCCTACGCGAAACTTTTGGTCCGGGACAAAATCCGTTCTCTGCAGTCACCCGAGTGGCGAGTTTGACCAACAAAGGAACCCCGTTGAAAGACACGCCATTTTTTTTAATTTCCCCCGCGTGTAGACTGGAGGTCGCTAGGCGCAACAATTCAAAATAAAACAAAATGGAAGACGCGGACTCAGGCCAGCCTAAGACCAAGAAGAAAAAGACCGAAGTATGACGCAGACTTAGATAACAGGCAGGTTAGTTAAGAAGTAAATTGGGCCACATGGCAAACATGTGTCTACTGCTAGAAGTGATAGTACCACGCTTTATCCGTGCTCCTTCAGTGGTCACAGCTGTTGTCATCAAAGGCTAAAAGCACAGAAAACCGTGTTTAAGGTACAGATTTATCTCACGTGTAAGGTGAACGTCACTTGGAATTACTATAACACTCTAGTTATTTGCAGTTGCTAGAGAGAGCAAAGTTGCCCAGGTTATTAAATAGGCCCTTGCAGGACATATGCAAATTTAATGTACAAGGAACATGAACACAGTAACCTATGGAAAACATTCGTTACGTTATTTAGGCCCCAAATTATGGGGCAAACTATCAACGTCAGGTAGATCAGCTAAATCACTGGCCGCTTTCAAAAAGACTGTACGTAAGTTAAATCTAAGTACACTGTTAGATGATAGTTGCAAGGGCTGTGCCCTTTGTAGTACTTCAATAATCATAAATTTCTAAATATTTCCTAATCATAGATTTCATTGTTAGTAGTTATTGTTAATTACTTGTATTTTATTTGTGTCCCCACATTAGTATGGGTCTTTCCCAAGCTATAAGGTTTGACACTTGAATAAAGTTTCTGCTATTACCAAATGAATTAGTTAACAACCTGCTCAAGTGTAATCTACAGGTTTCACTGAAGTTTGTGTACCAAATCCGAAAGTGTGACTTTTCAGATAACAGATGGATTAGGTAGTGCCTTCATGGGGTACGTTAGATTACACTGCACTGGTTGGGGAAAAGTCGTGTTGTGTTTATTGTTTGAAAAAGGTACTTTTGAGTCTATACATTAAACCCTGAAGAGTGACTATGGAAATGAAAGCTATTGCGCACCTTTCTCCTTTATTGCTGTTTGTTTTGCGGCCTGGCTAACTAAAAATGGAACTGGTTCGAATGAATAATTTTTCAATCCGTAATTTTTATACAATCTGCAGGAAGAATATGATCTCTACACACGCATTTATGAGCCCGATAAAGCGGAACTCTCAGAGCTTCAAGGTCGGTTTGAAGTCTTGGAGAAACAATACAACGCCATCATGGAGGAACGACGCCTCTTAGAAGAGGAAAAGGTAAGAAAGCTTGAAGAAGAAAGACAACAGAGCCAAGCTACTACAGCTATACAGGCAGCTTGGCGAGGGTACCAGTTTAGAAAGATGATGCGAAGCAAAGCAAAGAAAACAGGAAAAAAGGGGAAGGGCGGAAAATGACTTGGATACCAAGAAACGCTGATCAAAATACATGTCATTTTTGTTTAGTTTTTATTAAGTTGCAATGCCTTAACTGTCAAAGAAACGTGCTGATGTTTAGCAACAGATTTCTTGTGTTTATTAGCAACGTATGTGAAAGCGACTAACAAAGAGTACGGCAACTGGGCTTTTTTCACTTAATTTGTTACTATATACGTCTCATCATTGTTTGTAAAACGGGAAAACTTGTCATCTTGCGCACACTTAACTAGTTAATAATTATTTTATACAATATTTAAACAATTTTCACACAATAACTTTCATACAATGAAACCTTGCTTTACTGGTCGTCAACCAAGCGAATTGTCCTTAGGTCCTAAGCGTGTGGTCCTTTCTTGCTCATACTTTTTGTCTTAAATCAGCAAATACTGTAAAATGGTCTTCGTTTGCTCTAGATATTTCTTTCTCAGACTGTGCGTTTTCGTCCCACGGACCACCGCAAAAATGCATTGCTTTGCAGTCTCAAATTAACCTGCTCAATGTAGGACGCCCATCCAACAAGAACAAAATGGCGACAAAAAACATAGAGTGTTTAATTATGTCATATTCTACAAGTCTAGCACCCAAAATGTTCAATGTCCACCGTTTTTTGAGTTATTTCTCATTTTGAGTGTAATCCAAGATGGCGGCCAAGATGGCCGTCATCTTGGATGGCGTCACGGACCGCCAGCAACTCCACAACCCATAAGATACCTCATCTTGTAGAGCACATCACCGGCTTTCTATTGAAGGTAAAATCTTTTTGAAATATTCCAACACAACAAAAATCCAGGGGAGGAGTTCAATCAAGTCCCCCTCCCCCTCTTGTACTCCCTTCTCTGTACTCCCTTCTCTGTACGGCAGTGGGGTGATTTTGCTTGTACGTCCAAAGGTTAACTAGGTATACGTATGACTTGGTAGATTCGCTCACACAAAAAATCTTAGCCCTCGAAAGAATAGTCTTCGAACAAAGTTTTGGCCAAATTTGAGTTAGATTCGATAACGGATAGACCTTTAGGATCTTGCCCAGACTTTTGAATACGACCGTCAATTTGCTTTCTCCCTATGATCGGTAAGAAATCCAAACTCAAAGAAATTCGAAGAATGCATTTGTCCTTCAAAATTTGAATTCGCGTGCGACAAACTGCCGCCCCTTGCCTCCCTACGCGAAACTTTTGGTCCGGGACAAAATCCGTTCTCTGCAGTCACCCGAGTGGCGAGTTTGACCAACAAAGGAACCCCGTTGAAAGACACGCCATTTTTTTTAATTTCCCCCGCGTGTAGACTGGAGGTCGCTAGGCGCAACAATTCAAAATAAAACAAAATGGAAGACGCGGACTCAGGCCAGCCTAAGACCAAGAAGAAAAAGACCGAAGTATGACGCAGACTTAGATAACAGGCAGGTTAGTTAAGAAGTAAATTGGGCCACATGGCAAACATGTGTCTACTGCTAGAAGTGATAGTACCACGCTTTATCCGTGCTCCTTCAGTGGTCACAGCTGTTGTCATCAAAGGCTAAAAGCACAGAAAACCGTGTTTAAGGTACAGATTTATCTCACGTGTAAGGTGAACGTCACTTGGAATTACTATAACACTCTAGTTATTTGCAGTTGCTAGAGAGAGCAAAGTTGCCCAGGTTATTAAATAGGCCCTTGCAGGACATATGCAAATTTAATGTACAAGGAACATGAACACAGTAACCTATGGAAAACATTCGTTACGTTATTTAGGCCCCAAATTATGGGGCAAACTATCAACGTCAGGTAGATCAGCTAAATCACTGGCCGCTTTCAAAAAGACTGTACGTAAGTTAAATCTAAGTACACTGTTAGATGATAGTTGCAAGGGCTGTGCCCTTTGTAGTACTTCAATAATCATAAATTTCTAAATATTTCCTAATCATAGATTTCATTGTTAGTAGTTATTGTTAATTACTTGTATTTTATTTGTGTCCCCACATTAGTATGGGTCTTTCCCAAGCTATAAGGTTTGACACTTGAATAAAGTTTCTGCTATTACCAAATGAATTAGTTAACAACCTGCTCAAGTGTAATCTACAGGTTTCACTGAAGTTTGTGTACCAAATCCGAAAGTGTGACTTTTCAGATAACAGATGGATTAGGTAGTGCCTTCATGGGGTACGTTAGATTACACTGCACTGGTTGGGGAAAAGTCGTGTTGTGTTTATTGTTTGAAAAAGGTACTTTTGAGTCTATACATTAAACCCTGAAGAGTGACTATGGAAATGAAAGCTATTGCGCACCTTTCTCCTTTATTGCTGTTTGTTTTGCGGCCTGGCTAACTAAAAATGGAACTGGTTCGAATGAATAATTTTTCAATCCGTAATTTTTATACAATCTGCAGGAAGAATATGATCTCTACACACGCATTTATGAGCCCGATAAAGCGGAACTCTCAGAGCTTCAAGGTCGGTTTGAAGTCTTGGAGAAACAATACAACGCCATCATGGAGGAACGACGCCTCTTAGAAGAGGAAAAGGTAAGAAAGCTTGAAGAAGAAAGACAACAGAGCCAAGCTACTACAGCTATACAGGCAGCTTGGCGAGGGTACCAGTTTAGAAAGATGATGCGAAGCAAAGCAAAGAAAACAGGAAAAAAGGGGAAGGGCGGAAAATGACTTGGATACCAAGAAACGCTGATCAAAATACATGTCATTTTTGTTTAGTTTTTATTAAGTTGCAATGCCTTAACTGTCAAAGAAACGTGCTGATGTTTAGCAACAGATTTCTTGTGTTTATTAGCAACGTATGTGAAAGCGACTAACAAAGAGTACGGCAACTGGGCTTTTTTCACTTAATTTGTTACTATATACGTCTCATCATTGTTTGTAAAACGGGAAAACTTGTCATCTTGCGCACACTTAACTAGTTAATAATTATTTTATACAATATTTAAACAATTTTCACACAATAACTTTCATACAATGAAACCTTGCTTTACTGGTCGTCAACCAAGCGAATTGTCCTTAGGTCCTAAGCGTGTGGTCCTTTCTTGCTCATACTTTTTGTCTTAAATCAGCAAATACTGTAAAATGGTCTTCGTTTGCTCTAGATATTTCTTTCTCAGACTGTGCGTTTTCGTCCCACGGACCACCTCAAAAATGCATTGCTTTGCAGTCTCAAATTAACCTGCTCAATGTAGGACGCCCATCCAACAAGAACAAAATGGCGACAAAAAACATAGAGTGTTTAATTATGTCATATTCTACAAGTCTAGCACCCAAAATGTTCAATGTCCACCGTTTTTTGAGTTATTTCTCATTTTGAGTGTAATCCAAGATGGCGGCCAAGATGGCCGTCATCTTGGATGGCGTCACGGACCGCCAGCAACTCCACAACCCATAAGATACCTCATCTTGTAGAGCACATCACCGGCTTTCTATTGAAGGTAAAATCTTTTTGAAATATTCCAACACAACAAAAATCCAGGGGAGGAGTTCAATCAAGTCCCCCTCCCCCTCTTGTACTCCCTTCTCTGTACTCCCTTCTCTGTACGGCAGTGGGGTGATTTTGCTTGTACGTCCAAAGGTTAACTAGGTATACGTATGACTTGGTACACCTATTACTCAAGAAAACTATACTTGAGTATCTAGGCTTTTGTTCCAGCTTTCACGCGATTTATGGCGCGAATCAGTCAAAGGCAGTATCAGAGTTGGGAGCTAATTAGCCACTATTCGCCTCGAGCTCCTTAAAAACTTTATTCAGATTTAATTCAAACTTGCTCTTGCTCGACGTCGTTTGGTTTCTGTTCCTCGAAGAAGGCTACATTGATGTAGGTTCTCTGTCAAAGAATGAAAAAGCGGTAAGAAGGTCGGTTAGAAAATCGATATAAGTATCTTTACCACTACGAAAAAAAGCAATATAGAAGGACATAAATACGATTTTAGTGATAGAAGTTTCTACGGATTAAAGTCATTCGGAGGCAACTTTGTCCAACCGGCGGGGGGGAGGGGTGGGGGGGGGGGGGGTCAACAAGAGGCATGCTTCTCCTTCTGGTCCAACCAAAGTAGACAAGCTTATCCCTTACCTCTTTTTGGTGGAGTATTTCCTGTAGTGTTACATGAAGTTCCTCAAAGGATGGACGATCATCTGGAGAACTCTCCCAGCAGCGTAACATAACTTCATAACTAAAATGGACAAGTATTACCAGTTAAGATCATAACATCGTGGCTAAAAATGTTATTTATGGTGACAGTGTGACTGCAAGATGATAAAAAGTTGCACTGAAAACTGGGAATTTTAGAGCTCTCTAGTTAAGATCATCTGAAAAGATGGCGTTGTTATGTTTTCGGCAAAACGGCGTGCTTCTTGAAAGTATTTATGCCACGATATTGCGCTACGTTTTTAGACTCGTAATATGGCAAAATGGTGTGCTCCTTAAAAGTATTTGTTTTCACAATATTGCGCTAGCTTTGTGTGACTTTGTTGATGTAGTTACTTACTTTCTCGTTCCCTTGTGGGGGATCGAGAGGCTGGGATACAGGAGGGTGTCACATTTTGTGTATTTGGATGGGCACTCTCCCCTTCAACTTGTCAGTCAACGCAAAATAAACGCAACGATTTGATTTACTATACTTACAGCTCTTTAGAACAATGTGCTGGTTTTTCCAGACGCACACCATCCTGCAACATTTCATGAAGCTCGACCACGCCCTTCACACCCCTGTAAGGTAGCTCCCCTAAAAAGCACAAGCATGAATGTGTAATGGCTAATCGATAAACGCCGGTGTTGATATGACGTACAGTTCTTCCCTTTTACTGTGCTGTAGGTCGACGTTAAAGTCGATGACGTCTTTTACATCCTGTACTGTAGTTTTCTTATACGTTACACGGTCGCATGAGCGAATAAATGAAGCGACAAATTGATAGAACTTCCTGATTAAAAGATAAAAGCTGGCTCTTGCGTTTGTGAAAGGGTTGGGGGTAGGGTCGCAGGGGGGGGGGGAGGGGGTTGTTGCAGTGCCCTATCCTCTGCAATAGCATGCGGACAGAATATTACCGAAAATTTAAACTTCAATTTCTCTGGAAATTACTGTGAACGGTCAAGAGTTATGAAACAATGGAGGAAACCTAAGCTCACAAGATTGACTTCGGAACATATGTTCTTTAGTTCGCATACAGAACCGAAATATTAGGAGTATAAGATGGCTTTGGAGTATAATGGTTTGTATGTCAAGGGCACATCTTGAACAAACATGCTGGTCTCGCTTTACGATGGTTTATATGAATTATGCTTGAACTTACCAAGGGTAACTATCTCCCACAGAACAACTCCAAATGACCACCTGGTGAGATTAAGAAAGCGTAATGGAGGGAATTAAGGGGCCCAGAATCACAGTTGGCCAACCGACAAAAGTACGAACTTTGTTTCAAAACCAGCGGATCATTCAAAGAAACTTTCTCAACAATAATTCAAAAAGAGAAAGCAGAGGAAGTCACTACCATGACGGTGGTTTGGAACTTAATTAATAAAAAATTTTGCAAACTTTTGCTTTGAATTTCTCCAAGAATTATTATCAACCCACTTCTCCATGTTTGGATATCCTGATGAAACATTCTGTCTCTCGTTTGATATATTACTTAAACATATCTCGCTGTCCGGTGTGGAGTTAAATTGTTGTAAGTTCTAGTTTTGAGCAAAATAGGCAATCGCGGTTATAATGTTTGGATATCCCACTTTCTGGGTCCCGTTCTGTAGGGGGAGGGGGGGGGGGGGATCTAAATACATGAACACAATGGAACGGAACGGTACCGTAATGAAAAGGAATGGCCCAGAATGTACCAGAATGACACTAGAATGAAATGGTTCGTTTCCGTGTCAATCCTGTTCCAGTTAGTTCCATTCTTAAACAGCAATAGCAACGGTGGGGCTGTTGCTCGAAATTTCCGACAGGGGAGTGCCGTCCAGGGGCAAAACCCCAACCGAACTTCAGACCTAGCCTCTCAGAAAGATTTTGTTTAAAAGTCTTTTTTCTCTCCGGCTAAAACAGCAAAAAGACACGCCTTATTACAGAGACGACAAATCCTATCTAGAAACTATTGTTTAGCGAACTTACACATCTCCTTTGATTGTACTGACTCCTCTTAAAGCCTCCATTGACATCCACAGCCAAGGAATGCGTCCCTTGAGGAAAAAGATTAGCTCCTTAAACATTGTTTTACAAGTACACCTAGCAATCTGAGGTTTTGGAAGTTTAGCTAATTCTGACGTCATTTTCTAAATGTGGACTATAAGCTTGGTATCTCGGAGTCGCAAGGGAAACGGGAAATTGTTCAACCGACAGTAGAGTCAATTTGTTTTGTCAAAACTGTTGACGTTTCACTATGGTGCTATTTTGAAAGGGTATTCAGGATAGCGGGATCCACTGTAGGTTGCTTTCAAAAGTCCTGTCTCTAAATAAGCCCCCACTCTCCTGAATCCCACATAATAGGGGCTGCTTCTGATGAAATAAGATATTAACCAATCGACACAAAGCCTAGGTAGAAAACTGGAAAATTAGGACTGTTCTTTTGTGAAAGTAAAAAAGAAAGCGAACAGAACTATTAAGTTATTTACCTCTGTGACCTTAATGTATTGCCCATCGGTCGATATGTTACGTGCCATTCCAAAATCTGCAACTTTCGCTACCAGGCCATTTCCAACCAATACATTTCTGGATGCCAGGTCGCGATGAACACACTGTGCGTAAGAAGGGGAAGGAAGACCGTATCATTAAACAACCTTTACAACAATAAACAATAACAATAAAAATAAACTTTATTTACCCACGGTCAATTCATCAGCTACATATCCTATTAAGTAAGCTAACAAATTACGTCCAATCTAAGTCTAGGTCTACAATGCACCTGAATGCATAGTCTATAATTACAGAATTTCAGAGCAGTTTCGACAGAGACTTCTTTCATTTTAAGTTGATTACAAAACCTGGTGTCATGACAAATTCATGAGGGTCGGGGTTCTAGATATTTAGCGGAGCATGTAGTCGAGTTCATAGTTTTTCTTGAGCACTAATAAGGTCCTCGTATTTATGGCTAAGGGTAAATAGTTATCATTTTAGTTAATGTTCTCCTTGAAACCATTCTGAAAATTTCGGGCAATTTTTTGGTCTAGAGGATGGTTAATAAAACTACCTACGAACGCACCTTCAGAGCCATTGCTCTGCTTAGCTGTTTACTTTCCAAGATCCTCTTATTTATTGCTAAGGGTAAATAGTTATCTTAAGTTGTCCTTCTCCTTGAGACCGTTCTGAAAAATTGGGGCAATCTTTTGTCCAGAGGTTGGCTAAAAAAGCTACCTACGTACGCACGTGTAGAGCCTTTGTTCTGCCTACCTGTTTACTTTCCAAATGTTTCATGCCATTCGCAACGTCTGAAGCAATGCTTAACAGTTCTCTCTCGGTCAGCTTCGACCATATGTTAGTGTAAGCTGGATCCCCACTCTGAGTCTGAACATGACTGTCCCGAAGTATTTTATCAAGACTTCCGCCGGAAACAAACTCAATGACGATGCAGAGAGGTTCTGGACAAAATGAAAAATGTTCTATAAGTTCTATGTAAGAAGTACATGTGGAATATAAAATAAGAATCAGTTAAAAAGCCCTTCAATTTTGTCATACACTCCAGAAAATAAACCCTGTCTTGCAAAAACCTGCCAAGAAAAACTTGTTCGTTCACGAGCAAGCTTTCCTACTTAAAATGTTTCCTTGTCATGTTTCTTAGTTCAACAACTGTGTTGCCAATTTTTACAAGAGGGAGGCTTGTCAAGGAAATACTTGATAAACTTTGTCGTACACACGAGGCGTGAATATTAGCTCTTCAAATGACAACTTTTCAAGGGAAACTTGATCGCGTACGCCTTAGTCTTACCTTCAAATGTACAAGCTCCGACTAAGCTCACGATATTGGGATGGCGGCCGACATGGATAAGTGTTTCCAACTCTCGTATGAGTGCCAGACGCTCTTGCTGGTCTGCGTTGTCTGTTAACGAAAAGGAGGCGACATAAGATAAGATTTAAGAATGCTTCAAAGTCTCGATACAGACAACTGATTCCCTTAAGAGACCGGGGTGATACGCTGCGTATTGTCGTGTTGGAAATTACACTGTGTGTAATTTCCACTGTGCATGATAGTTTCGACCGACATTTTTGCTGTTACTCCATGGACACGGTTAGTGCTCGATTGGGATTGTCGACTGAAAACTGGTCAAATATTGATATTTATGTCGACCGGTACAGGAAGGCCCTCTCTTGACTACAGCTATTACTGTTAATCACCAGAATCTATATGACTTATAAAGAGATTGATGTTTAAGGCATGTTTTAAAATTTGGTGGGTCCTTACTCTCCACTAAGCTGTCCTACGCATTTTGCTGGATCCTCGGAATGCTTCGCGTAAATTTTAGGATAATTGGGAATTTTGAGCTTAATTTTTAGCATTATCCGTGAATTTCAATTTTTAATTGATTGTAATTTCGGTATCGGTACTTCCGATTGGAAGTCCAACACGCCCACCACTACACACCGCTCGTGCCTTCTCATCAATCAGAAGGCTTCCATTCAATCAGCAAGTACAAACCTTTGAGTCTTTTCACCGCCACTGGTAGTTCATTTCCATCTGTTCGTAAGTACACCCCTTTATTCACAATACCAAACTCTCCTCCGCCTAGCTTCTCTTCAGTTCTAACGAGCCTTTCTCGAGGAATTTCCCAGTTTCTGTCTATTGTGGCCATTCCTTGTAAGTACAATTCGTTATCGATGACTTCTTGTCTGTCCGTTGTGGATAGTGTGCCGTCCAGACTGGAGTTCGTACTACCACTGGATTGGCTATTTCGTAGCTGATTTATAGTATCCAATCGCATGTCATTTTTAATTTTGAGCTGGATGAATTCTTGTTGTGCTTTGATCATCTATTTTTAAGAACAATGAAATTAGTCTCATGACAAAAATAAGTTTTAAAAGAATCAAGTATCAGTTACCTTAAAAATTATCCCCAGTGTCTTTAAAATGCAACTAGCAAAGAACATTATATACACAGTTATTTGCAAATGCCCATTTTCTGGCAATTATATTCTTCCTTTCATCTTGCCATTTTTGTCATATCAAAATTCAGGTGAAGGAGTCCGTGTTTTTTTTTCATCGGTAGTGCCGATGTCTTAAGTGACAAGGAGCATTTTAGTACTTCTGCACTCTTTTTACCACATTTTGTCATAACTCCTTGATTGGATAACGTTTCCTAAGGGTTCGCCCCACCGACCCTACAAACGACTAACTCAAATATCACGCCTCAATAATGAATTCGCTACCACTCGCTTTTATTCTTATAAAATGTTCAACTAAGTTTAGCCTGTTCTAGGCGTTCAGATAGCGGAGCGCGAGCGAAAACTAAAGCGAGCGAAAGAGCGGGAAAAAACGAGGGGAGACTGGGGGAGACTGGGGGAGAGGACGTCCCCCAGTCTCCCCTCGTTTCTTTTTCTCGCTCTTTCGCTCGCTTTATTTTTCGCTCGCGCTCCACTATCTGAACGCCTGGAACAGGCTAAACTAAGTTAGCCTTGGATAGATCGTTTCAACCTGACAGTAGGGAAGTGTACCTCCACATTGAGCTGATAGTTAGCTCTCTTTCGCTGCTTCTGCTTGAAAACGATCAGAATTATAATAAGAACAAGAATGGCGACCCCAATGCTAACAGAAGACCAAAGGACTTTCGACAAGCTGTCTGAGGTATCGGAATTACCTGCAGAACAGAAATATGAATAGCATTTTGTATTGTTATTTAATGACGCGCTCTGATTGCTTATATTATCTACAACACTAAATACTTAAATCTTAAAGATCTCTATAATCAGAAGTGCTAGGAAATTTTCATTCCAATAACAACTTAGACAAATAACTTCCCCTCGTTTCGTTAGAGTTATGTCGAACATCGCATCGATATTGTTCTGCAACGGTGCAATACATTGAAAAAGGTGACCAGGGGTATTATGAGACATTTCTAAATTCACATAGAGCGATTCGACAATACGAACAAGTGATGTAATCCTTATGTAGCTTTTCAAGTCTATTTTGTCACCAATTAATCAATCCTATGAAATACGATTTGACGCACGTCATCATTCAAATAACAACCGTTCATTTAGCATTTACAGGTACTTGAATATAGTGCAAGTGTTCTTAGCAGGTCATTATTGAGCTCAGGTGTGTTGATATTTAACCTACCTTCAACTTGAGAATTTGTAGAATTTGTAGGCCACTCTGCGATCGTTATTGTCGCTTCGTTGGAGAACGATTTTCCCATCGAGTTTCGTGCCACGCATCGATACTTTGGTGCCTGTGTTCTTCTTGCGTGGAATACAAGGGCGAGCGATGAAACATTGCCATTTTGGACCACTGTTTCATTTGAGACTGTCGAGTTGTTTTCCAACCAACTTATCCGCGGACGTGGGAATCCATCTACGGCACATATAAGGGTTGCCATGGCAACGCCTTCAGTAAGGTAGAGAGTAGTGCTTTGGGGATGCATAGTAACGATTGGTTTCCATAGTACTAAAAACATGAAAAGACAATGTTTGTAGTCTAAATTGTCAGGGGACAGCCGACGTGTCCACCGCGCAGTTTGCTTTCAATAAGACAGAAAGTTAATAATTTTCTTAAATATTAAAAACAAAGCCGTACCACATGGCATATCTTGTGACCCTGGTATCAAAAGGGAAATGAACGATTTTAAGAAGATGATGGTTACAGGGCCGCTGGGTTTCCTCTCATTCTCTTTCTGATCTCGTTTCATCCATTCAGGCTACCAAATGTGAGGTAAGTCAATATGAATGGAAGGTCTGACTTTTCCTCCTTTATTACAGGGACATTGACTAAGACAAAGTTTTTTTGAACCAAATCAAGCACTATTTCACCACGTACAAAAACAAAAAAAGCGATCTTGGAAGTCGATTATATTCCTTTTGGTCGCCTTCTGCAAGCACAGCCTTTCTAAACGACCCAACCAGAATTAGTACCTAAAAAATAGGGTCACTCCTCCGATCGATCCGGTCCTATGGGAAGCAATTTAGGAATTTTTTTTTATTAAACCAAAGCTATTTTAGCAATAGTAATAAAAAACAATATCACTGACTTTTCGTCGACTTCAGCAGTTATTAATTAAGTTTCGAAGATTTTCCTAGTGTGTTTCTTTGTGTTGAATAAGCCAACAGATCAGTTGATTCACTTCGGTGAACTTGTCAGTATACCCCCAAAGTCTCAAAATCAGAATATGTATTGAAATAAATCTTTGCCATTAAGATAGGAGAACTTTTTGTGAAGCTTCAACATTCTACCCTCCTTCAATAGGATTATTGTTAAGAATGCAAAGACATATATTTTTATGATTCTTAGTGCAACTGAAAGCTTTTACGTACATTATACTACATCTAACAACACTGTGCATCTCTATACCAGTTGCTTTATTACCTTACCTGACAAAGTCGCAGTAGAGGACCTGTTCCAACCCGTCGGGTTCTTTGCCTCGCACCAGTACTCTCCCTGGTCATCTAGGCTGACGGACCCAAAAGTTAACATCGAATGACCCTTGAATCCTCTTACGGACGAACGTAGTAGGCGGTGGCCATTCTTAAACCACGTGATAACTGGGAGGGGAATCCCTGACGCTTGGCAGGTCAGATTGGCTCTACTTCCGGTAAGAATCTTCAGCTGTTTTGGTGGATGGGTATTGAATCGCAGTGGTAATAATTCTGTAATAAAATAGTAAAAATTAAAAAACTCTAGGCAGTGTGAATTAAGAAAATTTCATGATATATTTATCAGCGAGAAGTAGGAAGTAGTAAGATTGTTATTTCAGTGGATGTGTTTGATTACCGTAATAGTCCAGGGCTTTCATTGGTTGCCAAGTGATGTTTTCCTGAATGCTTAAGTGGTCGTCATGTTCGTTGAAAGAGAATTAAGAAGGAAAAAACAAAACAAAAATATATATATATATATGACCACCCAGCATAGTATAAAAGAACTAAAGAGCAGACTCTTTAGTTTGTATTGGTGATTTGTATAATTATAATTTTTTAACTCCCTTGAGAGATCGAGTTAGTGGCAGCCTATTGTACGTAAATAAAGCTTAAATCGTAATTAAGGAATATGTGGGTGTATAGGAGCTTACCTCTAAATTCCAAGCTCCATGCACCCTCTGTACAGGTCATCTGATTGTGAGCCCAGCAGGTGTAATTACCAGAATCCTTCTGTGTGGCATTTTGGATCGAAAACGTACACACTTTACTGTCCTCGCTGTCCACGCGATCGTCTCCACCTCCACAGTCTTTTAAAATAGGTATTTCATCGTTGAAGTAGTATTCTATCAAATACGGTTGGCCATAGTAATGATTTCCAAAATTTGCTTTTGAAGCGTTGCTGGTACAAATGATTGTTACGTTGTAGCCAATTGGAAGGACGTGTTCATCCGGGAATTCAAGAGTGTTTATCTCTAAAGTAGGTGCAGTCGGAACTGCGAATAATAAGAAAGACAAAAATCACCGCTGGTCAGCATGGTCAGGCCATTGCGACAGTTCTCATCACGTGGCTGTCGGAGACTGATGATGAATGAATGGGTGAATGGATTAATATTAAATGAATGAATGGTGGATGGATGGATGGATGGATGGATGGATGGATGGATGGATGGATAGATGGTTGGAAGGATGAAAGTAAGCATTAAGCTGGGTGGGTGCTGGCTGGCTGGGTTAAATAGTTGTAGTCATTCGATGAATGGACCGTAGACGGATGGATGAATGGAAGGATGCCTGGGTCCGCTTTTTCAAAAACCGGTAAACGCTAACCTGGGATTAATTACAATTTAACCAAGGTTCCTGTTTCTCTTATTCAAAAGAGTTCTCACAGAGGATTACAAGTGGCCGCTTGAGAGAAACCAAAGACAAAATGTAGGGAAAAAGAGATTCACAGGAATCCGTATCATTTGGCTACAAAACTGACTTCAGAGTTGACGCTAAACCTGGGTTGGCTTGATCCTGCTTTGAACAACCAGACCCTAGCTGGTTTCATGAATGGTGGATGCGTTACTGGAAGGGAGATAGATTGTTGAAGTTACCGACCCAAAGAGGTTTGTAAGGCAAGGAGGGAAGATTCTTTCTATCTGAAGGCTGCAGAATCTTATTAAAAAAAAAATAAACAAAAAAACGTCAAGTTCATATCGTGAAATTTTTGATTGTACCTGAGAAATTGTAACTTTCAGATCTCCCTTTCAGATCCCGGCTCGATTCGCATACAGGTTCACTTATGTTATAATTATTAAATAAGCCTTAGCTGTATCTAAAGCTTTATAATGGTCTTTTCAGAAAAATTCTGCAACATGATAAATGCTGATAAAAGCTTAAGGAAGAAGGAAGCTGAACATTGAGCACACCCAGTCGGATCCTCAATTTACTTATATTAAGAAGATTTCTGAATAATATACAACTGTAATTAACAGCTAAGCGTTAGTTCTATTTAGAGCTGTACAGTCTATTCGAAACTCGACAAAAAAATTGATTAATGTTAAGAAAGAGAAAGATTCCATGAGTGATAGAGAGTAAAGCGCTGATCATGAGTGGAGATGTAAGTGAACGCACTGATACAAACAGGACGGAAAACCTTCATTGGATAAACACAGAAACGTAATGAAACACAATGAACCGGCATGCGCATGAGCCGGGATGACCCAGGATGTAGAGGGACCCTGATGAAAATCTTGGATCTTTGAAGATCATCATAAGGACCCTTGAAGACCTTGAGGGGGATCCTTAAGAATCTTCACCTATAATCCTCAAAGATCTTCAAGGACCTTGCACAATCTTTCAAAGACTGAGGTTCCTACAATGCTCCTTGAGGCTCCTGCAACGATCCTTGAGGTACCTGAGAGATCCTTAAGGTCCTTGCACAGATCATCAAGTACCCTTGTGCAGGATCCCGAATAGGATCGTATCAAACTTGATTAGGATTTTTGATTTTTTATTAGGATTTTTGAATTATGTAGGATCTTTATAAGATTTCTACCAGGGGATGACACTAGAATGAAACGCAGCGGGACGGAACGGTGTCAATCACGTTCATTCCGCCATACATTCCTCGTTCATTCCAGTCATGACCCGGTTCATTCCGATGTTTGGTAACGCCACTTTGGAATTCTCTTTTTCAGCTCCTTTACTTGTGACCGACTGTTAATCGTGGAAATAACCAACACGGTCCAATGGCCCGTTATCGTCATTATTACAAGCACACTTGCCTCCCTTCTTGCATTCTTGTACAATAACTGTTCCAACTCGGACTCCACCAGCAAAGTCATTCGCACGACATTTATATTCCAGAAACTCGTACGCTCTGATACTGTATTTTCCTGGTTTGTTTGGAACCTTGACTTTTGTTGTTACACAGTATGGCTTGCAGTCAAGAGCAGCACCCGTGTTAATGTGGGCAGCACAAGTACTTGAACCAGCCATGGCGTGAAAATGTACTTTACGTAGGCACCCAAGGCAGTAGAGGTTCTGTCTGCAGTATTTGTAACACCCTGCTACCAAGAATGTGCCCCAAGAGGAGAGGTAGTGAAGATACGCTGTCCTGCAATCCAGAAGAGTGGATTTCCAACACGGATTGTTCCAACTAGCACTCCTTTTGCGTTGTTAGGTATCGTACCACACCTATATGCTAGCAAACTGTGTGCCGTTATACTGTAAAATCCATATTTCATGGGAACTCTGGTTTTCACTGCGAAATTATACTTCCAACAGTTCCTAAGCTTGCTAGGATCTCTGCCACCAGAGCACGTGGCCAGTTTACCAAATTTTAAATACATCACACGTATGCAACGCGGACAGTAGGTTGGATTGCAGAACTCGTAAGAGCCCTTCAGTGTTATTTCTGCTCCTGAGGATTCGTAGAAATTTTTTGTGTATAATGTGAAATATTCACCTGGACGAAGCGTCTCGGAGACAGCATGGCTTATCCACAGCGCGAGTAGAACGAAGAGAGGCATCTTTGTGTCGTTTGTTTTTGTTGAAACCTTTATTTACCTAACAAATCGTCTCTTTTAACGAGAATAATACTTATAAATGAAAATATAGAAATGTTGGCTAAAAGGATAATTACAAATAATTTATAATAATAATTTATTACTTTAATCGCCCCCAAAAAACTGACGACATAATCCAATCTGCTCATAATGCCAATACTAGAAAGCTAACAAATGAATTATAAAAAGTTTACAACTACAACACAGAAGAACACAATATTATTTCCAACATAACAATTCTAATTGGTCCCCCCGTCAAAGACAGAATACTCTGACTAGTTTTTTTAATATGCCGGTGATTTATAATCTTTTTAGTCGTGATCCCTTCAATTTTCAGAATCTGTTCATGTTCTCTAAGGCTTCCAGGTTCTAGTTTGTTATTATACTGTACGTACCTTTATGCTGTGATTTAACTGAGACACAGGGAGCACTTGTTGCGTCGTGGAAGATAAGAACTAAACCGATAATCAACAGCATAATACAGTATGTTCTGCAACTTGTGTTACGCACCTAAAATAAGATAAAATGAATTAAGGAATGAAGTATTTATGGCTTTCAGTACAAAAATAACGATTCGCCATCTGTTAAAGACCACCCGGTTGCACTCAAGTTTTTAAATTCCTTTTTTTTTTGTTATGTATATGACGCATTTAATTTGTTTATTCACCGTCTTGGGAACGTCACTATTGTAAATATATTATATGATTCGAGTGAATTTCTATGGAAATATTTTACTGAACGACAGTTTGCTTTAGTACTTTTTCTTGCATGTATAAGCTTAAATTTAACCAGTATAAATTTTACAAGAACATGAAATAATTAAAAACAAAAATTCGCCTTTTGCTTTGCCAGAAACGTTATAGCAATTCACTATTACACAAATGAGCTACAGCAAACATTGAACACGAAACGTTATTCAATGACATAGGTGCAGATGAATAAAGATAACAACATTGATATTCCCTATCTATCTTTCGGCTTGAATATAACGAAAGGAGATTTATAAAACCTCTTGTGCGAATACGTTTTGAAAGCAAAATAGGAAGGCAAACCGATTAAGTTATTCAATTATCGATTTTGCCAGTTAAGTACCTCGTTGAAGTTGTCATATTAATGTTAAATCTACCAATTCAACTACCAGTTCATTAGGGTTAGTTAGCTCTTGCAGGCTTAATAGCCTACAACGAATGGGTCACCATTTACTGAAACTAACACGATGGCTTATGATAGAACAAAACTTCGACCAAATATGCCAGTGACATATTCTATGGCTTCCGTGATAAACTGAAAGTCCATTTTGTTTTTAGTCTTATAATATTGCAATGACGACACACAATAATTTTATTTTTAATAGTGAGTCATGTAAACTGTATTTAAAGAAGCTGCAAAATATGATTAGAAACACCTTCAAGCAGTAGGTGTTTATATAGACTTTACAAGATCCT
Organism: Siderastrea siderea; assembly: GCA_964030785.1. Taxonomy (NCBI): domain Eukaryota; kingdom Metazoa; phylum Cnidaria; class Anthozoa; order Scleractinia; family Rhizangiidae; genus Siderastrea; species Siderastrea siderea. The sequence goes on from OZ034973.1 coordinate 7,710,233, forward strand.
AGCGTGCAGCTGCTATATCACAAACTGAGAAAAAACCATTGAGGGTCACCCATGCCTTCCATATCACAAGCCTTGCATGTGCTACTTTGCTCCGTGTTATGAACGTATTTTCACCGATGTTTTTCGAGCGCGTGCGGTTCAGTGAATTTACCTATACTTGCAAAACGTATCGAATATCATGCCCCTTTCGCCAGTAGACACCTGTTATTCAATGTCATGAGGACGGATTCTTGCAAACACATATTATTCAATATCATGACAACAGCTTCTTACACTGACTTATAAGCAAGTGAACAGCAAAGTCATTGGCACTAAGGGAAGCGAAACAACTGTGCGCAAGACTTAATTTTCTAAGATAATTTACCATGGATTCACGGCCAAATGCTCGCAATTTTTGTTTATTTTCTTCTTAAAAAGTAAAAACCACTGACATTATTCTTATGAACTTGAAAATATTAAGTTGTCGCATCAACCGGGCGTTTTAACAGTAGAGTCGGTTTTAGATTACGAGCAGTGTCACTTTCCGCTCAGGAATAGTCGAGCAAAAAGAACACGCGAGCGAGTGCGAAAATCGCTTGCCGTGTGCGTGTAACGGGACGTGCGTGTGTAGTGAGCCGGCTCACCTTCCTTGGCCTTGCTGCCAAACTAGCGCGCGTGACGTTTCCACGCGGCCGGCGATTTTCGTGCTTGCCCGCGTGTTCTTTTCGCTCAACTTAGTCCGTGAACTGAAAGTAATGTCGGCTTACTTTTTACTTTTCTTGTGCTCTCAACTATCTAGAAAGAGACTGCCCGTAGTCTTAGAAACGATAAAAATATCTAACGGTCAAGAACTAAAAATAGCTAAACGAAGGATATTCATGATGGCGTTTTCACTTAAAATTTTCACACACAGTGATGCGCATATTGTCTCACATAGTTAAAAGGAAAAAGCCTGAATATATCGTGTGTCAAATTGCGGGGAGAAACTAAATCGTCGGAAAGCGTATAATTCTTTCCGTAATATGAAATCCACAACAAAAGGGCTCCCTACCCGCTCACATGCATATGGAAGAAATCTCGAAACTCTTTATACCGTTGTTTCATTTTTTTATTAGAAGTAGTACAAGTAAAATATGGTGTTCATTAATGGTATTCAACTTAGGATTTTAAGGCATCTTTATTTATTTATTTTTTTCAGGCTCTTGTTACAACCGCTCTGATAATTGATTCATCGGTAGGCCATCATTGCAAGCTAAAGTAAACAGTAAATATATTTATTCACTTTAATTTTAGGAGGCAGTGTGTATTTTACGATCAACTTTCTCTCGCTAATCTTTCCGTTAATTCGCGTGCGCAATTCGTGACATCGCGATCGAGCTACTGTTATTCTTTAATTTGCCCATCGAGGCACGTTCACGGTGAAGTACCATACATGTACTTGTAGCTGTACATCAGTATTAGACTACAACGAAGGAGCCAACGATTGGCACTAAGCAACGTCGATAAATATTATTTGACGTTTTGTCAGGGATTAAACGAATATGCTCAAGTTAACCATGAATTTCTTTGGATAGGTGAAATCTTGCCACTCAGACTACGATGGTTGTTTTCATCCAGTATTTGATACCCTTTGTGTTAAACAAACCCATTTTTGATAAAGTCAAGACTGCACTGTTAATAACCAAAGCAAAAGGACTCCCATGAGTGCCTAAGGCCAGTTGGGTGGAAAATGTCAAAATTTAATACAAACCATTAAAGATGGTTGACTTCTGTCACCGCTGCACGAAAGCCTTCCCAAGAGCTTTTTCTATGACTGATCATGTCCGATAGGGAGGACTCAGTGTTTAATAACACCACAACACACGAAACACGGTATGCCTCTGGCAATCAAAAAGGTACATAATATTTTTATCCTTTAAGAGCGAGTTCTAAAAGGTTGTCAACGTATCACTCCAGGTCATCGAAATTGAACTGGGTGAGTTGAAGACCGAGGACTGAACAAATTGGTAATGAAAGCGGAAGTCGTACAGTCGTTTATGCCGTAGCTAATACACGACCTTGCTTGACAAAGAAGCGGATAAAACCTACCTTAGTAGATGTCTTATTTTATCCATATTCTTGTTGTATTGTGATCTATTCATTTACGTTATATTTTCGCGTGATCGTTCGACGTTCCTGCCGTGAATTACTGATGCAATAGTGCGTAGTTAATGTAGGCGATTACTTTTGCATGACATTTAATTATTACCATTTCCGGTCTTAAAACTTCCTGTGCATACCTCGATGCCATACAAGTCCATAAACTCGCCACAAAATGAACTAAATAAGGGAAAAAATCTAAAGAAACTGAAATAAAAGCAGAATAAATTTACACCACATGAATTATTGCCTCGTTTTAGACTTCTTTATTCCTTTTTAACAATCACGCTTTGACCGGAAATTTTAGTTTGAAGACGAAATTGGCCCAATACATCTAGTAGTTGCTGATAGTTTTCACTGAAATTGTAATATGGCTAGTTACAGTATTTCCGCTGTTTTGAGCTAAAAATCAGGCTATGGAGTATATTTCGTGTCTTGTAAATGAGCTACTCAGCGCACAGTCCAAACTGACAAAGCAGGAAATTTCGTTTGGCAATACCGTTCAAGCTCTTTTAAGCCCTTGGGAGGGTTTATTTAATTACGGGCCTCGTACTAAATCATAATAAACGTAACAGCATAATAAACAGTACCACAGGAATTAGGAAAGCACTATTACTCAAAAGCTACAATCCCACGTTAGCTTTTCACCACGGAAGGGGGGTACTCCCTGAAAATATGGGTGGGGATGTGCTTTCCACTCCTTGGAAACTTTACCCCATTTCAGTGACCCAAAAATTCGATACCCTATTTCAGACTTGCCCAGGAACTGCTTTGGTTTGTGTAGACACTTAAGAACGGCGTCAAATTTCTGATAAATCTAAGAAATCAGGGAACTATTGTTTCAATGAGTTTTTCTGCTTAAATTGAAGCAAATCTAACCATAGTTTCAATCCTTTTTTATGTGGGAAATCGATCCGTTGTTTCCACGATTTTTTCCCTTGATGTTGAAGCAAATCTAACCATAGTTTGAATCCTTTTTATCTTAGAAATCGAGCCGTTGTTTCAGTGATTTTTTCCTGTTGTGAAGCAAATCTAACCATAGTTTCAATTCCTTTTTATCTGAGAAATCGAACCAATGTTTCAATGCGTTTTTCTGCAGCTTAAATTGCTTAAATGGAAGCAAATCTAACCATAGTTTCAATCCTTTTTTTATGTGGGAAATCGATCCGTTGTTTCCACGATTTTTTCTCTTCAAGTTGAAGCAAATCTAAGCACAGTTTCAATCCTTTTTTCATCTGGGAGATCGAACCGTTGTTTCAACGATTTTTCCTCTTGAAATTGAAGCAAATCTAACCATAGTTTCAATCCTTTTTTATCTGAGAAATCGAAACACACTTCTCCGGAAGAAAATAATAAAAAAGTAGCTTCTTTTAAAAACTATACCCAATTCCCAACCAGATCACACAAACCTTACCCTATTTCAGACCAAAATGGTCAAAATCTATACATATTTCAGACTACAACGGCTCGAATTAACCATAATTTTTGGGGCTGGAGTTACCTATCTACAGCTTATATAAGGGAGTACCCCCTCCAGGCATTTTACCCACCGATTCAAAACGGAATCAACTTGTACGCAATAACACTTAACAGCACCACTATGGCTTTTATTTGAATGGTCACACTTAAGGATTGGTCACGATTGTATCCACACACTCAAAAGTTGGAATCCAAATTGTAAAGATATTAAACGGCATTACATGACAGTGCTGCTTGTTTGAATTGTCTCACATGAAAATTTAATCCAAAATAAGGACCAAAAATGTGAACCGTGGTTTGACCCCGTTTGAAACTGTATTGCATTTTCTAACATTGAATTCCTGTTTACATTCTATTCAATCATGTTTTGAGTTTCCGAGAAGCTGAAAATTAAGCCCTTTAGGACGTGGGAGTTAAAGCGGTTTAGCTTCCTGTCTTCATATTAATAAAATCCAGCTTGAAAATATATTCCACGATCTGGAAGCAATTCAAGGTTCTGAAGTTTAGCTATGATGAAATTGTGTTATCCCAATGTCAGCTTGTTCGTATAGACGATGCAAGAATAACAGAACTTTAATGTAGTAAAAACACTCAAAACAAGAGTCAATTTGTTTCCGGAGTGTCAAATTGTTTTCGGAGTCCAAAATTGACCGTCTATTAAGCACAGGTACCGTTTCTTGTACTTAATAAACAGATCCTGCAGGGCAAGTGTACTTATTTTGTAGAAAAGACCATTATCTTCGATTATTACGTACAAAGATTGCATTTTCCTCTTATTAAGTACGTCTCTTGTACTTATTAAGAGCCACTGTCTGTAACTTTCGAGAATCCGCGGTCAGGAAGCGAAAATTCGAATTTTCTTTTTCTACACCAAAAAGACCCTTTTGGTGAACCTTTTTAAAAAATGATACCCAAAAGTTCCAGCGAGGCCTTATTTTGACAAAAACGGACAAAGTTCGAAAAGCTGCCCAACCGCCGTCGAAGGCCGAGGTAAATTATGCAAATTAGCGTATTTTCAACTCGCCAGAACATGACAACAAAAGCTCGGACTAAATTCACTTTTTCACCATTTGTTATTCATCCCTTGGACTTCCTTTTAAACTACATTTCATTGCCATGTTAACAATTTTTCTTTGCTATTTACACGCTTAAAAAATATAGCATTCGCTCTTCAGTTGATTCATCAAATTTTACCTTATTTCAGAAGATCACAGCGCCGGGGGTATACGTATCTACAGGGCAAAAAGGGATTCTATCGAACGGGCAATTATTCTTCTTTATCATACTGAAATGGTTAGTTTGGCCCGTAAAAAGCAAGCGCGCTAGAGGCAAAAACGTAGAGACCATTTTCACACATTTCGCCGTTTTCTCTGTTGTTCTCATATTACAAGCGGCATATCATTTTGAAACAAAAATCAATGATACGTTGGTCATTTTGGTCAATGCTCCCAATTTTATTTGTTTTTAAATTTTAACACTTTATATCTGTAGCAATAACTTGACTTTTTTAATCAAACTCGATTATTTTCAAATACGGGAACATTAAGCACTAAATAAACAATCCTCCGACGTGTGTACGGGGGAATTCGAACAAGAAGCTGTGCAAACGTCGAAAAGAATTAGGTTTGTAATAGAAAACCGCCGAGTAGCCACCTTTCCATATTTCGCCAATCGATATGCTTTTAGTTGACGTACTGATTATTAGACTTGCTTACTTTAATAGGAACATTAAAACGTTTACCATGAGAGATAAATTCTACTGCGTCACACCACACTACAGACAATCTTATATCACTAAAATTTTGATTTTGCGCCGTAAAAAGTAACGCTTAAACATGCATAACAACACTGTCAACAACGTGTTGCTGCTGAGACTATGTTAATATAAATAGGTATAAAGGAAAATACATTATTTGTATAAGGCGCTTCTCTCTGTTCGCTCTGATTTCAATTCAATATCCGACCTGAGTCAAAGGCCACCTACGAAATCTTTTTTGTTGCCTATATAAGTATAGTTATTCACTTACTCGTCTTTTTGTGGTACAGACGTCTGAACAATGCGGAAGATGTCTTATCCCCTTCGAAGAGAAGGCAGCAAATTGGAATTTTCTTCCTGGTAGGTGTACGTTTTTATTTTGTGGAGGCGACAACAGGTTGTCACGTTGCGTGACATACAAAATTACATGGATATGCACAGCAGCGCGTCCGCGAAAATTAGAAAAAGAAAACAGAAAAAGGAAAACGAAAACAAAAACCACAAGAAGAGTGGCAGAAAACTAACACATTTCCCTAAGAAAATGTTCTCGACTCATCGACAAAACCAATAACGAAAACAAAGCCAGAAATAAATTTATATATAAAAAATAATAATATGAACGTTTGAGAATACAGAAAAGGATATTCCCATAACTTGGGGATGAAAATAGGATGCATTCCAGCAACCGATAAAAAATGGAGAGATTTTGGAAGGCCTGATTTACGATTGTCCTTCATACATGACAATTTTGTTATTTTCTTTGGCAGGAGGGGGAGGGGGAGGGTGGGAGTGAGGGGTATGAGTAAATCGCAAAAATGCAAAGCTTTAGCACATTAACCAAAACTAACCATTTCAGTATGATAAAGAAGAATAATTGCCCGTTCGATAGAATCCCTTTTTGCCCTGTAGATACGTATACCCCCGGCGCTGTGATCTTCTGAAATAAGGTAAAATTTGATGAATCAACTGAAGAGCGAATGCTATATTTTTTAAGCGTGTAAATAGCAAAAGAAAAATTGTTAACATGGCAATGAAATGTGGTTTAAAAGGAAGTCCAAGGGATGAATAACAAATGGTGAAAAAGTGAATTTAGTCCGAGCTTTTGTTGTCATGTTCTGGCGAGTTGAAAATACGCTAATTTGCATAATTTACCCCGGCCTTCGACGACGGTTGGGCAGCTTTTCGAACTTTGTCCGTTTTTGTCAAAATAAGGCCTCGCTGGAACTTTTGGGTATCATTTTTTAAAAAGGTTCACCAAAAGGGTCTTTTTGGTGTAGAAAAAGAAAATTCGAATTTTCGCTTCCTGACCGCGGATTCTCGAAAGTTACAGACAGTGGCTCTTAAGTACGAAAAATGTGATTAATAAGAACAAAAGGTTAGGTCTTTCGTTTATTAAGAGCCAATGTCTGTAAATATCGAAAACCCGGCGCCAGTTGTGAAATTTTCAATTTCTTCATATTTTGCCTAAATAAACCCTTTAGTGAGTTATTTTCGAAAATGCAATTAAAAGTTCCTAAAGCGCTTTAGTTTTTTCAAAATCGAGGAAAGTCTGAAAATCGCCATTTTGGCTTCCCGCCGCCATCAAAAAAAGGGTAAAATGGTGCATTTTCGTTTCGCTCGTACAGCTAAACGCGGTAATGTTTACCGATGTACTTTTAGCAAATCATAACACCATTCCTGCTCTTTCCAAAACTGTAGTTTATTTGGGAAAAGCTTTTAAATTTTATATCTTTCTAGCTGTTTTATCTACCCCGCTCTAAGCGCTTCAGCGGATAAGCAAATTTTAGCTAATTTCTAAACCATAGAAAGCCCACTGGTACATTGAATTTCAAGCCGAAACTACGCTGGTTGTTAAGCTCATACTTCAAATTATGCTGTGTGAAAATGTCTTCCTCGGCCCGACAAAAGTGTCCCGTTGAGAGATGGAAACGATGAGTCAATTTTGGCAACGCGACCAATTTGTACTACAAACAGACGTCACTATAAATAAACCCAACACCAATCAAAAATCAGCTCAGAAAACCTTCCACAGTTCAATATCAGACATCAGACACATTGTAACTTAAAATACTTTTTATTTTGATGAAAAAACATCCTACCTTTGGGTATTCGTCGTAAAATAGATGCTAAAAGAAGAAGCTTTGATTCTAGCTTTCGTTATCCGACACCGAATAAATTACATCTCAACCACAGGTCGAAAAGTCAATGGAATCGTCTGTTCGTCACACAAGGGTCGTATATATATTTGAGTATTTTCCTCCTTGTACTGTAAAACAACATATTTTATAGCAAGGAAATTAACTTATTATCTTGAAAAGTTAACATTCCTGGTACTTTAAGCGTTCTTAAAAACAAACATCTGTTTCCACTCGCTTACATTTGCGTGAGAAGAATTCGCTTGCTGCTTAGTAAGGACTAGTAAAGCGGCAAACTGTATCGAGAAGATAAAATGCAGTTTTCAATAGATTAAAACTGCTCATCGTAGGGAATTTATTGCAGAATTTGCGATGACTAGTTACTGGCAGCGAGGAGGACTTAAAGTCCTAAAAATAAAACAATGACAGACTAGTGAAAGCCAGTCATTTGAAATTAATTTCCAGGCAGCCTGTCAAACTGAAATACCCTTGCTCTGAGAAAACATGGTTAAACTTACCAAGGTGGTTGACGGATGATCAACTTGACTGTTAGTATTCTGGTAACTGATAATAGGAATGTCTTTCTTGCCTAGCTAGTACTAAAAGTTTTAAGACGGCCATGTCAAAGAGCCTGTCGTGACAAAATTTGTTTTAGCGTGTTGGGGATTGGGGCGAACGCCGGGGAGTGGGTGGGGATAAGGGGAAGGTAGGGCTTTCGGAGAGAAAAATATGCAGGTGTTACACTACTAAAGGCTACATTACTGAAATGATATGAATAAAGAAAGTAACAAGGCACATTGATATTTTTGTCTGTATTCCCGTTGTTATTTTTATAATAACGTTAATCGACAATGATCCCTTATCCAGTGATATAAGCAAAATTTTTATTCTAAAAAATCTATTTGTATACATATACTCTGCCAGACTAATTGTTTTACTGTAACTTGAATCGAAAGTAAGAAATAATTTGTATAAAATCATTTCTCTTTCGTAAAGCCCTTCCTGTTGCGGTAATATTTGTTTTTCGGCTCACGGCATGAACAGGAGGGCATTTTGCTTGCGCATGCGTCGATGTGGGCTAGTGAGCTCAAAGGAAACGTTCTACCATGGATTGTTTACATAATCGTCCACTATTTGTGGCCGAATTTCTCGCTCAGAGTGAAAGGAATTTTAGGTTTTAGTCGGGGGATACGATCTTAAGAGTCCTTGCCTATTTTTTGTGACCACAGCAGGCGTATTTTGTTGCGGTGTGCCGTTCATCAGCTCCGATATTTACTGTGTGTAACGTTACACGAGGACAATATGGCGACTGAATGTTGTAGGGAGCCTGAATATCTGCCCGTGGTTTAAACGGCAAGAGGAGCTAAAAGGACAAAGCACTGCAGCTAGTAAGTACCTAGATGTAATACATCATTTCTTATTGCTTAATGTTATAATCGAGAATCCTTCTTTTTGATAAGCGGTGATATTTTGTTTTGGTTTTGTTTTGAAACTTCGATTTCACCGTTCTCCCGATTTGAAAATCTCAAAATCTAGCTATGATCTCCAAAGTGCACGCATAATAATTGCAGCATGGAGTTCCTTTACAATTGTTGGATGCTGCGAATGTGGTGTTAAAAAATGGCCTATTGTGGTAATTTTTAGGTTTCTTTATCGTACATTCTCTCTGGTTAGAATTATCGGGGAAACTCTCCTTTGCATTTTTCTTCATAACATTGAGCATTCCTGATAACAAATTAGACTGTGATAATGCCACCATTTCTAAATCAAGAGAGAAAGAAATGACTGCGATCAGTCTTAATTCTGAAGTTTTTTCTTTGTTTGTCCTGGTGCACTATTTGTTTAGATTTTATTGTGTTAATTAGTACATTATTTGCCTCCTTAATCAAAATCTAGCCTAGATCACCAGTCCAAAAATACCATGAAATGAACAAGCGATAAATACATAATTCAGAAATGTTCTCATAGCTGCTTAAGAAAATGGCTTAAGAACTAAAACCAAACCATTTTGTATTTGTTTGTTTTTGTTTTTTTCCCATATTTTTTATTTTATGGTAATTTCTTTAAGATTTACACTATATATCCACTCATAATGACTGTTTTACTGCTTTGTCAGCTAAATGTGTTTCTTAAGAACAGAAACGTTAGTTCCGGGAATTCCTGTATGCCAATCACGAGGAAGCATATGACCAAGATACCTCACAAATCCACTTATGAAAAAAAAAAATGATCATACTGTCCAACTGCAATTACACCACCATGTATGTTGTGTTTATGGCTTTCAAATAAGCCAAGCTTCCTCTGTGTGTAGTCGAAGCAAAGAAGCATTGACTTGTCAGGGGGAAGTATTAAAATTGCACAGATCTGTTCTGGGATCTGACAAATTTCCTGCAATTTGATTTCTAGACATGCAATGGAGAACAAGCCAAGATCATCCATGATTGTCAAGGAGAGATGGTCACTCCTTGTGGCTAGAGCCTCTTTGAGGTCAAGATTAAGTTGGCCTGGTGGTAAGTTGATTTGGCTGTAAAGGGTATTTCCATATTTAATGATGTGGTAGTTTATGGCCTTTACTGGATGACCACACTGCTTGCAGTGGGGTGTTTTAATCACTGTTACAACTTCTGTGGCCATTTGGGTTTGTTGTTGTTGTTGCTGTTGCTGCTGCCGTTTCTTTTGAGACGGGGGTGCAATAGGTGCCAAAGAAGATATGCGTCTATTGATGTTGGCAATATTAGCTTCCACATTACTTGTTTCACATTCAGGTATATTTATATTAGAATCTTCCAATGTGCCAATTGAATCAACTTCACCTTCTGGTGCATCTGATTCACTTTCTTTATTTTGCTGAATGTTCCTAATCCTAGGATTAAGGATAGCACTCTTTGCTGTGATTGCCAGGCTCTTTGCTTTGTGTTGTAGTAATTTTTGACATAGTGGACAGTATTGAATTTCTGTGAGACAAGTAAGGTGGAATGAGTGAGAGCACCCTTCAAACAAAACCCATTCAGTATCATTGGTAACGATACAATCTGGAATGTCACATACCCTTTCTGGATCTGGCTTTGGTTCACTGCAATATCCCAAAGGAAGTACTTTCGGTTTAACAGGGTCTGGGACGAAGATTGTTGGCAAAACCACCCTTAAGGTTTTTCCCTTGCCTTTAAATTCTGCTTTACCCTGGTTCTGGGCTATTTTGATGAATATGTGTGAAAGTATGTCTGCACACTTGATTTTCAGATACCTCAGTTGTTTTTGCCTGAAAGTGAAGCTAGATGGGGGTGTAAAACACGACTTAAATGTACACTTAGCTGCTTTTGCTTGAAATGAAGCTTTTGCATTTTGCTGTAACTGTTCAACTGTGTCACTGTCATTAGTCTTTGATCTAATGATACTGAGGGCAGTTTCAACAGGATAATCATCAAACATTAGTAGAAACAAACGGAGCATGACTTGTAAATCAGGGTTATGAATTCCCCAGTATGTGCACATTGCTATCCACACAAGAGGAGCTTTGTCATAATGATGTCGCTCAAGAGACATGAACATGGCCCATATTCGTATCATTGCATTGAAACATTCCAAAACGTTATTGCTGTAAATTGTAAAAACAAATGGTATGTAATTGTCAAGCAGGTTCAGCAAAGACATGTATTCTGTGTCCTTACAGACTTTGAATTTTTCTTTAACAGCGTCCCTGATGAAGAGCCAGCCGCTATAAACTATCTGAAGAACAAGGCTTATTCTCCAAGGCCTGGGAGATTTTGGTAACTTCGGGGAAAGAGCTTGATGTAGATATTTTCAAAGAAACCCACGAACTCTCTGAATACAGTTTCTCTACCATTCAAAGAGATGTGTAAAGGCTCCATGCATTCACGGTATAACAGACAAGATGGCCAGCCGACTCACACTGATGTTTACGTTATCTTCTCCAACTTGTGCCTCCCGGGAATGTACTGACGTGAAGGGTGTGGCTCATTCATGATCAGTCGGAGTAAATATTACGCACTGAGCAGTATCGGAGGTGCGGCAGTATTTTTGCAGTGTTTCATAGATAATCTGCCGACTGTATAACTTTGCTGGCCAGTCTCGAGGCTGAAATATCAGAAATCGCTTAAGGTACTCAGCCAGATTTGTACTCAAAATAACGTCAAATGCAGCAGAAAAGTCATCCTTACTTTTCAGCGTGAGCTCAATAAAATCAGCGAAGTATACGTCTGTCATCTGCCTCATTGTTCTTATTGAGTCACTTTCACAGTAATCGTGCACCGCAAGTCTGTGTCTTTCGCGTTCGCTGACTACCGTAAAACGTCCCTTTAATCGGGCAAATTTTCCGTCAAGCTGTACATGAATAAAAATGCGAATAATAATGATATATGTTATATGTTCTAATGTACAGAAGGAAAGTTGTAACTCGATTTTCACGCACTAAGCGATCATCAGACTAATGCTCCGCACGAGTAGGTGTCACTTTTTTTTTTAAAGTTTTTTGTTATATGTTCTATATATTTTTTCCACCAGCTGTAACATCGATCCCAAAGCAAGCCTCAAAATCTGCCTGATAGCCGCCTAACGGGACGTCCACCCTGTCCTTTAACGTCCTTGCTACGCACAACACATTTTTCCTTAGTGAAAATTACCTTCTATATAAAAACTCAAGAGGATAAGCAGTACAAAAAATACAATTTGAATCTCCCGCGCCATTCTTATTCCCGCGATCACACTCTTTTTATACAGCGGTCGCACGCATGCTCACACAAAATGCCCTCCTGTTCATGAGAGCTACAAAACAGCTAATTCCAGTGAGACTTTTAGCGGTTCTGTATGATCTACAAGTTGAAGTGACATTAGCATCGTTACAAGTTGAATGGCGTTACGAGTGCTTGTTGAGAAAGAAAAATTATCACACTCAAATTTTCTGATTTAAGCCGCCCAAGTTTCTAAAGGCACGTTTACATAGCTTTAATAATGCAACTACCACCCAAGAAATAAGCTTATACTAAACAGCCGGATTATAAATTTTTTAATTGGTTTCTGAAGAACAACTTCATCTCTTAGAGTCGCCTGTGATTATCGGTTCTTCCTTTTTGCAACGAATCCGACTTAACGCAAAGTTTTATAATTCCAAATCTCTTTCGGTACTGCCGACTGATCCAGGACCGCTTGACCTGCATTTTGCTCTTTTAAAATTACTTTCACTTCTCCTTTTTGAATAAACTCCTCCTTCCTGAATCTTAGAATAGTTCTCAAATTTGTTCCTTTTAATTATAACAATTTAAACCTTCTTGAAATTTCCTGAGAAATTACACATTTGCCTCTCTTTGCTCTCTGTCTGTAAAAGTCGATTGATTTCACGTTTTGAAGCATACCTTATCTGGAGTGGAAATTGAAGCGAGAAAAAAATAAGCATATCAATATTTGACTAAATAAACTTTGTTCCTGCAATTACCGTTCCAATCCAGTTAGTCAAGTTAATCACCCACTTATAAAGACGGGCTTGGTAATAATTATTTTGACTTTCCGTGGTGAATAAAGCAAGCGAAAGTGTCGTTTCCTTGGCGGTCCGCATGTTTTCTTTGTTTTGATTAGCCTGACTTTGAGGTGAGTTTTGACTTTTGAGAAGAAAAGTAAATTTTCTGCTGCTTTTCACCACGAGCCTTTTACTGTTACGATGACTCAAGGAAGCTCCGAATTTACAAAAAGAGGGATTCTTATTTAAGTCATAAATTATAGAAAAAGAAAAACAACTTAATTTTTTCTGTAACTTATAATACATTATATTTAACAAATAGGTTGTCTATCATCGCTTTGCAGTTACGACATTGTTTCAGAGACCCTAACTCGACGACAAAGCAATATTTGCCCGTCAGAAATAAAAGTTTGATATTTAGCCATCTTCTTTTGTCTAACATTAATCTTCTCTTTTTATACCTCACGTTTCAACTATTATGTTAAATTTGTCGCAAGTTGGAAAGGGTGGCTTCATAAAAAGTGTAGGGGGGGGGGGGGTAGAGTATGATGTGATATTAATGTCTGACCGAGTTCCAGTCACAAGCTTTGATACTCAGGTGCAAATTTTCACGTCCTTGACGGAGACAAACACACGACCTATCACACGCCCTTAGGATGTTCCAGTCATTTTTTAGGGCCCAACCACGCGTTTCTACGTGTCGTTTGTATTTGGAAAGGGAAGTTTTAGAACCGCATTTTCGAGACCTTTTCTGAAAATTATCCAGTTTCGTTGCGTGTTCGGACGTTTGTGTGCGGTTGGAAGAGCTAACTGTTTTAACATCTCGAGATTAAAATCTCGTACTCAGATCTCTTGTGGACGAAATGTTAGAAAGAAAGAAAGAAAGAAAGAAAAAAGAAAGGAAGAAAGAAAGAAAGAAAGAAATATAGAAAGAAAGAAAGAAAGAAAGAGCGTATACATAACTTCAGGTCGGGAGAATAGTGGTGCACTTAAATACGTTACTTACAAGGCTCATATGTGATGATATACGTAGAAGGTTTAAGTTACAAGTGTGAATTGAAAAGGTGCAAAATAAAACATCATATCATGAGTTTTTTTTTGTGTGTAGTTATAAGAAAAAAAATCGGTGGTATTTTAAGTTAAATATTTGTAATTCATGACATTTTCGTGATGTCATCTCATGTCTTAAAAATGGACACCAAGGAGAGGCATGGCTCTTGATGGTGGGGAAGGGGGTGAAGGGTGGATGTGGCATTGGGACGTTAGGGGTTGGTAGGTAGTGGTGCATCAGTGCCCCATCCCATCCCAAAATTGTACCAATTGGAAACTTTCATTGCCTCTTTCCTCGATTAACCATGTTAGCAGTTTGAAGGGAATTATTATTTTTCATTTGTTCCAAGAAGGGGCATTATTCAACGCAAGCACTTACTTGAGGTCAAGGGACATTATTTTGTGGGATTAAAGATTAATGGACTGACAGCTGAGTCATTGCAGAAGATAAGGCACACTTTGAATTCAACAGAAACACTGAGTGAAAAGTTGGATAAGATTTTCTTCCTTTTGCTTTGAAATCCCTTGATTAAATAAAGATTATAAATAAAATTTTTTTTTTGCATTCCTGTTAACTAGCGAACCTTTAAGATGGCTACCGAGGTGTATAACTGGGTTTAGAAGTACGATGCAGACTTGGATAACAGACAGGGAGAACAGTGAGGGGAGAAAATTTAAAATGGTACAAATAAGCAATATATCACACATTTCTATGGTTTATTGGCTGAATAAAACATGCGGGATGTTGGAAGAACACGAGAAGAGATTGTAAGTTACGAGCCGAAGGCGAGTGGTTTACAAGCTTGCGCACACATAGCTAGTTAATAATTATTTTATAAAATATTTAAACAATTTTTACACAATAACTTTCATACAATGAAACCTTGCTTTACTGGTCGTCAACCAAGCGAATTGTCCTTACGTCCTACGCGTGTGGTCCTTTAATGCTCATACATTTTCTCTTAAATCAACCAAGACTGTAAAATGGTCCTCGTTTGCTCTATATATTTCTTTCTCAGACTGTGCGTTTTCGTCCCACGGACCACCGCAAAAATGCATTGTTTTGCAGTCTAAAATTAACCTGCTCAAGGTAGACGCCCATCAAGCAAGAACAAAATGTCGACAAAAAGCATAGAGTGTTTAATTATGTCATATTCTACAAGTCTAGCACCCAAAATGTTCAATGTCCACCGTTTTTTGGATCATTTCTCATTTTGAGTGAAATCTAAGATGGCGGCCAAGATGGCCGCCATCTTGGAGGGCGTCACGGACCCCCAGCAACTCCACAACCCATAATATACCTCATCTTGTAGAGCACATCACCACTCTCCATTGAAGGTAAAATCTTTTTTTGAAATATTCTAACACAACAAAAATCCAGGGGAGGAGTTCAATCAAGTCCCCTCCCTCTCTTGTACTCCATTCTCTGTATGGCAGGGGGGTGACTTTGCTTGTACGTCCAAGGGTTAACTAGGTATGACTTGGTACACTTCAGTTACCCGAGAAAACTATACTTGAGTACCTAGGCTTTTGTTCCCGCTTTCACGCGATTTATGGCGCGAATCAGTCAAAGGCAGTATCAGAGTTGGGAACTAATAAGCCATTATTCGCCCCGAGCTCCTTAAAAACTTTATTCAGATTTGAAGAGCCAGTGTCACCCAAGGTGCTTTGCGCGCCGAGGTACATTTTT
Source organism: Siderastrea siderea (assembly GCA_964030785.1). Classification (NCBI taxonomy): domain Eukaryota; kingdom Metazoa; phylum Cnidaria; class Anthozoa; order Scleractinia; family Rhizangiidae; genus Siderastrea; species Siderastrea siderea. The sequence goes on from OZ034973.1 coordinate 7,725,931, forward strand.
CATATATGAAAAATATGCCATTGCCTTGATGGTCGTGAAGTCTGATTTGTATCTTCTTCCATCGCTGCCGTTAGCGATCTGAAAGCACTAGTGTGAATTTTGACTTCACATTTAAGTGTCACCGTATCGATTTCGTTGTATATTTCCGAATTCTGAAGTGTTTTCGCGGTAGAGAAGGAGATCTTTAAATTGGATGCCTTGTAGGGTTCAGGAAAGTTGAGGCGAAGGCCGAGTCTTACGGGCTCTGCCAAAGTTGTACGGCTGAAGGAGTCCGTGTATCAGTAGCTGAGGGAAAGAAAAACATCTGCGGGTTTCAGCAATAGTACTGACACTGTGTTTGCCGAAATAGTGCTACATTCGTTGCCGAATGAAAACAGAAGGAACGTTGATTTACCACAAAATAACAGTAGCTACGGGCTTGCTCCAAAATAATGCTTATGGTAATGAGCTTGTGCTGTTTTGCTTAATTATTCCTTGTGCTCACTGTCTGTTTATGTTTTATTTTTACAAAAAGTGTAAGTGGCTATTCTGGTTTTGCGTCCATCGACATCAGTCGATGCGATCGAGCGCGCAATCAATCACCGATCCATGTATACGCATTAAATGCAAAGTCAGATCTTGAGTAGTTTTCTCCAGTGACATCTAGCGAAGAAGACGTCAATATTCTTGCTACTTGTTTCTGTCTTATTATTTTTATATCGAGTGGAAGTGGCTACTCTGGTTTTACGTCCATCGAGATCGATCGATCGATCGATCAATCGATCGGTTGTTATAAAAGCTCCATACGCGTTGACTACAAAGTCAGATCTAGAGTTTTTTTCTCCGGTAACATCTAGCGATGAAGATATTACTATTTTGAGAGGCTACTACTGTAAATAGCAGCTTGCTGAAAGGCCAGGGCAGCAGGGTATAATTTGCCAAACGTCCGGCAAACGCGCCAGCCAAACTTCAAAACAAAAACACAACCGCGCAAAGCACCTTGGGTGACACTGGCTCTTTAATTTAAACTTGTTCTTGCTCTAAGTCGTTCGTTTTCTGTTCCTCGAAGAAGGCTACATTGATGTAGGTTCTCTGTCAAAGAATGAAAAAGCGGTAAGAAGGTCGGTTAGAAAATTAGTATAAATATCTTTACCACTAGCAAAAAAAGCAATATAGAAGGACATAAATACGATTTTAGTGATAGAAGTTTCTACGGATTAAAGTCATTCGAAGGCAACTTTGTCCAACGGGGGCGGGGGGTCAACAAGAGGCATGCTTCTCCTTCTGGTCCAGTCAAAGTAGACAAGCTTACCTCTTTTTGA